>CM036587.1:89795086-90995086 GCA_020745705.1 Hemiprocne comata
AACTGGCCAAAGAAAGAACTTGCTAATTTACTTTCATTTATGATCTGAGGTGTGTATAAGCTCAGCCTTCTGGAAACAGGAGTTTGTGAGATTAGGTTCTGCCAATACTGGCTCTTTGTAAGCTCTTAATAGACCTCAGAAGTAGAGGATCTGAAGGTACAGGGATGTTACTTACTACTTACTTCTTTGTCAGGCTGGTGAATCCAGGAAAGAGTTTTCCCCTCTTCTCCTAGAGATCCACATGCTTCTAAGATGCTTCCTTACATGATGAGGGAGCTCTACTACATATTAGAAACCAGATAAACAATTGCACAGTTTCAGGAGTGTGGGACTGTCTTGTCAGCTGAAAAACAACTTTATTTCTTTCTCCTGCTCTGTGAGTAAAGCCTGTCAGATGTAGCTTACTCTCTGAGCCTATGAAATTGGGTGTCTTGATTCACTAGCACACTTGGTTGTGTTTTAAAAGCAAATTAATTAAAAAAAAATTAGTTTAGGTTGTTTCTTTGGGTTCTTTGTTTGTTTGTTTTGTATTTTTAACCCAGAAATAAAATGGGTCTCTAGAAACAGTCTTCTCAGCTCAAAAGCAGTTTTGCAGCCATGTACTTGATGCAGCTGTAGCTGACTCAGGTGTGGCAGGGGCAAGCAGGGCCAGGAGAGTATAAAACTAATGTGAGCAAGCCAAACCCTGCATGCACACAGGCATTCCCACTTCTGGGACTCCAGGCATGGCTGACTCCTAGGGGAACTGAAATACCGTGTAACCAGTACAGAGTTCACAGTTTTTATTTTTCTCCTGAAAGTGATATTTCATGAGGCAAGCAGTTGCAGTTCTGAAATGAGGACAGAGCTGACATACATTTAACCAAACGGTATCCGGCACCCATACGAGTCAGAAAATGCAGATAATATCTCACTTAACATTTTCCATACTTTTCTTTCTTTCTTTCTTTCTTTCTTTCTTTCTTTCTTTCTTTCTTTCTATTTCTTTCTTTCTTTCTTTCTTTCTTTCTTTTCTTCTTTCTTTCTTTCTTTCTTTCTTTCTTTCTTTCTTTCTTTCTTTCTTTCTTTCTTTCTTTCTTCTCTTTCTCTCTTTCTCTTTCTCTCTCTCTCTTTCTTTCTCTCTCTTTCTTTCTTTCTTTCTCTCTTTCTTTCTCTCTTTCTCTCTCTCTCTCTTTCTCTCTTTCTTTCTTTCTCTCTTTCTTTCTTTCTTTCTTTCTTTCTCTCTTTCTTTCTTTCTCTCTTTCTTTCTCTCTTTCTTTCTTTCTTTCTTTCTCTTCTTTCTTTCTTTCTTTCTTTCTTTCTTTCTTTCTTTCTTTCTCTTTCTCTCTTTCTCTCTCTTTCTTTCTTTCTCTCTTTCTCTCTTTCTCTCTTCTCTCTCTTTCTTTCTTTCTTTCTTTCTTTCTTTCTTTCTTTCTTTCTTTCTTTCTTTCTTTCTTTCTTTCTTTCTTTCTTTCTTTCTCTTTCTTTCTTTCTTTCTTTCTTTCTTTTTCTTTCTTTCTTTCTTTCTTTCTTTCTTTCTCCCTCTCTTCCTCCCTCCTCTTCCTCCCTCCCTTCTCCCTCCTCTTCCTCCCTCTTCCTCCCTCTTCCTCCCTCTTCCTCCCTCTTCCTCCCTCTTCCTCCCCTCCCCTCCCCCCTCCCCTCCTCTCCTCATATTACTAGGGCAGAGATGAGGAAGCTCAAGTAGAGGGAAGTTGAGGGTCTTGCTAGGCACTGTTGATAGGGTAGGCACTTCTCTGATAATTTCCATACAGAAATGGCAGTGTTTGGAAATCTGAGACTGTTACAGTGAGCTTCACAGTGAATGGAGCCTGCAGTTGAAGTTATCTCCATTTATTATTTAACCAACAGCATCATGAATCAGTGGCAGTGCCAGAAACAGAACTTCAACTCTGAGAGTGACACTCTGAGAGTGAACTTCTGAGAGTGACAGAGCACTGGAACAGGCTGCCCAGAGGGGTTGTGGAGTCTCCTTTGCTGGAGACATTCCGCCTGGACGCGTTCCTGTGTGATGTACTCTAGGTGATCCTGCTGTGGCAGGGGGGTTGGACTAGATGATCTTTTGAGGTCTCTTGCAACCCCTAAGATTCTGTCATTCTGTGATTCTATGGCTCCCTTGTCTTTTTACTTTGATATGTCAGGTGGCTCTTCATAAAAATCTAAAATAAAAGAAAAAAAAAAAGGAAGAGAGAAAAAAGACACCTTCACCCAGCTCCAAGATTGGATTGCATTGTTTATTCTTCACATTTTATTTTTGAGCAAAAACATAAAATGGGAATGGAATAAATCTATGGTAGTTTGCTGTTATGCAACATTTTAATAATTTACCCGAGTTCTTGCCACTAGGTTGTTTTTTTTTTAGCTCCATCTCTTTGACCAGTTATTGTTCTGGACATGCCTGTTAGAAATTATATATAAAATATATATAATATATATAATATATATAATATATATAATATATATAATATATATATAATTTCCCCCACCCCCTTTCCATTTCTAAATTCATTGGCAAAAAGATGTTAGTGAGATTGCGTATCTGTAAGATTACCCTGAAGTGGTGAACTTATTATAGTGTAACAATTTGGATGTAGTTAAGGCATGAAATACAAATATCTTGGAATACAAGACAGAGCTCAACAAGTATATTTATTTTAAATCCACTATTTTTACCCAGCCTTTTTGCATGCAGGGATTTCTCAAGCATGTGTAACAGGGAGAAATCAAGTGATATAGAATGAGTCATTAAAGCCAAGTTTACTGAGTTTTCTTAACTGCAGTCTCCTGCAAAGAGGGAAGAGTACCAATTCTCCAGCTTCTGCCCCACCAAGTCCATGAGGCTAGTCTGATTCATGCACCTTTGCAAACCGCTATTAATTTAACAAGTAGAAGATTGATATCTTTTTAGTGATCCAAACAGTTCACCATAAACTGTGAAAGTACTGATCTACTAACAGGTTTGTATTCCAAAAGACTGGTTTGACTTACCTTCAAAGCATCCTACCTAGCCTGCCTACTGTAGGATGCCTAATTACACACTAAAAAAGTTCTGATTTTGTTTGCCGCCCGTTATCTCATTGGTCTGATATTATGTGTTTATATTGGTTTGTAGCCAAAAAAGCCTTCAGGCTTTTAGGGTAAGCATTCTTCTGAATCTAGACTAAGTCAAAGCCTTACCTTCTGTTATAACTGGTAGCACAATTTGAACCTTGGAAGGTGCAAGTGTCTTTTGATTACTATTACTCCTTAACAAATTTCCTTAATCTACACATATTGTTAAGAGATCTGATTCTGTCCAGACTGCCTCTTGCCCTCTGATTAAACTTCTGGGTTTTTGTTTTTGGTTTGGGTTTTGTTGGGTTTTTTTTCTTTTGTTTATTTTGTTGGAGGTGGAAGTGTTGAAAAAGCTGAAATATTTCAGCTGTCTCTCCTCATCCTATCTGTAAGAGATACTTCAGCTTGGCAGGATGGGACTTGTATTGGAAAGTTGCTGTCAGTTCTTTAAGTTCCTTAAATCCCACAAAAATAGTGCAGAAAACTACAGGAACAATTAAATAGGGAGCTAAACAATGAATGTCAAAACCTATTTTAATGAACTTCCTGCTTTTACTTTCCTCTGCTGCAAAATTCATAGTCCTTCTTTTCCATTTATACAATCCACCTTCTCTCTTATACTAGCATCCAATGGGTGTGATTTTGCCCATTTAAGAATACCACACAGAAGCTGTAGGTAGGAGGAGCCTTATGAAATCATCTAGTGGGTCTCTGTGCCAGTGCAGGACTGTTCCTTCATTACCCTCGAGTCGTCTGGCTGCAGTTCTATGTGAACATTACAGAGTTCAAATCCTACTCCAGACTTATTCTATTGTTTGCTATTAATGCAAAGACCAGCCTTTTAGTTATAGTTGATGAAACTCATCACCTAGATAATTATTTCAGTAGTTGTCTCCATGGCATGCTTTTGTTGTATGAAGTCATTTTAAAAGAAGCTCTGCAAGACAAGGATAGTACCATGGGTAGGACATGTATGTTGTGACTGAAAGCTAAAGCAAAGAACCTCACCATTTCTGGAATTAAAAAAACTTAGGAGGCATGTATTTTCCTTATTGTATTGCATTTGGCACTAAAACAGTTCCATAATACTTACTACATGCTAAAGCACCGGACTGTTTTCTTCTGCAAAGCCTGATGTACACAGGATACTGGGGTTTGTTTCCTTTTTACAAATAAGAGACCATAAAACCCTTGAAGTCATGTTTTGACTGACCTCTGCTGTCCATGGTTTCGGATGTCCCAGGAGCTACAGGCACTTAATTACTTGTGGGCACAAGGACCAGCCAAACCTTGATCTGTGGATATTAGAGAAGCTTGCTAAAGCTGTAGCTGAATTTTTAGGTGGAGATTAAAAAAAATAAATTGGGGGAGTTCTGTTAGAGCTCCAGAATACTTGTGGGTTAGACTTCACTATGTCTTTGAAGAAAATCCCAATGTGCTCTAAAAAAGCATTTGTGGAAGAAAAAAAGTTTTTACAAATTATGACTGTTTGGTAACTTTTGTAATCTTGTCAGTCTACGTTGGCTAAACTAGATCTTCTGAGCATAGCAGCTGAAAAATATCCATCTGCATTGCAGATACCTAAAATGATAAGACTGGTAACTGTGTATCCAGACTTCAGTAAATTTGGAAGAGACGCTGGCCATGCTTTATTTTCTCAAATACAATCCCCCTGTATTGAAAAGAAGCTTGGTCTCCAGGACAGCAGGTTTTGGTCCTAAGAATGTCATGCTTTTAGTAGTGTTTAGGTTTTTTGTTAAGTTTTACTTGGTTTGTGGTTCCTCTTCTGGTAGTACTTGAAAATGAGGCTACTCTGATGACTCACTGATGCTACTTTCTTTACTACTAGGTAAGGAAAGTCCTCCAATTAGTGATGTCCCAGATGATGCAGATGAACCTATGCCTGTACCAGAAGACCTTTCAACTAGCACTGGAGGACAACAGAGTGCTAAGAATGAGAGAATCTTGGGTAAGATGACTAGTCCACTTTGATAAGAAATAGTAGTGCATAATATAATATGACAATAATGTTAAATTACTATATAGCAAGAAGTTATACAAGCAGGTCATGTGCCTTTTCATCTAGTTCAGCACAGGATCACTCAGGTGCTTATTGTTTTTTGTGGAACCTTCTCTTTGGGAAAGGCAATTTGAAGGACAACAAGCCTTTTAATCCACAGAGAAGTCATAAAGATCCTGTCATTTATCTTATTTCTAAAGCATGACTGATTGCATGCAGTTCTCCCCAGGAAAGATGGTTCTCATTCTCTGTAGGAAATGGAACTAAATATATGCTGCCCGGTCTAAATTATCTGAACTAAGATTTTATAAAAAATCAGTAAACTCTCATGTATTTTTAGTATTGTTTTTATTATTAATTTGAATGCTATCTTGAATGTTATCTGTCATTCCGATTTCTCCAGAAATGTCATATTAGAACACACATAGTATTCATGTGTTTCAGATTCCAATATCTGATCTTTATTTACCCTTGGGGTTTTTTTTACTGGGAGACCTTCAGAAAACACGTTAATTTTGTTCTTCTGGGTATAAGTCCACAACTGATAAAGTCTGTTGGATTAAAATAAATTCTTGTCCAGAGATGATTTTGCAAAATGCTGATGATTCTCAAGGATCCCAGACTCCACACCAAGGACTACCAATGTTGCTGACTATTGCATGTATTAGTTCACATGTAGTCCACTAAAAAAAGACTAGATGATATTACTTGAGTATGAAGCATGTTTACTGGTAGGGGGAAAAAAAAAAAGAAAAGAAAAAAGGGAAGAAAAAGCACAATGACTCCCAGAGTGCTGTGATCGGTGCACTTTCTCATAAAAATATTTCAGGGGAGGAGTGGCTATCAAAATATGTTTATCCACAAGTAGAAGTATAGCTCATCATTTTCATATTCCTATTGTAAGAATGAGGATGAGGGTGGAAGACTGTTTATAGAAAGATTGCATGTGCCTTTCAGTGTTTATTGGCTAAGGAAGTCAAATAAAGGATGGTAGGTGGAAAGGCAGGCACAGAAGGCAAAATAACCAGGTCAAGATAATACAGCAGGACAGTGTCAGGATTAGGAATAGAGCCTACTGCCAAACTTCAGCACTAGCTAGTAGAGAATGCAGCATCTTATGCCTTTCCACTTGATCCTCTCTTACCAAAAATGTGAGCATAAAGTTCAGCTCCTACATGATGTTGACCTACCTTATGAACAAACTAATTTTAAAAAATTCTTTTTAATAATCTAATCTAAAATTGAATCACTTACCTAGTGCTTTGTTTCTCAGCCCAAAGCAAAAAATCTTGCCTTTACTGCTTGTGCATCAATTCAGTAAAATGAGTTAAGCCTCCTTTCTCCCACAATAATTAAACCCTAAAAAATATTTAAGATCTGATTTAAAAAAGTAATATAAATTTTTAAAAAATACCTTGTTTGAAAACAAACAGGATTTTTGATTGCATTGAATTTACTTCACCTCACAAATATCATACAGAACCAGCAAAGATGAGATTTATATTTGCTGATGATGTAATTATTCTCCCAACAGTTCAATTATATATCAATATAAACACATATTAGAAATTACTGTAATAAAAGAAGGAGAAAATGTTATCTTTGGTGTCCTAAATATGATAAGTTCCATATGTTATTCTCATTAGCTTTACTTTGTGCACTCAGCAATAAATTAGATTTTCCAAGTCCTGACTTCAGCACTTTTTCTACAGCCACTTTCTCTACCCATAGTTCTTTGCTTTTGAAGGCTCACATCTTGTAATGAGATATTTACCATAGTCAACACAAAGACAATTCACAGTACTCTTCTATGGATGATCTTAACTGTAGGTATCAACTCCAGTGCTTGCAATGCTTTGCTTTTCTATAAAGCTGCATACACTTTTACCTCTTCTACTGCTCCTTTTTCTAGCCCTAAACTTTTTGAAAACAGTATACTGAAAAAACTAATGTTCCTTTTTTACAAAAGGGGTCTGACCACATGCCCCAAACATATCAGGAGACATATGGTTGCTATGTACATTCTGGATCATCATTTAAAAAAAACAACAAAACCTGTTGGAGATAAACCGTATACCTTAGGAATGGTGTTTGGCCCATATGATCCCATAGATGTATTAGGGATGATGGGGCCTGTCTTTCTATGTAGGCATTGGCTTGGTGTCCAGTGCAACCTGTCACCTCTAAATCCTAAGATCTGTTTCTCACCTCTATCACCAAACTTAGGAGAAAGCAGTTTGAAGAACAACAGATAGGTGGGAGAGTATTCTAAAGACTCACTGATGTTATATGTATCTCGTAGCCTATGATAACTGACAGGTCATGCACAAGAGCAGATATAACCAAGCAGCAATTTTTCTCTTTCCTAATGTCCCATCTGCTTCCTCTGTCAAAAGAAAATCCCCTGTGCACTTTGCTGTATTTCAGCATATGATTTACAGTGCAGTTCCACCTAATCTGGTGCTCCACCAAGCTCTGGAGGACTTCTTCGTACATGTAGTGTTCTAGAGGTAACAACAGAAATTGCAGGTTTGTTAAATGAAAAGAGTAAGCATTTACTTCATCTTACTAAAATTAGGTAAAAAATATGTTGTTGTTTTTAATCACCCTGTGAGATAGAAATGTTCAAATGACCATTTGCTTACTCAGATTTGTAGTAACGCTTCATGAAACATTTAACCCCAGAGTCAAAAGTTTAATTACCTTTTTCATCAATTTAGCATTTTAAAGGTCAAAGATGAGGGGAAATAAGCTATTTTCAGAAAAGAAAAATAGGCTGTAGCTCCTCCACGTTTTCAAAAGTCTCATTTCTTGCTCCTTACAGCCCTAGACTGAGACTTGAACATGGTGCTATAGACCTGATAGAACCATTTGAAACACCTCTCTCACTCTGAGAATGAAGGTGTTAGTAGACTTCAGAAGTTAAAGTACTCTATTCACTTGTCAGATTTTATTGGCTGCCCTCAGATTTTGAGTATCTTACTTAAAATTACTAGAGAGGGTGCAAATTTCATAAGGGAGGTACCCAGAGGTTCATGAAAAGTGTGCTTTGACTTGTGTCTTTAGGCAGAGGCACCCAAGACATGGGTTCCTTCTGACCAGTGCAAAAATCGTAAGCGGGTGTAAAAAGGTCATTTGTGGAAGTAAAGTCATCAACAGTTTCTAGTAATAACCCCAAGCAGCACAGCAAAGCAGAAACATATTAAAAGATGTGTTCTGGTGACTGCTATGTCGCTTCATTTCTTTGATGAGCTAGTTATGTTTTTAATGTTGTAACTCACAGAATGCCACTATGTGTTGAGCAGCTTCCTCTTGCAAACTTTATTTCTGCTGCTCTGTCTACTAGATCTTCTTCCTTCCTTGTCCTCTTCTCCAGCCCAAATTTCCTTCTCAGGCTGGTCTGGCACCTCTAACTTTTTTATGATTTTACTTTTTTACTCTGCTCACCCACCTCCTCTACATTTGTTTTTTCTAGAAAACACAGGCCACATTTTCAGATGAGCAAGGAGCTAGATTTTCACAGCTCTTTAAGGCATTAGAGACTCTTTTACCATCTCTCCTAAATATACTTTTGAAAATTTGATGCAAGATAGAAATACGTATCCCACTGAAATTCCATTCCATTAAGAATTGGTGCTTTGAAGCCTATTTTGGATAGGCAGCCCTATTTCCTAAGCTAACCTATAACATAGGAGCTGATTTGAAATATCTTCTGCTGATACTTAGCGTCTCCATTCAAATTTCAGGTTAAATGTTGCGTGCACCTTTTGTGGATAATCAGTACTGAACATCCTGTATGTGGTAAACGGTTGCAGTTTAGACTGTTTCTGCCCTGGGACTGGATTCTAATTCAAGCCATGTGCAGGAAGCTAATGATTCAATGAGCTGTAGGTCAGAGCCAACTTGATGCAGAAAAAGCCATTTGCTGCAGTGGTAGCATTTGCCTAGAGAGGCAAGCGGTACCTTCCTTTCTCCATGACTGCCCATAGCATGGCTGACCATTGATGGATAAAAAATAAAAGCGTCATCTCACAGTGTTACTGGCCTCAGAAAGAGGCTCTGGGCTTTCCATTTCTGCACAGGCAGCTGCTGAAGATGACCATGTAGACTTAAAACACAGAAGTCAAGGGTTTCTCATTGAAAAAAACTGATCACCACCATAGTCAAAAATTACAGTCTGGACCTGAAACATGTAATGCATACAGATATTATTCTTTCTGAGAGGAAGAGGTGGGAAGAACTCATCCCACAAAATTGGGTGGAAACTGTTGGAAAACTGACGGAAGATGCCCAAAGTAACAAGTCAACCTAGACATCAATCACAGAATCACAGAATGGTAGGGGTTGGAAGGGAGCTCTGGAGATCATCGAGTCCAAGCTGCCTGCCAGAGCAGGACCACCACAGAATCTAGGGCAGGTCACACAGAAATGCATCCAGACAGGTCTTGAAAGTCTCCAGAGAAGGAGACTCCACAGCCTCTCTGGGCAGCCTGTTCCAGTGCTCCGTAACCCTTACAGTAAAGAAGCTCTTCCTCACGTTGAGGTGGAACCTCCTGTGCTCAAGTTTGCATCCATTGCCCCTTGTCCTATCACAGGGCATGATTGAAAAGAGATTGGTCCTTCCTTCTTGACATTCACCCTTCAGATATTTGTATACATTAATAAGATCCCCTCTCAGTCTTCTCTTCTCTAAACTAAACAGCCGCAGGTCTCTCAGCCTTTCCTCATAAGACAGGTGTTCCAGTCCCTTAATCATCCTCGTAGTCCTCCGTTGGACTCTCTCAAGTAAATCCCTGTCCCTCTTGAATTGGGGAGCCCAGAACTGGACACAATACTCCAGGTGGGGTCTCACTAAGGCAGAGTAGAGGGGGAGGAGAACCTCCCTCAACCTGCTGGACACACTTGCACCCCAGGATACCATTGGCCTTCTTTGCCACAAGGACACATTGCTGTCCCATGGATCACTTGTTGTTCACCAGGACTCCAAGGTCCTTCTCCACGGAGCTGCTTTCTAGCAGGTCAGCTCCTAATCTGTACCTCTGCATGTTGTTATTCCTTCCCAGGTGCAGGACTCTACACTTACTCATGTTGAACCTCATTAGGTTCCCCTTTGGCCAGCTCTTCAGTCTGTCCAAATCTTGCTGAATGGCCACACAGCCTTCCTGTGAATCAGCCAATCCTCCCAGTTTCGCATCATCAGCAAACTTGATGAGGATACACTTTGTCTCCTCATCCAGGTCGCTGATGAAGATGTTGAACAGGACTGGACCCAGCACTGGACCTGGGGAACTACACTAGTTACAAGTCTCCAGCTGGACTCTGCACCATTGATCACTACCCTCTGGGCTCTATTATTTAGCCAGTTCTCAGTCCATCTCACGGTCCACTCTTCTACCCCACTCTTCCTGAACTTGACAGATGAGATTTATATGAAGTCAGAAACTCTGTATTTGTTTAAAATAGAGAACACTAGTATGGGAAGAGACATTAAAAGGAAAGAGCTTTTTGACATTTTCCTCCTCCAGTGACTGAGGTTAACCTCCCTTCCACAACCCAGTTAATGAAGCAGCAGCTTGTGTAGCTGCAGAACTTTGGTGCCTGGCAACACTAGGAACCTCACATTGCCTTCACATTCTGGGGTCTTCCCTCCCAGCCTTGGGCATTCAGAGGTGGTAACCTGCACAAGTAGCTAGTTACTGTGCAGGCAAGTGCCATCACTCTGAGCTGATTTAGTGCTGTATTTCCTTAAAAGGAGCTCAACCATTTGAGAGCACGGACATAAGCATTGTTGAGGAGCCACCAGGCCAACCACAACAGCTTGCCATTACATCAGCCTGCTGCAACTCACACATAACTGGGTGGAGGCAGAGTAGAAGGATGTAAAGGCTGCAGACAGAGGAGAGAAGGGAGAAAAGCCAAAAAGGGAAGTGCCCCACCCCAGCTTGCAAAATCAGTCCTGTTGCTTGAGACAGGTCCAGCTTGCTGCTGTCCCAGAACTTCTGTAGGGCAGGAAAAAGGGGTTAGGAAAAAGACTGCCAGAGCTAAAGGTCTTTGTGTGCTCCTCCTGTAGGAGTTCAGTGGCAATGAAGACAGAGTGTTGTGTATGAGTAATAAAATGCACGTGTGGAATATGTGTGCGTGGACATACATAATCATTCAGAGAACTAAAGTAACCTGGAGGGCTGTGTAATGTGTTTTACTTGCTCAGGTTTCAGATGAGCATCTCTGTTGCTTAAAGGAATGAAAGTGTGTGGGAGCTGATGAGCCACTGTAAATAATTGCTGATACTTGCTGTCTCACTTGATGTAGCCCTACTGGCTCTGACAGCAGGGAGAAAATTTGTTTCAAGATGGTTTGGGGAGCTTTGAGAATTGTCTTTAACCCTACAAAATTAAATAGGGCTTGAAAGTCCAACAAAACAGGCTTCTGAAGGAATTGAAAAACATGTAACTAAAATATTTTAGAACCTTTTAAAAATAGGGAAGTTGGGAATCTCCCCTCTTGTTTGGTCCAAAGCCCCTGTGTCTAGCCCCGAAGTACCAGTCCCAGTATGGACTGGTATTGCATGCTCTGAGACCCTGCCAGGATGACTCACCTGCTTTCAAGGGGAACACAGGAGATGGTTTTGTCAGGATTATTTTCATTTTGTATGCAAAACTCTCCTGGGAATTTGTATGGAGGAGGGTGCGGGTGGTCTAGTGGGAGAGAAGGCATGTGACAATTTCATGAATGACCTTATAACATGCTGTATGGGATATATGGTATATACCAGCCTTCAAAGTTATGTTTTGCATGTGCATAGGGTGAAACAGTGTGCTAGACTGAGGTGCAGAAGGCTATATGGAGCTGCTCAGAAACTGAAGAATTGCTCATGGTAATGACTTAGGACTTAGCAAAATGTGCACAAGTTTTCAGAAGGCCAGTGAAAAAGAGCCCTTGTTTGGAGGCAAATTCCTTTATCAAACTTAAAAATGCTGACTGCCGGTGATGAATGGTGAACATTTTCAAAACACACTTGCAAGTAGTTTCTTGAAGGGAGGGTGAACCGGTCTGGAAATGAGAGCTGCCACAACCCCAGCATAGGCTGTGCTGTATTAGCAGTTAACTCAGCCCATGCAAAGCCAGGGCAGGGCCACTGGGTAAGCAATCACATAAAAATTTGTTCACTCATGCAACGAGAGCACATGATAAAACCAAATCCTAGAGAAAATAATTGATCCTAAAAGACAGTTATACTTTTCCAGCTATGTCTGTTTCAATTTGCGGGGAGCTTTTCCTCTCCTCACCCATTTGGTAGCAATATGGTTTCTGTTGCCTCTGTGTGGCAACATGACGTAGCAGTGGTGGTGAAGCTATGGCTTTTTCCCTTAGTTCACCAGCACTCTGTAGCTTGTGGAGCTGTGGCCAATTTCATGAGTGCCTGCTGGGTACTGCTGTGTTTTCAGAGGAGAACACCAGTGCAAAAGCCAGGGAAAGCCTGGAGCTGTGCAAGTTTTGTTTCTTCAGCGTTGAGAAAGCTACAAGCGTTGTTTGAACTGGAGAGAGGCAGTATGTTTAGCCGTGTGGCTTTTAGGTACGGATACTGAGCCTGCTGATCTAATCTGTAGTTAGAGGAAGTTGTTTTATCTGAGCAGAAGAGATGTGCCTCAGAGATAAGCTCCATTCTAGCTTGGGAGTTAAAATTATCTAGCAGGATCTCAGCCGTGGCTGCAGCACACTCAGAAATACAGGGCTTTGGCTGGAAGGGGGCCATATTTTAAGCTGGGGAGAACCTCTATAACTGCAGCTTGCTAAACCTCAGGTTATTTTAAGGGAATGACTCTGTGTCACAAGGTTGGATGTACCTCCAAACACCAGCCATCCCTCTATTCTGTATTATTTCTTGCTTGCTTTTTTTTGTAGGCTTGCTTTTTGCCTTGGGCAAGTTCTCATTCAAACCTGGTGCTCTTCAGGGGTGGACCCTGAGTGAAAAGCTTAAGCACTGGACTGAGGCATAGTACAGGGACCATCTGCCTCTACAGAGAAGCTATTTCAGAACAAGCTGCTGTTTTGATTTTGTTCAGCATCTCCTCACATTTCTGTAATTCCAGCTCCTGCTATGGTGCCTCTCTGGGAGGAGATGGTTTCTGGCTGCAGAAGACCTGCAGTGATGCTTCCCCCTCAGGTGCGAGCTTCCCAGGGTCCGTCCCACAGCAAAATGTGCAAACATAGTGTCACTGTGGCTGCATCCCTGCATTAGAGATTTGCAGGGAAAGATTTGCAGGATGGCATAGCTGCGCCACCACAGGCTTCCCCGGTGTAGAACAGACCCTTATGAGCAGGGGATGAAGGGAGCTCCGTTTTGCACCTGTTGTTCTAAAGCCAGAGGCAAACACCACCACATGTTGCAGCAGGACAGAGATTTGTTCCCAAACCTTTCTCAGTGAGCTCACTATGTGAGATTTATTGAAACCTCAGAAGATGATCTCTCCAGAAGAATCTTTGCCCCACATGCAGTGGGCAGGTAATGCAGGCTCAGCTTCAGCGTTTCATTTATGGTGAAATGTGACCACAACAAGCTGTTAACTTGTGAAGGTGGAGCAGTCAGGACCTCAGGATTTTGGCCTCCAGAGACAGCTGGTTGGAAACTCTGTCCTGCTTCATCTAGCTGCCTCCTTGAACAGGTGAGCCAGCACAGCAGCAGTCTAAAAGCAGGTTAGACATGCAGCCTGCAAAGTGAGATGCTTTCTGCTGCTCCCTCTCTCCCCAGTAAGTGAATTCTGTGTTGTAAATGTGCACATGCAGGAAATGTAATTCCTAGGAAAGTAATCCATTTGGTGTGTCCTTCTCTTTCCTTGTTTCTTGCATGTTTTTAATTTAGGAATAGTATATAGATCTTGTATTCATTGCCATTTAGGGACATGATTCCTAGAAGCACTTAGATATCTAAGTTGCTGATGTAAGAAGAGAACCCAAGAAGGTATTTAATCTATCCTTCTACCATAAGGCTTAGTAATACCACAGGCACCAAATGGGATTTTTGAAAGTAACTCCTGCTCCTTTGATTTAAATGAGATTTCAACCCTAACATGCCAAAATCCATACTTAAAAATGGGATTACAGATCCCATTGAAGGTTTGCTGAGAATTAGTAAATGCAGAGCAAACACAGAATTTCTCTCAATTTCCAGCCAAAGCAGAGCTGATCCAAAAAGGAAAGTTAAAGTTCATGTTTTGCTTTTTGGTTTTCACCTTCCATTTTCCCTGTTTCTCCTTCTCCAAAGATATTCCAGAATTTTCATGTTTGAAAAATGTAATAAATGTAGTAAAAGTGGAGAAATGTAGCAGAATGAATTGTCTTCCACTCTTCCAAGCTACATAACAGACTTTAAACAGAAAAAGAAAAAAAAAAAAAAGAAAAAAAGAAAAAGATAAGAGACTGAATAGTAAGGAGAAATTTCACATAAGCCAGTTTTTTTTTTTTACCCTGGAAATGTTACTTCTGAGGAAGTGGGCCTTACCAGAGTTTTCAGTAACTTCTAGATTATTTTGTCGAGCAATGTAAGAACTGGCCTGCTCCCTGACCCCTCCTTTTTTAAAAAAAAGATTGAGAGCTTTAAAAGGAATTGCTAATTCCTTCATATAACAGAGAATATCTGCACATGTTTTTGCCCTCCCTGCTGATGAAGTAATGCAACAGAAATGTTTAATGCAATGGAAAGGTGGGTTTTAACTAAAGTTGGTGACACTTTCAGCTTGTGTTGCAATTAATAGAAGAGGAAATATTCATTTTCCATATTTCATAATTTAAAAGCATCCTGTATTTGTAAGAAGCTGTGATCAGCCAACAACCCTACTATGGATTTTAACTTCCAAATCTTTGGTGGTTTTTGCGTTTTGGTTTTTATCTAAGCTAAGAGTTTTGCATTCTGGTTTTTAATCACTGCTTAGAGTTCTTTTGGAGGGAAATCAGTCCCTTCTCATTTACAGTGTTGTGCACCTCAGCACTATAAGGACTGAGTTATTGAACCTGTTTTTTCCTGCCGTGAATGTGTGTTGCAATGCTCGGAAGTGGTGGCAGTGGTTGGTGTTGAAGTGGGATGGTTTCAATAGCACCGAAATGGCGATTGCCCGCTAGTGAACACTGCTGTTCCTGCACTCCTCACAATGCATCTGGGTTGCAGGGATACCTTTCTGGGTCTTTCCATATGATAATAATTTTTTTTCAGAGGAGAAAAACATATGCATATATAGAATTCACTATGAAAAATTCATTTACATTACTGTGGGGTGAACTGAGACCCACTGCTCGGTTTTTGTGCCCAGATTTGCAAAGGGAAAGAAACACCTATGTGGACAAGGGAAGTGTCGCATTGTCCACAATCCATCCCTACCCTGACCTCCAGCTGGCTATGGTCACAATTCAGGCTGGGAATGTCTCTGTCTCTCCTGAGGAGACCACCCCTCCTTGGTTCCCCTAGGCTGAAGCCCTGAGCAAAGAGGTGAGAACATCCCTTCTGCACTGACATGGTGCCAGCCTTTCTGAGTTGAGGTTTGTCCTTTTTCCTCCCAGAATCCAAATAATTCTGTAATTGGCACCTCATGTTGCAGGGCATTGGAGAGGAGGTGGAGAAGCCCTGATGGCCAGTGTGGTCGCTGGGACTTTGTCTGCTGCAGGTGTGGACCTACAGCAATTTATCTAGAAGTCAAATGGGAACCAGACTTTTCTGGAGAGGGGTTGAGGTTCCTGTCCCTTTGTCCACATAATGGCAAGTAGAAATAAAAAAAAAGAAATTATAATTGTGCTAGCAAAAGACTTCAGTGGCTTTGGAGCCCAACACATATAGAAGACAAGGATGGAATAATGGTAGTGAAGCATTAGCTCTGGTGTAGCAACATGTTTGTTTAATCTTACCAAATTGCTAGCAGATCCTAGTAAAATTGGTATGCTATCACAGGCTTATTGTGGTGTTAAGTGGGTTTTTTTTTTTCTCCTTGCGAAACAGACTAGAGAAGTCTGATATTGTTTATTCTGTAATTATACATTAATGAGTCTGTATGTTCACTATACGAGTGTAACTGTTGGTAATAAGCTCTTGCCTGTGTGCCATGAAAGAGACTGTTTTATACAATGCATAATTTAGCCCTTGGTGTTAAGGAGGCAATGCAAAAATATTTTTCATTTCTAGAACTTTTTGTAATTCTCTTGTTCTCTTTAATACTCTCTTGGAACTTTACAATGGCAAAGTATTTTCCAGCCAACAGAAGCCATTTGTTCAGTTTTCTGCCTTTTACATGTGTAAATGCACGTGTTTATACACATGTACGTAAAGATAATGTCTGTCAGCACACGTAAAATTATATGCCTGCAAAGTCAAATCTCTCTGTGTGTGTATCTGTGTAAAAAACTAAAAAACAGCACACGTATGCAAAAGAGCACTTGAAAGCTGAGCTTTTCACTCTTTTTAAGGGGAAAAGACTTATAAAGTGCACTCTGCAAAATAAACGCCTGTCATAAAAATACTTTTTTTCAAACCTAAAAGAGGAAAAGGTTAGTTCCTGCTGATTTGTCTGTATCCCTATAAGAAACCTAAGAGTAAATTCCATTTGGGAAGTGGGCAGCAGCTGAGGAAGACCTGCTTGTACCCGTTGTGGCTTTTGCAGTCTGTGTAGAGCTGCTTGGCTGAGGTGGCTGTGAAGGCACATGGGGTCATGGTACTAGAAGGACCACCAAGGAGTTCATGAGGAAAGGAGGAGCTGGGGAGTGAGAGACACACACCCCTTCTCAGTCTGCTGCAGGTGTTCCTTGCCCGAGATGAGGCCCCAGAGAGGTTCTCCTGCCTGCTGCTGCTGGCTCAGCAGTGAAGGGGTACATGGGCTTTCAGGATCCTCCCCCACAGTTCGGAAGTGCTGTTCCTTCCCAAGCTCTGATGTCTTATTCGCTTTATTTCTTACAGTGTTATTCAGGTAAGGTCTGTAACAGAGAGTGAGGGATACATTGAGGAAACGTTTTTTCCAGAAGATTATTTTACAGTCCTATACCAAATTTAGGATTGCACAGTGAAGCTTTGGGGGTGTCTGGTCCTCACAGCAGAGGGGTAGACGGCTGATGGATTGAAATAATCTAATGGAAAAATGAAGATATAATATCTTCTCTCTCTCACTTGAGATACAGCTTTCCACTAAAAGCTGATGCATGCCTGACTCAATAACTTTCTTAGAGGTGTTTCAGTAGCTAACTGAGCTAATGAATACAAAAGCACGATTAAAAGAACCACTGTAGTGGATGTAGTGTTGGACACTTCTGCTCTCCCATCTTAGAAAGAGACAGTGATATCCAGGGAGTTTACTTATGTATGTCTTGGGGAGCTACAGCTGAGTGCAAAATACAATCCCTCACGAAGGCCAGCCTAGTTGAGCAAAATGCAGTCCCTGGCCTTCCTGTGTGAGGACTGGTTTTTGCTGTGCAACAGTGGTTTTTTCACCCCTTTTTTACCGTCAGTGAGACAAATAGTTATACTAGTTGCATACTTCCTGAGAACACAGCGATCCACACATTCTGGGCTGCGGGTTGTGTTTTTCACGTTCAGGCATAGGATGGGAGTTCATCAGATAGCAATGGGGAGCTCTAGCAAATAGCACATTTGCATCAGCAGAAACACATTTCACAAGACTTGCTGGAAAGGTTTGCCACAGCATGCCATGGTCCCGCACTACTAACAGCTGCTGCACATTCATTTGATAAAAAAGTTGACAACAGAAAATGAAACTTTTAACGTTTTCTTCTATGAACACTTGAAAAGCACGTTACCCTGAAGGCGTGAGCCTGTGGCTTGCATCAGCTTCGCTGGGCCTCCATGGAGCTTTGAGGTAAAGGAATGTGAAGCTGTGAAAGAGCCATGCTTCATTTGTCCTAGTGGCAAGGAGAGCTCTCAGCACTGCTCTGATGCAAGTGACAAATCTGATGTCTAACAGCCTCCAGGTGTCCAAAGGCCTGCCAGTAGGATACAAGGATCACTGGAATTTGAGGGTCTTATGTGCTCAGAAATATTCAGCCAGCAGGACTTCGCAGTTTTGTACTGGAAAAGGCATAAGCAACTTTACTTTAGATGATCTCTTCCAAATTAACAAAGCATCATTTTTTGGTCCCATATTTTTGTCTCTGGTTGCTGACCAGTTTACCAGGTAAAGGTTAATTTTCTGAAGGCCAAGTCTGGACATGTGCTGCAGCCTCTGACTTACTTGGCCATGACCTGGTTCAGCCTGTATAACACAACAGCCCAAACTGTATTTCCAGATGTACGTGCTCCTAGGTGGTGGAGTGAGCAGGAAATAATAAGAAATAGCAAACTTTGTAGAGCTGCTTTGCATTTTAAAGGGGAAGAATTTTCACACTTTCCATTTGCCTCACTCTTAGTCCAGCCACACTGTCTGGGTGCTAGTCTGAAATTTAAGTGCACTATGAATCCTGGATTGAGTAGTACTGATGCACTCTTTCTGGCTTGGCAGCAACAAGGAGTTGTGACTTGGTAGTTCATGGGAAAGGTTTCCTGATGTGTAATAGCACATTAGGACACACATTTGGGTGTTTCTGCACTTAGAATCCTTCATGTTAGGTAAATTGCAATGTGATGCCTGCTCCTTTGCAATAAAGTGCAAAAGTACTTTACATATAAACTGGGCACATGCTTTAGAAAGTGACAAAAGGATTCTTCCAAGTAAAAGGCAGTTCCAGTGCTTAGGATATGCAACTAGGAGTATAGGGGAAATATGACAGAAATTTTGCCTACTAGACACTTTCAAATATTCCATAAATGCTGAGAAGGCAGGAAATGCCAATGTCTGAACAGATCATCAGCCCTTATGGGAGGCTAAGTTTTGATCACTCTGTATGATTTGAGCCAGTTTTCACAGCACAGGTCTTGTTCTAGCTGTGTGTATTTGCATGTCCTCTGTCCATATTAACTCTTACTGTTTATGTAAGACTGGGAAGGGGATTGAATTAAGATTTGGACAGTTCTACTCATGTTTGTCTCCAGTTGTTTGATTGGTTTTGTCTGTCAATGTGTGTTGTGGCACAGGGCTTCTGGGAGAGGAACAGAGCTCTGTTGCTGTAAACACTGCACAAACACCAACAGTACACTCCAAAGAGCTTACAGTCTTAGCAAGGCTATATACATACATGATTGATTAATTAACCCTTATAATTCCTAGCCAAGGTAAGTGATCACAACAAGATGTGATCAATTGTGTTGTGAAACCTAAACCCTAGCTAGTATTCTAGAGACCAGAGGGCAAATTTGTTTTTCTAATAGCTGCAGCAAAATAGCTTTGCATGCTCTTGCAGGGTGCAGTGGGATTAATTTTGTTCAAAGTATGCAGCTTTGTTTTTAACAACACGTCTCTTTAGCTTGGAAAGTGAGATTGAAAAATATAAAAGAAGTAAACATAAATAAATGAAGGCTTTGGTGATGGCATGAGGGAATAAAATATTGGTAGTGAATTATTAGATCATTTTGGGAATCAGGAAATAATTTCCTGACGTCTCATTAGTCTAGATCTTAGTCCAGAGGAGCAATTCACTGCATTGCTTGGACTTTTGGAAAAAAGGGAGGGCTAATTTCCAGCTCCATACCTGATTTGTACAGGTGGGAGTCCCAGGTCGTGTCAGTGCAATGGGTGAAAATACAACCGGCTGCTGGCATGACAGAGCAGTGATTGTGGCTGATCCTGGGAGGGTGGGTAGCTGAGGATAAAGTTGGGATATAAGCCCAAATTTCAGCAAGGCAAATCCATTATCTTGTCCAGGCTTTTCTTTTTGCTGAGATGTTTCTGAAGTTCTTTTACATTACAAAAAAATACCCCAAAACAACTAAACCTCCAGCAATTTGTTTTAGGAGTGAGATTTCACACCTCATAACTGAACATGTATGAAAAGTGCTATGAAGCTGAACTGGAGATGACAGAGTTTTCAGTATTTAGTCATTTCCTACAAAAAAAGGTACAGACTGAGCCCCCCTTTTGTTTCATTTCTCAGACCACTGATAGCTTCTGCCATGCTGGTTACGGTGTGGCGGGAAATTAAACACTGGGTTGGATATTTTAAACAACTTACACTTTTTTTCTTGAGATAGTTGCCTTTGGGATTTTTACATCTCTCTTGGAATAAAGTGGTAGCATGAGAAAAAAAAACAGCTGAGAAAAAAATGTAATTCCTTTCCTGCTTCTGAATCATCAGTCTGAGGAAAAAAAAGCCTACTTTTTTACCTTAAGCAGTCCCAGATTAGGAAGAGCTGGCTGAGAGCTCCAACCACTTGATAGCCAGTATTTTATGAGTGTAACAAGTATTTATCAGGCTGGACAATAATTCTACCTCTGTATAATTCTGTAGGACACATCACAGATTATGGATAGCATTTTCACAAATACCTAAGTGATGCAGCCTCTCGAGCTACAGCTGCTGCCTGCCCCATGGTCCCTGGTCACCTTTTGTGGGATGCATGCCAGGAGGTTGACCAACCTCACTTGTTAGGACTCTGGAGAGGTATGTACCCAGATGTAGGAATCATTATAGACAGCAACATAGCTTTTGAGTTTCCCCATTTAAAAAAAAAAAAAAGTTTTAAAAAAAAGTCTTATCCCTATTGAAAAAGAATTGAAAATTGCACAGATAGGGAAGTAAGGGCACATGATGGATTAAGTGCCTTTCCCGTGGCCACACAGGAAGTCTGTGGCTGAGCAAGGAATTAAACCTAGATTTCCTCAGTCTGTCTCCAGTGCTCTGTCCCTCTTTGAGATGATAAAATTGTGTTTGTTATCAGATTTTTTATAGGTTGAAGTAGAAGGCTGCCGTTTGTGAGGAAGAGAATTATTAAAAGATAAGTACTATTTGTAACTGGTGAGAAACTGAGAACATTTCTGGACCAAGTATCACCCATTTCTATTGCTATTTAATATTATCTTTTTTCCAAGTTTACATCAGCAAAAAAATTCCCCTTGTGATATTGCTCCTTAACCAAGCAAACTACTCAGGCTTTTCCTTATGGCTGGGATTGCAATAGAGGCTAATGCTTAGTTGTTTCCAGCTTAACAGTAAGTAGCATTATGACTGGCTTGACAGGAAAATTATCACATTTTTGCCTCTTCCACTTGAGATTTCTCAACCAAAATCCAATAGAAAAATTGCATCCATTTGCTGTAGAGAACATCCATAGTTAAGTTCTCTCTTACAATAATAATTTGACTTGACATAGCATTGTTTCTTGAACAGCTGCATGACTGGACTGTGTCTTTGGAAATGCCAAACTAATACAAGAGGGACTCCACTGAAGTTAAAACCAGATCAGAAGTAGTACAGCCAGGCAGGCAGGTCATGACCCTCAAACCTAAAATATACAGTAGTCCTTCTCTGTAATAGATAGGACATGACAAGCTAGATAAAATTTTCACAGTAGTCATAATCCCTCTCACATATGTGTACATGGATATTACACAGCTTGGTCACTCTGCCATCCCTAGGAAAATAATGCAGTGTATGAACTATGCCACTGTGAACTAGAAGTGTTGGTGCTGTAGCTGTAGGGAAGTGGAAGAGCAGTGAGAACTGCAGGATCTGACATAATAGAATCAGAGAATTATAGAATGGTTTGGGTTAGACATGTAGCACAGGTCTCCAACAGTCATAGCTATGCAGGTAAAGTAATCTCTCCTTTGTTCCACACATCCCAAAATACATTTACTTCAGCTGAAGAACTAAACACTGATCAAGTGGCCGAGAGGATACTTCCTAGTTCACAGATAAATGGTAGGGAAAATACCTGAGCCTGTTGGAATTCTCTGTGCAAGAATGTTTCAAAGTGAAGGCTCAGTAGTACCCATTTCTTATCACCTTCTGACAGCCTCCTCTGTGAGGGAATAGCCACAAATGGTTTTGAATGAGTTCTTCCAACAGGATAGCTTTCATGCAGTGATGAACAAATAATTATTCTGCAGTACACCTTTGTGTAACAATCCTGTCTTTATTTACATGCAGGATTTCACCACCATCTTCCTGAGAAACTAAAAAATTCAGTTAGCCACCAGATAAGATAAAGACTGGATCTTAACTCAAAAAAAATGCATGACTGTTACTGTTGTGATATTTATAGAGGGTCACTTCTCAAGTTTTTACTTTCTGCTCAGCCTTTTATCAGATGAATTCTTGCTGAAAAATCCCTGAGAAATGAGAAAGTATGAAAATCTAGGTCCTACTCTGTTCATAAAGAGGTTCATGTTCTGCTTTGTATCCCTTTTGCCTGCAAATGGAGAAGAGAAAATTCTTCATGTGAATTTCAAATAGTTTCTGCTCCAGCCAAGTTTCGTTCTGAACGAGCAGGACAGAACAGTACATGATCTCAGTGGAAGAACTTCCTAAGCTGTCTGCTCCATCCACTGTCAGCCGGGCAGGATTGCCCAGTTAGGCAATCCCTACTCTGCTTTAGCCAATTTCCTTCTGTACTCTTCCATCACTCTGTCCTCAGTGGCTGCCTTCAGCAAATAAGACCATTGCCTAATTGAGCCTTTTCACCCTGAGGCAAGGCATTTTGAGGCCTTTCCTTCATGTTTCATTTCCCTATTTTCTTTCCAAGAGTGATTTGAGTAGTCCCTCCTCTTAGCTGATACGAACATAAGGAGGAGAGTTGTGGTAGGGCCAGGTTTGGTGGAGTCCAGCTGCACACAGAGCAGCACAGTTTGGTAACTGTCTTACAGTAGGTGAGGAGAGGAATAAAGGTTAAGTGACGGAAGTTGGAGAGGAACCACAGAATCACAGGAATAGTAATCTAGATGATGGCTGCAGAGGCAGAAAAGGCTAAACCTACATATTATTTTTTTAATTTTTTTTTTTTTTTTTTTTTTTTTTGCTAAGCCACCAAGTATAATTCCTGGTCTGTGCTTCCCTTTCTGTCACTTCTCCATAATTCTTAGCATTTCAGTTGGGCTGCTGTCTCTGCTGCTTCCTCTTTTCCTGCTTTCCTATATTTCATTATTTGCCCTTCTTCCTCTTCAAGTGCTTTTACAACAGAGCGAGGAGGATGTGGAAACCCAGTTACAATATGACACACAAACTGCAGTGTCACAACTACAGCTCTTCTGCTTCACCTCTGGGAGTGGGCAGAAGCAGGTCAGGGTGGAGAGGCAGGAGTGGAAGGATGAGGGAAAGAAAGGAGAGATTTATAAATAGGGAAGAGAAATGGCAGAAAGTCAGAAGATTTCCAGCTCAGGAACTTGGGATAATGGCTTTCCACATAGTTTAATCCCAAACTGAATCATCACTCTGTACTTGAATGTAAAGGAGAGAGGGCAGTCTGTGCCAGTCAGGATCTCCCACAATACTGTTGCCACAGAGAAGTTGCATCCCTGATGAATTTCTAAACTTGCCTGTAGAGACATGAAAGTTGAGCAGACCTCTTGGTCTGTGTTATGCACAGGTCATAGCATTGCCCTTTCAACAAAAAAACAAACAAAAAAAAATTAAAAACACCAAACAAAACCAACACAATAAAACCTCAAAGGAAATAATTATTTTTAGTGCCCATGTCTATGTGTGAAGTAAACCTCTGGAAGATGCTGTGGATGCAAATGAGAAGGTACTGTAGCTTTCCTGAGATATTAGGCAACTGGGAAAACTCAATCCCATGGACTTTGCTCCAGCTACTTCCTAGGGCAACCATTAGTTAGAAGCACTATTTTTCCTCTCCTCTCCTCTCCTCTCCTCTCCTCTCCTCTCCTCTCCTCTCCTCTCCTCTCCTCTCCTCTCCTCTCCTCTCCTCTCCTCTCCTCTCCTCTCCTCTCCTCTCCTCTCCTCTCCTCTCCTCTCCTCTCCTCTCCTCTCCTCTCCTCTCCTCTCCTCTCCTCTCCTCTCCTCTCCTCTCCTCTCCTCTCCTCTCCTCTCCTCTCCTCTCCTCTCCTCTCCTCTCCTCTCCTCTCCTCTCCTCTCCTCTCCCTCCTAGAAGCCTTTTGACTTGGGTGATTTAAGCTTACATCACAGCAAGGTGTAGAACTTGCTCCAAACTACTAGGCCATGACAGATGCTAAGGAGATAAACAACTGTGGGTTGGGAGGAAATGGCTAGTATGTCCAGACTGCTCTGTGTGTTTGTGGAAGGAGTTAGAGGAACAGTAGATAGAGGTTTCCTGTTAAGCCGGACAAGGGGGAAGCTGTGATGTTTCTCAGCTAAGGCTGCAATTGGACCCAAGTTCAACAGCATTCTCAGTGTGGGCTTGCTGTTTCTCCACCCCCCCCCCCCCCATGAGAAAGGTCAGGTTATCTTAACAATCTGAATACCACTACAAATCAAAGAAATTTAAATTCCCGAATCATGTAGATCCTTCAAAATTGCTCTCCGCTGCCTCACGGTTGATTGCAGTCTATGGGGTGCTCTGCTGGAACAAGGGTTCGATAGTCTCCCTCTGCTGCTGCAGACTGGGAAGCAATGCCTGAAGTAGCTCTGAGCATTGAAATCAGAATATGCCAATACATGTCCTTTTTGTTAACTACTTCCTCACTGATCAACTTACAGGTTATGGCAAACAGAGTTTGTGAGGAGCTAACACATGCCTGTTTTCATCTGCATGCTAAACAGAGGATGATCCTGATTTTCAGAGGTGACTAGATTCCCAGAATTCAGCTTGAGACAGCAATCTGATTTTTCAGTGATCAGTGTTTTGCAGGCTGATCTCTGTTCTGATAATCTTGTTTCATTAGCATCTGAAGTTGGAGACCCCCAAAACATCAGTCGCTTTTATAAAAATCTTCTGTTGATGGACAAATGTTAAAATAATTGGCAGGGATATTGAAATGAGCGGAATAGTTTAGAGAAACTCAAGCAGTATTTGAATGCTGGTTAAACCATGTTGGATTATTCCTAACCTCAGCCAGAAACAAAGGCCTTGATGGAAGAATTTCTGTAGTGTGGGTTATGTAGGTTTCTCCTGTGCAAAATAGTCGGTTTTGGTCCAGTCATGGAGATTTCATCTTGAGTGGTGCTATTGGAGACCATTTAATTCAACAACTGTTATTTTGAAAGCCTTTTGCCTTGAAGGTCTGCCAGCA
This sequence comes from Hemiprocne comata, assembly GCA_020745705.1. NCBI lineage: Eukaryota > Metazoa > Chordata > Aves > Apodiformes > Apodidae > Hemiprocne > Hemiprocne comata. The sequence continues at coordinate 89,820,227 of CM036587.1, forward strand.
ACATCTTGGCTTGGATGCTTTGTTGATCTATCCATGTTAAGAAAACGGTTGCATTTTGATGTAAGATAGTGATACTCAGCGTGGTGATTGTGACTGTTTGAAGATTGTGATCTTGACCATGTTTCCAGGGAGTTTCAAATGTCAGATTATGCATTCAAGAGAGCAGTCAAATAATTTTAAAACGCCCTTTCGCATTCACCAGCCTTAAGCATTGCTGAAGATTTGTTCAGGGCCTGAGTGGATTGACATATAGGCCTTTCTCTGGCCTAAAATGATGGAGGCATGATGATACCTCACCAGAAACCCAACTAAACCTCAGCTTGGAGTTCCTGTCTGCAGTACAGTTCCTTTCTGATTTTGGAGATACCCTTCAGGACAGGAATAGGGACTCCTAAATTCAGTAGTTTCAAATCACAGCTGAGGTATGCTTGCAGAGCAGAGATAGGAATTTCAGCTAGGATACTGTTCCTGATGTGATATCTTTTACTTACAGAAAATTATTTTGCCTGGACTTCTATAATATTTTTTCCCACATCTTTCTGAGAAACTAGTATTTTTTTAATAATGTCTCCTCCTTTTTAAGTCAGCTGTTGCAGAAAGGTAGTGAAATCTAGGTTTTTCTCTTAGCATTGTGTTCAGAGACTGAAGGAAACAGTATATACAACTTAGCAATTGTTGCATGTCTCACAGAAGAGGCATCCAGTGTCAGGGGTGACTCCTCAGGACAGTAGTATGTTTAAGGTTGGATTCTGTTCAGGGAAAGGAAGAAGAGCTTGTGTTTCCTGAGGTAAAAACAAGGAAACATCAGGCACAAAAGATGGCCAACAAAGCGAGGAAAGACAAGAAGTCTTTTAAAAATGTGGACTGAACTGAATTTGCAGATTTTCAGAATAATCCAGATCTCTGAGTGTTTGAGAGTCTCCCATAATTGTTTGGGGTTTCTTGCTGTTTCAGCGCAGAGGACCAATTGCCTGAGAGGGACTTTAGGCCCCTGCAGCAAAGCATTGGCTGCAATACACAGTGGGAAAGAATTTATTTTGTTCTTACATTTTTTCCCCTCAGTACCTATCTGGTATGTCCAGATTGAGAAAATTTCTTTAAAATTTGTATGGAACTATTTATGTCTTCCACAGAAGGTGCAGGTTAGGATTTTCTTTCACTGGACTGTTGAGCACAATATAATCAGGTAAACAGTAGTTTACATTGCAAAACCTGGCAATATTTCTACAACCCAAAAAGAAAAAAAAGTCAATAGCCTCGAATGGATACTTCTAGAAAAATAACTGAGCACTCAAGATTAACAGATCTATAGCAGGCTACCTCAGGGTTACCTTCCTTGCACAGTCCAAAGAGAGATAATTTTCTTTATCACTCATAAAGTGATGACTACGTTTGATCTGCTTTATTCTAAAAAAACTTTCAGTATCCTCGGGGCTTTTTTCCTGTCTGGTGAGGGGCACACAGAAGACTGTGCTCTGCAATTTGCTTTCTGAGGAGGCAAGATGATAGAATAGTCATAAAGTGTTCCTTCTCAAGTGCTGAAATGGCTAGGTTCCTCTCCATTTCTTCCTCTGACCTCTTCTCAAAAGAGAAGACTGACAGTGCCTTGGCACAGCACCCATAGGCACCTTCTCAAACCTAAACACAGCTGCTTGGTCTAATTTTAGATCCACTGACCCTTTGACAGCTGGGGAACTGTGGAAACTTGTGTAAAGTAGCACTGAAGACATCATCACAGTAGCTGAACAGTCCCTGATAAAAGTGTTCACATCCATCTCACTGGCAGCAAAGGCACAGCACAGTAAATGTTCATATGGGTGCAAGGGCCCTATCCTGAGCCAGGGTAGCTCTGTGTCACTCCAGGGACAGACACGTAAGCAGCTCGCTGAACTGGAGCATGAAAAGGGGAAGGTTTGCAAGGGCTAACTTTGCATTCAGGGCAAGGCAAATTTAGGTTCTCGGTTCATCTCCCTGCCTGTCTCTGTGCCTCCAGTGCCTCCTCACACACCAACGTGGCTGTACAGGGAGCCTGGGATATGTACCCTCTCCTTCCTACTGCAGACGCAAGGAGACTTCATTGCTCCCAAGCAGTAGCTTTCTTCTTCAGGGTAATGACTGCTGTCTTCAGCTGGTACAGTTCTGACCGATACCCTCTGTATGTGTTTGTACTTCACCAGGCTTTCTCTTGGTCAGGCAGGATTAAAATTCCCCCTCGAGCGACATTTCACATCATTTGTATGTAGCTGATCACCTGAAGTGTGTAGCTGCGCTTTACATGTATTTCTGCATTTGTTAAGCCCTTTGCTTTGCCTAGGAATCCCCTCAGTAACCCCTGGGTTTGCAGGAGGGTAAGGATAACTTCCAGCCATGACAGCATGGCTTCATCTAGGAACCTGCCTGTCTCTCCCACCTGTGAGGAGCTGGTTTGGTCTCCCAGTTAAATCTCAACGTAGTCACTCCTCTTGTCCAAAACACTAATCTTTCCATGTGCACACTCTTTTCACATTCTTCCAGGCTGCCATGTGTGGCTGCCATTAGCTAGAATTTTGTTGTATTAGTTAAGGGCAGGTTAACACCCATGAATTTCACCAAAGCATGCTTTGTGGAAGGATTAGAGAAGGAGGATGCCTTACAAATGTTAGTATGTCTGAGGCTCTGCTTCTCTTGGGTTACTGTTGCTGTGTGGGGAAGAGCAAAAACCGCAATGTTTGTGCCAATAGTGTTTCTGGAGAATGCAGCTTCACAGGTGCCAGATTCGGTACATACACATGTGCATCCACACAGATAATAACCATGTGTGCTGGGATCATTTTCATACATGGCAGTGTTTTTACCTCACTGTTGTGTCTTCTCCTTTGGGGTTACTTTGCTTTTTAAAAATATCTTGCTAAATGCCCTTTTGCTACTTCCTCATCCTTTAATGCCCATGTTAAAAAAAATCTGATGGAAGCAGAAGAGACAGACATTCAGGATGAGAAGCTCTGTTCTTGCCATCATTTTTCAGCAAACTGTGCCCTCCAGTTTGAAAATCTTTCCAGCTTACTTCTCAAAACAGAAAAGTGTCGATAAAGTTTGTTGCCGACAAGCTGGTAGCAGTTCCCTTAGCTTCTCCACCATGTGGCCAGTAAAAGACTCGGAGCACTTCTACTAGGGGAAGCTTGGGTTACACATACACATGGAACTTGAGAAATAGGTTTAACAGGGCTTTCCTTGGTAATGCTCTTTCTGTCACCTTTAAAACTTATTTTTTCTGGTAACTCAGATGATGAACATTAAGTAGCCAGGTAGCTAATAGTCCTTTGAAAAAACAACTTGAATCCTATACAAAATGTACCAGTGAGTAGCACAACAAAGAGAATAAATATCAACCATATCAGTCCCTTGGCTTGGTTACAGATTGTTTCCTGCTGAAACATAAATTCAGAAAGATAGATAAACAGCACTTAGCTCCAAGTGTGTAAGATTTCAGAGGCATTACTTGAGTCTGTCTTTAACCTGTCCATCTATACTGGTGCATTAGAGGCTTCCCACAGGTAACTAACAGGATGTTACTGGGAGCCTGCACATTGGAGCAAACAAAAGCTACTTTTTGTACCTAGAGAGGACATACTTTGCTGATTATTTGGTTCACTTGTTTGCATTCCCCATGGCTTAATCCCATTGCAGTCCCTGGAAGATTGTGTTGATGTGTTTTGCAATGCCTTGAGCAGAGCTCCTTGTTTCTGGCAGCGGAAGCTGAGTGGTTCATGCCAGTTGGTGCTGGCACTGGCTCTGGCACACCGGGCACCTCCCTGCTGGCAGCAGCCAGGAGCCCAGCAGTGGAAGGAAATGGCAGTCATGGGTGAGGACATGGGTGGAGCTCTTCATACTGGTTGTCCCGTGGGAGATAGCTTATCTGGGGACACCTGTGTTTTTTGAATAACATACATTTGATTGAAAGCCAGAATTAGAGTAGGGAAGGCCAAGAGCTGATTGGCGCTTGGAGTCAAAGGAGGAGCAGGACAGACCCCACAAGGAGGATCTCCTTATCCGTCAGCACCAATTCACTCTACCTGCAGGTGTGCCCCAGTGGTTCCTGCTACTAATTTTCTTTCTGTTATTTTTGTTTCCCTTAAAAAAGCCAGCTGAACCTCTCATTAAGAAGTCTCCATTTTTATCTGTTTCCCCCCTCTTCATCATGTTACAGCCTGTGGTAAAGACAACAGCTCTCTCAAGCAAAACAGTAAGGTGCCAGCACCGCATCACTGGGCTGCCTCACCAGCCTGGGATATTTACCTCCCACTGTGCCAGTGGTCTCTCTGTGACACAGTGAATGCTGAGCCCTTTTTTAATGGAAGCCCTATGTAGCTTGTGTAGCACAGTCTTCATACAGCCTTTTATTTATTCATGTGTTTCATTTTGAACATAGCAATTAGCTTGCATTGTAGGCTCTAACTTTTCAAGCAATTCTGAGCTGGCCTCTAACTTTGGGGATTTTGCAAATGCAGATACCACAAATGCTTGATTAACTGGGGAATGCAGTGCTATATTTAGAAAGGAGAGGGCAAACCAGTGATTTGTAAAGCACTTGGATGCATTTGCTTTGTCTATAGCTAAATAACTAGTTAGTTTGAATCAGTGCCACCTACGTTGTGTTGTGTCCTTTGAATTTTACTGAAGAAGAGCTGAGGCCATTGCACAACTGCTCAGACCTTTTGTTGGCCTTTTTCACACTTCCATCATTCTTCATATCACTTCAGAAGCTCATAAGGGAAAGACACTATTAATGAAAACATAATTTAAGTTTAAGAATCAGTCTTTGTCGTTGTCAAGTGTAGCCAGTGAATAGTGACTTCTTAAATATTCTGTGGACAGACAACTTGCCGATGTGCCTTACATTTCTGAGAATGGCATCCTCCACCTGCAGTGCTCTTACATGGTGAGAACAGAGCTGATGCCACAGTAAATGACCATGATGTAAAAAGAAAAGGGGAAAGGTTTGGATTTCAAGTCACAGCAAAGTGCTAGAATTTGGTGCACTGTAACAAAACAGAATATCTGTTATGTCTTAAATGCAAAGTAAGAGCTGGAATGGTTGTTCTGTTTTCTGCTTTTTGCACCTTATGTAAACAGGAAGAGATCCTGGCTGTTTTTGTTGACACATGTTGGCATGCTGAGGTGATTTATTTTGGCCTGATAGGCTTTTGTTCACCTTATTCTGCCTTTTTAGCAACATCTTAAATATTTTTTTAGAAAGGATGGTGTTAAACTTTTTCTCCTCCTCACTGTAACAGTGCTAATCCACTGTTCAAATCAGCCAGGTATTGTTGCAGCTTCATCCAGCTCCTGCTTGAATAGTCATGGTGCCTTCATGAAAAGCTCGTTTCACTTTAAAGTTACCAATTAAGAATCAACTAACACCAAGAAAATACTTCTGACTTGTCTTTATATAACAAATGAGCCATCCAAACAAAAAATTACAGGCACCTAAATTATTTGAAGTAACCTTTGAGGTATTTTATTTGCTATTGGTTACACAGTATGAGAAAGAGATTGCATGGACTAAAAATCAGATTATTGTGGTTATTTTCAAAGAAAGGCTGAAGGATAACTTCTTAAAGGCAAGTATTTGCCACAAGATGCAGTTAAATACCTACTGGGATAAAAATACTAAAGATGCTCAAAACCCCAAAAACATCAAAGGGAGTTAGGGAACTCTACTGTTAAATGCCCCAGAAACTTCAAAGTAGTTTGTCTTCCCCTGTTATTCTCTAAATTCCTTTGATAGCCAGGTCTTATGCTTGTTTCTTCTTTAAAAATCCCACTGGAGAGGAATATGGTTTGGGAGGTGAATGCCCCCTTCCAAATGGCACTTTTGCCCAGGTACTTAAACTGGTGCTGGTGCCAAAGTGGAAAGAATGTTCCATCTGGGAATGATCTCACCTTCTCTTACAGGAGAAGGTAAATTGGCAATGGATTGAAAACAAATCACTAATTCCTCACATGCCTTTTTTTTCCAGCTGCCTATTTCTCTGTCCTTTAAAAGTCACCCTCCACATCCTGTTTCCCCGGAGGTCCTTTCTGTTTGTTCTTTCTCCCTGCTCCTTCACTCATTGCAAAATGCCTCTCCTCCCTCTCCACAATACTTATCTCCTTCAAGGGAAGTGTGACCCTGTCTCCTCACCCTCCAACCTGCCTTCCTAGCTGTCCCAGGCTGAGTCTTGTGCTGAGCCAGCTACACTGCTCTTCAGTGACAAATCATATCATCACCCCTTTCCACTTTGAGTTATCAATTATTTAAAAAAAAAAACAAAAAAACTTGCATAAACCACCTCTAAGCACAGAATACAGAACAGTCTTTGTAACATAAATTTCAAAGCTCTTCAGAAAATCCTGAGTGAAGCTACCAGTAAACATTAGAGAACACAAGAGACCCACCCTTTGCCCTGTTTTTCAGTAAAATTTCCACACTTTGGGTAGAGTAAAAAGAGAGCTGTCACTTCAGTGGCACTGGTACACTCCACACTCCTTGCACAAAAAAAAGGGTTTAGATTAAACTCCCCTGAGTTGTCCTAATGTGTACAAAGAAAGTAAAATACAGAGCCTTTTAAGGTCATCTCCAACCCAACTGAAGTAAATTAATTAATAAGTAATGTCTTAATGGTGTTAGAAGAGCCAATGATAAATAATTACCATGAATTATTGTAGAGCTATTCTTGATCAGTGTGTGTGAAAAGTCTGATTCCCAGGTATTTGTCACATCATCAGTGCTCCAAAAGTGATTTTCCCCACTACAGCAAGGGAGGAACAGGAACCTCTTTCACAAAAGAAATAGAAAACACCGTTGATTTTTATTTTAAGTCTTAGCCTCCAGAAAAAAAAAAAAAAAAAGTATAGTCTGCCCTCCCATTTTTCATTGAGATTTATTAAAAATCTTCAGTATTCCTACTGAAGCGATTTCTCTCTGCTTTTGTGTATCCTACATCAGTGGGGCTTTTTTCACTAGTTTTCATTTGGAAAACAGTTTTGCAAAAAAATGCTATGTTTGAAGATTAAGAGATTTTGTTTATTAGACCAGTCAAATCTCCGTGAGGACCCAGGGTGAGTTGGGTGGCCTCACCATTCATCAGCTCTCACTGGCAAAGTGAGCTCCTCACCTGAACCGAGCCCCTGCCATGAGCTGGGCTGCTAAATGGATGCACTTCCAAAGGTGTCCTGGGTGCTCTGCCTTGTCTGTGTGGAGGCATTCACTGAGCAGCACAGCTACAGCAGTCCAGGGGCATAGCTGCAGAGAGCTTCAGTAAAGACTGACTGGATCAATATCCCTGTCAGTGCTTATGTCAATTAATGAACTCCATCATCACTTGTATCAGTGTGGCCCATGGCACGTTAATTTGCACATGGCTACTCATAGGCAGGGTATAGTGTGTGTGTGTGCAGCTGCTTTTGTGTAGATATATTGTGAGGACAAGACACAGAAATATATATAAAAAATATGCTAATATACACAATTTTATATATATATTTATGTATATATTTATCTACATATATATAAAAATTGATCTCCTTCTTCTTCCATTGCATAAGACCAGTAGGCGTGAGAAGAAAACAATGCAATTTCACGTTTTATAACTGAAGTAACTAGAAACAAAGACGTATGAAGAAGAGATATCTGGCATGTGATGTTCGCCAAAAAAAATGTTGCATGTTGGCAAAAAAGTAAATCCTGAGAGAAAGCTTGCACTGTAAGGGTCTGTGGTTTCTCTTGGGGTTGGAGAAGGCTGTGTTAGGTGCTCTGCTCCTGCTGACCATTTTGAAAAAGTTAAGCAAAAGTTCCTCTTGACTTCAGCAGGAGTTAACATGTGAGCAAGGGGAATACCCAAGAGACGTTACACATTTAAAAAACATGATAAAACTTGTTGGATGCTTTGAAAGTAAAGGGCACTTTTACGAATGGGAATTGTTTTGGGCAGGTCAGGATTCCCCTGCCATCTGTCCTGCTGCTGTTCCTGCTTCATCCTAAACTGCTTGTGTTGCTTCTGTGATGATAGTTCTGTCTTTCTTCTAGGTATTTCTCTTAGAGCAATAATGGTGTCTTCTTTTACATTTACTGCTAACAGTACCACAAACCAGCATCCTGTTTGCCTTCTTTATTGCAGCTGCGTATGGGGCAGAAGGCTTTAGGGACTTTCATGCAATAATTCCCAAATCTTTTTCCCGTAAGTATACTGCAAACTCAGCTCACTACAGAGCATTTCCATCTAGTTCCTACTTTTATGATTTTTGTTTGTGTCATTTCGCTTTTCAGTAGCGTACATTTGCCTGTGTATGTTACCAAAGGGCATAAGTAGTCTGGTCTTTGTGCTTCATTCACGTGTATTTTGTTTTAACATAAAGCCTACTTCAAAAGCCACCTTCTCCAAATACCTGGCAGGCAAGGTGTCTGTAATTGTTCTGTATAAAGTAATTCAAATTATTATTCTTCTAATTAAGAGGGTAAAAAAAATGGTATGTGAATTATGGAAAATCTGTCATATGCTCAAGCCAAGTAGTTCTATTGCTTCCATTTGCTACGGTGAAAACAGCCATATGGGGTTGTAGTCCTCTAAATTTGCAGAACAGTGTAGATCACTTCTTTTTAGCCAGTCATACCATCTTTTTAAATTATTGTTTGATGATTTTTTTTTTCATATTTCTAAATTATTCCCCTTTTTAGGGCATAGCTTTTAAAGGAAAAACTGCTGTTTATGATGTGCAGTCATTCTGTCTTGCATATGATTTCTATTAAAAAGGCAATATTTCAAAAATCATTAAAATGCCTAGATTGGTAGAGTGTAAAAGATGTTCAGTCAAACAGTGTTCAGAAATGTGAACACCTTTATGCTCAGGATGTTTCCCAATAGGATTTTGAGTCAGATACTCTTGTCACTCACTTCCATCCAATCCCACTGGGACACCTGGGAGGCTGCAGGGTGTAGCAGAGAAGAGTTTGTCAAACCTTTAAATTTCATATGAACATCAAGATCTTTCATTTCCTGAGGTAATTATTGCCTGTAGCTTAATTATGTCATTGCTACACCACCACTTATGAATAAGGCTACCATGAAATCACTTTTCCACAAAAGGAAAAGACCTGGCCTTTACTGGATGAAATAGATCCTTCGTATACTCAGCTAGCCACTAAAGTAAATGCTCTCCTTTTTGGAGTGGGGTGAAGTAAGAGGTTTTTCACTGAAAGGACAGTAAGATTTGGGGCAATGAAGAACTAATGAAGAACTAATTTCAGCCTAATGAAGAACAATTTTTTGCACCAAAATCTTCAGATCAGAAAGAAGGGGAATAACTGTAAAGATTTATTCCACACAAAACGTTATACAGACCTGTGGAGAGAAGAGCAATGAACACTGCCATTTACTGGTCTGAATCTTGGCCCTTTGCCATAACATTTACCTTTACCGTGTTCACTTCAGATCAAATTTACCAACCCACATGTTATCACATAGAATCATAGAATCATAGAATCCTAGGGGTTGGAAGGGACCTAGAAAGATCATCTAGTCCAACCCCCCCTGCCAGAGCAGGGTCACCTAGAGTACATCCCATAGGAACGCATCCAGGCGGGTTTTGAATGTCTCCAGCGAAGGAGACTCCACAACCTCTCTGGGCAGCCTGTTCCAGTGCTCTGTCACTCTCACAGTAAAGAAGTTTTTTCTGATATTCACCTTGAACCTCCTATGCTCCAATTTGCACCCATTACCCCTTGTCCTATCACTGGTCATCACTGAGAAAAGCCTAACTCCATCTCCCTGACACTCACCCCTTACATATTTGTAAACATTGATGAGGTCACCCCTCAGCCTCCTTTTTTTCCAAGCTAAAGAGACCCAGCTCCCTCAGCCTTTCCTCATAAGGGAGATAAGCCTCACATGTAGTGAGGCTATGCCAAATTTATACCTGAATTATTCTTCTAGCTGCCAGCGATTTTCACCTATGGGATTGTAACACAAAGGACTTATCCGAAAAAGTCAAAACAGTTTCCGCTCACCTTTGTTGGTTGGACTGTATTTTAATAGTAGCTCATGGCTGTAGAGATCCTCTCCTCTTAGTGATCATAATCCCGCTGTCCTAAAAACACAATTGTCACTCCTGTAATTTCCTGTAATGCTAGTTTTTGCTATTAAACTCTTCCTTTCATCCTCCCCCACCCTGATTTCTTGATCAGTGTTTGTACTCTTTGCTTTGCCATTTTCTTTGCCTTCCTCATAGAAGTGCAAACCAAATATTTTCATTCAGTACAACCCTTGGAATATTCCTGCCAGGTGGAGAATGTTGCGTTTTCTGTCCATTTCTATCTGTTACTTTCTTTCACAATTGTTCTGGACAAATGCATGTGAAGTGGATTCATTTTAAGTTTCATTCCAGTTAGCCCATAGTGTCAAAATGAACAAATGCAAAAATCTCAAAGGGACCTAGGAACATACTTGTAATGTTGTTTGGGTTCCCAGCTCCCTGCATGCCTTGTATTTGTCTTACTGATATTCACTGTTCATTGCTCCATGTGTTGCAAACTCATCGCATTGCCCATAGAAATGTCATTGTGTTTGTAGCTTTTGTTATTTAGGTATACTGTACATGCTGTTTAGAAGTTACCTCCTTTGATGTGATTGTTTCTTTGCCACCATATTTATTCTGTAACAACACTGAGTGGCATCCTCTATTGTTTCTTTCAGCCGGTAATATTAAAATAGAGACTCAGAGTGATGAAGAGAATGGGCGTGCCTGTGAAATGAATGGGGAAGAATGTGCAGAGGATTTACGAATGCTTGATGCCTCAGGAGAGAAAATGAATGGCTCACACAATGGCCCAGGCAGCAAGGCTATGTCAGGAGTTGGAGGCATTCGACTTCCTAACGGAAAGCTAAAATGTGATATCTGTGGGATAATTTGCATCGGTCCCAATGTGCTCATGGTTCACAAACGAAGCCACACTGGTAAGGCCTGCCATAGTTTTTCCTTTAGTTGACAAGAATTGGCCACAAATTAGGAATTAAGACTTATTTTCTGTATCATGCACGTGTCCCCTCTTGCAAGTTAATGCAGCATCATTGGGCATTTGGAACTCGGTTATTTCGTTACGCCATTTTCGACAGCACAGGAATTGTGATTTCTTGATGGTAGTTCCATCTATTGGGATAGATATTGTGTAGTTTGTTTGGTTTGAAGCTACATGAAAAACTAAAATTAAGAAAAAAAGTGAAGAAGTCTTGTTTGATTTCTAAGAAATTTCTGAGTGTTGCTGAAGAAAAACCCATTTGTGGCTAACTCTGAAATTGACCCAGTTCTAATGTTCCCAACAATGCAACAAAGCTCATTATGGAACAGTGTTTATTAAGTGATCGGTAAAATAAATGTTAAGGGAACTGTACTGGCAGTCTTAGTAAAAATGGGGTTAATTTTATGTTAAATGTTACATGAAGTAAAAACAAGTACTTTCACTGGTCAAATCCGGACTGGAGCACTAAGAGACATGACCAGACGTTGTGCGCCATAGAGATGGCTTTTCATTATACAGTGCTGTGAATCTTCTTGCTTTAATTTTCTAATTCTAATTAGTCTCAAAGAGTGCAAAAAATTAAGAGACAGAAGCAAATTAAAAAAGTAAAGATGAGGGTGAGTCTTATTTTACCTGATATAAGCCGTCTAAAAATTAGACTTACAATCTAAACTCTAAGGTCACACAGAGCCAGAGGAGAAAAACTGAACTGCACTGTTGTGCTACACAAGTTACTTTGAAAATAAATAAATAAATATTCATGCTAGTGAACACTTAGATACTTTCTTCCTCTACATCCCTCCTATCATGCTTGAGTGATTTCACCAGAATTAGTGAGATTAGCAAAGTATTTTTCAGAGTGTAATGGAGAGGATCCATGAAAAGACCCTGAGTGTTGTCCATCCTCCCCAGTGCTAACACCTGTTGTAACTGTGGCTGTTCAAGCTCTGGAAGGGTGCACTCTTGTTAGCATAATGTGGGTTAGCCGTGTTCAGAAGCAGTGCTGATGCTAGTAAGCAATGCTGTTAACATTGCCTACTTCAAAGTACTCACCAATTCAATAAGATAAATCCCTCTGTCAGGGAAAAGCTGATTGTTATCTTTGTTGGAAAAGCCGCAACTAGTTCTCAGAAGGGAGGCTGCAGCCTACTTCCTAGATATAATAAAGTACTTGTTGGTCAATTGTTGTTTTTTTTTTCTTTAGCTGAATGTAAATGTGATCCTTTAAAAGTTGAATGGATATATGAAAAATGACTTGGACAAGAGGCCTTTTAAACAGACCCATGGGCTTGAAGAGGATGCTGTAGTAGTTGAAATAAAAGATTGCAACTTAAAATGCATTTAGATGTAGAAGTCTTTGTGCTCATTTAAAGAAGCTTTAATAAAAGTATGCTGTTGCTGCTTGGGAGGAGCTGCTTCAGATTCCTGAGGGTTAGAGGCAGTGTTTGCACCGGGGCTGAATGGCTTGTGTGGGGGCACACCTGATTTTAGGGAGGTGGGCAAAGATGCCTGTGTCTCCAGTGCACTGGTTGGTTCCAGGCAGGCCATGTCTCTGGAGGATGATATGGGCTGACGGTTCCATGGGGCAGTATCCCTGGGGCCACCTCACTGGTTTCCCCGGCAAAGTCCTCCAGCTGCTCAAACTCCCTGCCTGGCAGAGAGACTCGTGTACCTGCCAAGGGTGCTCGGCGTGCTGCCACGCAAAGGCTGTCACTTGGAGAGTCTCTGCCCTTTGCAGAACCCTCCCTTGGCCACCTAAACCCTCTTTTAATCAGGGAACATAGTTTAAACCTACAGTGGAAGCACCCCACGAGCTGCACTTTGCTCAGCAGGACCCCCACCTTTTACACGTAATAGGACTAAAGGATGTGAAGTTGTGCCTCTGAGTCCTACCATGGAAAGAAAGCCTTGGCTTTCCCTCCCACCTCGCCCTCAGCTTCTCTCCTGAGCAGCCTCATCGCGTGAGCTCAGGCAGTTTTTTGGGAGGCTGGCAAGGGAGCGGAGGCTTGGAGCCGGTAGTTTAAATTAAAGGGACGTCATGGAGAAACAGTGGTGACTGCTTTTCCTTTCAGCTGTGCTGTGAAAATTAAAGTAGAAATGGGATATACTATTACAGACATTTAACTGACTATGCCGAAGCCCATTTCAATACATGCCCAGTGAAGGAATAAGCCTCGCAAATGAATTACTTCGCTGCTAATTCATGTAAAACCTGCATATGCAGTGAGGTTTCCTTAAATAAATATTTGATAAGTGAACAAAACTGTAGCACACTAAAGTGCCAAAATAAAATGACTGCCTGACCTGATAAAAGGCATAATTACTTTTAATGAATACACCTGCCAAGCGCAGATATGCAGAGCAGCACCTGATATTTCTGCCCCCTCCTGTCTGCAAGCAGCTGTACAGCACTGACTACTTCCTAATGCCTTACCTGTTGCTCCCATCTGCAGAGCGAATCCTTCTCAAGATGCCCAACTCTCCTCACTGCCCTTCCCTAAGGCTTTCAGTATGTTGATTTTCTACAGCTTGCTGCTTCCTTGCTCAGTGTTCAGGAAAAAGGTGATCTAGAAAGGAGAGAGAAACCCCCTCCTACTCCCTGGTGCTGAGACTTCAGGGTATAGATTCAGGCTTCGGTTAGTCTGTGTGCACATATATGTGTGCATATGCATATATATGTATGTGCACATATATATATATTCCCTCCTTATGTGTACATTCCTTTAACTTGCCACCACTTAGTTCACTTGCGTCTTGTTAGTTGGGTCTGAATGTCTCAGATTTATTTAGAAAACCAATGCCAATTGAAGAAAGAGCATTGAAAAAAAAAAAAAAAAAGGACAAAAAAGAGAGCAATACACACCTCTGAGTATTAGGTGATGTTGTCATTATATTGTTTAAGAAATCAGAAAGATTTCAATGAAGATGATAAATACTCTTCACAGAATGAGTGTCCAGGGCCCATGCTCCTACTAAGGCTTACAAATCACTGCAATGGAGTTTAATTCAATTCAGGGCCCTGCTGCAGTTTTTGCTCCTGGACCCGTATTCATTCATAGCTACAGACCATGCAGTGATAGCAGCCCAGGATAGACATGTGCTGTTCAGAACTGGAAAGAAAATAACACACAGAGCTCACTGCTTAAACAAAAGATGCATTATGTATTTTTTTCTTTCTGTCCTGTCCCTTCCCCATTTTGGGTGGATAGCACCATACCCAGTAACCTTCCATCAGCAACTGTCCCCAGCCAAGCAGGGCTGGGAGCTTTGCTGGGCTCACAAGGCAGGTATTCCCCACCCTGGTAGTTGCAGCCTGGATGACCAAGGGCTGGCCAAGCTACACATAGTTTCAGGGTCTTTTGGTGGTGGTGTTGATTCCCCTGTACAACAATGTGAGTGCAGGTTCCCCTCACATTTAATCCCACTATTAGTTTTGTAGAAATATTTGGTATGCAGCAGTCTCATTTGAAGTGCTCCAATCTGTCTGTCTTCTCCACCCAGTACAAGATTTCACTCTGTAATTGCAAGAGCTGAAGGCTGGAGATAGATTTAATTCTTATTTTTCTTTACATTTCATTCCTGGAATACTTTTACGATCCTTGCTTTCTCCTCTTATGCTCCTCTGAGTAAAAATAACAGCAGTGAATGCTAGTTTACTAAGAACTAATAATTTCTTCTGAATTTGTGTCCCCGATGACAAACTGACTTCTTCATTACTGTTTCAGTCCATTTATGAAAAATACCTTCCACGCTGAGTAACTGCCCCAAAGATTAAGAGGTAAAGCAGACAGACTCTTACCCATTTTCTTTTTCCCCTACCAACTACTGTGCATGGCTTATGAAGTACATTGCAGAATCCTGTGAGGCTAATGCTGGCATTTTGGTGGGCCACCCCAGTTGAACCAGTTGCAGATATAGTTTAGATGAACAGAGCTACTTGATGGACAAAGACAGGGGCTTCACAGGGACTATGCTGACCTGCTTGAAGCTGTTTGACCAATGAAAATACATTTCCAGAAAGTAGATTAATTCAATATTCTTGTTGTATAAAGAAAATGAAAACTAAGAACTGGTCACCTCTGGGCTGTTTCTAATATCATCTCTGCATTATAATTACTAAAGCAGTTTACACTTATGCCTTAAGAGAAACAGAATTCAGCAAATTAGTTTCAAAGGCTGGTTTGATTTTGACGAGGGTTACAGAGAAACAGGCATGCAGGAGCAGTTCCTGCTGATGGAGTGCTCTCATGTATAATTTTTCCTTTACTCCTGACTGGTACAACTGGAAACATTTTATTTTCCACTGCCTTGAGAAAAGACCACATCTATCTTAACTTTTTAAAAAACAGCTAAGCGAATAAATGAGCATATTGATTTTAAACAGCACTAAAAAGTAAACAACAGCCATATCAATTTTTGCAAAGGCTGGTTGATTTGCTTCCTTGATAACAGGCAGCAGTTTAGACTAATCAAGGCTGTGTTTCTTCAAGTTCTTCCCCATGTCTGTCCAAAGTGTAGACCAGCAGAGCCCATTTTTGCAGCTCCTCTGCTCATACCTTACCTAGAGAAGGGTTGGGACTTTGGCATGGAAGTACAGGGCTTCCTTTGCGCTGTCTTAACTTGTGTGATTTTAGCCTCTCTCTTTCTCTCTCTTTCTCTGTCTCTTTCCTGATTTGGCTGCTTAGGGACAGACAGGTAATGGAGAAGAAATTGAAAGGGAAAATACAGGGAAAATGTAAATGAAAAGAAGTTATTATAACTGTTATAATGAAGTGCCTTTCATTTAAATATAAGAATGTAACGCTGAAATGAACTTGTGATCCTGAAATGCATTTTTAATGAGTTTCCTTTTTATTTTGCTGCTTCAGTGGCATATTTTAAAGACCCTTTGAAAAAAGGCACATTAAAAACCCCACCAAATGCCACAACATGCAAAATTGGATATTGGTTTATTCCAAAACTGCTGATCAGGAAGAGTGGCTCTTCAACACAAAATGTTGCAGTCACTTTATTTAAATGAGTTTGAATTTGCATTGTGATGTGCCATTCTGATTTAGAAAAAAAAAATTAGATTTTCAGATCAAATTGACCCAGCCAGTGAAGCATTAAGAAACTGGCAGGTTTAGTCTGAAAGCCTCATGTTATATCAAACCTGCAGCCGGTGGAAGTCACAGAGCAGCAGTGAGAAAACAACTTTCTCACTGAAATCTTTCTCTTGTTACCACGTAAGATTTTTTGTTCTCACATATTTTCTCCTTCTCCCCATAGGAGAACGCCCTTTCCAGTGCAATCAGTGCGGAGCCTCTTTTACACAGAAGGGCAACCTTCTGCGCCACATCAAGTTGCACTCAGGTGAAAAGCCCTTCAAGTGTCACCTGTGTAACTATGCCTGCCGTCGCAGGGATGCCCTCACAGGACACCTGAGGACTCATTCAGGTAAGTGTAGGTTGGGGACCATCCAGGGCCTGCTCCTCACTGCACCTGTTGAGGAGATGGGGGCGTTTGTGGCCACCAAGCCTAGGAGGTCTTCTCACTCTGGAGAGGCGAGCGGCCCCATGTTGGGGTTAACCAAGCTGTGAACTGGCTGCAGTGTTTTCCTAGCAAATAAATGACTAAACTTATCTCACACTCATGATCCTTCACCAGAACTGTTTTTTCACCTACTTCTTGGCTGATTAAAGGTTTCTGTATTAGGGTTTCGTCTTACAAGCCTCATGTGAGTAATCTATTTCATGGAACTACAAACATGAATTAAAGCTGAGGAATGTTTTAGGGTTTGGATGGCATTCATCCACATACCGAGATAAAATAAGGTCTAAACACAATAGGTTTTAAGTCTCAAAAACCTCCTGTCTGGTCATTCTCAACCTAAGGAGTGAACACCACCTACAGCATTTAGCAGCACTTATTTGTTGCACCTTACTTTGAAAGAAAAAGGGTGGAGAGGAGGGAGAGGGTGGGAGAGAAAAAGATAATAATCTTCAAAAAAAGAGGACTCCTCTAGAGTTTTTCAGTGTTTTATCTCAACAGTAATATGGAAATCTGAATAAACGCTTTTGAATAACTGAACTTTTCCATTACCACAAACCCGTCATTGACAGAAGCCATAGTCGTGTACCTTCTGTGAAGCAAAACAAATTTAGCACCTTTAAAGTGCCTTTAAAAGCAGCGTGTTGTCTCATCTAGTTTCTCAAGTTTATCTGGAAATGCAATTCGTTATTTGGACAGGAGACCTCCAAAATCCATTGCTGGAATTGACACTGGTAACTTTACTTACAAAAGCTGGCTTTGGGACCAAGTTCTGGGTAGCAGAAGGGGAGCTTGCAAAGAGACATTTTTGTATTGCATGAAACTAAGGAAAAGCTTTTCTAGCTCACACATGAAACAATAAGATCCCTGGTGTTGGTCCCACAAGTCCAAAATAATTTCCACTTCTCCTGTTCAGTCTTGGTCCAATTCAGGAAAGCACATCTTTAAAATACTATTTTGCCTCCTTCTCCCTTGCTGTTAGTGATTTTCATGGTTGCAGAGTTTTAAACTTTTTTTTTTCTCATATACATGAAATCACACCTAGACACTTTCGGCAAACTGAGGAATCAGTAGCTAAAGAGACAGTACATAAACTATAGACTGTGATTAATTCCTACAACTGACATGAATACATGATAAAACAAGCCTAGTATGGATGTCTGAGTCTGATTTTCACCTGAGAATTTGTAAATAAAAGTCAAAAGTTAAGCTGTGTAACCATCTAAAATTGTGAAATTACATATAAGGTGACAGTCTTGTCACACAAAGACAAAATTCAGCTCCAGAAGTCCACGAAACTGTATTGTTACTGTGAAGTTCCTGGAACTACCTACATCTGGATTGGTGTAATACAGGAAAATATTTTGTCATGCCATTTCTTTTGAATTTCCAGAAGCAGAAAACATGTGAAAACTAACATTGTCCTAAAGGGGTTGAGCTGGTAATGGCTACATCAGAGCCAGCCGTGGGCAGGAGTCTCTACCTAGACCACCAGTTCCCCTGTTGGCTGTCTCTTAAGGGAGGTGGGCACTAAAGCAACTTCACTCAGGCCTTTGAAGGTGTCTCAGTTTCTAACTTGTGTAGATGCTGTTTTTGAAGATTTAATGTCACAGTTCTTAGCTGATGTTAATCACCTGAAATCAGCTTGCAGCACCCACAGAATTGGCCTATTGATGTAAAGATATACAACTAGTTTTCCATTAGTGTTTTTTGGTTTGGTTTGGTTTTGGTTTTGGTTGTGTTTTTGTTTTTTTTTTAATTGACAAAATCTTTCTTCAGTTCAGCACTGCATATGTTTATTTTTGGAGTGAGCTTTTTTCCTGTTGCTCTTACCATTATTAATATGCTGTTGAATAACTTGTCTGCATCTCTCAATTATTTGTGTTTTCTGCAGTTGGCAAACCCCATAAGTGTGGATACTGTGGTCGCAGCTATAAGCAGCGCAGCTCTTTGGAAGAACATAAAGAACGCTGTCATAACTACCTGCAAACCATGAATATCTCAAGCAGCCTTTATTCAGGTAATAAACGTGTCTGTTTGGGGGTTAACATTGTCCTGTCACATACGCAGAGAAAGGAGTGCAAAAGGAACACTAGTGCCATTTGTGGCAACTTTTGCATTGTGGAGGCACACACACACAGCCCATCCGTATGATATTGCATCTGGATTTATTCTAGATTTGATCAATATTTGGCTGTTGTCTCATTTTATTTAGCTCAAACAAAAAGCCAAAGTCATGTAGCAAAACACTTGCCAGACCTGGAAAATTGCTGTTCAGCATATTAAGACAGCATGACTGCATTGTCTCACTATCTTTCCCTTTTCTTGGAGTTCTATGTCACAGTACTCTTGGTGGTGTATTCTTGATAAAGACTTAATATCAGTGCTCTGGTAGGGCTGCAGAATCTTCTGCATTGCACATCTCCTGCCTTTCCTAGGGACAGCTTAAGGTGATTACTTGACCTCTAGGACCACCTCGTCTAGAAAGGATGAGCCTTGATCTCACTCTTCCAAGCAAGAGGACATGAAGCCAGAGGCATTTAATTTATCCAGTTTGACTGACACAGTCCAGAAAGGCTACTGATAATTTGCTGACGGCCTTCTTCCCAAATGCCCCTTTAAAAATGGGAGGGAGGTTAGGAGCTGTTGTGCTTCTCTGAGAGGATGGTCTTATGATGAAGGTAAAGTCTATTTCCTGGAGAATATAAAATCTAAACCTATGCCCAGAAATAGGGCAAGCATAGCAGGGTTTGGATTTTATTTTTTTTAACAGAGATCCTAAAGATATGAAATCCCTTTGTTGTGCAGTTTTAGATAGAGAATATAAGAACCAACTTCTGTGGTGGAGTTTAAGCCCATCCAGTAAGTTGCCTTGCTTGCATATCTTTTTGATCCTGTCAGTGGATGTTATTTGGCTTATCAAATGACAAAACCAGGAGGTTCTCTTTGACTTATTTGCAATGATGCCTCATGTAATATTTTATATCTGGACAGAACCAGAATACGTTTTTACATGCTATCAAATAATGTAAAGTATATGCACGTAATGATAGCAGTGAATGCAGCTGAGATGCTTCTGGCAGACAGCATGTTAAAGCAGTGCCCCTCCTAATTTTATTGAGGGCTGGAGAATGTATAAATAGAAAAGCTCAATGTAATATACAGTAGGCAGCAATACTTAGTCCTCAAAGAAGTGAAAGGATTTAAAAGCAAATACTGTCTTGGGATTTCAGGGTCTGGCACGTGGATTTGAATGCCTGCATGCAGAACATGAAAATCTGTGTGAATGAGTAACTGAACTACTACTGAAGTCTTATTAAGCAAAAAATGTCCAGATGAAACTGGTGTTCGGGAATCATAAACTTCAGTAAGATATAATACAGTTTTAGAGATGGGCCTTTGTTTATAGCAAATCATGATAGGAGCGTTTACACTACCTGAGGACTGAATATCTAGTATCTGTCTAAAACTTAGGGAATTCAGGAATGCTCAGGAAAAATTACTTCTTCCTTACATATACTGAAAGTATCATATAAATCCATATTTGATATAATAGCAGCGCTTTTGCAAATTAAGAAAAATAAATTAGAGGATTAACTTTGGGGTTACAACCTTGTAGCCAGCCAAAGACTTCACTCTTAAAAAAAATTTAGTGCTCATTTAATAAATGTATTCTTTACGTGTCTAAAAACTGAAACTTTCCTGCATTCCTCCTCATGTTTTGTACTCTAATCTATTCTACTTCACTGCAAACATACCATTTGCCATGTTTACATTATTTCCCTTGAAGATTAAAATGTACAATTTAACAGCTGAGAATGAGTTGGTGTCCTTCTGGGATTTTTAGTGCATTCTACATTACATCTAGAAAAGCAAGTAGCTACACTGTCACTGTTCTTAGAAAATTTTGAAGTGTGATATGGAGCTATTAGAGCTATAACTCAGGCCTCCCCTTTTTTTTGTCAAAAAAGTTGGGACAAAAATCTACCATAGAGCATCTGATTTGACATTCTGCTACAGCAGGATTGCTTTTTACAGCATTTTGAAAATACTTTGTGTGGTATACATAGAAAAAATGTCGTTTGAAAGGACCTAAACTGGTAGAAAAAAAAATTTTTAAAGGGTCAATTACAATTCTCCAAACACTTGTGGATTTTTATTTGGAAAGATTTATTATTTTTTTTTTTGGTTCACAGACACCAAATTACAGAAAATCAGTTAACCAGTTGGTATCAAATTTCAGGGAGATACAGTTGCCAAGACTGGAAATTAGTATATAATTCGATCTGCCCATTTTTTAAAACAGCAGTTTTGAAAGTTGGGAAGTTGAATACATACCTTACCCTCTCTTCAATTGATTAGATATGGAATCTTTATATCCTAAGTAGATATTTCTTGATCATTTGACTTTTAAGTACAATTCAGTCTTTTGTTTCCCTGTCGAATAGCCTGCTTTAAAACTTTCTCTGTAAGTCGTGTCTCAAAGTGGTATCTGGAAGTCGTAGCCAGCACAAGAGGCTGGCATTGCTTATTCAATGATGACTAGGTACCATCAATGTCCTTTACTCTTCTGCACCTTCATGTCCAAATTCTGCTCATATATTGCATTGATCTCTATGTTTAGTGTCTTGTGGGGCTGGAGCATAATTCCATGATACTCACTGTCAGTGTCACTGTCACTTCAGTACATGCTGCTGCAGCAGGGACTCAAGAACTGGCTGTATACTCTTCAGTTTGGTATTGTGGAGTGGTGCAATGTAGGACACTTGACTTGCACCTTCCAGTTATCCACCAGACCCTGATTTCACATCTTTCAGGAACAATTAAACTTCCACAATCATCTTTTTATGGCACTGGCATATTGCCAAAATAACATTGCATAGGTATGGCGTGTTCTCAACTGTTGAGAAACACCCAGGTACCAGAGTTCTGTGAATAGGTACATCCAGTGATAAATTCTGAGCAGGCACAGAAGGCAAAATGTAGCAGAGTGGTGCACCTAATTGAAATAGCCTGCAGAATCATAGTCTGAAAATAATAGTTTGCTTCTCCCTTTAATAGCAACTCACAAGTTCAGGAAAAATATTCATATGCTAGCAGCAGGTAAAAGTAGAATTAACCCCTTTCTCTCCTGTATCTGACCTCCCTGGCCAAAAAAAAAAAAAAAAAAATCAGTTGTGCTGTGATCTTGTTGCATATCAACTTTCCTTTAGATATCAGAAGTCAGAAATACCTTTCCATACACTTTTCATAGTCATTGTTTTGACACTGCATTTTCATACATCCCATCTGTCTCTGCAGGAAAGTGCTGAAGTAAAATGTAGTGAAAGTGAAATAGTCTGTCTTTCCTAGAGCACCAAAGCTAAGCTCCTTTCTAATTCTGCAGTGTCTCAGCAGCAGCAGGAGGTTGGAAAACAGGTTTGAGTATTGCAAATCAGTGTTCCGCTGTAGATGTGACTTTATAAACTTAAATTGTCATTTAAAGTCTACAATTGCATCAAGAAAGCGTAGAACTAGTTACTGGGGGGGGGGGAAAGGGTGGGGAGAAGTGGCTTGCAAATACATCTTCCACTGCTGGAGTTGAGAAGTTTGTCCATTTTTCCTGCTAAAGAAACAATGATCACACAGGTGGCTCCCCTGGGAGAGGTGCAGAGGTACAGTTGGGGGGTGACAGCGGGAGGGTGAAAAGACTTTTTGTATGGTGCTTTGTGTCCAGCATAATGTTAGGACCTCATTTATTTCAAGAAATGCAGAGTGGCTGTAGAACAAGGGTGGAGTGATTACATTACGTACAGGCAGACGCCTTGCAGTTGCAGTCTCATTTTTGTATCCTAAATGAGGGAAACATGAACATGTACATAGATCAATCAGCATGAGGGACTTTGTTACCAAGAGTCAGCAGCGTCCCGTGTCTGCAGTGGTGAGCTCCTCCTTCCAGCTGGTTGGGAGCTAAAAGACCTTAGCTGAGAAACAATAACCTGAAGACAATAGTTCCATTAAAATGGAACAAGCTTGCCTAACCCTTCTGATGTCATTTGATTTCAGTCTTAAAAGAGGAAACTAACCAGAGTGAAATGGCTGAAGACCTGTGCAAGATAGGGTCAGAAAGATCCCTCGTGCTGGATAGACTAGCAAGTAACGTCGCCAAACGTAAGAGCTCTATGCCTCAGAAATTTGTTGGTAAGAGTTAAACGTTTGCTGTCTCCTAAAAGATAAAACAAACATACAAACCCAAAACAAAATAACTCACAGGATTTTTACTTTTGCTTTATGATTTTATTTGTTTTACTAAATTAACAATATCTGTATAAAAGCAGATACAGCAATGTGTTGAGGAAAAAGAGAAACAACCAAACTTCTCCAGCATACATTTCTGCATGTTTGATTTTCCACATATGGAGATTAATTTTAAGTCTTTTTCCTACCTTTTTCTAATGCTTGTTAACCAGATCATTACAAGATCTGGACAGGCTCTTGAAGTTGCCTTAAGAACCTGAAGATAGGAACAGAAGTTTCCTATTGGGAAAGCATTTGACCACACCTTCAGGGTTATTTTATTAACTATTAACTTCTTGGATGACATCCAGATCTGGATATATTGGTGATTGTGAAGGCATGTGTGAATAGTTGAGCATAGGCTTGATAATATTCTTCACCCCTTCATAAAGTCTGTATACTTTTACAGCCTAAAATGGATCATGGAAAAAAATAAACCTAGGTCTGAGAATAATACTTACATTAAATGATCTTTGAGTAAATTCTATAAATTATGCAAAATTATGCTTCATGCTCATTTGCACCTAGTAGTTTTTGTCTTAACAATGAAAAAATGGAGGCTACAACTATAAAAATGCAGGCTACACCTGTATTGTTGTGTTTGGTAACCTGTACCAAGTAGAGGTTATATCAGTTTTGTAATATTGAGACTCACAGACAATATTTTGTCATCTATGTAGAGTTAGTCTTAATAAAAACAGGAGAGATAGAGGACAGCTTATATTCATATCTCGTTAGATTATTTTATAATTCTCTGCACATTCATTTATAATATCCTATGGGAGACAACCAGAGAGAACTGAATTCCTTGGGAAAAAAAAAAAAAAAAAAAAGAAAAAACATTAGGAAGGTCTTCAGTCAAAAAGTCAAGGCAAAAAAAACCCAGGTTATGGGACAGAAATTCCAAAAACGCCTTCTTCAATAGGACAAAAGGGTAAAGGGAGAGTTAGTATTTCTGAGACAAGGAAAGGGGAATCTCAGCTACATCAGGAGGTGTAACAATAGGTTTGAAATTAAGTTCAAGATTTTCGGCAAGTCCAAAGGCAACAATTCCAGGAGGCAGTCAAGGATAAGAAATACTTACGCTTATAGAAAGACAACAGTTGTAGTAGAGGTAGTTACCAAAAATATATCAACTATGTGATGCAAACCATATTCATTTAGACACTCTTGTAACTGATTCCATTAGGCAAAATACTAATTCTATGAAAGCTCCAGGAAGATCAGAAGTGTTAAAATTTAAGAGGTACTAGCAAGTATCCTATATGCAATGTATCTGTGATTGTGGACTAGCTTTTTCTTTCTCCTGTTCTCTTTTCACTCTGAGAAACAGTAAAGACACCCAGTTTAACTATGAGTTTTAGGACGTAAAAGTTTCCTGTCAGTTGGTTATTCAGGGTGCAGTGTAGGAAGACAACCTACTTGAGAGCAGATATTTATGGCAATTGTCTAACCTTCAAAAGGACAAACTTCTCTGACAAGAAAATGCCCCCAAATCCTTCCCTTTCCAATCTTCACCTGCTGCTTCATGTAATAGGTACATTCCTGATTAATACAAGGTTGGACTGGCTGATCAGCAGAGGTTTTGGATAATAAAACATGTTTATTGCTGTAAATTACCGTGTCATCCCAATCCCCATGCTGAATTCCAGGGAGAAGGAGGAAATGGTATCCTTTCCATAAGGGAAATACTGTCTGCTGCTTCACCACTTTTTCTCAAGCCTAAATTCATTATCTTTCAAAAGTGAGATTGTTCACCAAATTAAGCCAGTTACCTGTAAAATTATCTCTGTATTCCAAACTGGAATATCTCCCAGACCCAAAAGCAGAACTGGGCCATCCAAACCAGACAGTGAGAACTTCAGGCGAGGCTGACACATGTTTATCATGTTAAAACAATAGGCAGCAAAGAGAAGTGATGGTTAAAAACAAAACAAAAGTGCCCACATGCACAGAGTGTATTTTTACTATTTAGGTACCTGCTGCAGAACCCTGAGCTGTGCAAAGCTTGAAGTGCATCACACCATTAGCAGTTTAATTTACTTATGCTCTAATAACCACAGAAATGAGCTATTATTTTTAATGAGTGCAGGTATTACCTGCATTGCCCACATCTAGAAATGATACCTGCCTACCTCAAGTTTGTGTCTGTTTCAGACAGTCTGCTTGGAAACAAATTTTTCTTACGAGGACTGGATCTTCTCAGTCCAACTAACAACTAGTTATGCTACATAAAGCAAATACTACCCAAGAAACAGCTATTAAAATCATGCCCTCTGAAATTTTGTGTATAATAAAGACCAGTCCCACTTTTCAGTGGTATACAGTGCCCATGGAATACTAACCATTTGGACCTCATTTTTTTCCCCCTTGAGTGAAGGGTATACATTCATATTAGGAGAGGTTTTTTTGTAGTTAATTCAAGAGTCTTTCACAACATCTATTTTGAATCTTAAGCTTCAAAGAAAACTATAGCATTAGAAAGGGTAAATCTGGGAGAACAAAAAATGCACCCCAGTAGAGAGGTGCTGAAATTGGCAGAAGAACAGGGAAAGGAAACAGGAGGAAGCAGAAGCTTGTGCAGCACAGCTAGAAGGTGTCTGTACCCGTAGCCTACATCCCTGGTAGGAACTTACGCAATGCTCAGAGTGTTTCTTTCTCTGCTTGCAGAACGTGGACACACCAGTGTGAAACAGTATCTTGTGGGAAACATAGACTTGTGCAAGACTTTCTACACTTTAGCCCAATCATTGCAATAGTGTCGTGCTAGAAGTTTTCTGGGCTCTTCACTGACTTTGAATAGTCAGTCTGAGTAGAAGTTGGGTGGGAAATTGTTGACAAATTAAAGTGAAGATCTTCTGATAAATTTTTTCATGCTCCTATTAGCATTTCTTTTCTACAAATTAGGACTTCTCAAGGCCTTCCAGCAAATGTCATGTTGATTAGGAAATGGTGACAGCACCTCACAGAGATGTTTGTGGCTTTCAATGACTTTCCCAAGATCTGCAGAGCTAGAAAATCCATCCTGACTGTAAACAATATGTTACCGGTAGACCCTAGGAACCTGTGGGAATTTTTTACCCCTTTGCATGTGCACAAATTTATTAGGGGCCTGATAATAACATTGATGGTTTACAGTGTTTGAGAAGACTCTTCAGGTTCATAAAATCAGCATCTGTGCATTTAAGTAGTTTGTCCCACTCCTAACTTTTACCTTCTATGTTTTTCTTAATCCTATATGTCCAGAAATTTTTAGGAACTATAGTGAAACTTAGCACTCAATACTAGGGTATCTAGCTAGAGTTACATTAGTGCAGTGTGGTTTTTTTTAAAAATTGAGTCCCTGCCTTACTTTCAGCATCCCAAATCAGAGTTGAAGTTACAAGTAAAAGTCATCTGGCTCTACATAGGGCTTTTTACCTTTTATAGGAAAAATATATTCCAACTACAAATGTACTTAATTTTTTTTCCATGGCTCTTCGCTGTTCCTGCAGATGATAACTTTTTGACATCTGTACTTTCTAGGTACATGAGTAGCTTCTGGTAATGTGTTATGGCTTATTTAAAAAACAAGGTTGGGGTGGGGGGGAAAGTGGCAATATGACAAGTTATTTTTTTGTTGATTTTTCTCCAAAATTACATATAACCACATTGCCAGTGTGGGTTATTTGTAAGAAACTGAAGGTCTAAAACTAAAGCGTGCAATTTCCAGTCTGAAGTTGTAATTTTTTAGGGAAAAAATGTTGATAATGTGCTTCATGCTCTGAGGCACGAAGGTGATGTTCACTGTAACTGTGCTGGTACACTGTCTTCACCAGCCACAAAGGCATGCCTCAGCTCACTGTAGGAGACAGATGGGGAAGTCCAGTTAGAAAGGAGAGAGACAGTGAACCACTCAATCTGGAGCTTCCATGAGTCCCCATATAGACATGGCCAGAATCTGTTTTCATCCATTTGCTTTTCCAAAGACCTCAAATTATTTTACAGGTATAAAAAAATACACCAACTAACCTTTTTTCTGACCACCTATATTAGGGAAGTACGAATAACTCAGGTGAATTTCAGAGGTGGATTTGATCAACTCTGCTCTTCTATGTTGTTGTTTTATTAATCCATGATGTTTGGTTCCTTAATTATGTAGAAATCAACCCTCTAACTCCTGCCTGTTTTTCACTGCAGGTGAGAAATGTCTGCCTGATCTCCAATACGATGCCACCACCAACTATGAGAAGGAGAATGAGATAATGCAGACACATGTTATAGACCAGGCCATTAATAATGCCATCAGTTACCTGGGAGCAGAGTCCTTGCGTCCGCTGGTCCAAACGCCACCAGGCGGTTCTGAGGTGGTGCCTGTCATCAGCCCCATGTATCAGCTCCACAAACCTCTTGGGGACAGTCAGGCTCGCTCCAACCATACAGCTCAGGACACCGCAGTGGAAAACTTGTTGCTGCTTTCCAAAGCCAAATCTGTCTCCTCTGAACGGGATGCCTCTCCCAGCAACAGCTGCCAAGACTCAACGGATACAGAGAGCAATAACGAGGAACGCAGCGGTTTAATTTACCTGACAAACCACATAGGTCCTCATGCAAGAAATGGCATCTCTATAAAAGAAGAAAGCAGGCAGTATGATGTCTTGAGGGCAGGTACTGACAATTCCCAGGATGCTTTCAAAGTGATCAGCAGCAGCGGGGAGCAAGTTAAAGTTTACAAGTGCGAACACTGTCGAGTCCTTTTCTTGGATCACGTGATGTATACAATCCATATGGGCTGCCACGGGTTCCGTGATCCTTTTGAATGCAACATGTGTGGCTACCATAGCCAGGACAGGTACGAATTCTCTTCCCACATAACTCGAGGGGAGCACCGTTTCCACATGAGTTAAAACTCCTTCTCAACAGCTGCGTTACTGGAGCTGCGTGAGCCACGACAGCAACAAAGCACAAGTCAACTGGACAGTAAAAGTAACAAGAGAATCAAAAGTTCAGATATCTCCCACAAGAAAAGATTTTCCTTTTGGTAGCATGCGTTGCAACTCAGTTTTGTAAAATGCCTACTGAAGTTTTTACTGAAAATGTTTGATCACAAAAAAAAACCCTTTAGTAATGTAAGTAGGAGCTTTTGTAGTCACGTAGCTGAAAGCCCTTCCCTTAACTGATGCTTCTTGCAAACCTCCCTTGCCAAAACTGTTAACCATGCGTAGGATGCACCACGCGGATGAGGACACGACAGGCAGGAGTGGCCAAGCTTTCTCTCTTAACACCATGAGCACAGAGCTCAAGCACCAGATGTATGTTTTTTTGACTTCCTGGTATTATTTGACTCTTTTGGGAAGATTCAACTCAACAAAAGATGGAGGGGCCCACCTCAGATGACTTCACACACAGCTGGGGGTGGGATAAGACCCCCCAGCCAGAGGGTCCTGAATTGCTTTGATGGTAAAAAGTAGAACATTTCCATCTGCAAGGGTGCTGCTGGTATTGACATCACAGCACCCCTTGCTTGTGTCACTAGGCAGGCAAGCAGGTATATGAAAGACAGAAGATACACCCTTGAAATATACTCTGTGAAGTACGAATTGCATTTAATGTATAGAAAAAGGGTATTGTTGGCTCTTCTTTTAATAAATGTTTTTTCTCCCTCTCCAATAAAACACCACTTTTTGTTAAGCAACCCCTCCTCTCTGCATAAACAAGTTACAATGTATTTAATTTTTCTTTCTTCCTTTTTTAAGCTTTAGTTATTTAGAATTGTGTGATGTACAGTTGAGAAAAGCACTAGCTAGAAATACATGTGGGAAACTTCTCCTTATACACAATTTTCATCTTTTTAAACTGCTTGGAAAATATCCAAATGTCCTTTTTTTACATATGAAAAAAAATCCCATTTTGCTTGCACAGAAGATGTCATCTTGTCAATTGTGTGGCTCTACTCATCAGTGTTGCACTTAATTATTTTTAAAGCACTGAGCTGAATTAAACCAGCCAGTCAAAATTTGTCGCCTTCTCCATTTTTCCTGGCACTTCCTGTTTAATGAGGGACCAAGCCCTGCAAAGGAAAGGCTTCCTGATCAATAAATCATTTCACCATGTGCTTTAAGTTACTTCTGTTTCACCAGAACTAATCTTACGTTTTCTAAAAAATGGTGTTTTGCTGAGCGGAGACCAGACACTGCAGCACTTTGCAGAGTGCAGTAAAATCCACCAAGAGCTTACTCCATGGTATGTTTTGCTGCAGATGCTGTAATTTCAGCTAGAATAAGAACTTGTATGATTAATAGGTTTTAACCCCAAACACAGTTGATATTAAAAAAAAAAATTAAAAAAATCTTCTTCTTAACTTCCTCTCCCAAATCATTCATTCCTCCCCCTGAACACCCTTGTACTTTAAGATTGGGCAAAAAAGAAATTTTTGCAGCTGCATAAAAATCTATCATCAGCACTGCAATGCTTCCTGGGCAACATTCTTTAAAAAAATCCCATCTTATTAACTTAATGTATAAATACTTCCACTCTGCATAATAAATGGCCATTATCCAATAAACACAATCATACAACCAACAAGACTAGCAGTCTTGTCAGCCAGTTACACAGTCTCCGCTCACAAGTGCATGCAAGCACGTGTTGTTTTTATAAAAGAAATGCAATGGAACCATGAACTCTTGTACTGAGGCCAGTTTGGTCTGATAGATGCAGCTATATTTGATATACATTTCCTATATGTACATACTATTATTATAGGCAGGCAGAGTTTCTTCTTCTGCTTTCACTTTTGCAGGTGTAAGTCAGGAGCAACACTGAAGTTAGAGGAAAGATACCGAGGAAAATATGAATTACAAATACATGCTTTTACAATCTCATGTCTTAGCATTTCATGCCAACTGGAAGACACTTCATATGACACATAATGCACAGGGAGTTTCTACACTGAAAGTGCATATGTGTGTGCCTGTTTAGTAGCTTTGTCACCAGATGTGACTGCTGTCTATGAATGTCCATAGACTGATGCATGTACCTAGAACAGTGAAAACAAATTACTACTACATATTAGCCAGGCTAGTACAGACCTGTAGTAGGCCGATGACCCCCCCAAAAAGGAGTACTGTAAAATACAGGCCTGAAAGTGATCCTTCTAGTCCCACATTATAACTCAGTTGCCTTAAGAGACATTGTTGCTTGTTACCTTCCAGCCTGAGACACCGTGCTGAGGGTGAGCAGAAGGAATCATCAGCCACTTCCATGCCCCAACCTGAGTTGTGTCATCAGTGCTGCTACACTTTCAGAGTCAAGACAGACTGCACCTGACAGGGATGGATTACCAAATATTTTGGTAATACTGGAACCTCATGGCTTGGATAGGAGTACTCTTCACTGGGTAAAACGCTGACTGGATGGCTGGGCCCAAAGAGTTGTGGTGAATGGAGTTAAATCCAGCTGGCATCCTGTCACAAGTGGTGTTCCCCAGGGCTCAGTGTTGGGGCCAGTTCTCTTCAATATCTTCATCAATGATCTGGATGAGGGGATTGAGTGCACCCTCAGTAAATTTGCAGATGAAACTAAGTTGAGAGAGCCTGAGGGTAGGAAGGCTCTGCAGAGGGATCTGGACAGCCTGGATCGATGGGCTTCGGCCAATTCTGTGAGATTCAGCAAGGTGAAGTGTCAGATCCTGCAGCTGGGTCACAACAACTCTGTGCAGTGCTCCAGGCTTGAGGAAGAGTGGCTGGAAACTACCCAGAGAAAAAGGACCTGGGGGTGTTGGTCAACAGCTGGCTGAACATGAGCCAGCAGTGTGCCCAGGTGGCCAACAGCATCCTGGCTTGTATAAAGAATAGTGTGGCCAGCAAGACTAGGGAAGTGAGCGTGCCCCTGTACTCAGCACTGGTGAGGCTGCTCCTTGAGTACTGTGTTCAGCTTTGGGCCCCTCACTATGAGAAGGACATTGAGGTGCTGGAGCGAGCCCAGAGAAGGGCAACAAAGCTGGTGAAAGGTCTGGAGAACAAGTCTTACATCTGAGGGAACTGGGGTCGTTTAGCCTGGCGAAAAGAAGGCTGAGGGGAGACCTCAGTGCCCTCTACAACTACCTGAAAGGAGGTTGTAGCAAGGTGGGGGTTGGTCTCTACTCCCACGTAACAAGCAATAGAACAAGAGGAAATGGTCTCAAGGTATGCCAGGAGAGGTTTAGATTGGGTATTAGGAAAAAATTATTCACTGAAAGGGTTATCAAATATTGGAACAAGCTGCCCAGGGAAGTGGTGGAGTCACCATCCCTGGAGGCATTTAAAAACCATGTAGATGTGGTGCTTAGGGACATGGTTTAGTGGTAGACATGGCAGTGCTAGGTTAACAGTTGGACTTGATGGTCTTAAAGGTCTTTTCCAAAAAAAAACAATTCTATGATTTTGACCAAGAATGATCTAAAGAGGACCCTCAATTGTGGAGCTTACAGTGATGAGTTCCCTTTTTTATTTTTATTTTTTTTTAACAGATACGGGTTCATATTTTCACAGCTGATAGGGATACATGCAGCTATTCTTATCCCTCTCCACTTTTGATTGATACCAACCAAGAAGGGACAAAGTAATTTCCCAGCCCTGCTGCAATCACCTGTGTGAAGTAGGTGCTAACTGCACAAAAACACTCTGCTTTTATTGCTCTTACACCTTTTCCCTACTGCTCTTAGATTTAGGCCACTATATGCCCCATGCCATAATTTTTTTTAACCCTTCATTTTAAGACAACCCAAGCTATACAGGGGAGGGGGACAGAAGCCTACTCAGGTGGTTTTGTTTCTTTACTTTTACTAAAATCCAACACAAATGAAGTCACGTTCATTAACCGTGTAAACAAGCATAGCTCCAGTGGAGTTTAAGACTTCCTTGACCGTAGCTTTTTAAATGTGATTTCTGATTACTGGGTGGGTTCTCTGCCTTTGGCAACATCTCTGTGCACACCTGTCCCTGTATGTGTTTCTGTGTCACTTTTCTTGTCGACATGCACATGCCCTACCTGTGGTTTTGTGTATCGTTAATATTTTATATGCATATGCAATGATGCAATGTTTATATATATATATATATGTATCTGAAATGGTTCGTGTGACATGATGATGCACCATCAGTCAGAGTGGTTTTGCTTCCTGGGTCTGGAGTTTTCTTATTTATTCTATACCAGAATATGTTGATGTTGTACATTAACAGCACAGTAGCATAAGTAAGTATATTAAAACACAGTGTATCAGAGGGCATAGTCTAAAAGCAGGAGCAAACAGCATTCTCTGTTCACAGAGGGACTTTAGCAGGTTTCCTTTTTTTCAGTGTTTTTTTCTTTTTTTGCGGAAAATCATCTTCAATTTGTTTAGCAACATGGGTCTCAATTTTATTTATGATAAAATGCAAGGATGGCATTAAAGTAGGGTGTCGTGTGCATGTACAATGAAACAAACTGTGCCCTCAGAAAAATAGTTTAGTTCAGTCTCCCTTTTTTTCTCTGTTTTTTTACTATGGTGCAATACCTTGATATGGTTTAGCTGAACCCTAAAATGAGTAAATATGGCAAATGGCTTTAAGTTTATATGTTTTTTAAAAGTAAAAAGTAACTGCTTCCCAGCCCTTCCCCAGACACTGCCTTTTCTAATAGAAAAGTTGTATTTTGCTTTTTTTTTTGTTATGCTTTTATATTGTAACTTCATTTTTCTTTGAGAACATTGTATTTAAAAAAAAAAAAAAAGCAAATTTCATAAAAATTGGAGATGTTATTAAATTATGTCTGAAAAGAGAGATGTATCTTTTAAGACAAGGGAACATGGTAAAAAAAAAAACAAACAAACCCAAACGCCGGAACATTTCTGTCTTCTCCAAGTGGGTGAAGAAGTCATTCAGTACAGATGGAGGCCCTGTGTGTGGGGGGGAGGGTGGTGACTCTGTGTGTTGAGGTGGGCATGCAGGTGGGCAGCTGAGTGGGCAGCTCGGGAGCACTGAGCATCATGCATGGCCTCAGCCTCTGCTGCCACACCCAGAGCCCACAACATGGTAAGTCCATCCTTGCTGTCCTCGCAACCCATCCTCTGTGGCCAAAAAGAGTCATGCTATGTCAATCACCCTGCACTCACCAGCAACATGAAGCAGCCTTGCTAAGTCAGCTCCAGCCGAAGACCAAGTCTTGAACTGGCTACCTCCTATCCAGAGTGTCCCTGGCCACAGAACTCACACAGCTCCTTTGAGCAGGTGACTTCAAGAAAGTTGCTTCCTTTCCAGCTCTCTCCTCTTGCCCTTCCCTCCCTCCCACCAGCCAGCCAAAGTCATTACAGAACACAATTACTTCTGCATGTAGAGTCATGGTAATTCAAAATAAAACGCTAAGAAATTATTTCTATTTGCCATAACAAAGGTGATTTCTCAGCAGGCGTCCCCATTTCCTTCAGATTCCAGCACAGTAAATTTCACATCATATATTTAATGCAAACAAGAAGCACTGGTTTGCTTAGAAAAAACATTGCTTATGAAGTTTAAGAATTTTTTTTATTATTTGTAAAATTCTATTACTATGAACAAAATGAGATTTAAAAAAAAACAACCCACCAACTCTAATTTTATTACTATTAATTCTTTTACAGGTTCCCAAAAAACTAGATTTTTCTTAAGTTACTGATACGGTTTCATCATAAACTATGACTACTTTTCTATAGGAAGGAACCTTTTAATGTTCTAATTCTTCCGTTCACCTTCATAGCTAGTTCTCAGTAAATAAAATGACCTACAAATTTCTGATTCAGGGGGTGACTCTTCTGCAAAGTAAATATGGTCTGTTAAATACTAAACACAAAAATAGACCAAATATAACATTCTCAATCAATGTTATTAAATCCTTGACCTAAAGGAGAGACAGCCACAGATTTAAATGCAAGTTTGTGTACTTAAAAATCTATTCTGGGTATCTATCTTCTGCTTTTCAAAGACTTTCTTAAAATCCTCATACTGATATTTATTCCGACTCTAATAGCTTGATTAAATAGTAGAAACTCTTGTAGGTTCCAAAATACAAATTGTTTCACAGACACAAACACACGACTACCAGGGATGAGTATTTTCAGCCTCGAGTCCCCAGACTTCCCAATCCATATCCAAGCAACTAAACACCAAAACAGTATTAAGATGTGCTCAGCAATCAATATTTTCTAGTCAGTCTTTGAAAACAAGAAATACACTAAAACACACAAGATTCTTTTGGTAGATTTTAAAATGAGAACTCAGAGCCAGACCTGGAGCACGCAAATCTGATAATACAGCAGTTTCCTTTTTTTTGGGGGGTGGGGTGGGCAGTGCCAGGAGGCTGGAGTGGAATCATTCAACATCTTACTTGAAGAAAAGAGGTTAGAAACGCTCCTGACTTTGTCAGCACACTGAGGATATTGCACTGGTTTTGTCAGCTTGTGAGATGGTCAAAAATAAAGGAGAAACTTCCATTGAAAGCTTCAAGTTTCAGCAGCAACAACTTGAAAGCTGAAAATGTTGCAACTGGAAAACCAAAATGTTTGATTTCTGAAAAGAAATTGCTCCTGCCTGTCTTGTGGGCCAGAGCTCCAGGACCTCATTTTCTGCTATGGGCCAGCCAGGTTCTGTCCACCGCATGAAATGCAGTCAGCTTCTTGTCTGGAAGGAAAATGGTACACGAGAACAAACTCTGGTTCAAATGCAGTATGAAAGACAAAAATCCCTCAGACCTGGCCTGTGGAAAGCAACAGAAGTCTTAATCTTAACAGAAGGTCCATTATTCTGGTTTCCCAATTTTAATTTTTGATGTATCTTTTTTTTTTGCTACAGAAATTTTTAATTTTCAGGGCAGCCAAACATGCAATTCTCTGTCACTGGCAGCTGCAGACATGCAGCATTTCTGAAATCCTGCCATAATTGCCAGAAGACGGGTTTCCAGAAAACAGGAGGGCCAAAAATGTGCAGAGTTTGACTGAAAAGGGGATAGACGAGAGTAAGAAATCCAAAGCTGGGCTTCAGACAGCAGGAGTTCATCACATGTAAACAAGAAAAAGGATGCAAGCGAACATGGCTGAAACCCTGCTCTTGCTAAATGAGCAGATCCCTGTTAACTGCAGGGAGCCTTTTGCTGTATTAAGCATTAAAACTTTTCTTTTTTGTTTTTCATTTAAGGTAAGGTCTCACTGCTTTAAAGCCTGGCCCAGGACATGGAACAATTCCTGGTTTTATCTGTCCCGACCACACATACGAAACATGTGAGTGACAGAAGGCAGCTGCTGCTGCTGCTGCTGGCGGCTGCAAATCACACAAACCAACGCCTTCCTGTCCCTTGGGAGAGAAGTGAAGGTTCTGGTTTATAAGCAGTTAGAGAAGAAAAAAAAGAAGAAAAAAGAAAAAAAAAAAAGAAAAAAATCTACACCTTGCAGCAGACAGTGAGCCTGGGGCTGGCAGGGTGAGGAAGTTAATCAGCACCAAGCAGGCTGTTCGGGATGAGGCCAAACAGATGGCTCGTCTCTGAAACGGCAAAACGGGAAGCAGATGTGGCCACCGCTTCTCCCCATGCATAACTGGGAACCAGCCAGTTGGTGAGGAAATTTGCATAACAAGGATAATTTGGTATCAAAACTGTCCCTAGAAGTGGTCTGAATGGATCTGGGCACAGTTGACAGTTTTCACTTCTTGTTTCCCACTCAATGTTCAGCCAGATTAAATTTTAATTTTGAACCTACTGTTTGCCTGAGGTTGCTCTCAGCTATCTTCTAGGGAAACCTACAGTGCAGGCAGGGGGGACTCAGCAGGTCTCTTTGGCTTTCAGGACCAAACCCCCGTTCAGTCTCTGTTCAGTCCATTGAAATTTTAGTGACTAACTTCAGTGGGCTCTGATTTTCAATTTGAAGTCCATACACTTCACGTCCGGTCCTTTGACTGCAAAGCCTCACCAGCCTGGCAGAGCCCTTGTACCTGCCAGCACTGCCCAGAAGCCCTTACCAAAAAAAATGGTTTATTTGCTGATCCTGAGCCAAACTGTGACACTGGGAAAATAACATTAATATTGAGGGAGCAGTTTAACATGTAGATATGATGTACTATAAGTAAGGGAGGGGTTTATTTTTTCTGAGGCTCCCTATTTTGTTTCAAAGGCCATAGTAATGTCTATTTGACTACAGCTTTTACTTCATAGTGTTCCTGTTGCATTGACAAGGACTAAACATACTGCACCCTTAATACATTACATCAACTAAAGCAGAGACCCAAAAAGCTCTTAACATTAAGGGAGGTTCAAATCTCAATTCAAACATTCCAGTTTTGTTTCACTGATAGTTGACGTGTACAAAAAAGTACCTTTATGATCTTAGGGAGATTCCTGCATGTAGCCATGGGAGAGAGTATGGGCTCATTCTCCACTGTGTTGGAGAAAAAGAAGAGGGAGTAAATACTTCCTGAAAACATGTATTTGCCAGCACTAACAAAAGCATTGTTATATTAATTTTACTTTTCTGTTTTAGTACAGCAGGCATGCAATTTAGCTCCCCACCTCAGAAGTCCTACTCTGAAACTTTTTATTTTTGCATTGCATCCAGTCACTTAGTTCTAGACTAGTAATATAGATAGCATTTTATTTGCATAGTCTACCAAATGCACATGGGAAATGCACTTAACACACACGTATGTAGGGGGTTTTTTGGACTCATTAAATATTGGTACAAATTAAAATGATTACTTCTGCTTTGGCAACATCTGTCTCGCCATCCCTTTGTAACAGTAAGGTGGCTGTGCCACAAACTGGTGTTATCAAGGTTTAACACTGATGTTCTGATAGTAACTGACAGGACAATTTCTACTGCAGTAAGCAGAGTAAACCTGAGTAAGTGAAAATAATCAAGGTGCTGAAGAACACATGGTACCAACAGACCCTGCAGTTCAGGCACGTACAGCTGCTTCTCCCCAGGTCACAACTACACTGCATTTAACTGACCTTTAAACAGAGATCGGATCCTGATCAGAAATAATAGACATACAGAATAATAGAAAATACAGAAAGAAAGACAGACATAAGAAAAGCTAGAGCGGTTTTAGGAAGACAAGTAAATGTGCATATTAATAGATGAAGAAGTCTAAAATTAAGCATTTTCAAGTAAAATTTCAAAGCCCAAAGCCAGAGGGGGAGACTTTAGGCATCCGCCTGAGTTTCATTAAATAGTTCTTGAGAGCTGAACCATAATTTGGTCATTGAAGGTAGGGGGCAAATGTACCAGAAGTGATAGGAAGACCAGATGGGAAATGAAGGGTGGTAAAAGACTGGGTGGAAAAATTAACACATCAAGTTCAGCAGTGAAGAAATTATGCTCTCCCATAAGAGTTACTACTAGAGAATTAAAAAAGCCAAAAGTAGTGGATTTCAGGGGGAAAAAAAATACACTGCTATTCTTAATAGTTGCATGGCTTTTGTAGAAAGGATGAGTTGGCCTCTTCTCTTGATGCTCCTTAAAACTAAAATAAATTCGTGAACTAAAACTATTTTTTGTTTGGATTTTAGAACTTCCCCCCACACACACCAAATCCAGACAGCCAGTGCAGGTGTTCTCGCTATACATTCATACTTCCTTTTTCCTTCAATACCTGTCAAAGCAGAGAATCACATAGTGTAAATCCTTTTTAACAATTCCTTTCATGTTGTAATTAATGCTAATAAAAATTCTCTTTTCTTCATATCCCAGTATCCAGAGACACAGTTCTGGAGAATATCCATTTTCATTTCAAATACAGGAGGTGTGTAGCTCTGTGGACTTTGGGGACTGTGTGTAGGGGTAAGATCACAATAAGTAGGAATGACTCTGAAGCAAAAAGGAATACAGTTTCATCCTAGTTTCCAAAATCCAAGATACAATTTCTGAAAAGCTGGTAAACAGCAGCACTACTGTGAAACTACTACATCCTTCCCCCTTCCCTGAAAGGGAAATTGTAGCACAAAAAAAAAGCTTAAATTCTTTACGCAAGATCATGCAATGAGTTTTTGACACAATCAGGATTTGTAGCCAGGTCTTCCAACACGTGCTTATTCTCCAGCCACAGACTGGGCTTCCTCTTCAGTGGGTACTAAACCCAGAAAGCCCTATTTGCAGACCCTTGCACTAACTCCTAAGAGCTGTAAATAGGCCACAGGTCTAAGAATTCAGGCTTTAGAACACATCGAAGTGTGGGTGTGCTCTATGTATATACACTACAGGTGTGTCTAATTAAAAATATTTAATAATTTATTTAATGAACAGTTGCAAGTTTTCCTTCCACTGCTTTGTTATTGAAAACATCGTGTTATCTAAATTTACAGGCTATTTTTTACCAAACATACAAAGACACAATACTTTCCAGGACCAGTTGTTGAAATCAGTCAACTTTTGCCTTTGCAATGTGTTTAAATTACATAGAAAAAAGGAAAACTGTATTGAGAGAGGTGCTCTCTGACTGATGTGTGGCACCGTGTGTCCTTTCTCAGTTTTCCTATGGACACATCATGAGCTGCTCAAATAACAGTTTTATGGTAACCAGCTGATTCAGCAAATTGGGATGCTTTTTTAAGCCTTAAAAACACAATGCAAAATCACTCTTTTTGCCCTCCCAACTATGTCAGGAAAAATAATAATATTAATTAAAAACAAACAAACAAACCAACAAACCCCAAACCAGCAGGGCAATAGCCCCGTGAAAGTATTATACTTCAAAGAAAAAGAAGGCTATGATGTCTTCAGTTAGCAGGATAATTTACAACAGAAAACAGAAGGCTCGCTGGAAACTTTGCACAAATACCAACGTGCAAAATAGAAACTTCAGATAAGCTGTGGAAAGAGGGTGGGATTTCCAGAAAATAGGGAAGGACTTGTTACACCCTCCTTGTCAAATTTTGCAGGATCACCACAGCTTCTCTGGAGAAACAGTATCTGCAGAGGGGGAAAGCCAAGAGCTTTCCTTTTGGTTCTGCTTCTCCTAAATAAACTGCTTGCCTAATTTCCTTTGCAATTAGAGAAATATTCAACTCAAAAACCCATCCTTTCCACATCTTACTGTGCTGTGTACTTCTGCTACTAAGCCTCTGGCCAGTTCCATAATTTTGTATTATGAATACTATAATTACATCAATACCTTACGTTTTCTCAAACCCTAGGTTGCACTAATATTAAGCGAGGTAAAGTCACTGGGGCAATGAGAAGAAGGGGCTGGTGCCCTTCAGCAGCTCTCAGCTGAACCTCTCCAAAAGGCATGCAAGGATGGAGGGCGAGTCCCTTTGCTATTCAGGAAGTTACACAGCTCATCTTTCTCAGTGTTTTCTGAGGTCACCCTGGGAGCTTTTCCTCCAGAAAAGCAGAATAAATGCTTTCTCACAGGCAGGTTAGCAGGGTCTCACTTCCTAAGCTCTCCCATCACAAGTGGCTCCTAACAATATGTTACTCAGAGCCCTTCTCAGCTTATGCACACCCGGCACCTTCAGCCTGGGCCGTGCCCTGCTGAAGCCCATCACCTCCTCGAGTGTCTGAGCTGCTGGGAAGGCACAGGATGATGCAGGAGGAGAGCAGGTAGTGCCTCAGCCCTGGTCCTTACCATCAGACAACCGGCTCAGGGACATTCCTCTGCCTCTAGTCTTAACCAGGCACCTCTAGACACCCCATTTCCTCTTGGGGGATGAATTCAGCCCCACAGCACACCTTGGCACGTTTGCTAGCCTGTGGTTAGACAGGAAATACTTGGAAGAAACAAACCTGCAGAAGCTTGGTGGCAGTGCAGAAGGGAAAGTAAATTCACACAATGCAAAAAAAATATTTGAGAGGCAGTAAAATACAAAAAACAATGTCTTCAAAAAATTGAATTTTGCTCATTCTTGGCTTCTTCGAAAAGAAAACACCGAGAGGAATGAAGGCAGATGTGAAAAACACTGGCTTTTGCAGTCAGCTTTCTAACAAGTTTTATTGCAGTGATAAGAAAGAAAAGAAAAAAGGAATAGTATAAATGCCATCTACAATCAGCAAAGTGGGCCTGGAAACAGCTCTCACAGAGATGCATAATTCAGAGAAGGGATTTATATACTTTTTTAAGGTAGCCCCATACAAGTTTCAATTTAAAGTATGCATCAGGAAAAAACAAAGTAGGGATTTGGATTGACTTACGGAAGTCTTGAAAAAGTATGTAACAAATTCCTCGACCCCACAGAGTACCTTAGCCTGCTCTAGGAACACAAAAAATGAAGAACAGGTTCCAAGTGTGCCCCTCTCTCCATTCAACAGCAGGACAGCCATGTTAGATGGCATCATTCCAGGTGCCAAGAGGAGACTCCTCCACCGGCCGTCCCTAGCAACAGTGGCAGCGTGTTCAGACCCACAGGCCAGAAGAGGGAGCTGTCATCGCCGTCCCTCAGACGATTGGTCTTTGAGGCAAATGCTCCCTTCAAAAGAGGGAATTGCAGCTGCATCCAGCTTTCCCCCTGACCATCCATGCCACTGCACTGTGCCATTGCCTTTCCAGGGATTTGCTGAGCAGTGCTATCATGTTGAAGACTAAATCTCTAGTCCAGCAATTTGTTGGTTCAACAAAAGGCATCGCTGAAACACATGGCCTGACTCGAAGAGCATACACTTCCTGTTGTTGGCAGAAAGTGAGACTTTGTGCTGTTCCCCCTTGCTTCCTTTAAAAATAGTGCCAGGAATTGATGTAAATTGGCTACAAAGCATCTGACCCACAAAGCAGGGAAGTGAGAAACTGTAGGACTCAGGAAGATGGAGCAGTATTAGCCACCTATATCTAAACATATTGGGGTTTACGTATATTCAATCAATGACCTTTACCTGAAATGTACTCAAGGGGCTGAAGTCCTCAGCAGCTCTAGAAAATTCTTTCTCTGCAGAAATCGGTCAAGAGGTTTCTTCAGTCAAGAAAACTATCTACAATGCCCACCACAGGCAGGCGTGCCTTCCACTGCCCAGACAACTCAGTCAGACATCACCCAGAAAGTTAACTAATTGCCCAGCACGTAGGAGTTCTGTCTTCTGGGGCTTATGTCAGGTGGATCAGGAGAAGGTCCCTGCACCGCTGGGGTAAGATTGGTGTCAGATGTTCGACCCTATTATGACAACACTAAGGATTTTTACTTGCAGGGCGACATGAAGAGAGTAACAAATGCCATTTGCTATCAACAAACTCAGATTAATTGAGACAGTTATATTACTTGGACTCAGCTCCTGTTACCTGCCTGTTCTGAACTACATTTCAATGCATTTTCAGTATTTTCAGCCTGGGAAACTGCTCATATTCACTCATTTACTCTGTGATTTAAATTCCTAAGACTGATGATCAGTTTCAACACAAATGCACTGTAGTGGGCCT
The DNA here is from genome assembly GCA_020745705.1 of Hemiprocne comata. NCBI lineage: Eukaryota > Metazoa > Chordata > Aves > Apodiformes > Apodidae > Hemiprocne > Hemiprocne comata. The sequence continues at coordinate 89,861,423 of CM036587.1, forward strand.
TTCACCTCTGTTTCCCAACCCCAGTGTAATATTACAACCTGAGACACAAGATGAAATTTATTTTAAAAATAGAGTTCTAGAGATGTCAGCCTGGTTTTCACAGCTTCCTCCAAAAAAATCCTAAAAACCAGAGTCCACCCAATGAATCAGCAATAATCCTTAACAGAACACTAGTAAGAAGTCATTAATACCGGATGATTTTAAGCGACCAAACAAGGAAACAAATTTGACTACCTCTTCGGCTTTCCTTAAGAAACTGGGTGGACTTCTTTGGGAAAAGATCCCCATCTGGTGGCAGGCTGTAAAAAAGATCAACTCAACACCACAGAGGTGTTCCCTTACTTTGAAAAGACTGCTGTTACCAGGTATGTGTGGAATTGTTGTGGATATTTTTTTGTCCATAAATTTCTAAACTTTATATAGGACAGACTGAGCAAGGCAGCTTGCTAAGTCTGTCCTAAACGCATGTCTAGCAAAAGCATTTGAGTTCCTCTGCCTCATGTTTCCCATCCCACAACTTTTCCAGCTGACAGCACTGTGGGAAAGGCATCCCCAGATGATGAGAAGCAGCAGAACCATGGCCATCTGCATCTGCAAGCAGGTGTGTCCAGGATATTAGGACTCACCTACAGACAACGGCTATATCCCTCTGTAGCAATAGATATAAGGCAGGACTCCTTTCCCATTGGTGCAAGGACAAAATGACTCTAAAAAGATACACATTTTTATGCAGACTATGTTATACAGATGAAAGGTAACTTTTCCTGGTATAAATTACCCCTGTTCTTGAGTCACTAGAGGAGGGGTTTTACTGTCGTAACTATTTGGGGAATTGTACTGCCAGAAGTATTTTTAAAAGCACATAAGAAATAGTTTTCATGAGTTAGTCCCCAGCATGCTCAAGTTTGTCCCTTCTGAGACATTTACAGACAGAACATTAGTATACATTCTTAGCAGATGACAGAAAAAGTTCCTAAAATTTTCATCTTGAGTTCTCTTGCATTCTATTGAGTTCTGTGGTGCAAAATTTCTGGGTTTGGAATGATCTCTGATGTCACAATGTTTTAATTATCCCAGTTCATTTTTTTTCAGTCAGCTGTAAGACTCCCTGTCATGTGGCAGTGAGGCACAATAATCAGGGTGGAACCCTTTACATTTATCATTAAAATTGCTGAAGAAAAAAAAAATCACAAGGGATGTTCAGAAAATAGGAGACTAATCACAGAACCTGGGAACCAGTTACTTATTACCTCCTCCCTTGCCACTGCAAGTGTGTTTTGTACCTCTTTCTTCAGCCATGTTGTAGCTATAGCAGCCCAGTTCCCACGACCTCCTTGAAAGTGGAATTTATTTATTTTTTCTAATTTTATGCCATCACTGCTAAATGAGTACTTCTGTATAACATTAAGCCATCAACAGGTATTGAAAAGATATAATCATTGCCCAAATATCTTTGAAGTACATGTTTATTTGCATCTTTACGTCTAATCAGTTTCCCCAAAACACTTTTTAGTTTTCTCTGTTGATTCTTTTTGAATTCTCTCCCTTTTTTCTAGTTTGATGCCAAGTTATGGCATTCTTGGAGTACCTGGCACCACAATAGCTTCCAGAAACCAGCTTCCAGAGTTCATGTCCTCTCTGGAAAATACCTCTCCATAATTTATGAAAAATTGGGAGTCTTCATTATTTTACTTACATGGCTTTATCCTTCACTGTAGCAGATACATATCCATTATGTAGTGTAAATAATTAGTATGCAAGAAATACACTATATCAAGAGCGTTCACACTTTTCTTCTTTTCTTCTCTTTTCTTATGTGCAATTTAAAGAAAATCCACAGGTGAAATAATAATGAAGGTCAAACTTTTCTTTCTTCAGAATATTGAATTAAATATATGAGCACAAGCTATTTCATGACAACTCTTGTAAAAGATTTTATTGCTTACATCAGATCTGCAAAGATAAGCATCACCAGTTCTAACTGGCACAAAATTAAAATATTTATTTGGAAAAGAGGAAACAGATATATCTTAATCGGCGCTGAATAATATTTCTAATGGGTGACACCTATTAATCAAAATTATTCTGTGCAACAGGTTTAGGTGGAAGGACCATCCCAACTGACAGACATCCTTTCCTCTGGCTGTCAGATTTTACTAAAAGTTTTACTAAAAGACAGTTTTACTAATATCAGTTAATAGAGCCAGAAAGTCATAGAAGCTTCTCTAAATTTAAAAGCAGAAGCCTAGGAAATTTCACACAGTAACGCACAGAATTGTCATGGTTGGAAAGGACCTCTGAGATCACCCAGTCCAACAATCAACACAAAAAAACCCCAACACACAAACAAACAACAACAAAAAACAACCCACCACCCATCGCCACAAAAAACCCTAAACAAACACAAAAAACCTCACCACCTCAGCCACTAGGGCATGTGCTGAAGTGCCACATCTACAAGTTTCTTTAATACCTTCAGGGATGGTGACTCCCCCACCTCCCTGGGCAGCCTGTTCCAGTGCCTGACCACTCTTTCAGTATAGAAATTCTTCCTAATAACCAATCTGAACCTCCCCTGCTGCAACTTCAGGCCATTTCCTCTGGTCCTGTCATTATTCACCTGGGAGAAGAGGCCAACACCCACCTCCCTACAAGCTCCTTTCAGGTAGTTGTAGAGAGCAATGAGGTCTCCCCTCAGCCTCTTCTTCTCCAAACTAAACATCTCCAGTTCCCTCAGTCGTTCCTCGTATGACTTGTTCTCTAGACCCTTCACCAGCTTGGTAGCTCTTCTCTGGACATGCTCCAGCACCTCAATGTCCTTCTTATAGTGAGGGGCCCAGAACTGAACACAGCACCTGAGGTGTGGCCTCACCATTGTCCAGTACAGAGGCATGATCACCTCCCTACTCTTGCTGGCCACACTATTCCTGATGCAGGCCAGGATGGTGTTGGCCTTCTTGGCCACCTGGGCACACTGCTGGCTCATGTTAAGCCAGCTGTCCACCAGCACCCCCAGGTCCTTTTCCTCTGGGCAGCTCTCCAGCCACTCTTCCCCAAGCCTGTAGCATTACCTGGGTTTGTGACTGAAATGCAGGACCTGGCACTTGGCCTTGTTGAACCTCATACAATTGGCCTCAGCCCATCAATCCAGCTTGTCCAGGTCCCTCTACAGACCCTTCCTACCCTCAAGGAGATCAACACTCCCACCCAATCTGGTGTCATATGCACACTTACTGAGGGTACACTCGATTGCCCCATCCAGATCATTGATAAAGATGCTGAACAAGACTGGCCCCAAAACTGAGCCCTGAGGGACACCACTGGTGACCAGCCACCAACTAGATTTGACTCCGTTTACCACAACTCTCATTTCATCTCTCATTACATTTTAACCCACAGCACAGAATTCAAAACCTGTACAAACTTAGGAGGAATTGCCATAAGCCACTGCCTAGAATTTTGCGATCTACTTCCAAAAAAAAAAAAAAAGCCAGTCTTGTGCCGGTCTTGTTTTTTTCTTGACTGCAAATACATCGAGATGGTCTTTCAAAGCAATGCATTAGCAGACCTATCATTTAGTTTCATGAGCCCGTAATTTAGTTTCATGAGCCCAAGTGTTTCCACTTTACAAAGCCCAGTGAGAATTTCAGATTGTAGTATTCTGGTTCCAAAAGCTGGCAAGCTAATCTGAAAATGGAATTTTCTATTGGCAGAATTCAAGGAAAGTCTCTGTTCCTGGAAGCGTTTCTCACATGGCTTTGGTGAAAAGCCTCACAACAGCCCAGATGCATTTCTAGCTTGGGTGTTTGATTATGCTGCACACACCAGTAGCCAAAGGAACGTGTGATACGTTCGGAAGTACGACAGAACACAAGGTGTCACCCTACCTATGAAGTCTACAAACTAACTCAACTCCAAAAGGGGGGCACTCATAGGCTTAGGGTGTTGTTAGGAAATCTGAGAGACCATCTAAGTCGCACACACCCAAGTCAGGATGAAATACATGGTTGTGATGCTACAACAAAATCGACAACAGCACCAGCCCTGCCCCTGCTTCAGCTTGCACAGCTGGAGGTTCCTCTTTTCTGGTGCCCTCCGCCCTGCCCAGCTAACGACCCCAGTCATGCCTGGGGCAAAGAAATGGCAGTCATTCCCCTTTTCCCCAGTAACCAACACTGAGGAAGCCCGGAATCATCTTTCTGCCAGCTAAAATGCAGATTCAGTATCTTTTCAGCATCCCTACAGCTGTCCTTCACTTTCCTTGACCCTCAGCTTCTGAGAACAGAACAATATTGCCTTTTGGTTGCTGCTGCATCTTCCTCCATCAGAGGGAAATACTCCTCTAGAACTGGTAATGTGCATTGGCAATATGGGAAGATGTATACAGGACATATCATACCTTCTTTGGGTCTTTTACAACTGTTGCATTATATTTTCTTAAGATAGAAATTATTAAATTGTTGTAATACCAGTGCACAGCTAACTGTAAAACTGTTTCAAGTGCATTTATAGACAAATGGCAAGCCATATCAAAGAAGATTGATCATAGAATCACAGAATGTGTGAGGTTGGAAGGGAGCTTTAAAGGTCATCTAGTCCAGCCCCCCTGCAGTGCACAGGGACCTTTTCAACTAGATCACGTTGCTCAGAGCCTTGTCAAGCCTGACCTTGAATGTTTCCAGGGATGGGGCCTCCACCACCTCTCTCAGCAATCTGTGCCAATGCTTCACCATCCTCATTGTAAAGAACTTCTTCCTAATGTCTCATCTAAATCTACCCTGCTCTAGTTTAAGGTCATTGCCCCTTATCCTGTTGCTACACCCCCTTGTAAACAGACCCTCCCCAGCTTTCCTGTAGGCCCCCTTAAGGTACTGGAAGGCCAGTATAAGGTGTTTCCAGAGCCTTCTCCTCTCCAGGCTGAACAATCCCAACTCTTTCAGCCTGTCTTCATAGGATAGGTGTTCCAGCCCTCTGATTATTTTTGTGGCCCTCCTCTGGACTCATTCCAACAGCACCATGTCCCTCTTGCACTGGGGGCTCTAGAGCTGGACACAGGACTCCAGGACTCCAGGTGGGGTCTTAACACAGTGGACTAAAGGGGTAGAATCACCTCCATTGACCTGCTGATCACACTTCTTTTGTTGCAGCCCAGGATGTGACTGGCAGCTGTGTCAACATTTTCATTAGTGATGGAAGAGAGAGGCTCCACTGCATAATGGTGCTGCTGAAACCAGCTGGGAAAGATGGGAAAACACAGTAAAAATCAAAAACTCATGAGTCTGAAGACAAGCATTGTTTGAGCATCTACAGTTCAAAGCATCTTCAAACAAGACCAATCCCTCACTGACATCAAAATTATAATATTAATAAGAAAAGTGGGGGGTTTGTTTGTTTGGTGGGTTTGGGTTTTTTTCTAATTAAATGTTGGCTTGGGAGTAGTTCCATGATTTCTATGAGAAAAACAAAAAATGCCTTGTTTCAATAGGACAATCTTACCGATGCTCTTAGAGGCCAGTCTGGTTTTCATCCACTTGTTGTCAGCACATGATGATCACGACTGCTTCATCAGCTTTTTACCTCGTGTTGGCACAATTTTCTATAAATGAAAATCCATCTGGGGGTTTCATACCACCCTGAGACAACTTAGCTAACTCAAATACAAGATGCACCAAGAAAATGAAGACTCTGAATTGTCTTGCTTTTTAATAAGACCTCACCTTTCCAGGACTGCAATTATTTACCTTTATTTAAGAGAAACTAGGAGATTGTGCATCAAATATTACTGAACCACAAAGCCAAGGATGAGTCCTGCATTTCTTCTTATGAAGTTCGGCCAGCCAAAAATAATAAAGCACATAGGTTTCCACATACACTAAACAGATTCATTAAAGTGGATTTATCTGCACCATTTCCCTTAAATTACAATCATGCCCCACTTCTGTGCAATTTTCTGTATTTTGTGAAATTATGCTATTGGCAATCTAATCTCGTTTGGTGGTGCTGGTATAGGGGGTTGTGACATACATCTCGGGCCAATACTGGAAGTCCTGCTGACTTGTGAGTCCTGCAGCAAAGCCCAAACATTGCTAGACAGCTGAAGAGGTAGTTGTATTATCTGCATCTTGACTGAAAAAGAGAAACAAACTTCACCTAATGTTCCCCTTCACTATTTCTATGCATTTTCTATCACAAAAGCATGCTCATGTAATTCAAGAGAGTGCTAAGTAATGAATAATGTAAGAAGTAGGAGGAAGAATATTCCTGCCTGGTGCTACGAGTCTTTCTTTTACCTTGCTCTCAAGTTCCACTTTCCAGAGCACAAACTTAGCAGCACAGCATTTCTCCCAGTCTTTGCTGTCTTAGGAGGTGTTTTAGTCTCTGTCACCCTGTGCATTCTCACTGCTCCTGTCAGCAGAGCCATTTCCATTAACATATGAATATTCAGATACACAGATGAGCACAGTATGCTCACATAGCTTACCAGAATAATTCCCAGCATAAATAAGGCAATTAGTTAATCATACATAGGGGGTTTATTACCCTTGAGCAACCCTTAGGTTTTACTAAACAATTAAAACTCTCTGGGGTTATCACTCACTTGCCTGAGAAAATATTTTAAAGAACATGTTTTCATTAGGGTTGGAGAGAGCAAGAATCTTAACTAGTACATGTTTATAGTGCTCCAACACTGAACTTACAAGAGCAGATTTAGTCTCAATCTTTACTCAACTGGCACAAAAGTCAGTTTGGATCCCATCACACATTTATTCTTACAAAATAATCTAATTATTCTACTTTCCCTATTTCAAAAATAAACATAAATTTGCATGCCTGAATGCTTACATCTCTGCAAAACAATTTTGAATACATACCAGACTTTCATAAAAACATAAGCTAAGAAAATAACTTACTTTTTTAATGTTTAAATCAAGACAAGCTCTAAGGAATGCAAATCTTCCTAACTACTCTGAATGCAAGGTTTGCTATGGGCTCATAGCCTCTGTAGTTCCCAAATGGCTTTAAAAAAATGCTAGCTAAACAGTGCTTACCCATTTTTAGAAAAAGCAAAGTATTACTAGCTTTTAAGCTCTGTATTTTCCCCCAATAGGAGAAAAAGTGCTCTAGAGAAACTGAAAATAAAGCATGGACACCACTGCAGCCAGCTCTGCCACTTCAACAAAAGAGCCCAAAGGAAAGCTTTTATTTTCCATCTGGGGCAGCTCTGTCCAGCCAGTGGGCAAGGACAGGTTATGTGAACAAAAGGATGTGCATTTCTTTCAGACCACAGGTAAGAACACCAAGAACAAGACACCTTGGAATTTTACTGTTGCTACCTGAAGATTTTTCTTAATCAGTACAGGAATCCAGCTGATTTTGGCACACAGGATTTCTCCTTCCTGGCCCCTAGAGACCAGTCGGAGGCTTCTCCCACCTTAGTCTGATGGATGCAGCTGATGCTGTTTTTGCCTGTGGGTCCAGCCAGAAGTGAGGCTGAGCTCATAATCCAAACCAGCAGATACACATGAACACACACACACAGACAAGAACACAGATCCAGCAGTGCCATTACCAGCATGCACAGCACATACACAGCAAATGCACTCACAGAAATCCAACAACACAGCCCCATCTTGTCCCTCATCTCCAGCCAGACAGGACTGAAGGTCGCAAGCAAGACAAGCAGGCTGCCACACTCACAGAGCCTTTAAACATTGCCACAGCATTTAAGTTCATCTAAAATCCATGTCCCTGGCTTCTATCTAGGCTCTTTCCAGGTGCTGGTTTCCTACTACTTGCCAGCTACTCCAGCATGAAGTTCACTGGCAAGTTTTGTTAGTGAAGTTTGCACACACAACAGGATCCCTATAGACCTGGCTCTAAGCACACTGGCTAGCCGATGGCTGGCCCTCAGATCCTACAGACCCTATGGACCCATGGCCTCTTCTCCAGTTGCAGGTACCTGAGCAGCTGACACAGACACCACACACAAAGCAAGATCAAGCAGAAAATCATCAGAAAAAGGATTTAATAAGCTGGGATAGACCACAGTGACATGGCTCAGGGCTGCCAGGCAAGAGCACTGCTTACATGAGAGCATCCCCTTTTACCCACCCTTCTAATCTTCCCACATCCACCTTGACTCTTTCCTTCCTCTGCTCCTCTCAAGCAATGCACCCCTAACTACTTTTGCCCATCAGTCCGAGTTTTGCCACATCCCTTCCCAAAACTGGTATTTCTGGTAACATGACCTGGGTCCCCTCAGCCTAGCATGGCATTACTGATACAGCAGTGGGCCTTGCAAGATTCCCCCCCCCAGTGGTCTCTTCAATTATACATAATGTTTGACCATCTTGCCCTTAAGTAACAGTGAAATTCCTTTATCTGTCATAGCAGCCATCTCTATTTTCTGTCAGCTTCTCACTCTGTTAGTTGTGTTTGGCAATTTCTCATATAGCGACCAGCAGTTTCCCATGGCCTTTTCAGCTGTCAAAATCTCAGACCAGGGCCTAGACATCTGCCTGCATAATGCAAGGCAATTTTCAAAGATAGTAACAAAAAGAAGTGCAGACACCCTAAATTATCATGGGTTTAATATGTAAGAGTGCTAAAGAAAAGTTTCTACAAAACAGTTAGGATCTGTTTTAGGATCTATCTACCACAACCAAATGTCTGGTTCCAGGTTTCGTAGAGCTCTAGGTCCTTCGAGGAGACACTGGGCCGCACAGTTCTGAAGGCACTCTCAAAGTCCACAAAAGCAATAGGCCGCACCTGGTCTGGCATGATGGTTACAATGTCCATGGACTGAAGACTGCGGATAGGGCCCAGAGAAGCTTCTCGACAGAGCTGTGTCATGTCTGCCCCAGAAAAGCCATTTGATTTCTTAACTATAAGCTCAATTTCCTCTTCCTTTAGGGAGCAGTGCTCCTTTGACATCAGACGGGTAACAATCTGCTTCCTTGCTGAGGCTTCTGGAAGAGGAATGTACAGTCTCTTCACTAGTCTCCTCCGGGCGGCTTCATCGATTTCTTGGGGTCGATTTGTTGCTCCAACCACTAGAATACGATCTTCAGTGGAGGTTGTTGCCCCATCTAACTGGACCAGAAATTCAGTTTTTATTCTTCTTGACGACTCATGCTCCCCCTCTCCACGCTGAGACAACAGAGAATCGATTTCATCAATGAAAATCACTGCCGGCTGTTGACATCGTGCCACAGCGAACAGCGCACGGACCATCTTTTCCCCCTCACCCACCCACTTGGAAGTCAGAGAAGAGGCACTGATGCTAAAAAAAGTCGCTCCAGACTGGCATGCGATGCACTTGCCTATAAGAGTCTTGCCAGTCCCAGGGGGGCCAAAGAGAAGAATTCCTTTAGGAGGACCACGCAATCCAGTGAAGATGTCTGGCCGTAGCATAGGCCAGACTACTATTTCTTTTATGGTGGCTTTAGCAAATTCAACTCCAGCAATGTCATCCCAGTTGACAGGAGGCCCATGGTCCATGATCTCGTGCATTATGAGTTCAACCATTTTTGGTTCAATGTTTTTCAGTCGTTCATCTACAGGCAACAATGGATCTGTTGGTCCTCTTGCATGAGGTTTACACTCTGCTCCTCCATTTTCATTTCCATCTTGTTTTGGAACTGGAGGAACAAACTTGCCAAATGGACCCCGAGATCTGCCTGCACCCAATGATTTTTTCACACCTCCATATGAAAAGACTGGTGCACGCTGGGATGGGTTTTGAGATTTCTTCTTCTGATCCACCCACAGCTGTTCTTTTGCAGTTCTAAAGCTAGGAATACTGCTCTCTTCATTTCTGTTTCTATTCCCTGAAAAACTGGTTTCTGTAATAATAGAAGCCTGGCATGGAGCAAGGCCAGGAATCACCGTGCTGCCTTCATCAACCAGACCATAAAATGCTTTTCTTTTTCCAGAATTTGCAGACCAGGCAGGTACAGCTGACTGATTGGAAAGAGACAAATTCTGTCCATCACGACAGCTACTAAACATTTTCAGAGAACTACTACTTGTCACTTCTTTACTTCCAAATAATGGAGTTGCCTGAAAACCTATATGAACCTGCTCGTTTAAGGAGACTGAAGAAGCAGGAAGTGTATCCGAAGTTTTGGTCACAGGAGGTACACTGCTTTGAAGAGACTTTGAAGATGAGGGATGCTGAAGGAGATCTGGTGTCCGACTTGCACATTTTGCTGAGCCAGCACAAAGCTCAGTCTCTCCAGCATTGCTGAAGACACTGAGTTTAGGAAGACCTGGAGCAGCAGAGGCACTGACCCCTTTATCAGCTGGTACACAGGCATCTGCTGGTGCCATCTGAGAGCTCTGGAAATTTTTGTCAGCCTGCATTCTCCCTTGCACACACTTTAATTCAAATACATTATCTGTTGTCAAGGCAGATTGCCACTTGTCACTGTCATTTTGCTGACACTTCGCCAAAGTCAAAATGTTTTCGGCATAGTTATTCAAGCCAGTCTCTATGTTGTCAGAGTCAATAATTGCAGAGTATTTCTCTGCATATTTTTTAAACAGGTTGTCAGCACAGACCTGAGAGATCTCAGAGTTTGCCCATGCATACTGAATACGCAGGATTTTGGCACGGTATTCATCTGCCTTCTGTCCGGGTGTGCAGGTGCCAGAGGTAATAGCGAAGTAACTTTTCTGCCAGTCACTCAGGTGCACGGTGCTGTGGCTGGGGGTTTCCATCACTGACACTGAAACATACAACAAAATACCTGCTGTTATAAAATGCATTTCACAGCTACTTGCTTTGGCTGCTTTTCCCCTAAATACATATACATCAAAACATGCATTATTTTAATTGAGGGAAATAGCACAGTAGATCCTTAAGCTACTTAGCCTGTCTGGACACAGTACCACTTTAAAAAAGCAACCCCATTTGTGGTGTAAAGCCATTTAAACTGAAGTTCTCTTTTCTTCCTTGTCCAAAAGAAAAAGAAAAAAAGTTCACTTCTAACCAGAGGTCTCCTGGGGAGGTAAGTAGACTGCAAAGAATGGTAACAGATGGCCAGACAAAAATTGGCCTTGTTAAATGAAATCACCAGTGCTTTCACTCTTACTTGACAGAATATGGCACAGTGCAGAGGCAGGCAGATTATACATCACTGTCAAATGGATGAAATTTATTACAGTCATGGTAATAAAAATTAAATAATGAATCACAGAATCATAGAACTGTTCAGGTTGGAAAAGACCTTTAAGATCATCGAGTCCAACCTTATGCTAACCCTATTACCCTATTTCTGATGACCCACTGCTGAACCATGTCCCCAAGCACCACATCCAGACAACTTTTAAACACATTCAGGAATGGTGACTCAACCACCTCCCTGGGGAGCCTGTTCCAGTGCCTAACAACCCTTTCTGTAAGGAAGTTTTTCCTGATATCCAACCTAAATCTCCCCTGACGCAACTTGAGTCCATTTCCTCTTGTCCTGTCATCAGTCACCAGTGAGAAGAGACCAACCCCACTCTCACTACAACCTCCTTTCAGGTATTTGTAAAGAGTGATAAGGTCTCCCCTCAGCCTCCTCTTCCCCAGACTAAACAGCCCCAGCTCCCTCAGTCGTTCTTCATAGGGGATGTTTTCCAAACCCCTCACTAGCTTTGTTGCCCTTCTTTGGATCTGCTCCATCACCTCAATGTCCTTTTTGTATTGAGGTGCCCAAAACTGAACACAATACTCGAGATGGGGCCTCACCAGTGCCGAGTACAGGATGACTTCCCTAGTCCTGCTAGACACACCATTTCTGATACAAGCCAGAATGCCATTGGCCTTCTTGGCCACCTGGGCACATTGCTGGCTCATATTTAGCCAACTGTCAGTCAATACACCAAGGTCCTTTTCTGCCAGGCAGCTTTCCAGCCACTCTTCTCCAAGCCTGTAGCATTGCCTGGGGTTGTTGTGACCGAAATGCAGGACCTGACATTTGGCCTTATTGAATTCATACAGTTGGTCTCAGCCCATTGATCCAGTCTGTCCAGGTCCCTCTGTAAAGCCTTCCTACCATCCAGCAGATCGACACTCCCTCCCAGCTTGGTGTCATCTGCAATGAAGCTAATAAATAAAAGTACATGCAAATTCTCTGAGGGGAGGTAAAAGTGGAATGGATAAGCCTGAATGTAGTAAACTTTCAGATGAAGAAAATATTTACAGATTCACAGCAGATGTTGAAAACTATTTGTTCCACTTAGAATATACTAAAATGTCCCCATTTTACCTTTTAGAGAAACAAAGCTCTTGTGTGTTTAAAGCAGTGTTTGTTTCTCAGTTTTAGAAAGCATAATTTAAATTCCTTCTGCAATTTTTTTACTTAAAGACATAGTAAAGGTTACATTTGGCTAGCAAGGAGCATTTTGCTAGACTTGAAAAGATATGCTTGCTTATGATGTATTTTCAAGTAAGTCTTTCTCTGCAATGTATCACATACAGAGATATTTCTGGCAACATCAAGAATTTGTGATTTCAGAAGAGACACAGGCAAAATTATGAAAAACCTACCACTACATCAACAGGGTTTGCAGAAAGCTCCTAACACAGTGATTCTGATCTTCTCATCTGTCCATAAGGGACATATATCTAATATGACATGACTGAAATACATAAAATTCTAATGTATCTTTTTTTAACTTCAATATGTACTGGGATGTTTCAGTCAGAGAGTATTTAAATAAAACACTGTTGAAGTGGAGGTTCATATATTCCACACCCCTTCCAACAGAGTATAAGTCAACTGGCACTCTTCTGAATCAGCTACAGACTATGCATGAGTGCCAATGAAGGTACAGGTGTAATGTACATAAAAGACTGGGGAGAAAGACCTGAAGGCATCTGGGGTGTGTGCATGGGTCCTCTCTATTTTGTTTCAAAAAGTGCTGCATCAGTGTCAGACAACAGAGAGCACAATATGATTATGGCAGCGAGGGGTTTCACACGTAATAAACAATAAGAAGATACCTTATTTCAGTTCTGATTTTTTTGGACTTAAGCCCAACTTTGTAGAGCTGTTTAGAAAAGTGAACAGATCTATTAAGTGCAAATTCAGTGCCTTCACATGGGAAGCCAACTTAAACCAACACAAAAATAAGACTTCCTCTGAAAAATTAGTCAACTTTCACACTGTGAGAAGTCTAACTTGCACCTACCAAAAGAGGTGTAAATTCCCCCCATAATCCATCTGCAGCCAAGCAACAGGTGAACAGGAGATGGAGACCTGCAGCCTTTTGCTCCTTTTCTCTAAACAATTACTAAACAACGTACTAATTAACTGCCACTGTGAACGTAACCTTTTCTGTAACCATTGAATCAAAAAGCATCATATGAAACACAAAAGCCAAGTTCAGAATGAGTTTAGTAGCAGCCATTGGCTGCAATGAAATATTTCCATAGATTTACATCATTCAGAATATAAAAACTCATGTTCACCACCATTTTCTTAAAGATTTAGTAATAATCTTCACAGCATTGGAAGTTGTAGTAAGTTAATAATGGCAGCTACTTTAAAACTGCAGTTTTGATTTTTCCTCCTAAGTATCTTCTAAGATCATATTCTCTCCCTCTTCTAATTCCTATTAGTTGTCCTCACGGTCTTACTATTTTTCCCAAAGAGACAGCCAAACACGTGCATGGATAGTCAGTCCCTCAACAGCCATAACCTTTCCCAGATGTTGTGGACATCATACTTTCACATAAGTGTCTAAAGTTGAGGGTTTATCCAAGCATTGCCAATAATGAATTTCTGGCACGCAAGTGCTCAGCCTCAGCAAAGAGCAGGTAAGTAACTACCTGACAAGCCACGTGAACATATATTCCCACTCCAAACATGGGGAAAACCGGCTTGCCCACAGGCAAGAAAACCAGAAGCGAAGCACACCAGCTGCCCAGACAAGGCTTAGCCCTCTCCTTCGCAGCGGAGCACGCGCAGGCCGACACCGTCCAGCCGCGGCAGGGCCCCTCAGCTCAGCGGCCTTCGCTGGCACAGGTTCAAGCAGTTCAGCCCCCTTCGCCGCACCGGAGAAGGCTGAGCCGAGACGAGAGCCCGGAGGACTCCCAAGCGGCCTTCGTTTCTCCACACCTGGGCAAAGGGACCCCACACACACCTGGAAATCGGCGGGGCTGGGCGGGCCGGCCGGCCGGCCGCGGGCTCAGCCGCGGAAGTGCAGGGAGGGCCCCTCACGCCAGTGGGGAGGGGGCGCAATGGCCGCCAAGGGCCGCCAAAGGTCGCCAACCGCCTCCAACGGCCGGGACCCAGCGCCTGCAGCGGGGGCAGGGAGAGGGTGGCGGAGGGGTGACGAGGAGCGGGAGGCACCGCGCGGGACAGGTCTGAGATAAGTCCCGGCAGGGCGGCCGCGGCAGCCGCGCAACTTCCCCCACCCCCGAGTCTCCCTCCTCCCCGCCGCGCGCGCACACCCACCAGCCACAGCTACGGCCAGGCTTCCCGCGCGTCCCGCGCCCGCTCTGCGCTAGGGCCCGCCCCGCGCCCGCCCGCCCACCAATCGGATAACGGGGCTCGGGGAGGCGCAGCTAATCAGAGATCGGAAGGGAGGGGCGCCTTCGCTGCGCTTGACGTCATCCGCTCAGGCCTGCCGGCGCGCGGGGAGGGGTAGAACGCGAGAGGGCTGGCGGGAGGGCCAGGTCCGCATGCGGACCTCCCTGCTCCCTATTGGCTGCGCCTGAGGCGGACGCCCGCCAATAGACGCGGGATCCGTGCCGTAGGAGGCGGGTCGGCCCCGCCCCTAGCGAGCGGTGATGTGCGTTCGGGTGGTGGCTCCGGTGCGCCTCGGGCACCGGCCTGTGGGGGTGGCCCACAGGAGCTGCTTTCGGTTACCGGCGCTTTGCCGGCAGGGTTCTCGCGCCCTGGCAGGCCTGCACACACTTCGGAAGGACTTTTATGGTAAAGGTTTCGTTCTTCAAGGGCAGGTTGGATGGGGCTTTGAGCTACCTGGTCAGGTGGGAGGTGTCCCTGCCCATGGCAGGGGGTTTGGAACGAGATGGTACTGTATGGTCTTTAAGGTCCCTTTCAACCCAAACCATTTTGTGATTCAGCTGGAAGTTCCAGTAGGCAGGAAGGAAAAGGCTCAGGAATTTAGGTTGATTGTACTACATTTATCACCTATCTAGGCCGTTTTCGGTAGCAGCAGAACTCCATGGGCAGCCACCCCCCATCAACACACCTCAGCTCCTGCTGTTCGTCGCTCTCCTTAGCCCTCTTTTTGTTGCTAATGTATTCGTAGAAGCACTTCTTGTTGGAGTCCCTAGCTGGATCACACCATCCCACGTTCAAATCAGTGCACCAGCCTAGATGCAAATTAGCACACTGTGCTGCAATTACACCTCTGGTATTAACATAGTCACTTCTGTGTGGGTGCACATTTAATTCTCTACGAGAAACATTTCTTACAGTTACTGTCAGGTTTTTGTTACACATCAAGCTTGTTACACCATTAGTGCAGACAGCATATTAAACTGTCTGCACTACTACGCAAGCTATCATCTAGGACCAAATTGGGCTGACATTTATAGTTGGCAGCACTGCTGCCATCAGATTTCCCCCAAAGCGTGCTTGCCTCGTTTCCCTTGGGTTGCACAGGGGCAGGGAGCAAAGAAGCTGCAAGCCTCCCTAGGGAGCACAGGCGGCAGCCAGGCAGGGCGAATGAAATGGGCCTCTGCCTTGTCCTACCTTAAGCAAACCCAAGCCACTGGGCAGCTGCCACCAGTGGCAGATCCAGCTGCAGGACTGTGCAGAACTTTATGAAAAGGTCAGCATCGACCCTGGTTATGGCCAGGCATTTTTCAGACTTAGGTTGTTGAGGAGGAAACTTCCTGCAGGAATGCTCATTTGCAAAGTAATTTGAAGAACAATATTGAGAAACAGTCACCAGTGGAGAAAACTGGGGCATTGACATGACCTGAGTAGGAAAGTTGGACCCCTTAGAGTACATCTGGCATGAATAAAATGGGAGAAGCTTGGTTAAAAGTAAAGACAGACAATAATCAGCTTTGTTTTGATTTATTAATTACATGTCTGTTTCATAGGCTTTGGATACAGACTTTAAAGCAACTCATCAGCTCACAAATTATAATAAAAAGTGCTAAACATCAGATTGTTTTTCCATTTAGGTCATACACTCTAGATCTGCTATTGTAGATATTATCCACCAATGGTTATTTAATCTGCCCCTGCCACACTGGTCTTCAGGGTTCTCAGTTTTCTTTCTCATTTGCTCCTGTCTTTGAGCAATCCAAGTTTACACATGTCACATGACTGCTGTTGTAAGGCAACTGCAATGGGAGTCCCACTCCTCAAATGTGGTATTCTTACAGGGGAAGACAACAAGAAACAACCACAAGCAGAATCTAATATGTAAAGGCAAGAGAAAACTAGACATTTAATAATAACAGTGAGGTCCAGAGTATAATACATTAGCAATACTTTCATAAATACGTATCTTTTCAATATTTCACCATCAGTAATAAAATAAATTTATAATCTGTCATCATTACTAAGTATTGCACTAGTATTCTACTAGTTTAAAAAAAATATGTATGGTTACTGAAAAGTTACTTTTTCCTTCCTTTTCCAGTAGCTGCACTGTCTCCCTGGTGATATGGATATTCTATGAAAGTACAGTTCTGAGATTTTGTAATTATTCTTAACATCAAACACTACGAATCGGCACAGACTATATTAACTTTTCACACAAGGCACAATAAATCCAGGTTCACATATTAACTATTCATAAATACAGTATTTGTCACTTACAGATGCGTTGCAAAGCGACAGAACAGAAACAGCAGTTGTGTTCTTGTCAAAAATGTTCTTTTCAACACTTTTGTTCTTGAGTTGATTACATAGCCCAGATTTCATTTTCAAATGACCTAACATTAATAGTCTGTGCAGGAATTATCACATGGGGAAAAGAGGGTTTGAGACACTGAATACTAAGAAGGCCTTCACCAATTACAATATTCACATAATCCCAGAATTTCAGAAAAATTTGAACTGTGAAGTTCAGATTCCTGTATTGGGCTGGCCATGGGGAAATGTAATTCCATGGGTCTTGTCACTGCTGTTTATTAGAAGATTTACTTATATCGCTTCTTTAAAAACCAGTATTTTTTTTTTTACTGCATCTATAATATGTTAAATGGAACTCTTGTCCTAAACTACTTGCCAAAAGGAGTTCTGGTATCTGGACAACAGCTTCTTCTAAAACTGATGCCCATATGAAAATGTTTCACTGAGTATCAGTTTTGGCAACATTTTTCCACAAATGTGTAGAGGGACCTATGTCTAATTCTTGGCTGTTGGGAAGAGTTTGCCTCTCCTGGGTCTGGATGTGCATCCAGCCTGTGTGCCTGTTCTGCAGCAGTTTGGGGCTCACACAGCCTTTCATCACCCAGCTCTGCTTTGGTTTCCATGGAGAAGATCTCCACCAAAAGCCTTTTACGTTCAGTCTAGTGTTGCCTTACCTTATGCGTTTCTTTTCCAATACCTATTAGATTTTTATTTCACTTATAGCCACATAAGCCTTAACAACTCCATTTCATTTCAGTGGAATTATCCCAGATTTACTCTGTGATAACTTTGATCGAAATCTCTTTTTTACTTTGCCTGGACAGACCTGCTTATATATTTCACATACAAAATACTGGTCTGCCTCATAGAGAAGGTGTAATTCTACCCTGGCTCCTAGATTCTAGTGTTTTCATAATGTAAAAGCTGTAAAATTGGATCAATGTGGACCCTATGTGCTATGGATTGTTTCCCAAGTTGTGCTGAACTGAAAAATGTTGTTTTAAAAAAACTAATAAAAAAGAAAGGGAACAACTGCCAGCATTTTCTGCTCTCTTTAGTCTAGCTATCTATTGAATTGTGCTACTACAGAAAAACCCAATTTCATATTGGTTCTGCTAAAGAGAATGGTGCTATCAAAATTTCTGATACTGTAGCTGAGATTAGTGTCTTGTGGAATGGTTCAGTTACTTGCTCAAACATCATTTGGTTTTGCCAGATTAATTTGTCATCCCTTTACTTCATCTGGTACCTGTGACACCCATTCCTTAAAGAAACAGTAATCAGCTTTTCCCCAGTTTGTACCTTGAGGTGATTAGAAATCACCAGAAAAATCGACCTGGTCCATAGCTCCTTTAATCCCTTCTGGAAACACAGTGGGTAGGAGCAGACTGTGTGCCAAATGAACTGAACTGTCCTGGTGCATATTTCATGGTCTATTTGCAACTTCCCAAATGTAGGAAGTATACTTGCAAGGGATGGAGGAAGAAACCTGAATAATTGTGCAAGTTGTTCAGGATGCTTAAGAAGTTAACATGAGCAGTAAAAGGAAAAGATTAGAACAAATGCAAATGTAGAAATCAATCCTACAGATTCTTTTTCTTGGAATAGCTATTTATTTTGTTCTTCATTACATAGAAATAACTGTCTGGAATTTTTGTTTTCAAAATCGCAAAAGTACTTATTCAAGTCAGATATTGTTTCTGACTTTTATTCCACCCCTTTTTGTACCTGCCTTCAACAAGATGACACATCAGTGGTTTCAGTCAAGTACACATTATTTTACTTTCTCTGAAGGTTAATTGTTTTCCAATATTTTCATATTCCATGCATTGCTGTTAATGCAAGAAAATGACTGATGGGGGGCAGCACAGCATGTTTTGGGGGTTAGTTCCCTTAATTTCTATTTTCATTGTAATTTGTTATCTTGTTAGCTAATGTCGGAAACCAAGACTAAGGTTTTTGCCATCATGTTTCTTAGCGCATTCTGTCAAAGATTTATTACACAATGAAGTAAGCAGAATGGTAGCCATAAAAAGAAATCACAACTTGTTTCACAGAACATAGCTTACAAATTATTTTGATGTAATCACTGCTTAAAAATATAGAATACCTTGTAGCACATGGCTTTTCACATAACTCTTAAGAAAGAGCTTTTGAGAAGCCTCATTATGAATGTTCAAAGTGAAAACCAATAGCCAGCATAACCTGTTTGCTGAGATTTGACAAAATGGCTGTTTTAAAAGCAAAACCTTTAGAAGAAAATACAGAACCTGCCATAAGGATGGGTAGTGTTCATTTGGGTTCACTCCTCCCTGATCTGCCTATGTCATGAAGGAAGTCTGGAAGTCCTAACTTTATTTACCAAGTTACTGCAGCCAGCATATGATGACATGATAGTGCCCCACATCCCAACAGCAACATTTGTGAGTGCCAGTTTAGATAGGACCTGAAAAATGTTACGACCAGGTTATTGAACTTCCCCCAACTTGGTTTCTTTCTGAAGTCATAGTAATGTGAAATTAATTGGTTATAACACCTCACAGTTTCATCTGTGAAGAAAGGAGTGGGTGTGCTAGAGTTTAATGGGGATGGTGGAGGGAGCACTAATCCTTCTATTTCCATTACCTGGTTCAATAAATGCTTTTGAGTACAAACAGGTAAGAAATGACAGCTGGAGCCCCCATGGCTATGTGCTATGGCAAGATGAAACTACAGTACAGAGAAGGAATAACTAAGGTTACAACACAACTTGCAGGCAAGGATTTTGCTACTGCAGCTGGGCTACATAACAACAGGTTTTGTATTTTTTCCTTCGTAATTTAACTTTCCCACCTGCCCCTAAAATAAAACTTGGCAGCACAGAGAAAGCCAGTTAATTACCTCCTCTTCACTGCTACTTCACTGCTGTTACTGCTGGTGGTGGTTTTGCTCCCATGTTTTCAGAAGATCAGTTGCCAGCTGTGAGATGTGCTGCCAGGCAAACTTGACGTGGGTGGATTCCACTGTGCGGGAACAAACAGCAAAACGTAGCACAAACTTCTCTCCCAGGTGGCACGGGACCAGATGAATCTTCTTGGCCTCATTTATGCTTTTAAGAAGTGCCTCATTTACTTCATTTGAGCCCTGAAATCATTGTAATTCAATGGATATGGTGATGATTTTCAGAAGCAAGTTTGGAATACCACCAAGCAGCCAAGCCCAAGTACCACAAGTAACACACAGCCGCTTTCTCATCTCTCAGTGCTTTGCCATCAAAGGATTATAAAAAGATGACAGCGCAATAGATCATTTTTCAGCCACAAAGAGATTTATGGATTAACTGGGGTTTAGAAGCAGCTTTCACACTGCAGCATTTGTGATAGCTGAATGCTTTTGTGTGACCTAAGGTTATGAGCTATGTAGCTTCCTACAAAAGCACTCGTTACTGCATCCATTTCATTACACTTTTCTTAGATCTAATCAAACAAACGTAGGAGGAAGCTTTGCAGTGAACTGTACGAACATTTGTAAAACAAACCTTCCAGTCTTCACTTAAGCATGGCTGCTGTGAGAGAGTCTGTTGAATATGAAGTTGGAAATCTTACCCTTAGTTCAGAAATAGTTAAAGTAATGTATCCCTGGCATAAGTAAGTTTCGTACTATCAGTAAAAACCCTAAAAAAAAGCATTTGTCTCAAGTTTTATAGGAAGTACCCGCCACAGGATCCTAGAGAGTGGGTTTTTGGGGGGGATTTTAGAAATGTGGTAAACTGACCCTCCTGCTGGAAGTAAACAGTCTTTCATATTCCAGGAAACAAAGATATAAATATTAAATATCTCTTGGGAGGTCAGAGAGACTCTACATGCATGCAGTATTGAATTTTATCTCCTTCTAGTGCACTTCATTCTCCTTGTGCTCAAATACTGAAAGTGAGGATTTCCCTTAGAGCATCTGGAGACTCTTAATATCAAATCCCAAAAGAAACAGGACTGCATGGAGGAGCAGGTTCAGGAATATTCAATCAATGGTTCTCCTAGTTCATGTCTGTCAGCATTTGAAAATAAAACAAAATATGGCATCAGATTTTCAAAAACAGTGGTAAATTGCTTTAAATGGAAACTATGAAAGAAAGGATCCTAAAAATCTTGGTATTTTTGTCTGATTTAGCAACACAGTATGACGTGTTAGCTGCCTATCTTTGACAATCTTTGTTACCCAAATTAAAGGCACCTGTCTGTCTAACTTTTATATCAGCAGACCGAGAGGTGGCCTCAGCTTTGCTGGGCAGTTTGCTGTAATAGCCCAGGACATAGCATGTTGGTCTGGAGTGTTATAATTTTATTCTTTGGGGAAGTATCTTAGCTATTGTACAGCCTTTACTCTTTGTGTTAGACTGCTGGTGACACAGAATTGCAAGAGATGCTAGAAGCATTTGTACTTTTACCACAGTTTTCTCTTCCTGAACACTGACAGTGGTAAAAGAGTCACAAATGGACAAATCCTTCTGTTCAGCAGAGGCTTTATTGCTGTAGCAGCATAGGTCTTCTTGAAAACATCCATATCAGAAAACATGTTCTCTCAAATCTGAGCAGTTGTGACTTGCCTGCTTAGCCTTTTCCATATAAAAACAAAGCATAAGGGAGACACAGTTTCCCATTGGCACTGAGGATAAATGCACTATTCTCATGTTTTTGGATCATATTAGAGTTAGAGCTGAACCAAAGTAAAAATCTCGTTTCAGGGAATTTGGATTAAAGCCTGAAATTCATGGCTTAGCTATAGTGTTCTAGGAGATATCTAGGAGATATTCCACTGGAACAGGTTGCCCAGGGGAGTTGTGGATGCCCCCTCCCCGGAAGTGTTCATGGCCAGGTTGGATGGGGCTTTGAGCAACCTGGTCTAGTGGGAGGTGCCCTGCCTATGGCAGGGGGGTTGGAAATAGATGATCTTTAAGGTTGCTTCCAACCCAAACCATTCTGTGATATGATGATATTTATGCAACTTGAATGCTCCTAACTAAGGAAAGGATCAACGTTAGCATTTTGCAAGGCCCCACCCATTATGGGTCAGTCACTGGTGACAGTGATACACTGCTTTCTTATCAAAGGTAATGCATCATTAAAATGATGATCCTTGCCTTTAATATAAAATGCACAGCACTAACTTTTAGGCAAGACAAGCCCTTGGCAGGGGTGATGGGGGAAGGAGAAAGATTCTTCTTTCCTATTTCTATTTCTAGTCTATATCTTTCTTCTGTTCTACTTTCAAAGCTGCACCTAGAGGCTGCTGTGACACTCGGGAGTCACGTCAAATCCAAGTTAGTAGTGACTAATCCTCTCCAAGAGCTTTGAGAAGCCAGCAGCTAGATCTGATTGAGTCTGTCAGCTTCAATAACACAGTATTCTCACTCCCTTAGAGAAATTCAAAGCTTGACTTCTATTCATCTGCAGACATGACAGGGAGACCAAAACTTAACCCTTTGGCACGATACATTTGATGAAATAAAAATAATATGAAAGTCATAGAGTATTAGTCCATCTGTTCAGCACTGAGAAAGGCAAAAAAGCAAAAGTTACAGCTGAGCAAAAAAAGTTAAAAAGGATTTCTCAAGAACAAAGGAAGGAAAAATATTTCATACTTTTACAGCTGTACAGCATTGCAGTTCAAGTCCCCTGGCCCTCAGTCCTACTGTACCCACGTAAAAGTTATAAGTATCCTATTTCTAAGATGCATTTTAACATCAATTACAGAAATCACAGAAAGCAAAATCAAATAAAGCTGCAAAACCAACTATAAAACACTTAATTTAAAAAAAAAAAAAGCTTGTTAGTTTTGCTGAGGTTCTTTGGACAAGAAAGGCAAGCAATGAAAACACTGCTGTTTCAACATTTGTTTTCAGCAGAATCATGCCTTTACTCTACAACTTGTGCACAAGTTTCTTAGCTAGGTGTCCACTATTTACATCATACTGTAAAGTTGTCTTTCCCTGTAGATCTGATTTCTTCCTCTGGAGCATCCGGGACAGGAGACCAGATGTAGATGAACCACAAGTCCGATCAAAAGTGACAATTCCTGTGTTCCTATGCTTTATTTCATCAGGACTATTCCTTTAAAATAAATGTAGAACACTGACTAACAGCTGTCTCTGGATCTGCAAAACCGGTGTTTGCTGGTTCCATGTGACAGAGCACACTACAACCAACATCTTGTTATTCAGCACTAAAAGCCACAGAACCTGTTCCTTGAAATCTTTAAAAATTTCTTGTAAGGAAAGAAATTATATTCATGTTTCCACTTACTGGAAAAACTCCACATACTGTAATCTATCTGATCCCCTAGGAACAGACCATTTTTTTCTTTTATTTTACACTACATAAATTCGAACAAAACCATTTTCCTATTTTAGAGAAATTCCCCATTACCTTATTGTTAAAGATTTTTTAGTTCCTTCAGCAAAATTGCATCAAACTCAAGTAGCTGGGGCAACTGAATGACTGAGAAAAGAACTTGTGAAAAGTAGTAGTACCACACTACCCAGAAGGAGCCAAGATGTGCATGTGAGCCCTCAGAAAAGCTAAAAGCTGATTTATGTATCATGAGAACTATAAAATACCAGTGCTGTTATATATTATTGCTTGGTGTTCAGATTCATTGTCACAATCTGGGCCTTTACAGAGGCTTTATTTGCAAGCTTCTCTATTAAATGAGTTCTCTACCTAAAACAAGCCATTGATCCACTTGTAATGTCTGATGAAACAAGTGAACCCTCCCAACTACTGCAGCTTTTATGCCCTGAGTGCAGAGTGAGTTTTCTAGTTCCTGTTAGGCAATGTCTCTACATCAATGAACTTGGCACTTAAAGACATTGAGGGAAATGAAAGGCCAAGAGGGGCAAAAGGGTCATGCTCAGCAAAAGAAAAGAAAAAAAGGAGACCAAGGCTAAGGGCAGTTGGGAAGCTGGCATCCTATGCAACCTGTACTTACTCATATATTGCTCCAATTTGCCCAGTGTGACTATAGGATTTTATAAATGAAAATGTAGTTTTTAAATAAAACAACAAAAAAAGTTCACTATGCCAGTCTTTGTCCATGATAGTAATTATATATAAAAATACATAAATAAATTGTCTATTAAATATACATACATGTAAAATTAAGTTGACAAGAAACAGAGACACATCATATATAGATGTCTAGGAACATAAAATAAAACAATCATCTTCATCAAAGCCCATCAAACACAGAATATAACAGTAATTTTGAATGACCAGGTAGACTGAGACCATTTTTTTGCCCTGACTATGTATTTCCATACCCAAATATGCTTGAACTTATCTTAAGCATTTCCTTAAGTTTTAACAAAATTGTCTTAAGTTTCTTTCTTTAATCTGCTTTAATCTATATGAACCCCCACTACTTTCATTAAAAAAATAATTAAGTATATTGGCTACAAAGACAATATTCTATTGCAGGTTAGCATATTGCTTTAAAACATGACAGAAGGAATAGGAAGTCTTAGCTGCCTTACCTTCAGCCGAAAACAGACTAGTCCCAAGATTACCTCAGCACAGATCTCAAATCTTTCATCCTGAAGGACTAAATGTTCAAACAGATGTGACAGCCTGATGTGCTGAGAAGAGAAAGACAGGATCTATGTCGTAGAATTCTGATCCATCAAGAGAAAAGATGTGATAAAATGTTTCCATCCCTAATCTTTTTTCTCTGTTCCCTCTTCCGATATGTGCTAATATTCACGTATCACTATATGTGTATGTGGACTTACATCCCATTTATGACTTTCAGAGACCATATTGAGCTATCACCCTCTCCATCTATCTTAGGCCATGCTAACCTGTTTCTTAATGAAACATTTCAGCACAGTTTTATAGCTGTCATGGTATCAGATTAATAGTAAATAATGGTAATAATTCTTCTTTAGGTTTTCTACCACTCTCAGTTTTGTTTGAGAATGGCTGGAGAGCCCAAAACTTATTGTGATGGAAGGGGGACATGCAGAAATAGAGGAAATTATCACAATTCCCGTGGAAAATAAGTTGTAAAGATACACTTTTTAGAAGAGTTTACTTAATAGGAGAATAACTGTGAAGAAGGACAGAACTTGCTCACTCTTCTGACCTGAGTGCTCAGGTTCAGTTGAAAAGAAAGGTGATGTCAGTGTAATTGAGAAAATTGATGGCAACTTCAGCCAACCTGCTTAAAAGCCACTGGGGAGAAAGGAGTGACCTTGGACAGCAAGCCAGAGCAAGTGTTTTGAAGCACAGGAAACCATTGCTCTTCCAAAATAAAAGAAATAGGGAAAATACCAGCAGGCATACTAACTACCAGCTGGGAGGTCTCAACATTAGTCAGTGATGCTTGCATCACTCATAACACATTTTGCTTTCTCCCAAACAGAAAATTAATTCAAAAGCACTTGAAAAAAAAGAACCCATATCCTCATCAGGTACCTGCAGTACCTTATCCAGTCCTCCTCTCACTGGCTATCCTCAGTTTAGTGCTCATTACCCTAAAAAAGCAGGAACCAGCTATTAGAATTACAGTTTGTCTTCATGCAATAGCCAGTCTGCACCAAAAATTATCAGCAACATCTACAATGATGTTTAAAAGCTTCTTAACATTTATGTATTTATGATTTCAGATAATTTTATAAAAAGAAAATAAATAAACTCCATGTCTTTTCCTTCCTTTGCACTTTGCCTTTTTGCAAGTTCAAGGACTGATATCAAACAAAAATGAAACATTTCACTTTAGGCCAGGGTTGTATGTGGAATGTTTCATTTTACAGGAACTTTTTCCTAAAGGGGAAGAACATGGCAAAACAGAAATTACATTTAAAAAAAAAAAAGACACATTTTGCAATCTTAATCATAGCTTTCTTATGTTTGTTTATTTATTAAAATAGAAAAACATTGTTTATATTGAATCAAAACATCAATTCAAAATCTTCATATTGGGCATACTTGTACCCTATGCAACCAGCCAATCTTACTGTTGTTACCACTTCCCCTCTGCTGTTTGTTACATCCATTTATCATCTCCCCCTAAAATCAGAATGAAAGCTCTTTGAGTCAGGAACGAGACCAATAAAACACCCAATCCTTTCCAAGGCATTTTAATGTTCTACTAATATAAACAGCATGAGTTTACAGCTATGAAAATTGATCAGAATTATACATACAGATACTTGAATGCGTAAGTGCATGGAAACCATGTATGAAATATGCACCGGTGTTGTCATGATCTTTTACTGCCTCCTCCTACCCTCATGTTTTATAGCCTTCACCAAACTGATGTCTTTTACACAGCTCTGCAAAATTTCACACTGCATATACTAGGTCTTTGAAATCAAAGGCATAAAAAAAATCATGTTCGATGGGATGAGAATTTTGCAACTGTTCCGCTGAATGTAATCACCAACTGAATTTAATCAAAATGTACCTGGTTAAGAACTCAATAAAACAAAAAATTAAGATTTGGCTTACTGCAGGTAGTTTGTACATGAAAACTCTGGACCTATGCTATATGTGGTATTTATGTCTCTTTATTTATGTCTCTGTTTATGTCTCACTCTTTGCACTAAAGGATTTTTCCGGAACTTGAGAAATATAAAAGCAAGGAAAAATAGAGAATATTCAGTAAAACACAAATCAAAATTCTGGAAGCATTTTGTATTCATGTCTGGGTGCATGTACTTTTATTCATAATGTGTCTTAACAATAAGCAACAATTTGTAAAGCCACTAGGGGGCACAAAGGGGTTTAGATATTACAGAACTGAAAGGAGAGAAAGTGGAGATTTAACTGAAGTTTCACCTGTCTAGCTTTGCTTAACACAATTACCCGAGGCCCTGCACCTTTGAACCATAAGCTATTACCCTGAATTGCTTTTACAAAGAGTGTTGCAACCAAACGTAATTAAATCCAATAAAGTTAAACATTAAGTCTGTAAGTTCAAACTCTGTAAAACCAAAGGGCTTTTAGGTATCACATCTGAGTCCAAGAGCTAAACGCACACTCTGGATGTGAGCATGGCAATACTCACAGGACGACACGTGTGGCTTTAGTGCTTCCACTTTTCAAGGCAGACAGGTAAACTGTGAAAATAAAGTCCTGTTTAAATGTCCACAGACACTTAAACTAAGTATGGGAAAGCAGAATAAGTAAAAACTGACAGGCTGTTCTCAGTTTTCTGCTGAATGTGTACATGGCAACCTGACCTGTGGATATTTTAACCCTCCAAGTGCTTTTGATTTTGACATTCGTGTCATGCTGTGTCCCTAGTACCATTAACTTAAAGCTGATGTTCAAATATTATTTAACCTTTAAAAATATTTTATTTAATACTGTTATATAATTTAATAAAAAGGTGGACATACAGAAACCAACTGACATACTGTTTTTAGTAATATCATTTGGACGGTCCTTTTATCACATGTGTTCCCAAAATGGAATCACATGGACTGCATTAGTGGCCTGAAACGTCTCAGTATATAGGAATGGAAAACCAGTCCTCTCTTCACAGTGAAATTTAGCAGATTGATGAAAAGAAGCTTGTAAGGAATTTTTGTGTATCACTATCTCAGATAAATAACCATTGATCATCTGAAGTGAGAAGGGAAAAAAGAAAGGGATCTAATTAATTTGGTTATTCAGGATTAAGGGAAATGCATTACATAATCATTAATGGGAGCAATAAACTCATGAGGCATTAAGATGTGTTCCCTGTTTTAAAAAAATCTGAATTTGTGTATGTATATGTGTGAATATAAGTATAAAGAAATAGAAGTAAATAGAAATAGAAATAATAGAGACAGAAAAATAGAAATAGAAATAGAAATAGAAATAGAAATAGAAATAGAAATAGAAATAGAAAGAAATAGAAATGCTCCTGCACTGAGGTGTTTAAACTGAATTTTGATTTTTTGGGCAAAGTACTCAAGAACTAAAATAGTTTTTCATTGACAGGAGAGTACATAAATGTGTACATGCAAATAAGTGTACCTGCCCAGCTTTGGTCACTTCACGCTTCTCCTCCTAGAGATTTCACCTTTCTACCTGCCTTAGCTCGCATCCCACTACACTCTGAAGGAAAATGCTGTCAAAAGAGTCTTCTCAACAGCCACTTGCACTGTGCCACTCCCCAGCTGAAATGCTCTCTCTGGCACTGCTGTTCTGTACAGTTCCAGTTTCCTGGTCTTTGCTGCTAAGTTTTAATGGAAATCATTATCCTCAGCAAAAAAAGAAGTATGGGGTACCTTGATTTCTTCTGGTCCTATCGAGGATTCATCTGAGTCCAAATATTCATGGGAATCACACAGAAAAACATTAACTGCTAAATTTCTCAAATTACTTCTGAGCTCTTTGAGAGGACTCAAAACAACAAAAGAGTAAATATATGGTTAAGCAATTTGCAAATGGGCCATTTACGAACCATGGGCCATTTGGGTTTCACATTTATACTGACTCTGAGTGCTTGGAATCAGTCCAGGAGACTGTAATTGTTGCTGGGTTTGCGCTCTTTGTACACCTCCTCCTTGGCTTTGGGACTTACGTCCAACATTTGTATTTTTCTCTCCCCACATCCTTCAGAGATGACTGTCCTCCCCTTTACCACTGCTTTAAAATCTATACTTTGAAATAGGTTAACACGGTGGAAAAGGAGTGCATAACTGGAAGGTTTGGAAGACAGAAGTTACTGTATCTAAATCCAAGTCACACATTTTAATCTCCCAGGAATATTTTAGTTCCTGAATGCTTTCCTCAGTACATGCAAATGCCAGGTTGCAGTGGTTATCTAGTTCTTTTGATTCAGACCTTAAGACTGTAGAAATAACAAACATCTTTTTCTTAAATCATGCTAATAAGAGAAAAGAAAAAAAATGGAGGGGGATAAAAAAGAGACAAATCTTTTTTTCATGCCACTTACATCCAGAAAAAAAAAAAAGTTTGTGAACAGATAGTTGCAGGTATCTTTGGCCTTCCATATAGAAGCTTGCTACTCACATAACAAATAGGGTGGCTTCTTAAGGATGTTTTTTCCCCTCTATATTATGTCAGAAGCTCATCGCTGTTAAAAATCCCCAATCACTTGGCTCTGCAAAAGAAGCCTAACTAGAAGTCTATAAACACTGGATAACTCTTCCTGCAGTTTTCTATGGCTTAGGAGCTGATATGTCTTTCTTTTTTTTCCACGATGATCACTGCATTTATATTAGGATTTGTATAAATTCAGAAAGGGATTGAAACCCTGGGTCCCACATCTCCCAGCAAGGCCCAGCCCTGCAGCCTTAGCCACTGTTGTAGAGCATGAAGAGGAATGAAGTGGCCTACACACAGATATGCAGACACTCAGATATGCATCTCAAACGCAGGCACCCTCTTCCCCTGCCCAAGGAGCTGTTTCAAACCTCGGCTCTTCTGCCTGGCTCTTTGCCTGGCCCTTTCCCTGGAACAACTCGCCACCTCTTCTTCCCGCTTCCCCAGCTCCAGCCACTCTGCTCTGCACTTGAAGGCTGCAATACCTGCATCTGCCACTGCTCCCAGGTCTCTTGCTGTCTCTTCTATCTGGATTTTAGCTTTCCTAACCTGATCCCTGGCTGCTGGAACAACTTCTTTGTACTCCTCACAGGCTGTTCTTGCTTGCACCCTCTGTAGACTTTCTTTTTACATCCAAGTGTGTCCAGGAGCTCCGTGTTCCTCCATACTGGTCTTCTGGCATTCTTGTCTGCCTTCCTTTTTGTTGGGACACGTTGCCCCTGGGCTTGGAGGAGGGGATCCTTGAATATTGACCAGCTCTCTTGGGCTCCTCTCCCCTCCAGGGTTGTATCCCTTGGTATCCTACCAAGCAGACCCCTGAAAGTCAAAGTCTGCTCTCCTGAAGTCCAGGGTAGTGAGCTTGCTGTGCACCCTCCCTGTTGCCTTAAGGATCCTGAATTCCACCATTTTGTGGTCACTGCAGCCAAGGCTGCCCTTAAGCTTCATGTTGTCCACCAGCCCATCCTTGTCAGTGACGACAGGGAGAGAGCAAATGAAATGCAATTATTTCTTGAAATGTAAGTTCAACAGTGAACTACTGGAGACAGAACTGACATTTTTAAAAGCTGCTTTGGAACCCACTAAATTTAATCATCACTCATTTGCCGGAGGAACTTAATGGTTCCCATTTGACAGATGTAGGCAGTGACCCAAATTCTGCATTTAATTACCCCTCTTGCCCTTTCAAAGTTGCAGACATAAGGTCATAACTTATTTTTCCCTGTACACCAGGAAAGATAATGAAATTTTATGCATATGCATTCAATTCAATAAGTCCTTGGAAATCTGAATTACCTTTACAAATAAGGGAACGTATTCGAATTTTACTTTGGAGTCAGTATCTTTAAGAAAAGATACACTTACTTACCCTTCCTGAACTGTGTTATCACAGATAGTATAAAAAATAGTCTTCAGCTATAATTATAGCAATACAAGCACTTTTTGGCTGGACAGTCAGGGAAATGTCTGGGAGGCAGGGAAAAAAGGAGCTTGTTGAATGTAAATACTGACCTGTGGAAATCAGCCTGATAAAAGGCCATGTAATTAATATGGGGTTTCCAATCCTCTGTTTTCCCAGTGAGATATTTACCCCTACTTAAAAACCTGGCATCATATTAAAATAATTGCAGTCTCCAAAAATCTAACCTGAGAGAGAAACCCACTAGAAACTGTAATGGTAGCCTGGTAAAGTGATAACAAACCTTTTATCAATTTTTCTTCAGAAGGGTATGTATCAGATTGCCACAAAGAACATCAGGATTGCCACTGTAGTCAAAATTTATTTCTGAAA
Organism: Hemiprocne comata; assembly: GCA_020745705.1. Lineage (NCBI taxonomy): Eukaryota > Metazoa > Chordata > Aves > Apodiformes > Apodidae > Hemiprocne > Hemiprocne comata. The sequence goes on from CM036587.1 coordinate 89,892,082, forward strand.
GCCTCATTAAGGATAAAAATCAGGGATCTGTATAGTCAGTTGAAAAATGCAGTGTGATAAAAATGAGAAGCAAGGAGCATACCCTCCATCCCAGAATCTTTTCAAATCGAAAATTACTTACTCATGCAGTGATTTTACAACCATGGAAAAAGCCTTTCTTAGGAATTAATCTGTTCAGTAACAGAAAGGAATGTGTCTGCAGAGGGTTTGGTATACTAGACCAGACTCTTAGCTAATGGATATTTTTATAAATATTTAGAGCCAAGTCATGGATCTCCACTCACTAGAAGTTTCCCTAAACTTCATAAAGATGAAAGGTATGTTTGAACTTGACTTTACTGCTACAGAGGAAGTATATATCTAGTTTCAACCGGTGCCGGGTGTGTTCGTTAGGGATTTAAAAAAATATTTTTTTTTAATTCAAGAATAAACTTAGTACTTATTCATGCCAATGTTAACAAACTGTAAATTGTACATATTCTTTTTTAAAAATAAAGTGGATTTTAAATGGGAAACAAAGAAACTGTTGAGGTAGACATGCCCAATAAGTTACTTTATCATAATTGCAGGCCAATGAACTTAATCATAATCTAAACATGCAATCAATTAATGCACTTCAGTAAAATAAAGATGTTATGAATAAACATATTTTCCAAAAAGCCCCACTGAAGTGCTGTGGCTGAATTTCAGAGGGAACTATGGTCGCGCATTGTAGAAGTTCCAGATTCCTAAACTTGTCTTTTGTAAAGACGACAAAACAGATGACAGTTTTGATCCTGCCAGGATACGAAATTGTGCTACTATGTGGGGCAAACAAGCAGTACTGCTGTTGAGCCCAACTGTCTGTGCTTTCTGTTGTGTACAGAAGTTGTGGAGTGTAGATAAGTAGCAATCTCACCTGCCCTTGCTGCCCCACCACAGGTTACCCAAGAAAGCAAATTCAGGTCACCTTACGGATGTGCTCCTGCAGTCCCTTGACCCCGTACATCCTCAGCACGAACCAGAGCTTCAGTGAGCGGAACCTCCTCCCCAGAGGGATTTGCCAGTGCTGCAAGCCAAGGAGAAGGAAGGGCACCCTCATTAGAAGTCACAATTGCAGTGGTACTGCAAAAATTGTACATTCTGCAATGATATTTAAGAGTTCCACATTGCCACATCCTACAGGCCATTGCTAGAGGCGGGTCAAACAATAACAGAAATGTTTATTTCTGTTTAATGCCTGGTGTGACTGTTTAATGCTTTGAATTTCCAAATGAAAATTAGAAGAGGAGATAGGCCTCAGAATGGAAGGATGACAAGGCAAATCCAATTTTCTTTGTACATCCTGAATTCTCCTTGAAGGCTTTGGAAAAATAAATATCTTAGAAGCTCATGCACAGTGGCTTGCTTAGAGTTGTGGGGCTAGCATCTACCATGACAGGCCCATTTTTCATTTCAAAATAACAGGATTTCTATTGGTTAAAGGTTAAAACACAAGTGCTTTTTTAAAAATGTATTATTCACTATGTTAAGGGGAAAAAAATCTTTAGGGCATTTCTTTCTACTGCTTAAACCTTGAGATATTTACACACACAAGATGATTTCTACTTTTGAACAATTTCTGTAGAAAAAAAAAAAGGTTAAAGTTTCAGCTTGAGGAATGTTCAACATTTATCAAGCTGCATCCCTCCTGGAAAGACATAAGGTTTTGAGGTTTATGAGAGCAATAGAAAATAAAAGTCCTGGAAATATCAGTGTATACAAGTAATCATATTAATTATTATATTGATGCTATACTTACCCGATAATCTGTTACAAGGCCTGGAAGTTAAAAAACAAAAATAAAATCATATTACTTCATCACCACAGCCAAAACCTAAAATAGTTCTAATGCTATTGAAAAAGCTGTCTTTTTGCTATCTTCTATGTTTGCTACAAACTTTAGCATCCTCAGTGCCAACAGACCACTAAAAACCCAGTAGCATACTTGGCAGCATGGTGAATGAAGGTGCTTGTAGTAAGCTTCATTCCTTAGCTAGTCAGAATATACCACTAACAAATTAAACAGTTTTCAGAAGAAGAAACACAATTGTAATTTCTGTTATACTTCAGATCACATGGAGATGATGGACTGAATACTATGATTACATTCCTCTTGTAAGGAAAAGAAGTAGTAGATAAAATGACAAATATTAATGTTGTTTGAAATAGCTTGCAGAATCCCCAAACTCCTTTCATCACTCATTCTCTGCTTTATACTCATTTGCATATTTGTTGCTAATTCTTCAGCATGTCTAATAAGTGACTTGGAAATTTGATTCAGAATTGACCTCTTCCTGTGTGGAGAACAGTGTTCTGTGTTTTTTTTGTGGCTTTTCATTTGATGTAGTGAAAGCCCTTTACAAACACAGATTGACCAAACCACAGAGCAGCCCAGGGAGGCAAGCAGAGAGCGTTATTAAGTTAGCTTTTATATGGGCACTGAGTAAAGTTGCATCTACTTTTTCCTTGAATCAGGTAATTAGACTGATTTCACAGTAAAGGAAACTGTAACATAAAGCTGGATTACTTGCAGCAAACCAGTGTCAGAGATTAAACTGAGCTAACATCTACAGCACTTATTTAGGAAAATGTGGAAGCATCTGGTTAGCTTTATTATTCTGCTTTATTTTTCTGCAGTGGAGCATAAGCTTCATAGGAAAGTATATACTTAAATTCCAAAGGAAAGTGCTGTCAAAGTGCTTGTGGAATTATGAACCACAAGGTACTATGTAGAACTGTAGCTTCTGTGTTTGACCAGTTGATGTAATTTATGTAATTCTTAGCCTTTATATTTTCTGGGGATAAAAAGGCTGTATTTTCTGTGTTACAAGCTCTCTTGCCAATGTTCTCTCCTCTGTGCAGTCAAAACATAAGGAAAAAACATGGGCCTTCCTCCCTGCAACATACAGCCATTTGGTTCTTTAACCTGTTACTAGGTTATTTTCCAGATTAAAAAAAAAAAACACCACACTCAACAACCAACAATGATTAACCTATTCCTGGACTTCAGAAAACTAACATGCTTGTCTTAGCTCAGAAATGAGGGAACATTCATATTACTCTGCATTGTAGCAGTTGTTGTGTTTTTTTGTTTTTGTTTTGTTTTGTTTTTTGATAGCTGCAAGGCTGGTAGCAAAGAGAGTAAAGCAACTGGTGATACATAAATAATCGTACGCTCCTGTAAGGGGCTATGGCTAATGATCCACAACAACACCTTTCACAAGCTGTGAAGCAGAATGCAATCAATTATTAGCCCTTAATTACAAGCCTTAGTCTTACATCTGTATTTAACCAGGAGGAATTGCATTGTGGGAGCCTATGTGGCGTTCACAATAGAGTATAAAGCTGCATTCTTTCTAACAGTGCCATTAGGATTTGACCTACATTCTGGGTTGCCAGGCAAGCTAGTATAATCTTCCTGGTGTGATGATGCAAATCGCATAAAATTGTAATTAATGACAGAATAAAGACTTTCCCCTTGGGGGCACACATAATTGCCATATGGTTATGAAAAGTAATTGCTCACAGATAGATATATTTTTCTGCTCATTTAAATTCTTGAGTGAGAGATGAGTGACATCAAAGTTGCTACTTTGTTTGCCTTGTAAACCATGAGGGAATTCTCAAACCTAAGACACTTGGAAAGTAAGACCCTCGATTAGATAAGTCCTATTTCCACGAGTGCTGACATCCCATAAATTATATAGGGATCAATAGGGACAATAACAGCCTAGCACTTTGGCAAATTTTACTATTTTTATTGAAGGCGTAAGTGAGGATTGGTTTTAACTAGAGGTATTTGCATTTGAAAAGCGTTGTCCAGCTCTTTGGAAAATTTATATCAACTAGGAATGGAGCATAGAAAAACTTAGCACCAATAGACTGCTAGTAACCAACAGATCTATTTGGAATCACTATGTCCAGATCACATAACATACTATCAGAGCTTCTAAAGGCGAGGTGAAAGTTGAAAAACTTATTATCCAACTGGGGAGATATAGTTTTCAGGTCAACTAGGTAGCCTCACTGAAAGCACCTAGTTTTAAAAAGGGTTTGATTTTTCTTCTGATGTTGTTTAACTTGGGGAAAACCTATGGTTCTTCTATCAGCACTGTCAGTTGGCACAAGGATGTACTTTCACTTTAGTTAAGGTTGTATTATTTCCCCTCAAGATAAGTATTGCTCATGTACATTAAGTAAAAGCTTGTAGTAAGTGTAAGCTTGGTGTAAGTATATTTGCCCTAACTTGTATTTTTCTTTAACAAAGGCAAAAAAACCCCAAACTACCAATCCTAGCCTTTGGAGGGTGAACCCCAGCTCCAGAGTTACTGCATTTTCCTGTTTATTACACTTTCAATATTTGCATTGCTTGGAAATGTAGAAAAGTAATAAAACACAAAATTTCTGCCAGTTCAGGATTAAGACAAAGGAATCAATTTTTCTTAGGGCTTTTTTAGTGAATGGTGGGATTCTGGATGGTATTTAAATGTCAATGAGTTCATAGCCACAACAATGAGAAAAGTACTCAGGATACACTTCTGAACACAGATCAGTACCAGCAATTCCAGGAAAAATATGAGATAGAGTAAATGGTAAGAACATCCACCTATAATTCAGCTTCTTGAGAAAGTTATGAGGCAACTTGCACCACATGTTGACACTGCACTGCTATGACCTTCTTCACAACTAATCTGTTACTAACTGAATGTGTAAAAACAGGCTTTAGGATGGCAAATACCACTCTGCAGTTGCTAGGTATGTGCAAGGAGCACCACTAATCCATTAAGGAGCTTTGTACAGGGCCCATGATTTGTAAGTTCTTTGTGAGCATTTTGTGAAGGGCTTTTGTGAGCATTTTGTCCAAGACACATAGATAGCCTGCACTTACCTCCTTCTCTCCAATCAATGTAAGAACATGGAAGCAACAAGATAATGTCCCAGATAGCTATCATTCAAAACAGAGCACAGATATCAAACTCAGCTCCCCTTTTCTTTGTCATTTCAGGGAATGTTTGCTCTTGACAGGAGTATTTCAAAATTTGAATCAGAGCTTGCATGCATAACTAAGAAAAAATGTTACAGACTTTAGAAACTCAAAAAAAGAAATCAGATCTTGACATCATTCTGGAGAAATATTATGTTGGGGAAGGCAGGTTAAGGGACTTGATACACAGCACCCAATCAGTTTATCTGACTACCAAAAGATCATTAAGAATTTTTCCACCACTCCTACAAAGGCTCAGTGGCAAATACGTAGCTAGGGAAATCCCAATACTAAAATATTAAGATAATGCTTTATAAAATGGCTTTCCATCAATTGTTTTTTATACTAATGAAAATTGCACTAGACCTGTGTTTGTACACACTCCTTGGGGTAATTTGAAAACAGAAATAGGCTCCTACACGACTTAGGTAGTTTCAATAATTTCAGTTTTCATCTTAAACATTTTTTTCCCATTAGATATAAGTGTGCAAGCAAAATAATAATATTCTCATTTAATTATAAAATTACCAGACTCCTGATGGTGATGCTGCAGGTAAAGAGGTTCTAATTTAAAGGCACCTGTTAAATCTGATCTTTTTTTCACCCTGTATAAGAAAAATAAAATAAAAATTGAGAAACTTAAGAATTAAATTTTAAGAGATTATGTTTCCACAAGAAGTGAAGGCAAATTGAATGTGTCTAAGCTGGCATATTTCCTGAGCACAGCCTGTGCCATTTTCAGTGCTTTTTCACAGCCATATCAGTACTGTAATAACAAGTAGTTAAGTGCAAGGCTCAGCAGGAACGGGCAGCATGACTGCACGACTGCATATTTAAAAACAGACAAGAAAAAGACAGAGAGGATCTTTTTATGGTGATAGACACTCACACCAGAATGTGAGACTAGCTAAAGCAATGCTAATGTTTGCAGTCAACAGAAGTTGCCTTAAAATTACTGCACTACAAAGTTGTGTGGGAAGAGCTGTGGCTTCCTAGACACCATACAGAGCCATGCTGAGGCTCTGGGGATGTTGGCCACAGGCTCTCCATGCTGCAGTGGTGGTGGCAGCAGCCAGTGGTAGGGACAAGCCACCCAGTCCAGACTCAGGCATCCCTCTTGTACTTGAGCTGGATCCAATAGACAATTAGTGACAGACACAATATAGCACAATGTAAAACTGAGAAGTGTACCTTACTATTGCCAGCTAGTGGGTGGTGTAATGGAACTGAGGTTCAAATGCCAGTGTGTCTCTTTTAGAGAGTAAGCTACATCTTGCCAATGGGTAATAAAAAGATTTTGCTGGTTTATGCATCACTCTCTGTGTAAGATTCTCTACAAATTATGGAGCGTAAAGAGGCAGAAAAAGAAGAAATCAGAAATCAAAAAGAGAGGGACTGCTACATAATTATATTAAGCCTATAGACATTTCACAAAGTAAGCAATAATTATGACAACACGGGGACACCCTAAATGACAAAAGTCCAAATCTTTTATGATTTTCTGCACATTCATTTTGTTATTTTTTTTAACATTTTAATGTAAAATTCTAAGTAAAAATCTAATTTACGATATCTTATTGTGCATGTATAAATGCACAGGCCAGTACACACTCCCGGTCTCATTCATGTCTAGACTGTGCTTACAAAACATCCTACTCAAACAAGCAAAAAGCCCTCTTCTCAGTTTTCTGGTCAGGAAGTTACCAAGGTTAACGAAGTATTTGCCTTCAGTTATAGAAAATGCATAGCTGAAGATAAGTAAGCTTATGCACATGAAAAATAGTAAAATACATTTAAAAACTCTCAATAAAAACAATTAATGATCTATTTGTATGTTGAAAATACCCTGTGGACAGAAGGAAGAAACTATTATCTGAAAGCAGGTTTAATTCAGGTAGATACTGTGAACAAACCTTAAGTTGTTCTACTGCAGTTTATTTGATATGTTTTATTACTCTCATATATTCATGTTTCAGTAGCTCATCTCATACACAACCAACCCAAGTTATGAGCAATATTTTTACTTGCTTTATGAGAGCTTCATTCCTTCTCCTGTAACAAGCTGTGCTGAACAAGGGAACACAAACTACTCTGGAGGAATATCTGGTCGCTTAGAGCTTTAAAAATGCTGTCATCTTGCACTTCCTTAGTGATGTTACTGCTTTTTTTAAAAATTATGTCTGTTCAGCCCAAGGACTTCACAGGTCCTCATCTGGCAACCATGAAAAACTATCTAAAAGGATCACTAAAATAAAACCAAAGCCTGGACATTAATGTATATGAACCAGTTGAGTTGCACCTCTCAAGACCATAACTGGATTGCAGCCTGTGTATTTAAACTTCTTTGCAATAAGTCCTTGTGTGGTCTGGAAATGGACAGAAGTGATGTTCTTAACTTTCTTTGCAAATAGCCCTGGTTGACTGAAGGATCGTGAATATATATTTAAAAAATGTCATTGATAAACTATACTTTTTTTAAGGCTTGATGCTATACTAAAAGACCTACTAAGATCTAGCTTGAGTGGCACAGATTTACTTATTTAGTACTCAGTAATAACACAAAAGCCACAACAGAAGTCCTAGTGAATACAGGAGAGAAAAATCTGTGAAAAGTTACTTGCTTGGATTGCACAACTGCAGCTTTTAACAGCCTCACTCTATTCTGTCCATTTTAAATAATAGATACAAAAAAAACAAAAAGGTGACTTAACATTATAAAGCAACAGGAAAATTTCACTTCCATCTGCAGATAAGCATTTCCTCTAAGCACCTTTCTTCCAAATATTAAAACAACCTTCCTAACCAAAAGTTAACACTTAAATTCTGAAAAAAGTAAAAGAAAAGCAAAAATACCAAGACTTTGCAAGATTATTATTTTCACTCTCTCTGAAAGAAGACACTTCTTCCTATTTTATAATATTCAGAGTACCAGTTAAACAAGTCAGGCAAAACTGACTGGTAGTTTCAAGGCAAAGAAGTCTCTAAAGGACCCTAACATTTGAACAGGGAAAATAAGCCCCTCTTGGAGTAGCTATATTACATTATTTTATGGGAAATTGACTGCTCTTTTCTGTACATCAAGAAGTCTGAGAGTATTTTAAAAAACGTTTATCATGAAATTGCCTCCAAATCCCAAATTACATCAGTGCTACATATTGCACTGAGTAGTTAAATTATTACATTACAGATCTAATGGCTAGATTATCTTAATCAACTTGCAGGGAAAATAATGGGAGTGGAGTGGAGCACCTCTGCTACGAAGACAGGCTCAGAGAGTTGGGGTTGTTCAGCCCGGAGAAGAGAAGGCTCCAGGGAGACCTTATGGTGGCCTTCCAGTACTGGAAGGGGGGCTACAGGAAAGCTGGGGAGGGACTTTTTATAGTGATAGGACACAGGGTAATGGCTTTAAACTGGAAGGGGGTAGATTTAGGTTAGACATTAGGAAGAAATTCTTCATGTTGAGGCTAGCGAAAGCCTGAAACAGGTTGGCCAGGGGAGTTGTGGCTGCCGCCTCCTTGGAAGTGGCCAGGTTGGATGGGGCTTGGAGCAACCTAGTCTAGTGGAGCCAGACTAGTCTAGTGGAGCCTGGTCCAACCCCCCATCACAGAGCTGGAACCAAATTATCTTAAGGTTCCTTCCAACAAAAACCATTCTGTGATTCTATGAAAGTGCTGAGGAGTCTGGGTGATTTAAAAGCCTATCCATCAATGGAATTCAGCTTGTAGATTCTGAAACAGTGTTCACTGTTTATTGAACTCTTTCAATATTATAACAATATCTTGCTTAATAATTCCCATTGATCCTAAGGGGATTGTCTCCTTCACAGTTACTTTTTCTCACAAGGTTCCTTCATCCTTTATTGTAACATTTCACCTTTTGAGGCAGTGTTACAGTTGATAAGAAAGTTGAATTTTGGGCAGGGGCCTTAGAAGTAGTCACTCAATGGATTTGGCTTCAAGACAAAGAATTTAACTTTAAATGTATATTTACTTCTTTAGTCAAAGTGAATAACACCTATACATACATGCCCTGCTGAAACAAAGCCTGAATGGCTGTAGTTGTGAAGCTTTCACCTTGAGTAAGAAAGATTCTCCATATTCCTTGTAATGGAATCTTCCTACGTATGAAAACATGAAGCTTACCTAAAAAAAGGCAAGAACTAAAATGGAGAAAAATACTTTCCTAAGGCTAAATAAAGTCTAAGCTTTGCTAAGAAGGTGGCTTTCTCTCACAGGAGATGGAAAGATAAACTGACAGGCAGTGTAACTGTATATACCTTGTTTTCCTGGAAAGCCAGGGATAATACACCTTTAATGTAGTTCCATAGGCTGTTCAGCAAAAGCAGAATTAATGAGAAATGAAACTGGTAGGGACTAGACTGTGGCCTGCAGTTGTCCTACAAACATTAAAGAGAATGATAGTTTATTTTCTCATTTCCAAGTGGCTACTTCGTTAATAATGTCTTTGAGTGATAGGAAAAAGATGGGAGAAACTAGCATAGGAGTTACATCATCTTCCTATTTCCAGATATGCGAGAGACAGCTAGTTATGAGGTACTTATATACTAGAGTGTTGGTTTAATCACTGCCACTATTGATGAATCAGGATCAAAACATAAGCCATTTAGTTTAAGAAAAGGAAACAAAAACAACACAATGGCTTGTATTATCTGAACAATATACATATTTGTGGAAAAGTCAACTTTGCTGAGGATGTTAAAGAGCCAAAGGTTAACCAAAGGCAACTGATTGATCACTGTCTTACATTTATTCTACTTTTAAATCAGTGGACCTTTTTTCTGGATAATGTTTGAAAGTCTTCTTTTTAACATTCAGTTTTTCCTTCCTTTTTTGATTTTTGCAAACTCTGTTCCATTATGACCAAAATTAATGTATTCATTTATTTTGATAAATAGTCTGAATAGCTGTTTTGCTAATAAGTAGCATTGGTTGTGATGCTGGTAGATGCTTGGTTCTGGTAAATTCCACTTTAGGACACAATAAGATCATCTATTATGGGATTTTATTATTACTGCTATTATTACTGCTATAATACTTTGCTTTGTTTCAAACTATGTCTACTGGTTTGCACTTTGGAATATTTTTATATAAAGAAGTTGTCATCTGGGGAAATGGAAAATCAGTAGAAAATTGCATAAACAGTCCTTTTTGAAAACAATTGCTTCTCATCAGCCAAATCCCAAGCATTTTTAGAAAGGTTTTTGAAAGAGTCCAGGCTCAAACAAAAAGAAGTTTTATGGAAAAGAAGAGAAAGCTCTGGTTAGGATGCTGATCATTGCACTAACATCCTTAAATGAAGTTTTTTTATTTATGTTTTAAACAGTCACAAAATGGAGAAAGTATGAATCTGCAGATCTTTTTGGATTTCTCTCTGGAACATAATGTAGAGCTCTTCCTATTTCTAAATTTTTACCTTTTTAAATCTTGTGATTTTTAATGTGATTTTAAAAATGTGATTTTTGTCTCTTGTAATGTTTTATTTTACTATAATACTTACCACATAGCAGAGCAGTCAAAATTCACTAGGAGCCATTTGTGAGGATTAAAGTTAAATGAATCTGCAAACTGAGAATGGATAAAAAAACCCAAAATTATGAAAGAGAAAAGTATCCATATGCTAAAGATATAACAATGTCAAATTGTTTGAGTGCACATTAACTACGAATTATTTACTGAATTGGAGCTTCATAGATAATGCTCATGCTGATGTCACCTTACTTAGTAACTATTATAGTTAAATCTTCATTTACTTTGGGGATGGAATTCAGGTCACATATGCAGCTAGCATATTGGTATTATCAGCAATTTGACAGTTTGTTAACAATTATGCTTTTTAGATATATATTTTATGGAAAAGTATATCTCTTAAGTATATCTCTTATCGCTCATAACCAAATTTCCAGTAACAATTCACTAAGCTTTCTGTTTCCAAGAATGTTCAACATACACACACAAAAGTCATACATATGTTTAGGTGTGGCATCAGATGAAACCAAGCAGGTAAGAGAGACACCATGTGGGAAAGGCTTTGTCTGTGTTTTGTGTGTTAACAAAGACAGAAGCCATCAGCCTTAAAAAACTGAGATGGGAGCCTGGCAGCACCAGGGTCTGACTACTCCACATAGCACTTTTCTGTTTTCATTTGCTTCTCATAACCTTCCCTGGCACTTGTAAACAATTAACAATTGCTTTCATAAGAGGACATTATCTGTGTGTCTGTCTATCTATACATCTAGCTAGCTAGCTCCCTGTATTAGGTGAGGTATGAAACCTATTCATGGTTGTTATTTACTCTTGTGATAACTGCTGGCCCAGGCAAGGTATGCTGTTTCATTTCCTTCAGGAACCAATAACAATAATTTTAAAAATACTCCCCCACAGGAAATTATAAGCAGCTTCATTTGCTGATAAAAAGGAGACAGAAAGAAATGCTTTATTTGTCAGGGGGTTTTCCCTCCTCTTCTTCATTAGTCACTACCTATCAGTGATGTGTTTAAACTTCTGGCTTTACCAAACAGTAATATTTTCTCTACTGACATGGAAGACAAGGACTTATCTGACTGTCTGAGGGGAGCAGCAGGAAATTGAAGTATTCTTATCTAAGCAACTGAATGCCAAGTAGCTTAGTGAGGGGAGGGGGGAAGGAACAGGACTGCTGAGGAACATTTCATTTCAGCCTCTTGGTTATTAAAACCTGTCTATTCTGAGAGAGAGCTACTGGCTGTCTCCTATATGACTTTCAGGATGCAAGCAAAAACTCAGACATAATGAGCTCATTAATTTGTTACTTTTTTTTTTTCTTTCTTTTTTGTGTAACATAGAATTGGGGTGTTATAAATGTGTCTTTTCAGATATTTGGGAATTTTTTCCTTTTCTCTGTTTTGTAAGACACTTTGTTGATTCACTACTAGTTGCTATTCTGAATGACAAACTTTTACACATTGTGGTAACTCTTGCAGACTTCCAGAATAAACCAGTAAAAATTATATAAACATAAGTAATGGAATAGAATATACAGGGATTTGTAGTGCAAACTGAAGTGCAGCATACTCAAGAGATTTTAGAAGAGCCATTAATGTTGGATGCATAAGAAACACACACATTCTATGGAAGAGCAAGGCTTTAGCAGGCTGCTAGGGAAGAAACACTTTATTCACCTCCACTCCGTTTAAAAGATGTCTGAATTCAGGGCAGATGAATGCACTCCCAGCATAGGCTGCATCAATATGCATCCAGATATTTTCCTTATTACCTAAAAAAAAAAAAAAAAAATCATTGAAATGAAAATAAATTAAAAGCAGATTAAAAAGCCCTATTAATTGGCATAAAATCAAGTGCCTGAGAGATTTTTCTTTGATGCTATTATTTTCCCAATTTGAAATTAAATTAAGAGATTAAATGTTTCTACCATCTGGGTTTCTGTAAATACATAAAGATGTATACATAACATATTCTTCTTTCTCCCCTCTTCTACTGGAACAGGTTTATCTTATTTACATTAAGCAACATAAACTATTAAATTATTTTGAAGAGCCATTATAAAATGCACTTTAAAAAGATGTACCTAGAGATGTAGTTATCATTTCTAAAGTAATAAAACTATCTACTTTAGCAAGAGGAGCTAGAGCTTCAGCTGTACTCCAAACTTTTAACTCATTAATCACAAACACATTTCTAAACAGTATTTTTACATAATGATATACATGTTTGCACATGCTTTCAAACTGTGTGCAGCAAACTCTTTATTTCAAGAACTCAGATACTTATGCAAGAGCAAACATCAAAAGGTTAAGAAAGTGCTAGTTTTGTTCAGTCACTGAATGGTTTCTGGAGAAATATTTTAGCATATGAGCCTCTAATGTATTCTCTGTAACTTAGTATTCACACTCTGTTATAGACGACCTATGTTAATACACATGGTAACAATTCTGGTCTGTGAGTTGGTAACTGTAGCCCACAAAACATCTTTATACTGGTCATCAAATAATTTTGATGGGAATTTGCACATACAGAGGTATATCCATTCAGATCTGCAATTGCAAACCAAGTTCAGGCTGGAATTTGCATTCTTGTGAACTACATTTTCTTTTTCCATAAATGTCTGGGAAAAGCTAATAAAATATCACTCGTAGCATCCACGACTTAATTATATTTGAAAACATGTTCAAAGTTCAACTGATCATTTTTAAATATACTTGGTTTGAGACACTGCTCAGTAGTCATAGGACTACTACTCATGTATGTTAAGAAGAATAGTCACCTGCACCCAGAAAAGCTAGCATGAGACTTATGACTTGGGTAATGAGTAATCCTGCTGCTGGTCTCTGCTGCACAAGCAGGAGATCATTGAGAGCAACTGTGAAACATACGTGACTAGTTGCTATACTTAAAAGCATTGGTGTCACTTCATAACTAGGTCAAGTCTATGGGAATAACCTGAACAGCAAAATAACCTCTAGCTACTAAGCAGACTACCAGAAACCTTTTTTAGAAAGGAGGACTGGGAAAAACTGAGTCTCTGGGGCTTGTGCTGAAGGGCAGGAAACCTCACAGAACAAGTCACTACCACGCAAACCCAAAGGTTTTGGCCCCACCTGAATAAATTAACAGAACATCAAATCTAGTGGTGTTTCTATAAGGCTGCTTCCAATTGCTTATAGCTATACATTTTGTGTTCTAAATGTACACTTGAATAGATGTGGGGCACTTCTGTTGCATTCTCATCAGCCAGCAAATGTGTGCTTTTGACCAAGCCTTGAGTAAATCAAAGCTTGACACAACAGACCATAACACTGAAATACTTAGGGAGAATTCATGACTTGGACTCTGTATTAAACACCCTGGGTACCTGTCCTGTTTTGTTACAAGAGGAAGGAAATCGGGGAAGGCAGAGGGAGGATGAAGGAGAATACATGTGGATTTTTGGTGCATATTTCCCTGCTTTTTATAGTCGTTAGAGACAGAAACAAAACACTTAGAGTTCAATGTTTCCCTGCTCTTCGCCACTGCTCTAGATGCATTTGCAGGTAGAAGGGCTTGAAGGAAAATACTATCAGCTGAAGCACTTAAAGTATTTTTTAACTGACAGTGTTCCAAAATATGCTCCCTAAAACAAACCCTTGAGGCAAAGGCCTCTCTACTCTTTAATAGTTTGAGAATGCAAGCTTTCTGTTTGACTTAATATTAGAAAGAAAACTGTAACTGAAGGTCTCATCTGTAAGTAGCCTTATTGAATTTGGGTAATGACGCTGCATAATGACCTGCAAATGACTCAGTGTGGCTTAAACTGGTATCTGCAATTTTAGAAAGTAGCAGCAAAAACTTACAAATAGGACCCAGCTCTAACAGTTTGTCAAAGGAGCAGCAAGATGTGGTTCCAAGTGTTGCACAGAACTGCAGAGCCAAAAGACAAAGGTAAAAACATTTAAGTATTACAGCAAAGAAAATTATCAAATGAAAAGAAACTGTCTGCAAAGGCAACAATAAATGGAGAAAATAGATTATATAGGGCAAAAATACATTTATTTTAGTCAATACCTGTCCTTCAGTGGAACTTTCAAGAATCTAATCTTTTTTTCAAAGATCCCATAAGCATCCACTGAGACACATTCATAAACTGAATGTTAATACAAAATTGACTGAAAAGAAATGTAATATAGTCACAGTAGTATATTAATGCTATATTTTATATATTTTCTATGTGTTCTACATGCTTATCATGTGGCCCAATAGTAACTTCACTTAAGTAATTATCATAAAAATGATTTGCAGTTTACAGTAAATAAGCACGCTCTGAACTTGAGCAACTTCAAGGTACTGGAATTCCTGTTGACAGAACGGATCATAAAATGTTACTGGCAATTAAAGAGCCACAGACCTGTAACAGAGACTTGTAACTGATTTGCACCCAATGTTTCTGCATCCTGAGACCTGTTCACTAATAGCATATGTTCACTATTAGGTTCACAGGATTTTTTCCCAGAGAAACTTTTCCTCCCAAATTCACCCTAAAATAATGGAACTATTCTTTCTTCACTCTCCTAATGTCTCATTAAATGTATCCTGCTGCATGACCAGTGGGCCAAAGAGGATATAACTAGGTGAAAATGAGCTATGGTAATTTACTGGGAATATGCAGGTAGAATTTTACCCCCCAAAAAAACAGCAACCAAGTGCATACACATTGATGTTACTTTATTTTTCATTGCTACACTTATGTTTTAAACACCTTGTCTCATTTTTGAAAGCACTAATAAAGGCTGGGTTTGGTTTTTGCCTTGCACTGGATTTTTATATAATAAAAGACACTTTACAGTTTAAATAGGCAAATAAAGTATGCTGATTTTTAGTTAGACTATTGAAGTAAAATAACTTAGATAATTTATCCAAGGTCACACAAATTATAGTATAGCCAGTAGATGGGCATAAATATGTCAAATACAGAATTTTGTCAAATACAGTACTTCTGGTTGCTTTTTCTGACAAGTACACTGTCACACTATCTCTTGCTTTCACTGTTTTTCACTAAATATCTGCAACTAGCCACTTTTTTCCTGTGTGTGTTTGTGAGTGTGCACAAGTCCCCCAGTGAATTCATGACAAGAACTGTAAGAAGACAAAGGAACACTTAGATAATACTTGTCCATCCACTTGATCGTTCAAGAAACAAACATAGTCATATCAAAACATAGATAATATTATGCGTTAAAACTCTACATTAAAAATTCTACAACTACTTTAAAGGAGGTTGTAGCAAGGTGGAGGTTGGTCTCTTCTCCCAAGTAACAAGCGATAGGACAAGAGGAAATGGGCTCGAGTTGTATCAGGGGAGGTTTAGATTAGGTACTAGGAAGAAACTTCTTCACAGAAAGGGACACTGGAACAGGGTGCCCAGGGAAGTGGTTGAATCACCATCCCTGAAGGTGTTTAAGAGACATAGATGTGGTGCTTAGGGACATTATTTAAGCATTGGACTTGGTAGAGTTAGGTTAATGGTTGGTAGAGTTAGGTTATGGTCAGACTCGATGATCTTAAAGGTCTCTTCCCACCAAAATGATTCTCTTATTCTGTAATTAAAACTCCATACAGCCCATTTTTGTCTCACAGCTCCATAATGTGGAGGGCTCCATAACAACGCAGGGCCTTTGAGGTCACTGCTCACCATTATAGCAGGAGTGATCCCATCAGGAAGTGTTTCCTGTGGTTCCTTCTCTGCTTTGGACTTCTCTGACTCATCCAACATGGCAACTAATATCTTTTTTTTCTTAAGCCTCTGTTTAGTTTGTCCAGTTCAGTACATCTTCTGTCATACTAGAGAATGTCCTCACTGAAGAACAGCATGGGTTGTTGCCATTGCTGCCTTAGTTGTGGAGCTGCTGCAGGATGGGGACATGTTGCCAGTGCCCAGCTGAGAGGTGCAGATGGTGGCCTGAGTGTGTGGGACAGGGTAGTCTTCTGGCTTGTTTTGTTGCAACCATCATGATGCAAGTAAGCACTTCTGTAGGAAGGTATTTTGGTCACCTTTACATTACCTGATGTTCACTCTCTCTAGTACAACAAGTTTCCTACTTATGAGAAAAATAATTTCATGTAATTATGCCACTAGCAAATTGTTTGCCAAAGTTTTAGCCTAATATCACATTTCATTTGCCAAGGGTATGCTCTTTTCTATTCTTCTATCTTGGACATTTGCCTGCTGTCTCTCCTGCATTTCACTGATATCTCATTAATTCTAGGAATTCCCATTATTCAAAAGTTAAATAATGCCAGCTTTTTCAGGAGGGTTTTTCCTTCTTTTTTAAAAGGTGATACACATTAGCACTAAGTATTTCTGCTCTAATTAAACAGACTGATTGCTAGCTACCAATATTTTACCCTTTTATTTGTTCCCTTGAACACTCATCCTCATTCATAAGTTGTCACCTGCTTTCAAGCTAGAGATTTTATTGACTTTTTAACTTCTACCAGCTGTTGGACACTGGAGACTGTTACAAATCATTTACAGTCACATCTTGAAGCAGGTCCTGTATACATCTCAGGACTAAGAGTTGGTTTTCCCTCTGGGTTCCCTAACTAGTTCTCCCAATAACTTCTCATGAAGTTTTAACATGTGTATTTACTTTGGCTTTTTACATTACCCATCATGCTTTTTTTTTCTTCTTTTCATTCTATAAAATGAAGTGGCAACAGCACATTAGAAAGGCCTGATCTGATTATGAGACAAAGAGTTGGATAAAAGTGATGGGATTTTCATTTGCAAGTTCCAGGATTTTAGAGAATTCAGGCAAAGTGAGAGATGTTTTACTACTTATTAACCTGTATTTTTCAACATTTCTAGGAAATTCCACACTAACATAAACATCCAGTAAAAAGGGCAGGTGGATACGTCTTCAAAAAGCCCAAATTTAGAATTATACATCCCAAGGATATTGAACTTATTCAATATTCTATTGCTAAAGAGGTAAGACCTCTCATTTAAGTACACTTTTGAACATTTCTGCATCTGTATAATACCATATACATCAGAGAGATTTTAAATTGTGGTAGGGAGCTGAACTTTTCCATTTAATGGAAAGCATTCAGATAGTACTTGATTCATATAAATGTATGTACACTCTTAGAGGAAATAATATCCTGCCTTTGTAAGGCAGACCTGATTAAATATAGTCATATAAAACTCTGAAAACATTTTATCTCTGACAGCACACATGTTCCCCCAACTTCATCATTACAGCATTATTAATAACTATAATCATGGTTCATTGGACCAATAAAAAATATTGGCCATGGGAAAAGTTATTATTAAAATAAGAAAGGGAGAATTCAGTACTTTTTTCCATTTCAACCTATTAAGAACCTGAGTGTAAAACAAATACAGTTCTGAAAATTAGAAGCATATTGAATATATAGTTAAAATTTTGCTGCTAACACATTTTTCCCTCAAAGTAAACTAATCTTTATCTGCACTGGGTCCCCCCATATTCCTGAGGCCCATGAGAAGAACAGAATAATTACAGTGCCTTGAGGTACATTTATGACTTTTCTGGAAGTTTAATAATCCATTGAGGACAGTTGCTTTAAAAAGATTCCAGGATATTTTTTTAAAAGGAAAAAGTCTTGTCCCTTTTTTTACTAAGAGGCCACGCATGTATGAAGCGAAAATATATTTACTGTGTTATTGTCTACCTAAGATGTTCCCACAATCAGGAGAAACCTGCATTTCATCCTTGGTTGAACTAAAGATCTTCAAATTGGGTCAAAAGTAATGGAGGATACCATGATGAAAATACTAATTTTTCTACATACATAAGGAATAAAGCTTAACCCATTGGATTGGAAAATACCCAAATAAAGAGTGCACTATAAACTTAGGTCTGCTTTTATACATATATTTTATGATAATAGGGTGTGTACTTTCTGACAAGATGAGAGTGTTATCTTGGCTACTCCAGCAATTAAAATAATGGAGAGTTCACAACAGAAAGTTACATGTTATTGTTACTAGTGTTGTACTGCAGTTAAATTATTCTCCTGCTGATCAACATAAGGAGTATGTTGCTTTAACGAAAGATTAGATGAGTTCAAACATATGGTTAGTTTTTAAAATAATGTCTTATTCTGTAAAGTATACCTCAGTTTCTAAAATAATTTTATTGTCTTCTCTGCAGGTGTCCATGCCTCAAAGCTACCTGTTTCAATTCCCAGAAACCACTTAAAGTGACAGCATCTGCTCCTGTCAGGACTCTCATTAGCCTGCTTCAATCCTACGTAATGAATCTAACTCAATTTGTAACCTGTATAAAACTGGCAAAATCAAATTTGTGCAAAAGGAGGGGGGGGAGAAGGCTGCATCACAGAAATAGGTCTGATGGCTCAGTGTAGCCTGCAGGCCTCAGCCTTTTCAGGTGGTGCACTTCAAATTTGACTCAGACCTGGTCACGAATACAAAGCAGCTAAAATGCTTGCATCAGTTACTTCATGTATTACTTTCCTGAAATCAAGGGCTATGTCAGGAAACACAGATGAATCTTTATGATGCCCGAGAGCAGTAACTCTCAACCTTTTCAACTAGAAGATCTCCTACAGCCTTTGAAAAAGATGTGGATGCATTTTGCACAGTTTCACCACAAAGCTTTTCATTTGCAATTAACTAAAATGATGCAGAACTTTCAATGTTATCTTATGATTTTTTTCTCCTAGTCAGTTGTTTGCCAGCTTGCACTCACTAGAATGTCTGTGGCTTGAATAAAACTGCTACAGTTTACTAAACCACCATTAAGTATTTTACAAAACTGCCATGATTCACAAACTGTGGGTTAAGAAACATTGCCCTAGACATCTGTAAATGTCTCAAAAGTGTTTCTCCCTAATGGGGATCTGTGGTCAGGATCTAAGTGTTAGCTTCTACTGAAAAAGTGGCTCCTCTTGTCAGTCTAACTCTGATTTATTGTTTCCTGCATGAGTCCAGATACAAACAGTCTGTTTCTTTATATCCAGCAGATCATCATTCAGAAGAGTAATTTCAGCTTGAATCAGGGGAACTTCACTCTGGGCCTTTCCTTAGCAGCAAGGCAATCATGTTATAGCAGCTTTATACTGGATGAGGTTGGTGAAGTATATAGTACAATATATATGCCAGCTGCAATATATCAGTGTTGATTTATGAAAGCGTGAAGCTCACAGCCTGCTTACATTCAAGTGAACCAGGCTTGAATGCAGTGGCCCCTACATCTGAATTTCATAGAATCATAGAATGGTTTGTGTTGGAATGGACCTTGAAGATCACCTAGTTCCAACCCCCTGCATGGCCAATGACATCTGCCACTAGATCAGGTTGCTCCAAGCCCAGTCCAACCTGCCCTTCAACACTTCCAGGGATTGGGCATCCACAACTGCCCTGGGCAACCTGTTCCAGTGTCTCACCACCCTCACACTAAAGAATTTCTTCCTAATGTCTAGCCCAAATCTACCCTCTTCCAGCTTAAAAACATTAACCCCTTGTCCTCTCACTACAATCCCTCGTAAAAAGTCCCTCCCCAGCTTTCCTTTAGGGCCCCTTCAGGTACTGGAAGGCTGCTGTGAGGTCTCCTCGGACCCTTCTCTTCCCCAGGTTGAACAGCTCTAACTCTCTCAGCCTGTCATCATAAATTTAACGAAAAAATTTCAGAAATTTAGCAGTGTTTAACTTAGTGGTCTCCACATTTGAGCATCCTGGTCAACATTCATCCAACTTAGAAGCCTGTCTCAAGCTGGGAGCATAAAGCCCACCTGAGAAAGTCATCTACACATGTGTTTAACCACCAGCTGGTGTTTACAATATGACTTCAGCACATGCTTTAAAGCTCCCCCTTAACTGGTGGCCAGATGAAGGGCTGCATATCAGCCATACTTGGAAATTGCTCCTCACTAGATTGTGACTATAGTGTCTCAGACCTGACAAGGTTAAGTGTGTTGTTTGCATAGTCTGCTTGCTTTACTATATGAAAATATCTCCGTTTCAAATTCTGCAAAAATATTTTGAAAGAGACAATTTAACACAAGTCTGAACTTATAAAATAGAACAAAAGTAGAGGCCTGGGTAAGACTACTTGGCAATAGCCTTCACTGAACAAAACGATACACACATTACTAGAGCTAAAAGATACTGATGGTGGATAGGAATTCAAACACTCATTTTAAACTTAATACCCCTCCCAATATAAGGCTGACTGCCAAATTCTATGTATGTGAAAAGCAAACCTGTAATTACCATATTGCTCCGATGAGAGAACCTGTGTCTCATCAAGCAAACGTACCCCTGATTCTCCACTCACCTCTTTAAGCAAAGCATTTCTGTCAAGTTCAGTGTAACGATTCCTCCTTTATTCATCAAATATAAGAGGAGAATCATGCCTATAAGGCATTGTAACTTGCTCATATTTTCTTTTTAATCCCCTACAAAGCTTTTTTTTTTTTTTTTGCTGATAAGGGGGACTGCATCCGCTTGGATGCAACCAAGACCTCTTCATTAGGAATTATATCTTTGCTGTCTCTTCAGGCAGAATTTCTTCTGCTTAACTTTTTGCTTTGATGTTGAATCACTCCCCTTTGTGAAGGATCAGTGAACACAGGCAGACAAGAAATAAAGTGGTGTAAGGTGTTTCCTTGGTAATGTGCATATCTTTGTCACCAGAACATAATAAAATAGCACCAAATTACTCAAGAACAAAAGAAATGGAAGGGGTTTTGAATTCTGCAAGCCAGAAAAGGGAGCACTAATACTGTGCATGGACTGCTGCTCAGCAAGACAGAGAATTAACACACCTTTTGAGTTAAGAGGCCAACCATAAAGATAACAAGATCTAGTTTAATCTAAGCTGACATGTTTTATGTATACAAATAAATGGAAGACCTGGCTCAGGCCATGTGAACTCAGACTGAACCTCTACTGTCTTTGAAAGCCTGTTTTGCACAGCTAAGCAAACAGGGGAAGAAAAACAAGAGTTAAATAATCTTTTGTACAGGTGTAACTGAATGCATGAAACTGAATCTTTATTTTCTTCTTGCTACACATAGAAAAACTAATAAGGGATTACTACTTATGAGGAGCAAGTTGAAAATTTTCTGTTAAAGGACAAAAGATAAAGAAAAACCACATTATTTTTGTAATTAGTACACAGAGACGTGATATAGTGCTGTACTTGTAATTTAAAATTAACAGCAAGATAAACAAGTAGAATCTTGTATAAGATATTACGAGCTGGTACCATATAACAGAGAAGTAAAAACAAGCCTTATGGCACATCTTCACTTCAATGGGCGCAACCCAAAAAAGAATGTTCATTTAGGCCACCTTGCAGATGCTTTATTTCTCAGTCATAGTCTTATTATCTGGGAAAGCATTTGATCATCCTAAAGACTCACTAGTTCTAGGCAGGCTAGAAATCAGCAGCACTCTGCACACATGAAAAACAGTTTTCATCCTAGTCATCCTTCTACTACATAAAGAGAGACTTTAAAGGCTAATAACAAGAAGAGTAAAAAGATTACATTTCCAAAAGACCCTGGTGAAATTTAAGAATCTTTGTCCTATCTGGCACTTATCCATGACAATATGCAAGCTTAATCTGCTAATTCTTCTAAAAACACTTATTAGACATTTAAGTCACATTAGCCCTTTTCAAAATGTTACCACATGAAAGGAAAGAAAAAAAAAATTGTCATCAGACATGATGTTTGTGAAAAAAATTGTGACATATTTTTGACTCTATGAAAAAAAAAATTCTAAAGTGCTCAGTTTCTAAAGTATTTTTTTCTTCCCTTTTTTTTTTCAGTGGAGGCCAGTGAAGACATACTATTCATAGATTACTATACCCCTTTATAGATCTATACAGATCATAGTCTGTATCAAGTTTTGTAGAGGCATAATACTTGGAAATAAGCAAAAGATTTTGTTGATTATGTACAAAAACACAACCAAGGTTACTTACTGCATGAAAAAATAAATGGTAAGTAACTTGAAAGAACAATTTGGTGTTCTAAACTGAGAGGAAGAGTAGGTCTGATGAGAAAGCAAATATTCTCTTCAACCAGGTACTTATGGTGGAACCAACTTTAGAATTGTATCCAGTCAAATATTGGGGTATTATGAGTTTTAGCTACTGAGATATAAACATTTTGCTGGATGCAGGAATAACTCAATAGGAAAGTGGACAGATAACAAGAAATTATGACACCATAAAACTTAAAATGCAGCCAGATTCCCTATAGTTCACCTGTTAGAGGTAGGCTATATACTCAAAAATAACTGTTTGACAATGTCTGATCTTGCTGATATTTAGGGTATGCTAAGGAGGCTGATTTCTTTGCTAAAGAAATGTCTTGAAAATGCTAAGTTTGAGATTCCGTATTTTATTTTATTGCCTTTAAGCTTGTTTTATGTGTAAGTAAATTAGGACCTGAAAACTAACAGTATGCCTTTGTAAAAGAAGCAGTTCAGAATTCAAGTGCTACAAGATTGTAACATTGCAGGACCACATGCAACTACAAAATTAATTTATTCAACTGCCTAATATAATTTTAAATCCTTTTAAAACATCATTTTTGCTGAGAAGTGCAACCAGCTGCTCAAATGTGTTGTTTATATGCACAGAAAGGTGTGTGAACAATAGTCATAGAACCTGTCCCAGTATTCTAACTAGGCTGCCTATCGATCCCTTTGTTAGGGATGAAATAATCTACTCACATCAAAAATAGCTTTTCAGAAGCAGTAAATCCACAGATTACTTAAAATCCAATACTCACAAAGAATGGGATAAGACCAGAAGCTTTGTCTTCGTCCAAAACTTTCTTCAGGGCTGAACCACCAACCCTAAATGTATCATCTGAAGAAATATTTTTTATGTTCACGCCACCAATTAATGCAGCCCTTTCCACTGATGAATGAGCCTACAAGGAAATGGGCATGTTTTAAGACAGATACTTTCACTGAAATGCAAGAAGTTTGTTTGAATTTGAAAAAAAAAAAAAAATTATTTCAAGTAAAGTAATATTTGAGATCCCCGAACTGTTGCTGGTACGTAACTGCTATGTACCTCTCCCTCTTTCACATGGATAGGCAGACAGACACACACACATTCATACATACACACACACACACAAATACACTGAAGTATTCTTGAAACCAGAAGAGAGTTCAATTAATCTCACTGAGAGCTTTAATTAACATGTTCACCATTGGGTAGGATTGATTAAGAGCTTCAGGATTTGGCTCCAAATCAACCAAAAGACATGCAGATAATCAGCTTGCCTGACAATGATTCAGTTGCTAGCTAGCATATTTTTATGGTGTACAGCTTTGCTGAACCCTAAAAAAATATACATCATGGTATGGTATATATAGAGAGATTTTCTTACATTAGCCTCTTTTTTTAAGATTATGTACTGAATAAACTGTCGTCCAATCATTCATTTATTTTGGTGGGCCCTCTGTGTTATTGTGTTTATA
Organism: Hemiprocne comata; assembly: GCA_020745705.1. NCBI lineage: Eukaryota > Metazoa > Chordata > Aves > Apodiformes > Apodidae > Hemiprocne > Hemiprocne comata. Next base: position 89,916,092 of record CM036587.1, read on the forward strand.
ACCTATTTTACCTTAATTCCCCTTAAATAATATTTTTATAATATAAAGTGCAATCTCAGTAAATAAAACCAAAGATATCACTAGGAAATTATTTTAAAATTGTGAAGTACTATATTTTAACAACTGTTAACAGTAAAAGGTATGCTTAGCTACAAAATACTCTTCTTTAGAGCATGACTTAAACAACCAAAAAAAAAGCTGTTTTACCTTCCACCTTGTATTATTAGTTGCCATTAATATGAGGGAGAAAAATTCCTCACCTTTTCATATCATGAGTATTCTCATTCACAATCTCCATCCTACCCTTGTTGGTGCTTGCTAGTACATCCACGAGCACATGCTACTTCTATTCTAATTTAGCATAAAATCACAGAAAAGATTAAGCCATGACATAAGTTGAACAAGACCAGATGACAATAAAGTTTCTGCCTTTCCACTTTACATATGCCTGGACTGACGCATTTTAAAGGCAGACTGACAATCAATCGACTTGTAGCTCAGCAGTGCCTCTTGTTCAAGTACTTTGGCAAACTAATTAGGCACCAGCTTGAGAAAATACAGAAGTCTAGGCTTAAAATATACTGCTTCTGAAGTGAAAAACAATGTGTGTACCGTAGCAATACCATACTTCATGCCAGTGTAAAATGAAAAGAAGTATTTTATAACTGATTTATACAAGAATTGTAAATAAGCAAACTATACTAATACACTGAGGTTGTTAGTCAGTCAGAATCTCAGAATTCCTTCCTCAAGTCTCCAAAACTGTAGTATGGCCCTCTGATAAATACAGCCACTCACAACCTTAAGTTAAAACTGCCAAGATGCTTCTGAGTTATAAGAAATCTTTGGTGACGTGCTCCTCCATAGAATTCCTAGTCCTCACCAAAGTATTCAGGACTCTCCCACCATCCTTCAGGAGAGCAAGGAACTAAACAGAAATCAGTGAAATGAGTGGGCAGCTGCTTAAGGTAGCCAAAGAAACATGGGAGGAAAAAAAAGTTAATGAAGGGAATGGCCTGAGAAAATCTGAGAATATCAGAAAATTACCCTGCCTTCTGTCCTGGTCCCAGTCAGATGTTTACAGTCAGGGGTAGCTGGATGCTCCTTTCAGCTCCAAGGTCTCACATTAAGTGTCCCTTGCAAGAGGAGCCTCAGCCAGGATAGCCCAGGCACTAAATCAGACAGGGATCCACCTCCATTGTCTGCAAACCCCTGAGTAGTTACTGGGGAAAGCTTTGTTGCCAGTCCTGTGCTGTACTCAGTAGCAAAGCAAAATTATTGCAATGGCATAAAGACGTTTCCAAAAATGCCAAGAAGCTAAAATTATCTTCCCAGGTATATGAGATCTGAGTTTGTCTTTTTGCTCTGGGTCTGCTTACTAGCCAAATTCTTACTGCCCTCCTAATAAAATCTTGTGGTATTGTGCTCTCTGTCAGTGCATGGTTTTCTCTCCCACAACATTGCTTAGGCTTACTTTCTTTTGTGGATTATTGCCTATGAGTCACACAGGTCTGTTCTTAATGCAGAAGGACCAGTGAGCTCTGCAACAATCTGCTTTGAAAGGTCAGCAATATCTAACGGCAAATCCTTCTGTAAACATAAGATCCTCTGACCTTCAGTAAGCAGGAAGGCCTGTCAGTCCTCATTTCAGGTCAGCCACTTACATGGGACAAAAAATGAAAACAAGTAAAAGGCTTTGTGCATCACTGGGTCAGAGTTTGAGCTCTTTGACTGGCAGTCTGTGCAACACAGACTGTAGGGCCACAGACAAAAAAAGAACAAATATCTTTGTGCCTTTTGCAGTTATCTTTCCTCATAGTTTCTTGTCCTGACTCTTCTAGAAATGTAGTCCCCCTCCCCATCAGCAAAGAGCAAGTGTACTTTTAGCTTGTTCTCCAGTGCTTTTTAACACACATTTAGTAGTAAATCAAAGCAAGCCTAAAATCTGGCCATTTTGTTTTGCATAATCAGATATTACTTTAAACTAAACATCAAGTACTAAGGATGTTTCTTCTTTCTTGTTGACATTTAGATAAGGAAATGTCACAGCTACTGACAGAAACAACTTGGCCCTTTGGTAGGATTAGTGTGTCAGAAAGGTAGAAGCAGCAGAACTCACAAGACTAAAATTTGCTTTCATTAACAGTAAAAGCCTCTCATGGTCATGGCCTGCTGAGAATTTAGCCTAACTCAGTCTGCTAAATATCAGTCTCAGAAATCAAGGATTATATTTTATTTTTTTCTCAGAACATTTCTTAGCTGGATTGATCAATGGGGATCTTAGGAGTTTTTTTCTTTAAAAAAAATGTTTTGGGTTTCTTCAAGTACTACGACCAATTTGCTTTACAGTCATGCACTGGGTTTGTCTGTGTGCATTCACCTGCACCCCTGCATGCATACAGGGGGAGGCTGTATGTGCGTTTGTTTGCATGTGTGTGTGTAGGAGGGAAACAATGTGTGCACACATGGACACACAAACCTAGAAGTAACAAAAGATGGCCTAGACTTACGCAGCACAACTGAAATTAACACCTTACTCAAGTATCTTTATTTATTTCAAATGAGCTCTTTTTGTAAAGAAGCAATACTTACATAACACTGACCTCCAGATACTTACTCTTTGTATTATGGTAGCACACATGAGATTCCAGTCCACTTATGATTTACACTAAGATTTAAACAAGCAAAACTAAATAATCACCAATCTAAAGAGTTAATTCACCTGCCCATTGAGATGGCTGAAATTGTTAAGTATCGACCCCATGTTTCCATGTTTTTGAGGGTACTCACCTGATCAGAAGCATAGGCCACCAGCCTGCCCATGATATCTGCTTCCGTTAGCTCAGGCTTTTCTGACTGCACCCGCCTGATAGTTTTGGTTCTTGCAGCAAGCAGTGACATCAGGGTGGCCTCGCTTGCACTTCCCTGTGGGACAAATTGAAGGAAGGTTCAAAAGGAAGATATTCCAGAATAAGAAAAGCAACATTTCCCTCTGTATGAATCTGTGAAGTCCTTAACAGAAACTGCATGTAAGAAACTGTGCGATCTCATGCTTTTTAAGAACTTGTGTGACAGCAAGGGAGGAATCTCTATTTGATCTTGGTCTCCTCCACCCTGATGTCTTGTCTGCTCTCTTCAATATCTATGCTTGCTCAGCTGAGCGACCAGCCCTGCAATCAGTGCTAGAATACTGGACTCGCAGACTTGAACATATGTGAAAAAGCACTGGAACCAGGTGCCAATCATTTGTTAGCCAGTAATAAGGGCAGAGTAACTGCTGATTTCTGTTACCTTGGATTTCTAAACATTTAATTTCCATCAGAATCTGACTGTCAGCTGTCATTTCTGTCAAGCAATATGCACAGTTATAATGCTGAATTAATATTTAGAGTTAGCCTGGGCAAGTAAATTATTGTGGCTGAATGAGAAAAAACACCGAAAAAGCAAAAAAAGAAAAAGCTATGATTCTATATAGTTAACTGCTTTTCAAAGTATTAGTTACATATGTTTCCTTCACAAAAAAACCCCACAGATCAAAAGAACAGTCACATACTATTTCTTAATTGCACTTTTACTCACAAAACATGAGTTTAAATTGTGTCTTGGATACTCAGTGACAACAAAAAGGGGAATTCTTTGTATCAATTGATCTGTAAATTTCACATCAAAATACAAGTTTCCACAAATTCTTTTTATAGTTTTCCTCTAAAGCAGGCAGATGAAACATGCTCTAAACTGCTCTTTTAAGCTATAAGTGACAGCTTGTAAACACACGTTCATAAATTTCAATGGTTTTGGGAGTCCATATGCAAGATCAAGTTTTTAGGTACTTTCAAAGTTGAACAATTGTTACGTGTATCGTGCTTATATGAGTAAGCATGTCTCAGAAATCTCCCCAGTGTCAACAGGTTCATTTTGAGGTGATGTTTCTTATCCTGTACCAAAATTCTATCCTCCCTCTGAAGGCCTATGTATACTTACTAATTACTACAAATGTTTAAATATTTGGGAAGTCTTATTTCTTCTCTGGAGGTGGGCCTGATGTGACATATTTCATACATGAGAATGATCCCAGTCAACTCAGACTTTCTCTCAATACTGAAGTTAGCTGAGCTACTTATATGAGACAAAGCTGCCTTCTACATATCAACATCTCAACAGTGAGTGAACTCATTCTAGATGAAATTCAATAGCCTCATGAATGGAGCAAGGAGGAAAAAGAACAGTCTCTAAACATTTACTAAATGTATTGTCATGTCTAATATATTTTATCTGCCATTCTAGTGGTGTGGGATTTGAGAAATGACCCCAGGGTCTGTGTCAGAACACAAGCGAAGCTGTAGACAGTTCTGTGCATTTCTTACAGCTGCTGCTGCTGCTGCTGCAGCTGCATACAGCATTATGGCAACTGAGGGGAAAACGACAGATACGGAAAGGTGTACTTATACAAATATCCCTCTTGGGTCAAGTAAGGTAGAACTTCCATGTGGAAGCAAGGGGTGAAGGAAATTCCATCCATTAATTGCAGAAAACGTAATTTGGCAATCTGCCCACTTAATCTTATTCTGCATATGGTCTGTAGCCAGAAACCCAGAACACACTTCAGGGTATCTGAACAGTGAGAAATCATGGGTGTCTGTAGTTATCAAAACTCATGATGCAAGACTGTATGCACACAATTAACTTCATCTTACACATAAAAAACTTTCAATATCTCATTCATCTTACTTTATTTGTCTAAAAAGTTAAGTATCTGAGACAAAGTAATTGTTTAGGGTCCTGCAGTATTCAGTGGAGAGACGTAAGCATATCCAGAAAGCAGAAATTCTGTCTATTTCAGGAAAATATTCTGGACTGAGATAAATGGTTCTTCTAAAGATACCTTTTTGTGTATTCAAATGTATCTGAGAAAATGTGCAATGAATCTCACACAGTCTAAGTTTGCTCATGAGAAACTTCTGATACCCTGTCTTTATTAGCAAAAGTATTTCTGCCATGCTCAGCACAATATTATCTAAGTAACAGTGAAAAAAATACCTGTGCTTCCTGACAGTCCTGCAAGCTAGAATACAATTACTCAAGTCCTGGGTGTCCATCAGATGTGAGGAATGTTTTACAGTCAAGAACATCATCTATTCTCTGAGAAGCTGGGATTTTTCCTATTTTTTTTTACAAGCAGTATCTAATCTTCTAAAAAACCCAGCATAATCAGACGACCTGCATAATGGGCATATACTACCAGCCGATGTTGCCTGAAATATCATTTCCAGCAATCCAGCAGATAAGAATAATTTTCATTTGTGCAAACCACTGCAACTTACTGTGATGTTCATACAGTTTTTCAGGTAAGTTTTATGTCCTCATAATGAAGTCAGGCAACACAAAGCTTGTGTGAAAGACCTAATTCTGTCTTGTGTTGGGCAAGTCACTGAATACAACCTTTCTAAACCTGGGATCTTCACAGTAAAGTTAGCTCTGGCACCCTTGCATCTAATAAGTAGGAAATAAAACTAATTGTTACTTTTATTAAAATACATATTTAAGGGGATACATGAAAATAATTCCAATACATGTGGAGAAAATTACTTTTTTTGCCTTCGTTTTTTGTAATGACATGGCCCTGTAAAACTGTTAGTGTCTTTCCAGGACATGTAAGGAATATGCATACTAGAAAGCTGCACACAAATATAGAAAACAAAATGGCTGTAGAAAATTCCAAAGGTCAAGGCATTAATTTCAGATCTAGATATTTAAGGCCCCACTATTGTGGAGACTGCCTAGCTGGGCAGGCAAATGAATTAGGCTCAAGAAATTATTCAGCCTTCTGAGAAGTGCCACAAGATGTCCCAGCATCCTGGCTGTTCATCCAGGCTGGTGCATAGTCAGTGTGTACAACAGCTCTTGTATGAATTACACAGAAACAAGGATGAGCAGGGAAGAGGCTGTTGCCCAATTGAATCTTGCCTCTTGAAATAAAGCTGGGACAAAGCTTAAAAGCACCTGAATCCAGCTACTTGGAAATGCTTTTGGATGTCTCATGATAGACACTGGCTTTTTTTCACCTTGCCTCAGTTTTCCTAAGTCACATATTTTATACTGAAGCTTACAGTGCTTGCAGAACCTGGTTTGCAAGGCTTTTCTATTCACTTGGCACCAAAGTCTCACACTAAATATTTTTGAGGAAAAAAGGCCTTCGTTCTTGTACTATTTGGCTAACTGACAAGAAAGATAAATCAGCAGTGTTCCTTGCCAGGTCAAACACAGGCCAAATCTCATTTTGTTTAACCCTTAAAATACTTTGTCTTTGCAGAGCAAGAAAGCTCCTTAAAATTCCAGGTAGGTACACTTATGAGCAGTGTATCTAGAATGAACAGCAGGATACAAGCTTCAAGAAGAGAGTTGCTTTCTCACTTATTTTCAAAAGCTATTTTTTTCTCCTCTTGAATGGTGTATTCTGCATTAAGTAAAGGATGATGATACCTTTCCTTTTACTGCAAGCAAACAAAGGTTGCCATGGCAAGCAGGCTCAAGAGGCGGAAAAAATATCAGCAAGAGCTGATGTTCATGTCCACCAAAGCTCTGAACTGAAATTTTCTTTCATCTTTTGCCGTTTTCAAGTGTCATCCTGTACACAACAACAAAGTGCTTCATATTGACATAGACTTTCAAATGTAATTAAGAGCCAGTTTTCACAGGCTCAGTTTTACCCAATACCACAATAATTACTTGGTATTTACCAAGAGAATGACTGGCACTTTTACATGCTCATGTTCTCTTTGCCTCACGCTCTGTTATTTGTAGTATTATTGTTTCAAGAGCAGGACAAGAACACAGCAGCACAAATTACTTCATCGTAAGCAGGAATACAGAGCACTTTCGATTCTTGAAACTGACTGGTTTCTGATGAAAATTATGGGCAATCCAGCATTGTCATCCTGGAAGGGCAATATTTCCTGCTGATAACCATCAGGCTTAATTGCTTGTTTTCACTGGTACAAAATAAATACTGTTGAAATGCAAGACGAAAGCTTGATTTCTTGGGCAAATCTCACTCCCTAGTAATTGTAATTGAAAAGATCCTAACGAAGCAAGCAGATGAGTAAAGAGTTATTCTGGAAATACACTGGTGTATGTGCAGGTCTGCCTAGAAGAATCATAGCAGTTCGGTTAAATTCATACTTGCCTAGGAAGATGTTGGGAAGATTCCATTGGAATATGCTGTAGGCAGTTGCAGCTGAGATCAAAGAAAGACATCCTCACTTCTAGCATGTAATTCAGATGTATTTTAAAAGCTTATCTTAGGATAAAATGGATTGTGCCTCCAATGACCAAACTCCAGAGATTACCAAAGGAGCACAGAACAACTACTTAAAATTCAGTCTTTTTAATAGTAAAGATCTATTTTGATTAGATCAATAGCCTTAACCAGAGTCTGTATTTACAAAAAGACTATGTGCTAGTGGAGCCATGGCTGACAAATAACATAGCTTTATTATGCATGCAAGTTTGCCCACTGATGATAAATTCATAACTGTACAAATGTTCTGTGCAGACATTGCAGGCTTTCGTTAAACAGTCAACTTCAAAGTTTGGGGGGTTTTGTTCTATTTTGGATACTGCAGTGTATTCTGAAAATTGTACTATCTACAGATATAACCCTTTAGGTTCAAATTTTAAGCAGCTCTTAAATTTTATTTTAGTATTCCAATATTTGATTTTGTTATATATGGAAAACTTCTTAAAAAAATTTCACCTTCTTTGAAAAATATTGATAGACTTTCTACTACATTCTGTTATTTTACTTATAGAAGATTCTCTCCTACGTTCTTATCCACTGCTTGATATCTCAAACTTTATTTCTGAAAAAAAAAAAAAGGAGGGCTGTTTTGGAAACTGACTGAAGTAAACAATCTAATATGTCGAAGGTGGACTTCATGGAAACTTTTGTAGCCATTTTTCATGATGCTGTACTCAAAATCATCAGATATATTTCTATTTGAGATGGGTTTTTTCTATTTTCATCCATGAAACATTGCTGTACATTGTTGGTAAGCATGCGCTCACTTCACCTGATCAACAACTTGAAGCTTCCATCCCAAATGTTTTTTTCAACATAATGATTTTGAAACCCAAATTGTGCTGTTAAGTTGAACTACTAACAATTCTTCACAGAGAAGAGTGCTTCAGAATTCAGCTGCTCTGAAAACAAAACCCTTATTTTCATGACTGATCCTACCCACCTGTGGACATAATCTTGTGGCAGAAAAAACATGTCTTTCCTTTATTAGTGTATGGTATGAAGATTTTACAAAATCATAAAGTCCACAAACTCATCCTGTATTCTTTTTTCATGTCTCCTCTTACCTGAATGACTCCTCCACCTTGGCCATCCTTCCCAGCTAAAAACTCTTCAGGTAAATTAATCATCTTCCCTAGCCAATCCAGCATGACAGTCTCCAGCTCCGTGCAAGCTGGACTCGCAGCCTGCATTGAAAAATAGAACAGAGGGAATAACCTCACTAGACAGTGAGGAGAAATAGAATCCACCAGAGCAAGAATAACTTTCTGTCTTTTGACTATAGAGGAAGAGACTAGCTGACTAACTTCACCAGCTAAATTAGGGATCTAAAGACCATTTTCTGCATGTTGCTTCTAATACTTACTCAAAACATGTCAAACTGGGCTTCACATAGAACCAAGACTACCAAATGTCAAAGCCAGGATTTGCATCTTGCATATTTTTTTTTTTTTGTATCAAGTATCAACCTCTTTTGAGAAGAGCCCATCTCAATGAATGTGGGGGTTTTTAACATAAATTTCAATTCATCCAGATGATAAGAGAAGTAATAACTCTGGGTGACAGGCAACAGTCATATTACCTAATGAATTATCATTAAGTTTGCACTGCTACCATGAAAAATTCTAAGAAGAAATAGCCTTTCATTACTGAGGTCATTCAGGGTGTCTGTGAAAACAGTTAGTCAAGATAGTTTATGTATAAAAATAGTCTTGTGACTACACTGCTGTTAACCAATAATTTAGTTGAAGAAAGTTACTGAAATACTTAAAATCTTGGCAAGGTGAAGCATTATTACCACATAGCAATAGACAGCCCAGTAAACTCACCCAAGAGAAGCCCACGCATCCTATTCCACCACACAACATATCTGCAAGAAGAGCTGGGAAGGAAGAGGCTGCAGGGAAGTAGGCAAAAAAGTATGGACTGTGCCAGTGAGTCACCTGTATTAAGGGAAAAATGGTCATTTTTAACTAATACAGGAAGCAGAAACAAATTTCCACAAAATCAGAACAGATTAAAGGTTGGGACCAGTCAACAGTTCTCTACTACCTGGCTGTAACACAGGATCCCATTTTTTTTAAAACCTTACTTTATTTTTTCTCATTATTTTATCTATCTTTCACTCAAATCAGAAATAAATTTGGTTTTGCCGCCATCCACCATGAGTTCCAAAATAAGAGTTCTCTATTTGTCTGCCCAGAAGACAAGAATTGCATGGTCAGTGGCAGCACGAGTTTCTGTGCAGAGGGCACTGTTCTTGAGGCCCTGCTTTCAGGAACTCGTGTTTTGTTCTTTCACCTTAGTCATGTAACTGTATCTTAGCAAGAGTCTCTCCAGTGCAGCAAAGGCCCACAGAACTTTGTTGCCCACACTCTGGAGTTATTTGCTAAAACTCAGGCACTGAATGTGGCCACAAAGCTTCTCACCACAAAATGAATCCATCCATTTCAGTACCCAGTACCTTCTGTAGAAAATTAAACTATCATCTCTCTATAACAAATAGTGATTTATGTACAGTTCCACCTTATATGTACTAATATGAAAGAACAACACAATAACTGAACAAACTGTAGTAAATTGTCTATCAGCAGCAATATTTAGAATTATCTTATGTATCGTCTAAGCAATTTTAAGGATCTGAGACACTTGATATTGCTCCACAACTCCAATCTAATAAAATTTGAAAACAGGAAATGTACTGCCACACTACAATTGTCAGTAGAAATAATGTGATGTGATACATTAGGGAAAACCAGCTTTCACATTCAAGACAGAAGGCAAATTATAGAAGAAAAAAAAAGTGCTTCTAGAAGATGAGATGGACTATAAGCAAGAATTCAGCAGAATGCGTATAAGATCTTTCCTTGGCTGAAAATCCAGAGGCTGCTGAGTTATTGAAGCTCAGCCTTTTCTTACACTGTTTTGTGGGGTTTTTTGTTTGTTTGCTTTTGTTTGTTTGTTTGAATACTTGAGTACTTCTGCTACAACTGGAGGATGGTAAGAGCATCCTGAGAGCATCACTTGCCTGAGCTCAGTTTTTCTTTACTGTTTTGTTCCACATTCCCATCTTTAATGAATTTTACCTTTCACATTCCCCTCTATCCCAGTCCGTGATAAGGTTACTGTTTCTGGAGCTCATTCAGGGATCACTGTACAGCACTGTTCTGCATGCTGCAAATAATCCTTCTATTTCTTCTTCTAACCTTCTTCATGCCATCAACCAGCTCTTCTTCATGTGACATGCTCCATGCTAAGGGGAAAGTGTCTTAAGTCCTATATACCCAATGAATCACATATCACTTTCTCTTCTGTAGTATACTATTTATAGTGTTTTGGATGCCCTATCTCTTTAATATGAAAATAGCTCCTATCCACTACAATTTTCCACTGTCTAAACTAGCCCAGTACCTGGTATGTTCAAGATATCATTTTTACTGGTCACTAGGTCCAAACCTGCTCAAATCAGGTATCCAAAGACAAGGTATCTCTTATATCTGGTCAGGATCTCTTTCTTTGCTGTAACAAGGTTTTAGAGCACTTGTGGCAAACACCTTCCTTCACAAATCAGACAAAAATGGAATGGGACCTGGTTCTTCACAGGAAAATAATAAACAGATTAAAAAATACCCAATAAACAGCAGTTGCTGATAGGACCCACATGCATAGACTTCCACTGACGTCCCTAATAAGCCAGGGCTGCCACTGTTCATCTCCCCAGCTCTAATCCTCTGTGATCTGGAAGACTTGTGACATCCATCTTGGGTTAATCAAGTTAAACTGCCTACTCGCTGGGAGCCATTTGTTTGATGAAACACAGCAGATTCCAGTTGCACCACTCACACAAACTGAAAAAGCCAAAAGCCCCAGGGCAAGTGCAGCTGCAGTTCTTCTGTCTGCCTCCCTTCCCCCCTTCACTTGAAGCAGCTGTAAAATTAATTTATTTCACCATGATGGAGAAGACACGCTTAGTCAAATATTGCAAAGAGCATGACATAATTGATGCTTGTTTTTTCAGGCCTCTGATGATAAACAGTGATACACAAGAGTCTTGTGTTCAGTAATTACCACTCTAATGCTTCTCATTTTATTTCTCAGATTTTTTTATTTCTGTGGCTTGCTTAGTCTAAGCAAGAGTCTTCCTTTGCCACACACTAAGGATAGGTACTTCAGCTGAAAGTTCATAGATTAACAGATACAATGTGAGGAAAATAGTACTGCTATTTGTAATTACAACTAAAATTGATCATTTTTGGCTCTAAAGAGGGAGGAGAGATATTTCAAGAGAACAAAGCAAGTCTGAGAGAGAAATGTAACTCCTACTGAAATTTTTCCATGCAGATCCCTTCCACCTTGGCTTCCTGCTTATGAAGATCAGAGTTCAGTAATTGTTCCCTCAGTCCCTGTGTTGATATTAGAAACTCAGCACCACTATGGCCATTATTATTTAGTGGATTGTCCTTTGAAGGTCTACATCACATTTCACAAGAACTCTCCATAAAGAAGTTTTACCATTCATGAATGCTTTTTCTTTTATAGCGTAAAGACAGCAATGGATACTACTTTATTGCTTTACACAATTAATTGATCCTTGCTGCTCTGAAGTAACACCATTTTAACAATTTCAATCATCCAGTAAGTAGAAGACATCTGCACACATCTAACACAGTAAAGATACCAACATGAAGGAAACAAGAATTACTTATGGGCAAAACAAGGCTTTACGACCTCTGTCATATTACTTAGCACAGTTCCTCATTTATAAAATGGAGATAAGACATTCCTCAGTGAAACACCAGACAAGCGCTATAGATGAAAAACACTAGATGTACTTAGAAGTGTTAGTCTTATCAGGAAAAAGATGGGAAGACTAAGAGAAAATATAAAGGGGGTAGATTGTCCCTGTAGCCAGTTTCGTAAGTCCCTAAAAGCAATTAAGAATAATTTTAAAGGTCTCTAAACCAAATGCAAACAAGTCTTCCTATGCTAAGTTCTCCCTGTATTCCCTGCCTCCATGTGTTTGTACAGCACCATCATTTTCATGCCTCAGTTTCTGTGAGCACAGCTAACAGAGGCAGCCAACAGATGCAGCAGGTTGTGTAGCAATATCATAGAAACATAGAATGGTTTGAGTTGGAAGGGACTTTAAAAATCATCTAGTTCCAAGCTCCCTGCATGGGCAGCGACACCTCCTACTAGACCAGGTTGCTCAGAGCACTATCCAGTATGGCCTTCAACACTTCCAGGGATGGGGCTTCCACAACTTCCCTGAAGAACCTGTTCAAGTGTCTCTACACCCTCACACTAAAGAATTTCTTCCTAATATCTAACCTAAATCTCCCCTCTTCCTGTTTTGATCCTCTCACTTTTGTCCTCTCACTACAAGCCCTTGAAAAAAGTCCCTCCCCAGCTTTCCTGTAGGCCCCTTCAGGTACTGGAAGGCTGCTATAAGATTGCCCTGGGGCCTTCTCTTCTTCAGGCTGAACAACCCCAACTCTCCCAGCCTGTCTTTGTAGGAGAGGTGCTCCAGCGCTCAGATCATCTCTGTGGCCCTCCTCTGGACCTTCTCCAGGAGCTCCATGTCTTTCTTATGTTGGGGGCTCCAGAACTGGACACACTACTCCAGGTGGGGTCTCTTGAGAGCCAAGAAAAGGGGGAGAATCACCTCCCTTGACCTACTGGCCACGCTTTTGATGCAGCCCAGGACATGGTTGGCTTTCTGGACTGCAAGCGCACATTGCCAGCTCATGTTGAGCCTCTTGTCCACCATTGCCCCTAAATCCTTCTCCTCCAGACTGTTTTCACTCCATTCTCCATCCAGCCTGTATTTGTGCATGGGATTGCCCTGACCCAGGTGCAGAATCTTGCACTTGGCATGGTTGAACTTAATGCAGTTTGAATGAGCCCACTTCTCAAGCCTGTCAAGGTCTCTCTGGATGGCATCCCTTCCCTCCAGCATGTCGACTTCACCACACACTTTGGTGTCATTGGCAAATTTGCCGAGGGTGCACTCAATGCCATTGTCCATGTCGCCAACAAAGATCTTAAATAGCACTGGTCCGAATACCTATCCTTGGGGAACACCACTTGTCACTGGTCTCTATCTGGACAAGATCATCACTATTTGAGTGTGACCATCCAGCCAGTTTCTTACCCAATGAGTGGTCCATCCATCAAATCCGTATCATTCCAGTTTCAATACCAGGATGTCATGCAGGACAGTGTCAAAGGCTTTGCACAGGTCCAGGTAGATGACGTCGCTTGCTCTTCCTTTGTCCACTGATGCCATGACCCCACTGTAGAAGGGCACCAAATTAGTCAGGCAGGATTTGCCCTTGGAGAACCCGTGTTGGTTGCCACCAACCACCTCTGCATTTTCCATGTGGCCTAGCAGAGCCTGCAGGAGAATCTGCTCCATGGTCTGGCTGGGCACAGAGGTGAGACTGACTGGTCTATAGTTCCCCGGGTCTTTCTTTTTTCCTTCTTGAAAATGGGAGTTATGTTTCCCCTTTTCCAGTCAGTGGGAATTTCTCCAGACTGCCAGCATCAATGAAACTACTCTCAAATATCTTTGAAAGGTTATGGAAACTGGGGAATGTTCCTGAGGACTGGAAAAAAGCAAATGCCACTCACATCTTCAAGAAGGGCTAGAAGTTTCATCTGGGAAACTATAGGCCTCACCTTAATCATAGGGAAGATGATGGAACCTTGAAGCTGTGTCCAAATATATTAAGGACAATAAAGTGACTGGGGCTAGGCAGCAAAGATTTATGAAGGATAAATCATGCTTAAGCAACCTGACAGCCTTCTACAAGATGACTGGCTTGGTGGACAAGGGCAGAGCACAGGATATCGTTAAGACTTCCAGTCCTGTCTCCCATCACATCTTTACTGACACACTGATGAAATATGGACTAGATAAGCAGGCAAGTGAAGTGGAGTGGAAACTGTCTGAACTGCCAGACTCATATGGTTGTGATCAGTGGCATGAAGTCCAGCTGGAGGCCAATGGTGTACCCTTGGAATCAACACTGTGGCCAGTACTGTTCAACATCTTCATTCATGACCTGGACAATGGGACAGAGTGCACTCTCAGCAGTTTTGCAAATGATGTAAAATTGGGAGGAATGTTTGATATACTGTATGGTCATGCTGCAATTCAAAGGGACCTCAATAGGCTGCAGAAATGAGCCGACAGGAATCTCATGAAGTTCAACTGAGAAATGCAAAATCCTGTACTTGGGGAGAATATGCCCCTGCGCCCGTACAGGCCAGGGATCAACTGGCTGGAAAGCAGCTTTGCAGAAATGGACCTGGGGGTCCTGGTAGACAAGCTGAACATAAGCCAGCAGTGTGCCCTTGCAGTGAACAAGGCCAACAGTATCTTGGGCCACATTAGGAAAACTGCTGCCAGCAGGTTGAGAGCAGTGATTCTTCCCTTCTACTCAGCACTGGTGAGGCCACACCTGGAATCCTGTGTCCAGGTCTGGGTTCTCCAGTACAAGAAAGACATGGACATACTGGAATGATTCCAGTGAAGGGCCATGGAGATGATTAATGCATTGGAGCATCTGTCTTATGATGAGAGGCTGAGAGAGCTGGGATTGTTCAGCCTGCAGAAAGCTCAGGGGATATCTGGTTAATGCACATGAACTTCTAATGGGAGGGTATAAAGAACAGTGTTCATACTTTGGAATAGGACAACAGAAAGATTGTGAAGACTTTATCCTTGGAGATATTCAACACAATTGGACATAGTTCTGACCAACCTGCTCTAAAAGACTCTGCTTTGAGCAGTGAGGATGGACTAAATCCTCTATAGAGGTGCCATCCAACCTCTGCTATACTATGACATTGCAATGCTGTTCTCCTGTGAATCTTCAGTATTTGGTATAAACAACACAGGCAGAATCACAGTTACTACAAGAACTGGGTTTTATGTACTTGTGCTTTTTGTGTGACTAACACTTCCCACCAGAGGACAGTTTTGGCTAGGACATTTCTTCTTCAGAATGTATCACTTTGTAAAAGTAAATTTATTTGTAGGGCATGTAAATATAAAGAAAAAATCAATTTAGTTAAGAGGGAATGTGACATGTTGATGACTTAATTGGTATTGAATGTCTCACTTTCTATTCCCAAATTATTCATCTCTTATTTCTAATTTGGTTTATATTATATTATTGAAAGTTCTGAAGTGTTCAAACCAAAGTGTTTTCTGTTCTAATTCACAGACAAAAAAATTGTTACTATTTTCCTCCAATGGAAAGAGAAAAACAACAGTATCTGTAAGAAGCAATGAAAGTATTTGCATGTGTTAGACATAATTCTCTTCTCTAATCTGTACTGATTTAATTCTGTTGGATTTAAGACTTCACCCACAAATCTTTGAGAAGAGTGGAGAAATTTCCATTTACTTCAGTGGAGCTTTTGCCTGTGAAAGGACAGCAGGGTTGGCTCCAAGGGAAACAAGATAAGGTCATATCAAATATTTCCATTAGTCAATGAAAAGGAATTGGCATTCTAGTTCACTGACTAAATACATCTGCAGAAGAGTGGTTCCACATCCAGTCATATAGCAATCATATCACCTAGGTATATCCAGAAAAGCAGCCCAAAGAGGTTATTGCAGAGATCCAAAGGAGAGATTAATCATTAATGTTTACTAATAATCCAGTCCTCTTCAAGCTACCTACAAGCCTTAGGAGACAAACATGTATTTAAAATAAAAAAGGTATATCATGAATGAAAAAACAAGAAAGAACTGGACACATGCCAGAGGCTTTATTTTACGTTGTCTGTCAAACACTCATCTACCCAAGAACTAATATTTAGGTAGTGGCCATCTGCTTTAAAAGGCCACTAAAAGACGTTGACATTCAGGAGACTAAGTCAACAGAACAAATATTGGGGAGTATCTTTTCTAGTCAACTCTGTAATGAAAAGAAGTCTCCCAAGACAATTTTAACATTTAAAGATCAGCTTGAAGGAACACTTCAGGCACAGCAGAGTAATAAAAATCCCATTTTATAAAATATTTACTGTGCATTGCAAGTAGCAAAAACACTACATGAAGCTGAAAGTTATGAAGCTTTGCCTTAACCAGTTCAAGGGAGGAAAGGGGATTATTTCCAAAAGCAACCCTTGCATGAAGCAAAAAAATATGTGATTATTTCCAGAAAGAACAGAAAGCATTAGCTGTGTAAAGTCTTAGGTCATATTTAACATATAAAGCAGACTTCTGCCTTCTAAAAGCTAATCAGTGTGAGTACTTACATTTGTAAGGTCTAGTTGAACAGCTGGCAACCCACATTTTCCTTAAAGTCTTTGAAAACCTAAATGCAGTATTAAACATTACACTACATAGCCCTTTTTTCTTACCCCTGGCATAATGATCTTCTCAATGTCTTTAAAGACATCCTCAAAGCTCTCAGGATTCTGGGGTGCGCAGTCTGGAATAAGAGGCCTTAGATATCCTGGTTCCACATCTGGGAACACCTGTCTTTTATCTATCTTCTCCAGGTAATCTGCAATATAGTCCACCATCTCCTTCCCTCTCTTGCGGAACTCTGCAGCATCCATGGGTATAAGAGTTTAGGACTTATTTTCAGAAAAAAACTAAAAAAAAGAAAAAAAGGTTATTTTTGAAAAAATATTACTAGTTTTAAACCTGTTATTCAGATGATTTATGGGATGACTCATATTGCTGTTTTGAAAAGACCACACACTTTTATTTCTGCATATTAGACCAATGCTCATCCAGTGTTGCATTCTGCTTCACTCCAGTATTAGCTGGACATTGTATAGAATAAAACACACTGTTAAATCTTTGACTCCTAGGTCATGATTAATTATTAACTTAATACAGATAGGCTGTATCTTTGGCACAGAAGAGTAGTAGAAGCACATCGATGAAGATTCACAAATCACAGTTATCACAGTGATGCATTGAGCTGGCCTGTCATTTTATCTGCTTCTTTCCTCCTGTCTTGCCTCAAGATTTAGCTTCTTTACTCTCTCACTGTATATGCACATCCTGTGCCATTTACAAAACCTTATTTCTTTACAAAACCTTATTTCTTACTGAGGTTTCAGTTAGAATTCACTTAGAGTTGATCTGTAGTTGATTTTGCCAGAGGATGCAAGGAAGCTCTGTCTGGGGCTGTCCCTATTTCCAAGGTGTTGGGCTGGAGCTCCAGGTGTGCTTTGAGCTAGGCAGAGACTGCATGAGCACACCCAAGGTGATATATGGCTCAGCTGAGATGAGCTGGAGTTTGCCTGCAAAGTGCTGTGCAACCATACATCCATATTGCTAGGATGCCTGCTCCTGCCATCCTGGACCACCCAACTTTTTTACTGTATGTGGCTGTGTATTTTGAGTGCTCAGTGACTATAAGGTTGAGACCATGGTGCCTAAAAAGTGTCCAAGACTTTATACACTCAGATCGAGTGAGTGATACTGTTCCCTTGGATCTACTAAGAAAACTGGCAAATGAAACAAGGATACTGACTGCCAGTGTACATAATTATTATGTTTACTTCATATACCTTCAGATCTTCACTTTGTAAGGGAATAATTATATTAAACACAATGTGAATATTATATAATTAAGAGACAATTTCCTATATATCAGTTCTTTGTGCTACGGATTTATAACCGAGGACATCATTTTGATAAATTAGAGACCATTCTGGGCTTTATTATATTTGAATTAGTCCTGTCACATTACAAAAGACATCACTGATAAACACCATCCTAGAGACATCTCTGCTGCTACACGTAGAGGATCTGGGATTTCTGTGGAGTTGCTGCTATTTAAGAAGGCAGGGTGCTGCTGCTGTGGGTCATGAACCACTGCTAGCCCCCAGAGAATTCTTGTTGCTATTTTCTTAGAGTTATATTACTCTCTTCAACCATCGTGTAAGTGTTTGGCTCTCTCTATGCCTTTCTGAAAGGGGAATTTGCACCTTCCTCGGATCTTGCTACTAAGTTGCTGGAAACACACTAACAGTAGTCATTACAGTCCTCTGGTGGGCAGCTTTGTGTATCATCTCCCCTTTGAAAGGCTGTGTTTAAGCAAGCAGGGCTTTTTCTACTCCTTTACCACTAGGACGATTCCATTTTCTCAATACCCCTCAAATCTTATGTGCATTTTCATTTAACACATCTTTGATCGTAGTTCAAACTTTTAATAAACTTTCTAAATAAGTCAGCGTGAACTGCAGTAATCAATACACATCCCTGTGACAGCAATCAAATACACCCCAAGGCTCAGTTCTTTGGTTTAGATATTTTTGCCAGACGAAATCTAAATACTGTACTGTTTTACTTCTTTTTCAAAGTATCTCTATCTTAACCCTCAACTTATGCTATCATTATTTCTTTTATGATACTTCATTCATTATTTCATTGCCATAGCATGCTCTAAAGAACTTGCATGTGGTAATCTGATATTTTTTTTCTCTGGTTTCAGAGATGAAAGCTGTGAAAATAAGAATTTAACCCATGACTGCCAAATTAGTGGGAGTTGCCAGAAACTGAACTGACTCAGAACTTGAGAAGTGTGTGTTTCTAGCACTACTGTTGCTCACCACTGAGTTACAGTTATTCCTATAGAGTTTTACACGCGGATCAGTTCAGCTGAACATCTCATTTGCATCTGTGGGTCCAATGAACTGTCAGTACAGGTAAGAGGATCACTATACTACTCCCTAGCTTTACTTTGTATCAAATATAGGGCATCATGTAACATAGAAGCTTCTGTGGTCTTTTCCCAAAATATAAAACAAGTAGCATAAATAGCATTAAGCATAAGCTCAAAACAGCTCACAAAGACACAGACAAAAATAAATGTACTTGATCATATAACCATGCTATACCATGCTATACAGCTTGTGACAATTTTTCTACCACTTAGATTTTTTTTTATCTGAAATGTCTTTCTATTCCAAGTAATACTTGCATCATCTTCTTCCTCTATACTATGCTGATATGATTTCTTGTCATTTGTATTATTAGAAGTTTGGACAAAGTTATTTTTTGATATCAGGATAAGCAAGTAATTTAGATATAAACATCAGATACACATTCTGTGGTTTCAGCCTATGACCATGGAACTGAAATTTGTCAACTCAGTTTGACAAAATACACATTTTAGATAATCACTGAGATCTTACTTGATAACTACAGTTCTTCCCAAGAGCTAGAGGTCCACTGGGCTCCTCCTAACATCGTTTTGGTTTCACTATTTCTGTCATAAATCACTGTTGCAATAGCATTCTCAAAGCTCAGGATAAAGAATTAAATTGCAGGGGAAAGCCACTGTTTTTCTTGGGAGAAGTAACTGAACCAGGAAGCTTAAGCATAAAGAATGGGAGGATGAACCATCCATCCCAAATCTGCCATAGTTGCTACAGTGTTATAAATTGATATAAACTAGTATCTATTTAACCTCTAATGAACTTTCAATTCATTTTGATCCAGTGAAATACATCAATCTGCTTCAATCTGAAGCAAAGTATTTCGTTCTTCTTTCCTCCAAAGATGATACTGAGAAATTAAAATCTATCTAAACATCTATCTATTTTTGCATATGTATGAATCTTCTTTCATAAAAGTCCTTGCCTGAAAATTCCTTACCTACTGTAAAACATGTATCTCACAGGAACTGTGATGGCATACTTCTTTCAGGAACACAGTGGTCCTTTAAATTTTCCTTTTCACCTCCTATTTTATATCTGTTCTTCTGTGAGGCCTGCTTATGCTCTCTTCCCTGTTTTTATTCTCTTCCTCAACTGTTGATTATAGATCTCACTTCATCTGCATGGAAGTATTACTTGCTATGGAAGCCACATCCACTAGACCAAATATCTGACCATTGTAATGCTTACCAGTTAGTACTATAAAAATGCAAATTACTTCACCTCTCTACCAGTACAGAACATTTCTCTCTTCTACCTCTCACATGCATATACAATACATGTACAATGCAGCAACACAATGCATAGAGACCTTCCCTCTAGGCCGGTATATTTTAAAAATAT
Organism: Hemiprocne comata; assembly: GCA_020745705.1. Classification (NCBI taxonomy): domain Eukaryota; kingdom Metazoa; phylum Chordata; class Aves; order Apodiformes; family Apodidae; genus Hemiprocne; species Hemiprocne comata. Next base: position 89,936,433 of record CM036587.1, read on the forward strand.
AGACTGTAATTTTCTAAGAAGCAAAATACCTCAGACAACTCAGCCCTTAGGGGCTAAAATGAAAACACTGAGAGCATCTGTATTCTCTGAAGGGCTGAGTGTTAAAATCCGTGCATACTCAAAATATCCAGTTAAGTCAAAAGGACTTAAACTGTAAAATAACGCAGGCCAAGTTTCCAAATCAGAAATTTCAGATAAACTGAGCCTCTCTCTAAAGTATTTAATAGTGGTTTATTTTCTCTAAAGCCCATAAAGAGTGATAATGGCCCCATGCTCTCAGGGATCCCCCACCTCCCAGCAGGAATTCCAGCAGACTCAACATCTGCCAGCTGAAGCCCAAGTGAGGAGAGCACACTTTCTCAGGAGGCACCCTGCCTAATTATCAACCTCTACCACTTTGTAAGTACAGTCTATTCAAATTCATCATCAGCCTCACTCTGATTGATAAAACACAATTTTACCAAACATGTATTCTATCTGAGTACTTTTGTTCCCAGCAAGGATCAATGGATTGTCACCACTGGATACTTCTTCAGACTGAGTCCTACTTTACTGGAGAAGATCGAGTTTTGCTCTTAACGTCAGGTAAAAACAAGAACAATAATGTTAAGCCGTAAATTATCTCAATGTATCTTTTTAATTATTATTCATATGTAAACTCTTTAATTTTTCTGGAATTTATGACAGGACACAATCTACACTATACAATCATAAGCTGGCATATCCTTTTCAGGCTTTGTTTAAAGCACTCCATCTACCTGAGCACACTAAAATTAGACCATGGTAACATTTTATTTTAGTGAATTTAGGGAAAACTATTGCTAGTCTTTAGATTGTGTATTCAGTATAATGCTTATTTGCAAACTGTTTTCTACTTTATTTGAAACTGAACCATACAAGGGAGCAGTTTATGCACAATTAAGTATTAAATATATTTATAGGTATAATATTATGTAGACAGCATTGAGCTTATTCATTATTTATCTTTTAAAGTATTGTCTATAATTTTAGAATCTGTTTTTTGTATTTTCTACATATAAATGTAAAATATACCTAAATACTACCTGGAAATTTGTTATGAGGATGAAAAACACGAGTGCCTGTTCTCCAGTTCATCAATGTAAAACATGAAACAGCTACAATAGTAAAATCTTCTAGCAGCACCTATTATTAAATACAGAAAGGGAAAAGTCATAGGTGCATTAATAGCACCTTAAACTGATAGCTGCATCGGCTCCAAAAAAAAAAGGATTAACTGCATATTTTTCCAATGAATGAGCCAAGTGCACAACTGATTGTTGCAGAACACAGTATCATTTAAAGGCTTGTGGTGCTACAGTGACACCATGAAGCCCTGAGGACCTCCTGCTATTGAACCAAACTAAAGGCTTTTGCAGTTTTTGCTACTGTTAAGCTAAACTTCTACTACTGGCAAAAGGAGTATTGCCTGACTAAGGACTGTAGGATGAACTTTATTTTAGCATGAGAAAAAAAGGAACTGGATCTACACTATACTTTTACATTGGCACAAGCCAAGAATTGGGTATATAAGTTACAGGCCCTACATTTAATTTCAAAATTTCTTTTCCAGTTAGAAGTTGCTGGTTTTATTCATTGCTGTCATTGGCGCAGTCTGCAACTTAGTAACTTTTCCTTCTGAGGTCATATTATAGTGATGGGAAAGGGTTATTTCTGAGAAAAATCTCTCCCTAAAAAGTCATGCATTGAATTTATCTTGAAAATTTTATTATTCAGCATATTTGACAGATAATTTCTCGCGGTTTGCTTGGTTGTTCAGAACTGTTGCACTTGGAAAGACAAGATACAAACTTTTGGATACATGGGATTATGCATAAATGTACATAAACGATTATAGGTGACATACATCCTATGTAAAAACAATCAAACACAAAATGGGAGACGCACCCTACATCGTGCAAACTTAGGTTAAAAAGAAATGCTTTTTGAGTATCCCGGATTATCCCTAAAATAACAGGCTGGCTGTGTATTAACCAGGCTCTCACTCTGAGTAATCAACTATTTCATTAATCCAACTGTATCTACTTGAATTCAATAACCACAAAGCTTTAAGGACAAAGGATGTTACTTACAGCAAGCTAGTAAGGTTTTTCCTTCTCCTCTGTCTTTCTCACTGTCTTTCTCTGCTTCTCTGTGACAGCTAGAAAGCACAGAGGATGCAGTCGCCAGCATATATAGGCAGTGCCCACGTCCCCTCCGCCTATCACAGCCACGCGCTTTGCATTCAACATGCAGCAGCAGCAGCGTCTCCCCCTCCTCCCACACCTCCTCCAAAATATACTTAGCAAAAAAAGCTACCCGAAAGGCAGAGGGATCTGACTGAGAAACAGCCCTTGCCTACGTGAACTGTGAAGTGCCTGTTGCTTTCCACGAACTCCATTAACAAGTCTGACAGTGAGTGTTATCTGATCATGTGCTCCTGGTCTGTGTTACACACTCCAGGACGTTTCTGCTGTGGCTGTTGCTGTAAAAGCAAGTGCTTTGAACCTATTTTGTGAAACATTCTCAGGAAAGTAACACAGATATGGTTGAAATAGCACTCAAGTGACTGCAGGCTCTGAGCAGGTATACATATAGGACTGACATCCTCAGATGTGCTGTATCTATCTTTTACCAGTTTCTCTCTTTCATCATACATACACTTAAAAGCAATAGTAAAAGTTCAGGATTTGTTTCCCTATTCTAAAAGACAAGTTTTATGGGGAGTTTTCTTTCCTAGACTACTCCAGGTAACCACCTGTCATTTTTATTTAGTTCAAGTTTGTTTTAAAAAATACTATCAGCATTTCATAGTCTTGAACAGCTTATAGCCAGGTAGCATGGCAGGAGATCTGGGACAGCCACTGCTCCCAGACAGGTCTCCAGTGCACTGCAGTATTACAGCCAACGTTTTTGTGAAGGAGGAAAAAGTTCTGGCTGTCATATATTTTAAAACTGCCATGGCTGTGTTTGCTGTTTTAACAATATAAGGTCAGTTGTAACTCTGCTACAATGCTGAAAAAGCCTATTCAAAATTAAAACAGGACGTAAAATCAGCAGATCGGCTTGAGGGTTTCATTGTGCTTGTTGTGCTAGATGTTACTCTGGGATCTGACTTGCATTTTCAGTTCTTGGGTTGTGTCTGCCGTAATGATCACTCTATGACCTTGAAAGCATTAAGAAATCCCAAGGTCAGTTGCAGCTGGCTCTCAGCTGTTTTCCACTGCAAATCAGCTCCTGAGTGCCTAGGGTTACAGCCTGGACAAAGTGGGAGCCCATAATGAAAAAAAATGTTTGGGAGTTTTTTCCTATTTTTTATTTCTCCCTCAATTCAACTGAAAAGGCAGAAAATTCAAAATACATTTTAAGGGTATAAGAGATGCAGAAACTGGAGATATCTCTAGCAGACATAAAGATAACTCAAATGTAACCTCAATGCAAAGGGTAAATAACTTTCAAAGGAAATTAAAAATTAAAACTAAAATTAAGATTGGAGTATCAAAATGCTGGTTTAATCAATCAGAGGTTGAAATACCACCTCAAAGTCATCTGTATGTTTTTACTTTTCTGCTGTACCTGTAACTTACCTCAAAGTTATAGGAAATAATTGCGCTTCCTATTTAAATAATATATTTTTTTTATTTTGTGGGAAGAAAAAGGAAATAAAGTGAGCGAGGTGTAATAGGCAAAGTGGGAAAAGGTAATTAAATGCCCTTCCAAAATGCATATCCTATGTCTCTCTCTAATTCTCATAGTTCTTCTGGCTTGTACTACTTTTCATAATTCTCTTCATCAACTGTTGGCAATACACAAAGCTGCTTAGAAGAACCTCTTTGTGGTAGACAAAAGCAAGATCATTATTTTTTCTGTTAACAGGTACTGGCTAAGTCAGACTTGCTGTTCCAGACCTTTCAGGGTATTGGCTCTTTCACAGAGAAGTTACCTTACTGCTGAAACACTATGAATAGACATCTCTCCTTTACTGCCAAACTGTTTCAAAATTCAAGATACCAGTGTGTGAGAAAGAACAGATGATCCTAAAAGGTTTAGAGGCCAGAGCTTGTTGGTAAGGAACCAACAGATCATGTTATTCACAGCTAAGATGAGTAAGGCTTCAACATTATTTTGCACATGGAGGTAGACCAATGGTACCAATTTATTACCACTGCTGAACTCTTTGGTTTGCAAATGAAGTGGGAGAGATAACTGAACTGGAGGCTCCAGTGCAGCACCAGAGAATGATGCAGACAATGTGTTATCAGTCACTTTGCAGTCCCATTGCCAGTCCATATGCACAGACATTGATCAAAGTAAAGGGAGCTAGACAGTTCATACCCACTTTCCAATAGTTTTTAGCTCTTCAATCATTATATAATGCAAATTAGAAACTAAAAGGCAGTTTTCCCAAGCCTTCAGTCCAGTTATGATTAGATGGCTTTCCTCCCAACTTTATTTTTCCTTCACCTGAATAGCATGACACTCATCTCATGCTAGTCTCCCAGTGTGGCTCTAGCTACTAAATTTGGTCAAGACGTGTTTCTGCTTGTAGATCACTGAACCTAAGATTATTTGAATAAACCTGTTCTGACCTATCACGTGAAGGGCTTTGAATTGACTCAGATATCATAAATGTCTTAAATACTGAGAAAATAACTTGAAACAATTAATTAGTAAACATACTAGCACAGTGTTTGTGCCTGTTTTCAACATTTGGTGTCAAAGAATCAGTCACAGTTGCCTAAACTTAAGAAAAAAACACTGGTTTGTTGCTTAGTATTTGGTTTGCTCCTTAACTGTAGTTTGAGGATGCTATTTGGAGGCTGCAGGCCTTTTTCCTTGCTTCACTTGCTGTTGCTCCTTCAGACAGAAACAGAAGTAGAACCCTGTCCTTTTTTTTCCCAATATATTCTTCCATGAATGCAATAACACCACTAATGGAACATAAAACTATCTATAAAAAATAAAAAGGAAAGAAAAAAACTCTACGAATCACTCAGATGTACTGGAATGAAAAGTCCTTACATGTTCCATAAAAGAGGTCCAAACCTGCATAAGCCATAATGATGAGACAAGACGGGAGAAAATATTTTAGCAGAAATGTGAAGCTAACAATTATTTGGGTAATAGAGAGGGTGCATTTCATAGAATCATAGAATGGTTTGGGTTGGAAGGGACCTTAAAGATCATCTAGTTCCAACCCCCCCTGCACGGGCAGGGACACCTCCCACTAGATCAGGTTGCTCAGAGTCCCATCCAACATGGCCTGAATTTCCTTTGAAAGAGAGTGAGAATTAAATAAAGCCTTCAGACACAAATAGATGGATTACTTGCATAGTACAAGGATAAAAACTAAGTCTCCTGCAGAACATAAGTAGACTTTGCAACAGATTAGTCAGGAGATGAATCTCAGTGCTGAAAAACTGGGAAAGGATCTGTCTTATCTTTCATGAATATTTTATGTGCGCCTTGTTTTGCCCGTTCAGTTCTGTATTGCTGTCTGTGTGAACATGTGAAGGTAAACCAAAGAAGGATAAAAAGGAACTGCTAACAAAGTGAACATGGACACACACTCAAACACAGCTTTGGAGAAGTTAACGTAGCACTTGCTGATTTGAGGCAGCCTAAGCACTTTACTCTTATGGAAGCAAGCCTAGAGAAAAGAGAGGTTGTGAGGAACTGAAAAAGTGTCAATAGAAAAACTGACAGGCTGTGAAGAGTCACAGAGACAGTGAGAGCAGGTTGCAATCACAGTAGGCAGGCTCTTCCAATGCAGAGATATGAATAGCTTCTGCTACGAGCTGAGAAGATGTGCCTACCTAGGGGTGTAGGCACTGCTGGGGCACCCGTCCAGCCATATATTGCTCCAAGACAGAATCTTCTCAAGCACTGACCACTTTGAACCTCACAGAAGCTGTGGCTAAGCCCTGTGCTGTTAGGACATCATGTCACAAAAGCAAATTACAGCAGTTTATGAGTGGAATAGTCCACTGTGTGGGTGAAAAGACAGACCCAGGTGAGACATGAAGATGCCTTGAGATAAACAGGGAATGTAATGCAGTGCTTGTTCTTACGTAAGTGATTTGTTATGATCGCTGTTTACAAAGATATCAGTGATCACATAATGCTTAAAGAAGAAATTTTGTCACCCGCTGTGATTAATGCATTGTCATGCAGACCATGCACAGCTTGCAATAAGCTTGGAAGGGCATTCACCACCAACATAAGCTTTGAGTCATTCTTTATGGGATGAGAACAACACAGGAGTCTCCTCATAACAAGCATGTTGGCACTCAATTGTCCGAGACTACAGCAAGTACTATGGCAAGGGATCATACTGGTGCTTCTTGCCCTTCCTCCCTGACAGCTTTGCTGAAAAGGTGTCTTTGACTCCCCTTCAGTCCTGTGCTAATATGAGCACCTTTCTAGAAAAGACCAATGCCAATTTTCTGAAGAACTTATGCTTAATAAACATAAAGGCTACCAAGTACATGGACTTTATCCAAGAAAGATAAATACTTTACACGTCACAGACCCAGGGTTTGGGAGAACTGAGTGGGAACTGAACCCTTCACATCCACCAGTCTCCTTGGTCACGGACACATTTTCACAGCTGAAGCAATGAGTAAGGTAGTATTTTCTACCTTCTGCTGTGGATTATTGTCTCTGCCTCAGAGGTGGCAGTGATACATGTGCACACCTCAACTGCTTGAGTGTAGTGTGTGAGTTTTGCTTAAGAAGATGCTTTTACACTGAGATGAGAGGGTTTCCACTGGAGCCATGTGACATAGATGAAATGTTTTGACACGGTTAGGATTTAGCAGCAATTAAAAATTTATTAATGGTGTGAGGTAGATCAAAAGGTTGAATTTTAGCAGCATTTAATGATTAACCAATTTAAAGATTAACAAGCTATGCAGTAGAATATATTATAACCAAAACAGCCACTTAATTACAGATTTGAAATGTGTATATTCAAATACATAGATAGGTAGAGAGGTGGATGGAAGAGACTAGTCTATAGTCAAAATTCCCCTCTTTTGGCGTTTAGAGTAGATACTGACAATACATCAGCATTCTTCAATGGATGATAATTGAGCCTCAAGAAGACTGACTCACCCTGGCCCTTCATAAGCTTTGTCAGCAGATATTCTTTAAACCTCAAGGAATCTGTGCCTGAGAGGCATCCCAACTCAGGGGAGATTCTGGTCACAACCTGCTGCAGTCTGGGAGAGCTCAAAGGGTCTTGCTTAGGTGTTGCTATTTATAGGGTCCAAGATAACTGACTTTCATCAGTACTTTTTTTTTTTTTTTTCCATTTTTGTCCACAGCATGTGTTAGTTGATTCTGGTATCTCAGCACTTGTGCAATTCCAGTACTCTCCAGACTGTACTGCTCTGGTGCCTATGAGATCAGGCTACAATCCAGTCAGTATCGAGCAGGAGTTTTGGGTGTGGTATCCAAGCAGCAGGAGTTTCAGGAATAGTTAGGAAGTGCCTGATCGTCCCAACTCACTGCACTCGCAACCAGAACAAGAACAAAATGTTGGCTCATCCTGAGACCGCAAAGTGGCCTGGTAGAGGTAGCTGCACCACCACAGCATGTGCCTGGAATGTCCTGCTCCTGACTTCTGGTAAGATGGTTAGCATAGCCAACACCATTTCCTAGGACAAACAGACATAATTTGTAAGCATGCTGATCATATATAATCTCCTTCTCTCTTCCCCATTTCAACACTGTGGTTGTCAACAAGATATGACGACTCCCGTTATAGAACAGCCAGACCACCTGTCAACATTGTGACAAGACTATTTGCCCACCGAGCATTGCTGCCAGGATGTGGTGACACCCGTTATGGAACAGGAAAATGTAGCAGCACATGAGATATTGCTTATAAAATCAAGCAGCTGCAAGTCCTGCTTGGACAGCAAAACTCGTGATCCCTAAGTGGTCTGGAATGCATCCACTCTTGTCTTCTTCCTCCAAAGACTGAATGAGTGACTCATGTTCTTTTGGGTGAAGTCTGAGTCCAGATGACAATTACTGTATGATACATTCATTATTGAGAATTTGACCCAATCTGCAGAGGTCCAGGTGACTAAAAGTCTAGGTAACTAAAGAATCTATATAGTAAGAAAGTTACACTGATTACTATAAATTTTGCTTAACTGAAAGTAGGGTAACTGATGAAATCTTTGTGCAAAAATAAGCTACACTAAATGCTAAAAAATGTAGATACCAATAAGCTATGCTGATAATTAAATATTTTATGTAATAATAGGCTCTAATTGCAACTACAACCCTGTGGCCATTCCTTATTCTATCAAAGATGCCTAGAAGAACCTGCCTGTCCCTGTAGCACTAAGTGACAGAGCCACCAAGTGTTCACATGCTCCATCCTGCCAACTCTAAGAAGGGAAATCATCTCCAGCTAGGAGGCAAAACAGCCAGCCAGGAAAGATAACAGCTTAAGCTACTGCAGGTACCTTCAGCACAGCACAGCCAGCATTATCCCCACTCAGATCTGCCTGCCATCTGTTATCCTTATGATACTGTTCACTTCCACACCTCAGATAATTGCAGCTTCCACATTATCATTAGGAGAGACAGATTCTCATTTAGACTGGATTTACAAGTGACTGGAGGAGTCAGGCAGTTAAATAAGAAGGACAGTCCAATGCATTCATTACTTTTGTGCTCAGAGACCTTAGTTCAAGTGCTTGTTTTCAAGTACAGATGCAAGTCTTTGCCATATGCCATGCAATTCTGAGTAAGTCCTCAGGGGCAGCTTCCATAAAATATTCTTCCAGGAAAGGTTGTTCTCTTCCAGCTTTTCTTCTGTGTTACCACATTTGGGTACAACTCCATTTGGAATCCAAGTGACCTAAATCTAGGCCAGGTTTAGAGTGGCAGCACCTCTCCACCCACACTTTAGCAACATTTGTCTCTGGTCAGAGGCATAGATTTTGAACCTCTGTGTGCTGAGGTCAGATGCTACCAGTCTAGAAGCTACCTGCCTCTACAGCAGTCTGACATCCTGCATAGTTCTCTGAAGGACAGTCTAGGAAACTTTGGGGAGTTTTGAGATTTCTATTTTTTCCTCCTGATAATTCTTTAAAAAACTCTCTCTTTTATTTAGGAGTGATCTTGATTTGATTAGTCTTAAAAGTAATCTCTTCCACCTCTACCACCAGGCTATGTTTTGTCAGCAGGAAGTGGTTAGGAAATGTCATTTTTCCCTTACCTTCAGTGGTCAGAGAACACAGAATGGAGGGAAAGTATGCTGAGAGAGGGATAATCATTACCACATTTTATGTTACATACATTGCAACATATTATGGAGCAATATACCTTACCTGCCTGTAGCTTCTGCTGAACTCTAGAGAACAATATTTTCAGTTTCCCTCTTCCAACAAGGTATCAGTCTAAACCTACTCCTATTGCCCACTGAAGCAAAAAATTGAGAAAACTGCTCTGCATCTACATTTTAGGACTTGTGAACGATTTACAAGCAGTTAACATTTCATACTGGTAGCTAATTCTGTTTCTTAGTATGTGTGTTTGGCATGTAAAATCACACTAACTTTTCATCAAAACTGTGATTTATTTACTGTATCTTAAACAATAATAAACTCATACAACCCAGGTCAGTAGTCTACATGTTATGTAACTGCAGTCTTCAAGAAAAATAATTTGAGTAATTACCAGATAACAAAATAAAGCCTAACTCAAGATTCTTCAACTGTGAGTACCATGCATGTCAAGAATATTCCAAGCCTCCAACATCCCTAAGATAAAGGCAATAACTCAATGTGATGTCAAACAAGGGATGAATTACATGACCTCCTTGTAAACAAAGATACTTCCTATTTACTGAAAAACCATGAGAAATATTGTTATATATTCAAAGGATACTTGCAATATCCAGTTGATTTCTACCAGTCCTATGATAGCAAGCAGTCACGAAAACCCTGACAGTATTTCTGGATCCTCAAGACAATACAATTCTCTTCAGCTCTGTAGCTTACAGCTCTGCTGGCTGCTACTGCTGCTACACAGGAAGACAAGCTGTAAAACTGTGATGGCAAGGTGACCAGAAGCATCCTCAGCTAGCATGTGGAAGAAGGCTGGGGAATAAGGGATCCACAACAGGTGTTAACTCAAAACAGTCGCTATAGCTCTGCCTGTTGAATTTGGAACAGAGACACGTGGAACTGTGGGTTTTCTTACAATGAAGCTGTATTCACATCCTCATCAGGCATCTCAAGTTAATTAATTTTTTTCCCCAGGTAGAATGGGCTGAACATTGGATTGGGAATGAACTGGGAGTGTAGAGGCACTGTGCAGTGAAACACAGAATAACGCACAAATTACAGCATAGGACACAACTTCCAGTACTCACAGCTCAGCTAGTCTCCATCAGCTAACACTACCCATTTCATATTTCTCTATAGTTTGTCCTGTTAAATACCTATTGAATAAGCCTTTTATATTCATACCATTTTGCATTTGGTTGATGTGGAGAACTGGTCTCCGCATAAGGTATGTCTGCTCACTCAAATTGACTGCAATAGAGAGACATAAAAGTAAAAAAAAAAAGAAAAAAAACCCCGAAGCGGCGCCAACCCTGGGGCGGGGGAGGGGGGGGTTGTGCGGCTGGTACTTACACAATGAAGCACAAAGACAGCCAGCCCCCCTTGCTATGTTTGCAGCCAGGACCCAGCCTTTGGCTGGATCATGGCAGTATTATTGCAGGAGCCGCAGGTAGGAGCTGAGGCCTGAGCAAACTAAAGGCCAGACCACTCTACAAAAGAATAAGACGGTCATTGTGGGTTGTTATCAGTCGTTGGCGTTCATTGTTCTCTGCTGCTGGAAGAAAAGAGAGAGAAGAAAAGAAGGAAAAGAAATAGGAGACAAAACAGAGCCTTCAGTGGCTGGGGGTGGGACTCCTGCATTCTTTTTACCCCATGCACCCCTGCACTCCTGCTGTTCCCTGTTTCCTGCTTTCCTGTCTCTTCTCGTGGAGCCTGTTTACCGAGGAACTGCGTGAAAAGAGCTGAAGAAACGGAGAAGAGAGCTAGAGTACACCAAAAAAGAGCTAAAAGAGCTGGAATCACTGCTTGCTCCCCAAACCCTCCATCATCAAGTGCTCCCAGGCCAGCAGATGCAGCTCCAGCCGGTTGTAGCCGTTTTCCACAGCCGCGTGATGCCGCTGCAGCTCCAGCCCAGCTCCAGCCGACACTGCAGCCGCTGCCTGCTCAAGCTGCGCTTGCAAGGCAGCCGCCACGTGCTGCTGCCAGCATGCGCCGTAGCCTCCTGCGCCAGAGCTCCACCGTGTGGCCGCTCGTCGCCGTGTTCCACTGCAGCTAAAGGCGAGGCACTCGCCTCCGCCGCGCTCCCAAAGGCACGCTCCCAAAGCCGCGCTCGCTGCCGTATTCCAAAGCCGCCTGCCAAAGCTGCCACGCTCGCCAAAAGTCACGCTCTTAAAGGCGCAAACGCCATCACACCTATCAGTGCTTCTGAGCCAGATACTGTAAGAGAGACCTACTGACCAAGAAATCTTTCTCTTTCTTTGTGTTCTTTTCCCCGGTGTAAGGGACATGCCTCCATAAACTCAAAGCCACACCCCTACGAACTATTAATGATTCTCATGGTGGTAGGAACCTTAGGGAAGAAGCGGACCGAAAGAGCGGGAACCCTGGAGAGGCGGGAAAAACAATACAATGTTACGAGTACCAGAAGCGCCTCAGGACGGTAGCTCACCAATGAACCAATCAGCAGGTGAATTGAAAACTTGCAAACCAATCACGGACTGAGGTTTCTCAGCCAAAATCGTATGAAGGAAAGCCTGCTAGTTGTCGTCGTCATCGTCATCCGACGTCACGAGGGTTCCTGAGGAGAAGTCACCGAAGAAGAAGAAGAAACCGCCGGAAAACGCCTGCCAGCCAACGCGCTTACCCGCCAACAGCGAGGGCTGGAGCTGCGATCTAAAAGCCTTTCTCAAGGCTCTGAGAGCTGAGGATCGTGCGGGCTTGCCCCAGAAGCCTACGGAAGAAGCAGCTGGCCAGCAAGAGCCGGGACTGGTTCCCGACTCTGCCTGGACGCAGGAAGCGTAAGGACTTCCCCCAAAGCCGCTTCCTTACTGCTCTTCCCTAAACCCCAAATTACCCCAGGAGGTGGGAGGGGGGAGTGGGAGTTCCTTTCCCCACTGCTTTTCCTTCCCTGACTTCCCTAATTCGGTCGCGGGTATAGTCCCCCAATTTATGATTTAGTTGGTTGCTGGTTCTTTGGGTTGTTGTTGCTGTTATTGTTATTATTGTGCTGTGCCCCAAACAATCCTAAAGTAAAAGCACATAATTTAAATTGTCCGTAGTTGGAGACCTTATTCTTTTGGTATGCGTTCCCTTTAAATACTCGTGGGGGGGGGGTTATATAGAGAGATCACAAGCGGGACTTTCCGCTCGAGTCCCCTGAGTGCACGATCTTTGGGCTATTTTCCAAAACCGTGTGTGTGTGTGTGAGACTGAGATGTGGCACAGGCCACAAAGCGAGTGTGGACTCCCGAGCTGCGGTTCCGTTCTCCCGTGAGGGAAACGGCCAGTGACGGAGGAAGCGACAGGCGTGCAAGGACAGCGTGAACGTGAGCGTGCCTGAATACATAGTGCACAAGGCTGAGTGAGTGTGCGTGCTTGCTCTAAGACACTGCACTGAACAAATCCGGCTCACGAAACACTCGCTTCCACTGCACCCAACACACCGCCGCCAAATCAAATACACAAAGCAGCCCGGATCGTGACACCTGGGCAAAAGTAATTGGCCACATTCACACACGCACCTCGTCTACCCTGTACAGGGAACTTGCCGGGAACTCTACCCCCAACTATAATAGTGTTTCTTTCTTTCTTTCTCTTTACCTATTGCGTACACACCCCAAGTTTGTCTCCTGTAACTACATTTGCATATCTAGCTCCCCACACACACCCCCCCTCTGCTCCAAAGCTGTTACAGTAAAGTGGTATTTAAAACACATAGTCTCTGTGTTTGTGCCGGTGCACACGCACAACTGGGCAGGGTTTTGTGTTCTATAGAAATACCCGGTGTAGCCAGCCGGTCACAACCTGGGGACGGACCCACTGGGAAATTAAAACCAGACAACTGGGGGCTATTCCTCCTCTAAATGAGGAGAAGAGAAGCGGCGATCTGTGACGTGACCCGAGTTTTCCAGCCCGAGTCGAACTCGGACCACAACAGTTGAAAATATAGCCTTCCTGCTGCTTTTCAAATCAATGAATGGTGCTTCTACGTCTGTATGTTTTGGTTTTCCTTCCGGTGTCCTTCTACAGATACTTTTCTGGAGCAAAAAGATGTTTTATGCTTTGGAAGCAACTAATTTCGATGCATCATCTTTGTAATTTCAAAGCATCTTCACTGCTTTATCAGAAGCTCCTCTCATTAAAGTAACTATCAGTAGTCTGTAGGAACTGTATTTTTTCAAAAGACCAATCCTCCTCTGAAAACAGGGACTGGATTCACTCCTATTGTGGAGTAGTGCTGAGCAGTAAGAACTGCAAAAATGTGACAAAACAATACCTGGTGGCGAGGTCAGCTACATTAGATGTGATACTCTTTGTAATAATAATGTTGTAATAATGCAATATAATGACGTTCAAGGCTTCATAATAGCGATCTCCTTTCTTCACACACATTTTTGCATTTTATACACCAAACATATGTACACCAAAAATAAATACTTAAAAGCAATATGTGGCAAACAGCCTCCATCTCAAGTTCTTTTTAGGAATGAGGCTGTGGAGGCTACACTTCATGCTGGAAACAAGCAAGTTAAATCAAAGACGTGTGAACATGCTTTTCTCAGTAAAGCAAGCCAATTAGGTCCACCACAGAACCTGCAGAACATCAAGATCATTGAAGTTTCAAAAACAATGAAATAGCAGAGTTAGATATTATTTTCTAAATAAAAAGGTAACTAAAATGTTATTTTTAACAGACATTTTCAATAGCAATGACAGATGAGAAAGAAGGTACTAATAGACAGTACTTACCTACCTGTAAATTTTTTTTTTATTTTGTAAGATGAATAACATTGGCTTCCCTACACCACCTTTAATATCTAACTCCTGCTGCTGGCTATGAAATTTTGCCCAAATTGATGTGCCCTTAAAATGACTCCTCATAAAGAGCCATTACATCAAAAATTGTTGCTCCAAAAGGGTGCAATGTGTTTTTAAGAAATATATTCTGCCCTTGGAAAATTAGAAAAACGTTGCCCAAAGGAACTTCCAAAACAAAGTTGCAGGAACAAAGACTGAGGTGGCAGGGCTTTTTGTTTTGTTTTCTTTTGTTTTTTAAACCTTGGAAGGAAAATTGTGAGGAAGCCACAGTTGTAGCAAATGAGTAGTTCACCACTCAAGGTTATTTAAGGACTAGAACACAGTAAAGTAATCACTGGGCTGAAAAGAACAACATTCAACATGGTACCAAATTACTGTAATGGTAAAAAAAGTTGTTGCTTTTTTTTTTTTAAAAAAAGGAAGATTAAATGGGCAAAAAATATGTTTGCATCTCAGATTCATAAATAGTGCTAGAAAGGAAATCACCCTAAGCCAGGAGCATACTCGTTAGGATGTATACTAGAAATGTCCTTCAACGACCTTGAAAAAGGAAGAGGTAGAGTTAGGCTTAAGAACAACCCAAGGCGTGGAGTCACACAAGAGTTGTGTGCCCTGGGCTTCAGACCAGGCTTATAACTAGCTAAGCTGCTGATGCAGCTACAGAGAATCCTTACACTTGCATACAATCATTAATAATGTATTCTATTTTGTGTGTGTCTTACCTTTTATTAACACAAAACACATTTGGTAAGGTTTTATCTTTTGAATATAAAGTTTACATCATAATAAATGTTATTTTCAGTAGCCTAGCACAATAAGGTACCTCACCCTGCAGGTGTGGCAGGCCCCAGAACTGTGGGTCTGCTATACCTACTCAGCAATCAACACCTATGTACCTGGTCTCCAGGTACATAAAGAGTATGGAACAAACTGGGCCCATTTAAAAGCTGGCAAGACAGGCACATGAAGGGATGAACTGTGGTCCCAGTCAGCAGTGCCAAGAAAAAATATCTGGCACATGCAAGGCAACAAAATACAGGAAAGAGAGCGTGAGGCACCTGTCACGTTAGCAACCAGCAAATAAAGGACTTCTGAGAGCCTGGAAAGGTCTTGTAACAGGAATTGAACGTATGTAGGCATACCCACCAGAGTAAGTAGTATGTCATTATCCTCAACAAACGTAACAGGGAAGGTATTGCTAAATAATTAAATAAATTCTAGAACACGACAAAAAGAAGGATTCTAGGGACAAATGCCAACACTTAATATAAATTTCCTCAGAGGAAAATGAACACTGAAGAAACAGAATCATAGAATCATAGAATCCTAGGGGTTGGAAGGGACCTCGAAAGATCATCTAGTCCAACCCCCCTGCCAGAGCAGGGTCACCTAGAGCACATTACACAGGAATTTGTCCAGGCAGGTTTTGAATGTCTCCAGCGAAGGAGACTCCACAACCTCCCTGGGCAGCCTGTTCCAGTGCTCTGTCACTCTCACAGTAAAAAAGTTTTTTCTGATATTCACCTTGAACCTCCTATGCTTCAATTTGCACCCATTACTCCTTGTCCTATCACTGGTCATCACTGAGAAGAGCCTAACTCCATCCTCCTGACACTCACCCCTTACATATTTGTAAACATTGATGAGGTCACCCCTCAGTCTCCTTTTCTCCAAGCTAAAGAGGCCCAGCTCCCTCAGCCTTTCCTCATAAGGGAGATGTTCCACTCCCTTAATCATCTTTGTGGCTCTGCACTGGACTCTTTCAAGCAGTTCCCTGTCCTTCTTGAACTGAGGGGCCCAGAACTGGACACAATACTCCAGATGCGGCCTCACCAATGCAGAATAGAGGGGGAGGAAAACCTCTCTTGACCTACTAACCACACCCTTTCTAATGCACCCCAGGATGCCATTGGCTTTCCTAACCACAAGGGCACATTGCTGGCTCATGGTCATCCTCCTGTCTACCAGGACCCCCAGGTCCCTTTCACCTGCACTGCTCTCCAGCAGGTCAGCCCCCAACCTGTACTGGTACATGGTGTTTCTCTTCCCCAAACGCAAAACTCTACACTTGCCCTTGTTGAACTTCATCAGGTTTCTCCCCGCCCAACTCTCCAGCCTGTCTAAGTCTCTCTGAATGGCAGCACAGCCTTCTGGTGTGTCAGCCACTCCTCCCAGCTTAGTGTCATCAGCAAACTTGCTGAGGGTACATTCTGTACCCTCATCCAGTTCGTTGATGAAGATGTTGAACAACACCGGTCCCAGTACCTACCCCTGAGGGACTCCACTAGTTACAGACCTCCAACTAGATTCTGCCCCATTGACTACAACTCTCTGACTCCTTCCCATCAACCAGTTCCTGATCCACCTCACTACCTGATCACCAAACCCATACTTGATCAACTTATCTACAAGGATGCTGTGAGAAACGGTGTCAAATGCTTTACTGAAATCAAGATAAACCACATCTACAGCTCTACCATCATCTATCCACCTAGTAATTTCCTCATAGAAGGCTATAAGGTCAAACATGACTTACCCTTGATAAAACCATGCTGACTGCTCTTGATGACCCCCATGTCCTTGATATGCCTAGAGACAGTGACAAGAACAAGTTGTTCCATCACCTTTCCAGGGATGGAGGTGAGGCTGACTGGTCTACAGTTACCCGGGTCCTCCTTCTTGCCCTTCTTGTAGACTGGTGTGACACTTGCTATCCTCCAGTCCTCAGGCACCTCTCCTGTTACCCATGACTTACCGAAGATGATGGAGAGTGGCCTAGCAATGACCTCTGCCAGCTCCCTCAGCACCCTTGGATGCATTCCATCTGGACCCATCGATTTATGGATGTCCAGATTACTCAACTGATCCCTAACCCAATTCTCATCTACCATGGCAGACTCCTCCTTTATCTTGACTTCTTCTGGGGCTATATGAATCTGGGGCTCATGGGGAAAGCCTGCAGGAGTAACGACAGAGGCAAAGAAGGCGTTCAGCACCTCTGCCTTCTTTATATCCTCTGTCACCAGGGCTCCCACCTCATTCCTCAGTGGGCCAATATTGCCTCTAGTGTTAGTTCTATCTGCAATGTATTTGAAGAAGCCCTTTCTATTGTCTTTGACCTCACTAGCAAGGTTAAGTTCCAAGGAGGCCTTAGCTTTCCTAATTGCCTCCCTACATCCTCTGACAACAGTCCTATATTCCTCCCAAGTGACCAGCCCCTCCTTCCATGATCTGTAGATTTTCCTTTTCCACTTAAGTTTGCCCAGCAGTTCCTTTTTTAACCATGCTGGAATTATTATGCCAGAAGAAAAACTATCAAAATGCTAAAAAACAGAAAGAAAGGAAACATGGGAGCATGTGTAACGTGTGCATCCAGTTAGAGCTGGTTGTTTTTTCTGCTGGCTCAGGCCACATGGCCATTGGGGAAAACACTCAGGACTGTGGCACGGCCCTGCAGGTCACTGGTGACTGCCCAGAGAAGCCTGTACTTGTACTCTAGTTGGGGTGTGAGATGTTTTCTTTTTGAGTATGCACATTCCTTAAAGCTATGCTTATGCTGTTATTGTCTACAAAGCTTTTAAAATGTTTTTTGTTACTTAATTGGCTAGTTTGAATTAATCAGCTGAACTGGTTAATTAAGGTGAATGAATGAATGAATGAATTGATTAATACAAAAAAATTACTTGATCTCAGGACTTGTACTTATGGGCAATGATAACTCTGTATCTATGTTTGTTATGAAGTTTGACTGTATACCTTAGTTTATCATTGCTCCTTAATACTAAATAACATTAAGTATAGTCATACAGAGATATCCAAGCTATTTCTCTACAACCAAGCCTTTTCCTCTGCATCTACATTGTAACATTGCATTTTATCTGCACATTCTTTCAGAAACTTACTGATATGAGGGGTTTTTCCCCATAGATTTAGATCAATAGGGGGCTTTTCATTATTAACCTTTAAATATTTAATATAAAGACATTGTTAACACTTTTCTAGTTTCTGCCTTTCATGACAGATGTTTCAAAAAGATATTTTCTAGCCACCATTTCTTTCTTTCCAAAGATCCATTATTTTGTTCCTTGGGTGTTTCCCCTTCCTACGCAAATTCTGTAAAATTAATTGGTCCTTTATGCTTGGGCAGAAAATTTTACCATCTTATGGAACATCTTGAGTAGGAGTCAATAGCCACGGGCAAAACATTCCCACAATACTCCTCTTTCTCTCCCACCAGTTATCTTAGATGTTAGTCTTTTATTACAGTATAGGCTTACTTATCATCTCCTGTCTCAGACCTGTCACAGCCATCACTACAGTGAGTATTCCCCCTGGTCCATTCTATGTTCCATCTCAATCAGCTCCTGCAGAGGAGGTCTAACAGAGTCCTCTAACTCACCTGCCTAAAATACATGAAAGCCACATGACCTGGGGGCTTTTTTATTTGTTAGTAAGCATATGAAAGCTTGCAATGAAAGGACATCATCCCACCATCTGATACCATCCTCCCCCCACCTTTTTGCTTTTTCATATAAAGATGCAGCCACAAGAACTGGGGAGGAGAGCTAGTAATGTCACATGTTGAATAGTCAGCATGGAGTCTCAGGAAGCTCAGTAACATTAATTCTCAAGTAACATAGCCTACAGTTGGAGGGTGGGATAAAGCCTTCAAAAATCGTAAGGGCCAAACTAATGGACTTAATCAAAGCAATCTTGGTGGCACTATTGCACAAAAACCTCTGCTTAATAAGTAATATGATCAAAAATAGCAAGAAGTTTGGAACAAGTTGGTGAATTATACAAAAATATTCCAGTGACTTTTGATCAATTGTTAAAATAGTTCTGCAATATTTAATATTCTCTCAGATTTTCACTTTCAAAAAGACTTCACTGCCTTCCTGGAGTTTAAGAGACGATTCCTCTTCAAAGTCACTTACCCCTCCTTTAGGGAAGATTAAAATGAATGGGCCTGGTTAGCTTTGAAAACAGAACAACATAAGGGAAGCCAAGGAAAGGATAAGGGAAACAAAGAGTAAAGGGAGGATTCATTTTTCAAATTTCAAAACCCCAAGAGAGACTACTCAGTGAAATTAAAAGACAGCAGTTTAAAGACAGACAGAAGGAAACATTTTTTCACATGATGTGTGGTTAAAACTGCAGAAAATATAATTACCACAGGAAGCACTGCAGTCAAGAACTAGGCAAGATTCTGATGGGTTTGCAGATGTACAAGGATATCAAACATATCAAGAGCAATTTAAAATTGCTAGAAGGCACATGTATTTCTTCAGGGAAAACTGTCCAAGCATTTTAAAACTGCACAAAAAATGTGCTAATCAGAGTGAGATACAAAGAAAAAGGTCTCTGCAAGATACTGCACCCAAAGGATGCCATTAAAGAAATGTAAACTCCTCCTAAATCCTTTGCATTCATTCTCTCTCCCTCCCTTTCACAGGAACAGCACAGAAAGGGACAATATAAGCCAGTTCCTTTATGGTACTGTCAGACATTAAAAGGTGTCTGCCAGCCATCTCCCTCAATTTCAGCAGCCTTCAGCCTGTCCAATGTATCTGGAAATGTATATTCACTTTGAAATTCATACACTTGGTTCTACAAGTAGCTGGATAGTTTCTAATTTTCTGAGTTCAGATTGCTTTTAAAAGCAGAAAGCACCATATGCAGTATTTCTGTAATTTCCCATCTTGCTTTTTTACACAACTAAGTAGTCATAGTAATAATGCTTGCTTCCTTTTACTTCATGTTAACTGTACCTGCATTGTCATGTGTCAGAGAAAAGAACCTAAAAACTGTGAGATTTGTTTTATTTTTCATGTAAATGAAAGTTTGCCAACAGCACAACTTAGTGCAAATGAGGGCAAAACACAGGGAGGTATTATAATCAACTTAACAGTAGTATTACTCTGACACTGAATGTATAGCTTTCCTAAACAATATACTCCAGTGGACTTTTTCCTAGGCTCTCTTTTTCATCAGTTTTAGCCTGTTACTTTACACCCTGTTGACCAAGCAGGCGAGATTATTCCCTTCATTTTTGTAACATCCTTCTCTGCAATTTAAGATGCTAGTGTATCCCTTGAACTCCAAATTACATGACAGTATTGCTAACACCAGCACTTGAGGTTACCCTAGCAATCAGACAGTAGATGGTACTTGTTATATAAGAAAAATAATTCTCTGAAGCATAAGGAATGTCACAAATCCAAGTTTGCCATGACTGGCTTGAAAATCTGAAATGCTAACAATAACCCTCACTTAATGTATTCCAGCTTCTACTGGAATGTGGAGTTAATGCTACTATGGCTTCAATTGTCTCCAGTGTTAAAATCAGAAAAGTCTCATGTCATCTCTCCTTGTATCTCTTTCAGTGACTGAAGGCATTCCACCTTATCTTTGTTGAAACCACTTCAAAAGCTCCCTAACCCCTCTGCTTCAAATCCAGTCTTGTAAAGATAGGCTGCATGTAACAGACTGGGAGATACATCCTCTATAGAGACTGTTTGATATGTTACACAATGCCTGAGTTGTATCTTTGCCTTCAGGTAACTCCATGTTCCTACATCCAGACTTACAGCACAACATTTCACTGATGGACAATCAATGCAAAAAAATTATAACATGCTGCCATTAATCCTCACATGAGTCGTTATCTTCTTAGAGACAGAATCTCTCTAGTTGTCTCTCTTTGAAACTGCAAAGGATAAAATCAGGAATAAAGCAATACATCTGACATAATACAAGAACAACAACATTAAACTACATTTAACTCCCTATAAGCCATCCAATTCCTCTGACAACTTACAACCCGGAAGAGTAAAACTAAAACCTATTGCACGTTCACAAAGCCCAGCAAACTCTCCCTGAATTAAAAATAAATAAATAAATAAATTCCTTTCAAAAGCAAGAAGGAAAAAACAGTATAGCATTATTTAGTAATAAATTGTAAGAGCAACCTTTTAGTTTTACAATGCTATTGCCAGCTCTCTGACAAAGAAACTAATACTAAATCCCAATTTATCTTTCAAGTAATGACTACTTACCACAAGATCTCTCCTCCCATTTTCAAAATGTTTTCTACAGGAAAGAGATCTTTGCCAAGAGATAAAACATTGGTTAGATGGGGAGACACTCATCAGAGGAACACTGAAGGCCTTTGTACATGCTGAGGCAACGGAATTAGTTGATCTGAGTGACAGAATTGTGATTAGGATACGCTGGAAGCTGAGTTTGTTGTGTGGTGAGACTACATTCTCTCACTTACAAGTGATGGCATTACAAAATACTGATGGCCATACATTTTTGCTGGTTATGCAATATATTATCTGTGGCTGAAAAAAAGATGTAATTTTTGGTGCTTCAGAAGAATAAAGTAACCGCTTTTTCATGTCTAACAGGGTAAGAAATGTATGCTAAAGGAGGAACATGGGAAAGAATGAGGCAACAGGGAAATTTCCCAGGGCTGTGTATCCATTGACCATCGAAAGAAACTCTGACAACTTTAAACAACCCTTAGCAATTCTCTTACTATTACAGTGTAACAACTCACCAATGCAAACACCATTACCCATCCACTCACCTACTTGTCTTGGCTCTGCACACTTCCCCTGGAACAAAAGTTCGACAGAAGCCAGCTGACTGGCAAAGGGGGAAGGTAAAATAGATCTCCAGTTTTGGCACGTTCACAAGATTAATGTGCCAGCTTCCCGCCACCTTTGAAAACTCTCCTGTCCATCTCCTTATTCCCAAACATGAGATTTCAGCAACCTCTTTGTTAACAGAGCTTTTATATTATCTTCCAAACAGATAAACAGATGAATATTCCACCTACCTCGGTCCTGCTATTTCACTCTACAAACTTCACAGTATGGGACAGATTGGAGGCATGACATCCTCTGTTTTACCAGGGAAGCAACAATTTTACCCCACTACGTGTGCAGAAAGGACATAGCTGTACAATTAAAAATCCACAGTCCACCTCCTTGGTCTCAATAAATTCCCTGTTCTTGAGAGAGACGTTAGAGTTGCCTCGCTTTGCTTTTAGCCTGCATTACTGGTGGAGGATGCACCCTTTGAATGTCAGACTTCCTGGATGCTCTTCCCTCAAATGTCACTCTCCTGAGGAAATGTCAGCATGTTATCACAGTTATATTGGAATCTTGTTTTTCATCACACTTTCATTAAAGTATCTATTTTTTCCCCTTTTATTTACCATTGACATAAATGGTGAATGGTAAAAATTGTCATTTTATGTCTCTTTTCTTTTCCAAATATATCTCTATGAACAGGAGTTCCAGTTTTACCATTTTCTTGCTCTCTGAACCCCATCAGTGTTGAAATAATTTTTGCTGTTCTAAATTTAGCCATGCATAAAATTGTAATGTCAGTGTATGGGGATTGCTCCAGTCCCTGTGCCATAAAAAGGACCTCTACAAGAGGACAAGCCCAATGTGACACATTTCCAATGAAACCAAACTATAGGAACAGAAGAACTGAATTTTAAGACAAATTAAAACTTTTTTTTCTGACCAAATCAGAGAATGTTAATAGAAGTTAAGCTGGGATTCCACTCCGGCATGCCATCATTCCGGGGTATTGCCATCCTTCCAGACTGCTTCCCTTTACCAGCAGAGCCCTCAAGTCAAATTTTAGAAGCAATTAAGAAGAGATTCTCTTAAAAGTGTTTTGAGTTGCAAAGTTTTGATTTTAATATACTTCATGAACACCTGACTATTTCAACAAAATTGGATTAAGCAAGTGTCAATGAAAACAGAATTACATTTAGCATATTATGCTGCAGTTCTAAATGCTCACTAGCTTAATACTTAACAAATTACGCAGACTTGTGATATCAGATTATTTGGTGGAAGTACAGAGGTACCTTCACTTTCAGACATTAGTGAGTTTATCCTTACCTGTCTGGAGATTTCACTCCTTTTCCAGGTACTTTTGAAACAGGTATCTTCTGTAGTTCCCTTATATTCCACTGTCCAGTGAGGATGAGGTCACCAGAAGCAGCTTTTCATCTCAAGAAATTTCTAGGGCTTTTCCAGTAACTATCTGGTATTCATTGCTACAGTGCTTACCTTGCACTTTTTTGTTAATCATTAACCACCTGTAGCACTATGTTCATCAGCTTTATCAGTCATTCTTTCTCAACAAAGGATAAAAAGAAAACTTGTGAACTAAGTCAGCAGCAACTCACAGGCTTTAGGATGGGAGGGACATGGAATTTTTCATTTGCTCATGGACCTCAAGTGAACGTACACTGGGTGCCAACGAGAGGTGGAACGGAAAGAGCCAACAGCCCCAACAGATCCTGCCCTCTGCCCATTTGAAGCCAGGGAATGATGTTGATTAAAATGTCTACACAGCTGAGATCTCTGGGACAATTAAGCACACACCGAAGCCAGACGCCGGGGCAGCTGAAGCCCATACAGCATCTAGGGGCCTGCCTGATGGAGGCTCTCTCTGACTCCCATAGAAGGGAGCTGAGGCTGGCCGGCTGCCCCCACCGGCCCCGGCACTGCCGAGAGGTGAAACTCGCATGCTCACAAACCGGAGGCATGCTGCCTTTAGGTGGGGGTCGGGACGGGAGGAGATGGGCACCCCGCTGCCTTCAGGGTCGGCCTTGCACTGCCAGCCGTAAGCCAGCGCCTCCGTTTGCAGCCAGCGTCCCGCAGGAGGCTGGCGAGCACCTGACCGTCACTTAGCGCTGTTTTACTGCAGTTTCACAGAAGATAAGGCCCAGGGTGCTGCCCTGCTCAGTTGCCTCCATAAAGCAAAGCAAAGCGAAGCGAAGCAAACAAACAGAAAAAAACCCCACCCCTATAATGCTTAACGCACGACCGTGAGAGCCACCCGACTCGAGCTCAACCGTGCAGCCCATCCGTGGCCGCCCTCTACTGGCCTGCCCCGGCCTGGCCGCCGGAGGCGATGGTGGAGGAGGGCTGGGGGGACGGGACCGGGGCCCCTCCCTGCCCCCGGTAGGCAAAACCCGGCCTCCTTCAGCTCTGGAATGAGGCAAAGTCCAGACTCTATTTCAGCTGTCCTACACTGATGTGACAGGCGTATCTTTCTTTCAGAAGACTCTTGTTTCTCGTTATTGTTGTTTTGTTTTGTTTTGTTTTGTCGTGACTCACTCCAGGATTTAAACCAGGATTTAAACCGCCGTTTCAGTCAGAAACAGGAGTCTAGGAATTAACTAAATCGGATTTCATCATCACAAGCTCCTGTTTGTTGGGGGTTGGAAGGGCTCAGCGCCCCTCACGGGGCAGCAGCTGCCTAGGGGCTGGGGTGAGCTGCTCTCTGGGGTGGAAGACAGGCAGGCCCCTTCAGCCAGCCACCCTGTGGTGTGTGCTGCTGGGAGGCCACTCGGGAGCAGGCTCCCCAGGGACACTCTGGGATGTAAGCAAGGTGAATGCCAGCCTGTGCTTTGGCCCTTCTCTCCCTGCCTGACCGGTGCTGGATGGCCGGGGAGAGCCTCGCAGGCTGCCCTGCTCCTGCTCAGGCCTGGCCTGCCTGCCTCAGCACAACCCTCTCCCTCCTGCTGCACCACAGCTTTCCATGAGACAAAAACCACCCTGCTTCAGCAGTTGTGCACTCCTTTCCATTCCTCAGCTCCCACAGATGGGGAGGAAAAGCTGAATTTTACAAAGAAGCCTTCACAGCACACCTCTGTTCACTGCTGAAGAACCAAACCTGGAGATGCCCATTTATGTGGAACTTCACATGCTCCTGACTTGCAAGTGAGCAGTAGTATCTAGTCCTAGTCTAATGCTCCTTTTAGGGGCTGAGGCATAAGCTTGGCTCAGTCCCTGTCATTTACAACCTTGTTTCAGGACCAAATGTAGCCAGACATTACCCTTGTACATAGCTTCAGGGCCCCAGGGGGCTCTGCTCTGCTGCAGCAACTGAACCAGGCAGCCCCTGTGCCCCCAGCACACCCTCCTGATGCAGACCCTGGAGGTATTGCCTCCAGGCTTCAGTGCTTACATGACAGTTTCTCTAAGGGAAGCCTTAACTCAGTCGAAGGGAGCCTGCAGTTGATTGTAGTGTAGGCTTTATTGATCTTTCCTCAGCTATAAGTGCTACTTTCAGTTGTTTCTGTATGAGCTGGCCCTCATGTGGACACATGCTGGATTGGATCAAAAATCTCTCTAGCCCAATACCTTATCTAATACTTAGTACTGGACGTGTAGGGAAGAGAACAAGCATGAGCTAGCAAGTAATGATTCTTCCCCTAAACACTGCTCCTGGCACTTGGTGGTGTGGCCTATGGACTTCCATGGCAAAGGTGGTATTTTTGTAGTTCATATCCATCAGCTGAGTTTTCTTTATCATGTTTAAGCCCTTTGTGAATGCATGTGAACCACGTGCTACATATTGTGGTGGAGAACTCTAGAGCTTACATGAGCAGTCTATGAAGAAATATTCCTGGTTTTCTGGAACTGGGCCCCAGCACACTTCAGGGTGATGCTCTGCAACTTTTGTATTGAAAGAGATGGTAATTAAATGTTTTGGGTTCTGCTCAGCTGCCCATATTTTTCTCTCCTACTAGTCTATTATACTACCCTCAGTCTCTGCTTTTAGTCAGCTGAACCATCTTACTATATTTGATTTTTCCTGATCAACCTGTTTTCTCTTCCTTGCATCTCTTCCATTTCTACTGCATAGTAATTCTTCCTTCCTGCTCCAGTCCTAGGTTTTTGCTCCCTTATCCTTTCAAGGGCAGCAGCTTCTAGGATTTTGTTTGTGAGGATATGCAAACAAGCAAGAGGATGCAATAACTTCTCGGGCACATGCTCTTCTCTGAAGCGCTCTAGTTTCTAGAGCAGGTCAAATGCTTGTTCTGGCAATTGATTGTAAATATTTTGAGGCAAACTTTTTAAGCCTTCAGTGATTTACATCCTTGTTTAGCCAGCTGTTTTCACAAACCACACAGAAAAAAACCAAATTCCTTCTTCTACCTACCAATTCTCCGATTATCAATTTGTTTTCTTCCATGACTAGCTGTGTTATGAGGTAAGTTTTCAAGAGGCTCCAGTCGTCACAGCTTTCCTCATTTCTGGATTTGCTTCTGTCTTTGGACCTGATTCTGAGGGTAGTACACTGAAAACTAGGAGTTGGTAAGAGTCATGCACAGCACATTAACACCCTGTAGAAATTCAGCAGCTAAGAGAAGTGTTATGGAGGAATCAAATCCTGACATGGCCTAACTAAAGTATTTCAAAATAGGATGCCTCTAGCATTCTCTGTGGGGCAATGAAAATAGTACATTTTCAGTACTGAGCTTCGCCATCTGCTTTAACCATTCTCTTTGGCAGAACCGTATTTTTACCTTCCTTTTCTCTTGATGGCAGTTGGACAGACTGTTTGAAGAACGGGCAGATTGTAAAGAGCACCAATTCCATAGCTATTTCTCTGCTTGATAACCCCAAAAGCCAATCCTCCTCACACTCTGGAAAATGTTTTTCAAAAGGCAAATAAAACAGAAGTCTTTACATAAGCAGTGCCTTCATAAGTCTAAGGGCAGAGGAGGGGAAACTGACTCCAAGGGACACAGGCTTTACACCACTGTCTTCACTGTGTACCTAGTCACACCCAAACTATCACTTGGACACTACTGCCCAAGAGTAATTCTCCACTCCATTTGCCTTCCAGTCAAGCTGGACGCTCTCTTAAGAGTTATACCTCTCACTGCACCTGAGCTGAGCTTCAGCGCCCATAAACCCCAGCTGGACTTCAACTCGGAGCCAGCAGCTGTGTTTATTGCACTTTCCTGTTCCCCAATTGTGGCACCAGAATCTTGTGGCCAACAGATGGAAAACACCAGATTATAGCAAAGCATACAAACCTGGGTAACCAACAAGTGTCGTAAGACCCTTTGAATCACAGCTCAGTGTCTTGTGATGAACCAATCGCTCTTGCCAAAACATCTGTTAGTATCTGTGCAAAATGATGAGCAATTAGAGCAGAATGTCTTAGGGCTAAGAGTTTGCAGTGTGAGTGTTACACAAACTAATTTATTTTGAAGTCTCAGATGTGACTAATCACAGTATCTAATGAAAATCATATAGCTCTTGGACATAGTTGTGGTTATATTAGGTTTTCAAATACTAATTAAATTGTGCTCCAAGTTAAGGAAGGAAGATGTAAGATTTAGGATGCAGAAGCAACCCAAATTAAGGCAATGTGGATATTTCAAAGGAAGATGTCTCTTTTCTTCATCTGCTGATACTGTTACTTAAGTTTCCAAGATGTTAGATAATGCCTGAGACACAAAGCAATATACAACTGAACAAACCAAATTAAAGCATCACCAAATTAGCAATAGCATGAACCCAAAGTCATCTAAAGTTCGACTTACTTGAAGGGAAATGGCTCATCTGGTGATGTTTTTCTTATCTGGTTTTGTGAGTACAGGCTGAAGCAGCAATTTGGTGTTAAAATAAACCTATCGTTAGGGTTCTGTTATCAGGATAAAAGTGCTGTAGCCACATGCTGTAGAACACTCATCTGATACAAATTTATTCAAAGATTCAAATGCATTTAAACTGTTTTGCTAAGGGAACTCCATGCTAGAAGGCTTCATGAGGGATCAGACGTCTGATGAACCCAATGAGGTGCAACAAGAGTAAGTGTAGAGTCCTGCACCTGGTGAGAAAAAGCACCATGCAACAATATAGATTAGGGGTTGACCTGCTGGAAAGCAGTCCCATGGAGAAGGACCTTGGGGTCCTGGTGGATGACAAGTCATCCATGGGACAGCAATGTGCCCTTGTGGCCAAGAGAGCCAATAGTATCTTGGGATGTATTAAGAACAGTGTGGCCAGCAGGTCAAGGGAGGTTCTCCTCCCCCTCTACTCTGCCCTTCTAAGACCACATCTGGAGTATTGTGTCCAGTTCTGGGCTCCCCAGTTCAAGATGGACAGGGATATACTGGAAAGAGTCCAACCGAGGGCTACAAGGATGATTAAGGGACTGGAACATCTGTCATACGAAGAAAGGCTAAGAGACCTGGGGCTGTTTAGTCTTGAGAAGACAAGACTAAGAGGGGGCCTTATTCATGTCTATAAGTATCTCAAGGGTGGATGTCAAGAATGGGCCAGCCTCTTTTCAGTGGTGCCCTGTGATAGGATGAGCGGAAACGGCACCAAGTTGCAACACAGAAGTTCCACCTCAACATGAGGAAAAACTCCTTTACTGTGAGAGTGACAGAGCACTGGAACAGGCTGCCCAGAGAGGTTGTGGAGTCTCCTTCTCTGGAGACTTTCAAGACCTGTCTGGACACATTCCTGGGTGATCTGCCCTAGGTGTTCCTGCTGCAGCAGGGGGGTTGGACTTGATGATCTTTGGAGGTCCCTTCCAAACCCTACGATTCTATGATTCCATGATTATGTCTGTTGTCCTGCAACTGATGTAAAAACAGACTGACCTTCTATCAGGTGATTTACAATTTAATTCAAATCTGTACCAAATACTCATTTCTGGCGCAGACTAATTATGTCCTGGTGATGTTCTGGTAACACAGGTACCTGCTGTTAACATCTAGGGCCAGGTTTTACATGTATCATTTTGCACTTGCCACAGTTGTGGGCAGTTCGGACAAACACACAGACAACGGTACCCTGCCTTTGAACAGGCTCACATTTTTAACTTGCTTTTTATTTCATGCCATCTTGTCTGTTTCAGATGAAATACATACAATAAAGTAAGGTGGAGTTTTGGGGTTGGTTTGTTTGTTTGGTTTTGGTTTTTTTCACAGGTTTTTGTAGAATTATAGTATTTGACTTTTAATGACTATAGGGAAGGCTAGTTTCAATGTTATCACAGCCTCCTGTAGATAAGCAAGAGGCATCTTCAAACCTTTCTGTAAGCAAGCAGTCCCCTTTGCTCAGCTCAGTGAAAGCTACTGTGTGCAGGATAGTGAACTCTAAGCACTTTCATATGCATCTGCAGGTAGAAAACAATTTGGGAAGATCAAACCCCCAAAAAATTACTCTGCCTTTATGTGCTGATGAATGAATTTCATAAAGCTAACAGAGAAGTCATCCCCCAGTGCAATACAAACTCACATGATGTAGCATGCAGAAGCCACAGAGTGACTAAGGCTTGAAGTAGAGTGTATTTGATAGCATCTATGGATTAGCAAGGCAGAAACAGGAAAGGATTGTGTCCAACTGAAAAGTGAAGCATTTCCAACCTTCTATTATTCTATCTACCAGAAGAAC
The DNA here is from genome assembly GCA_020745705.1 of Hemiprocne comata. Taxonomy (NCBI): domain Eukaryota; kingdom Metazoa; phylum Chordata; class Aves; order Apodiformes; family Apodidae; genus Hemiprocne; species Hemiprocne comata. Next base: position 89,965,828 of record CM036587.1, read on the forward strand.
CACCAATCTTCCCCCTGAAGAATGGCTTTTTTTAAAGCAAAACCGTATTTTGTACAATGTCCTTTTCCACCCAAATGCAGATGGCCCACTGGAATACAAGGATTACAGGGCTAAATAATAGCTTTCTATAAGTACTATTGAAAAGTTTTCTGATCAAACAGCTATCAGGCCAATAAAATGCAGACTGTTCATTTTCAGCAAATTACAGCTTTGTTTTATGATCCAAAAGACAGTCATGGTGTATCTCCATCCAAAAGACAGTCATGGTGTATCTCCTGATTTGATTCTAGCAACCTTCCCGAAGGAATTTTGTAAGTATCATAGCAGAATATCTCCCATAATTTACCTCAACCAAAAAGGGTGAACAAATTCTTTTTAAAATAAAGGACAGTCTGTCTTAATTGGAATTGTAAGACAGAACAGCCAGAATAAAGACATCTTGGGGATTCTGTTTTTCTCTTAACTCTTCTTAAAAGCTGTTTAATATAACCCATCCCAAATAACCCTAAATTAAGGCAAGAGATCCATGGTGTACAGATACCTTGAAAAGAAGACATTCATTCCAATATAAAATGAATAGCATTGTATTAACGTTTATTTCTAATTACAAGAAACAGAATATCAGTCCCTTATTTGTACAAAAATACCTGAAAGATTACAATTAGGTTCACAAGCCAAAAAGCTATTTACAGTATGAAGCAAAGCATATTGAATAAAGGTTTTGTCTCTTAAGTTAATACCTTTTGCATTCCCTGAAACTTTAAACTTTATTCCATTTTACAGTCACTAAATCTTGCATTGTGACAATATAATTTACGATAAGCAAGTCTTGCCACTGGAAAGGTGCATTGATTGGTCAAACTGTCAGGTATTTAGTGCAGAAAAGATAAGACAAAACATCTAAACTGAGGCACGTGTTTCTTCAAGATTAATTAACAAATAAAAAGTTTTTTGTATTTTAACACCTATTGTAACATAACTTAACTAGTAACCTCATTACCAAAATGGTTTGGCATTTTCCTTCTCAACATATTCAAGATTGCTACATGAAGTATTTATTTAGAAAATAAAATCACAGGCAAAAAGATAAAAATTCAACAGGCTCCAAAACAACCCTGAGCATCCCCTTTACATTCATGTCATTTAAATACAAAAATAAGAGTCAAATGTCCTTCAGTCCTTGGTATTCTGAGCTGGCAGCCAGCTGAATCTGTTGGAAAACTATGGTGGTATTGACTGTTTTCCAGCAGAAAGAAGACAAAGCAGTGATCTGCTTAAGTAAGATTGTTGCCACTTTGAAGGTGGTCGCTTTCTCAAAACAGCTCACTTTAGCTGGGAAAAGTACAAAATACTAAGTCAACCATCTACATACAAAAATCATGATTCATAGTCAAACTTTTATTCTCAATTTAAATAAGATGCAAGGTTTGTTTTTTTTTATAAATATGAAACACTGCAAATACTATCTGCCTACTGGGAAAAATGCATGGTTGTCACTACGCTATGTAAACAGAAAAACTTAAAACTACAGCATAAATGGTCTTATAAAACTGGTAATGTAGTCAATACAAGTATCTTTTTTCTCCTAATAGGGGCCAAATAGAAGCATGCAAAGTGAAGTCAGACTTAAGTTAGCTTAATTTCAAGGTTTTAAAATACATTGACTAGAAAGCAGAAACACTTATTTCACTATGTACAATTAAAAAAAAAAACAAACAAATGAACAAAAAAGGCTTCTACTAAAAACAAAATCAAGTTTCTTCATTTTTTAATATCTAGACATTAAATGGAAAAAAAATACTAAGTGTGTTCTGTAAACTAAAATACAGTGTTTCTATACCATTGACATAGTTATAAGCTGATATGGACGACTCAGGCAGGTTATGGTTTGTCTTAAGCTATTCTCAACACTACATGAAGACCTAAAGATGTAGGATTGGTTTTCCTTTTTTACCCTTTCAGATGGCTAGGATTTCAAACCCAGTGGCAAATACTAGTAAGGATAAACTAGCCTGCGTAAATCATTTACCATCTTAAGAACGGTCCATTCTGCACGATGCCCTGCAAGTTGCCAGGGGGGAATACTTCTCACTGGCTAACTGCATGAAGTACTGGGAAGTCAGTTCAGTAACAGTTCCTGCACCAACCACATTGCTGAAAGAATGATCTTTGCAATTGGAGGATCCAGGTGGGACTCGCCTAACTTTAATACTGATTTATCATCAGAAGGAGTTATTGTGTAAACATTAAATAATTGATTTAAACATTAACAATAAAGCAGTTCTGATGACAAACCAGCACCAGAGCAGGATACATCTTGTCTACCATAGGTACTGGCGTGCTTTAGTGTGTATGACACAGAGTTACCTTGATGGATGATACTGCCAGCAGCTAGTTCACCATCAAATGTGCTTCCATTCCTGATATGTTCTTTCTCACCATGAAAACCTTCATGGCCCTACAGAAAGCAGAAGGGGTACAGTGCCTTTTATGCCCTGTTACCCAGGAGAGCTTTGTGTCACTGTAGCTTTACTATATGGAAACAGCTCTTTGAAACAGTCTGAAAATTCAAGGAGCTATAAAGCTAAAAACACTGTTTTGTTTTTTGTCTTTTTATTTTGTCATACTAAGACTACCCGCAGAAGAATCTTCTCACAAAAAAATGGTGGTTTCAAATACAAGTGTACTCATTCAGTCCTACTCTACTTAGTAACAGTAAGTTTCCTCAGGAAAACAGTCAAAAGGCTGTAAAAAACAAACCACCACTCCGATAATAAAAATTTGTGCATAGAATCTAATACAGTCTTTGCATGACTTGGATGCCACTAATATGCCATCAACATACTACAGCCATAATGCTACAAGTCAACAGTTTTAAGAGTACATATATGGTGGTATGTTCTTTTAGAATTGTATCCTCATTGCTTCTTCAAAGACATCTGCAGATCATCGAACCTCAGGTCTCCAGAGAAGTTGAGACACACGCGCACACACACACACACTTCTTTTTTCTTCTAGATCCTTTTAGGCTGAAGCATTTCATACATTTTAGGGTGCAGATTAATACCCAACTCCTGCATGAATTTTAAAAGCCACATCAGCTCCTAATATAGGCTGCATACAATATCCGAAACAAAGTAGGAGTGCAAAAAACGTGATCAATACAAAAAGTAAACACACTAGTCTTAATTGTCAAGATTATTCCAGGGCAAGAGTTCTTTTCAAAGATTTCTCTTCACACTTGTTCCTGTTAAGTGGCCCAGCCAAGATAGTTTCCAGTTTTGTTTCAAATTTACTCATGGTTTTACATACCCTCCCCCCATTTTTGGGATGCTGGGACACTCAGCAGCAATCACTCTTAGGTGTTAGACAAACCAGCAATCTTGGTCTGTTGGCACCTGTCGAATCCATCCCTTTCAGAGTCCCAAGGTGCATATTTTTATTTATTTTTACCAACTTACAAATCTGCCAATTCCCCAGTGTCAACGTTTTCTTACAATTACTCTTCTAGCAAATCCAGTCCTCAGTGAGAGTTAGATTTGAGGTCATAAGGCCACTCGAATGCAGTGGTGTTTGAGTTTGCAGGGCAAGACTCCTTTGTTTAGTTGATAGAATTCAACAAGCTGGATTAGATCACTGAATTTGGTGTTCCCATCATCCAGGCTGAAAAATATCTGTCCATCATCTTCACACTGGGGAAACAAAATGTCCTTTTCAAGTTAGACTGCACATGAAGAGATGTGAGGGTGGCAAAACATGAAGAACACAAGTGTGTGCCGTAAGATAAATGATGGGCAGTGCCCTAACAACCTACTGCCCAGAGATCTTCATGAAACTGTGCACAGCACTTGAAAAGAATGCATGTTAACCCAACGTGAAATGTTTTATTTATAAAAGTGAAAGCTCACGGGCAGAGTAACTAAAGTTGTGGAGATAGCACTGGTCTTCATTACATAAAACAAAAATAACCCCCCAAATATTTGTTAGCCTTTTGTAAAATTGGCAGGAGAAGCAAAAGGAGAGAGTTTGGACCAATAAAGAAATCTGCATGATCTTAAACTGCTGATGCTCTTTTTGATCAAGATAAAAATCAAATAGGTTCTTGACATCGCAGTGTAATGCTATTTTAAGATCAACATTATTGGATAACCTCGAGAATTTAACGTTTCCCTAAATTATTCTATGTGTGCCTAAGTGACAGAGGGTCAGCTGCTGCTGTTGTTGCTGTCAGTCACAGAGAACAAGATCTGTGCATTATTTCTATACCTAGGTGACTTAACGTTAGTTTTCCAGGCAATGTTAACAAAGAATTTTAATCATACATTTGACAATTCTAAAGAATACTTGCAAATATATTTGACATCCCTGTTAATTGTGTCCAAAGAAGGACTATGATGCTGATGAAGGGTTTGGAGCATATGTCTTAAAAGAAGCGGGTGAGGGAACTGAGTTTGTTTAGTCTGGAGAAAAGGAGGCTGAGGGCAGATGTTCTTGCTCCCTACAGCTGCCTGAAAGGAGGCTGTAAGAAGGTGGGGATGAGTCTGTTCTATGAATTTAAAAGTGATAGGACAAGAGGTAATGGCCTCAAGTTGTGCCAGGGGAGGTTTAGATGAAAGGGTTATCAGGCATTGAAACAGGCTGCCCAGGGCAGTGGTGGAGTCACCACCCTTGGAGGTATTTAAAGTTGTATAGACATAGTACTTAGGGATGTGGTTTAGTCAAGGACTTGTCAGCGGTGGGTTAATGGTTGGACTCTGGATCTTGAAGGTCTCTTCCAACCAAGGTAATTATGTGTGATTCTGCATGATTCTGTGTGTGAATTACATCAGTAATTAAAAAGAGGTTTTTTAGATGTTGGCAAAGCTTTATGATTTAAAATTTCTATTTTTGTGATCAGTATCAAAAACAACCTACTTACCGGCAAGATTTGAAAATGCTTTATTTTTTGATGATGGCACAGCGTAAGTACAAATGCCTTTGGATTGCTTTGGCTGTCCCGGAGAAGAAATAGTCTAGGAGAGAACATTTTCAAGTACACACTGAATACCATGATCGACTTCTTTATAAATAATCAGAACTACTAAGTCATTTTGTGCTATAGCCTAACTCTTCTTCAGTCGCATCAACTGGCAATTGGCTTTCAGTTGTTACACCGTAACTGTGCAACACAAATAAATGGAGAAGCAAGAAGTGAAAGATACATAAGAGTATTTCTTCCCCTATGCATGTATGCATGAGGCTTTTTTTAAGGGTGTCTCTTACTGGGCTCTCCATTACTGATAGGTAGGTACTCTTAAAACAAAAACGTTCGCATTTAACTCCAAAGCAAATGTGGATTTCTGGAGATGGGAAAGTAATACATGAGAATCTGTTCCCACTCTCTGGTATCTTGCATCAGTTTACAGAAATCCAGTGTTATCAAAATTATGTTTACATAAAATTGCTGCAATTGCACAGAAACAGCTCAATACTTTCTTAAAATGATGAATCAGTTAAGTAGCATCCACATTATAAAGACGGGGAAAACACACACTGATTTTTCATCTAGAACAGTCACAGTATTTCCCCCTCAGCATCATTGAAAAAGAATATACTTTAGGAGTATAGCTAGCAACATCACACACTGTGTAACTGTCACTTTAAAGTTGACCCACAAAATTAAAGCCCTAACTCAAATGGTTAAATACATATTTAGAAGAGGAGAAAACAAAAAATAGGCAAAAAGATGTTTCCTTCCCTTGACATTTATGAACTAAGGAAGGTGAACCTCTCCATGCCACAGGAAACAAGAAAACACCTTTGGCATAAGGTTCACGGGGCCAATCACTAGTTGATTTGTGAGATGGCCAAACACAGTATTGGGGCAGGCCTCAAGCCCTTTTAATTGCTAACCACTAAGCCAGGAACACACTTTTCCACGGCTGAGTTGCAAGAACTGCTTTTTGTCTGATGCACCCAGAAGAACTTACTCCAGCTCCTCAGGACCAATTGAGAAATGTCATTACCACAAAAATGAACCATCCTAACTACAGTCAGTCCAATAATCAGAGACAGGCATGTTTTGCCACCACCGGAAACCATGCATGGTATTCAAACATTCTTTTTTAGTCCTAGCAAGACCAGATGTGTGGAAAAGGGACCAAAGACTTTACACATTAGGATCCACCTCAGGGAGAAAGATCTTACCTGCCCTGTGGTCACTGCAGATCATGGAGATATCTCTAAATTATCTTTCATCTAGCCATTTCAGATAATGCATGGCATCATAAGCTGGTGGCACAAAGCAAAGCTCAGCACAACTGGTCCTGCAAGTGTTTACTCAATCTCTGACAAGCAACAGGCCTTCCACACAAACAGTGACTATAAATATAGATGCATCAGCTTCCAGAAACAGCCAAATTATAGCAGTATCAGCTGCATATATACACTGCTGAACATCTTACACGAGCCATCAGAAGACTGGTAACTTCCTACCTTCTTTTGTTCAAGAACACACAGAGCAGGAAAATACAGGCAAGACTCTCCTATCCTGAAAACCACATTTCTTACATCTCAAGAGCACATACGTAACATGGTTCTTTTGCCACTACTGACTGACCTTACTACAGCCAAATTAACCAGTCTTCACCTTCCACAGTGACTAAGCTGGCTAGTCACAAATTTAACACCACCTCAAAGGCATTGGACATATTTATGAAAACCCCAGGAAGGATGGAGCCATTAGATTCTTAAGGCAACAAGTGAAAATGAGCCCAAGATTGTAAAGATCTGTGGTGTGAGAGAACCAGAAACCCACTAAGTCAGCAGTGATCCTCTGCATTCTCAGCCTCTTGTCTCTGGTTTGACCTGCTGAGCTAAAACCCAGCAGCCTTAGCCCAGCAGAAAACCTCAAACAATAAAAAAACACTGCTGGATGAACATGCACTACCAATTTCTATTTCTCTAATGTATTTAATTCTTCACAAAGATTAGGGTTGCTTCTGAATCAGAAAATGCCAAAGAAAGGTTTGAACTCCCATGCCAATATGGCATGGAGGTTAGTTAATTGAAGGCAACCATGCTCTTCCCATCCCAGAAATAAAGAACTGCCAAACGCAGTTTAAGCAACTCCCATTCAATAACCATAACTATAGATAAATAAGGGAAACAGATGTTCAGAAGATGACTTAAATCTCAAATACAGGCATTTTTGAGTGCTGCAACAGGTACTTTAATTTCTTTGCTATACAACAGAAATGAATAGTGAGAAATCATCATTAACTGCTCTGATTCATGCAAAAGAACACAAATGGCTGATTATAAATTTGTGGGGAAAATGGCCTGAGAAATATGTCCTCAATACAGATTACAGGAATGAATTATTTTCAGATTCTAACATTCTCTAAAACTTGATTGCCTCAGTTGGAAAAAAGAAAAATGTTTAAGTGTACTCTTAATATTTTATTTCTCAAATTAAGAGTTAGAAACAAAAAACCCTCCTACAAACACACGCTCTGTCTTTTTGAAATCCAGGCAAGTTATAATGGGACTACTCAAGAAACAGGTTACTTTTGGAAGTGCTTACAAACCTGTAGACCCTTGTGGCAGAAGTTGTGCTTTTATCCGTAACGCTTGCCACCAGATAATAAATACTAAGCCACAGGAATACCTACCCATCTACAAGCCCTTGTTGCTTAATAATCCTGTGAGATTCTTCTCTAGAGATTCTGCCGTGAAACCAGTGCTGTGTCCTATGAATAACTGGAGGCAAGAGGGAAATGAGGGAAAGACAGGATGGTTAAAAAAGGTAACATGTGCAACAGTTTTTTCCACACGCTAATTATTTAAACATTTTAGAAGTGGATATAGCGTCTTTCATCAATCTATAAAAATAATGTATCATGATGAAAAAAATGCACCAGCTGTTGCATCTACTTAATGCACCAAGCAGACAGTTAGCCCCATGTATTTTCTGATTTGCAGATGTATGATTAGGTTAACGAGAGAAATCTCTCTGCCTTTTTTGTAACTTCTGCCTTGTACTGCCTTTTTGTAACTTCGTAGAATACAATTTATAAGCTAACAAGTTAGAACCAAATCCCTTAACTCTCAAATCATGAAAAGGACTTCAGCTTGTGCTTTCAAGGGTGGAGTTACCGCCAAGTATTTTTGTTTATTCTTTTATTTTTTTCAAATGGCATTTTAAAATTCTGTTCAAGAGAACAGAAACACAGAATAGAAACAGAGAATAGCTGTGTTTCCCCTAAGAAGTCCATTATATTAATGTGTTATTTCCTATTATTTTAATAAACTTAAAATCTCAAAGAGACGTTCAGGACTCACATTACAGGCACCTGTATTTTACATTATTCAGTTATTATGGAATGAATATTGTTTTGAAGACTCCTCTTTCTCCTCTTTATAGATTAAGAGATCACCCATTGACTTTCCTTCTTTAAAACAAAGAATTAACTTCTGGATTGTTTTAAATGGAAATATTTATGGAGTCTCAATTTTCATAAAATCTGAGTTTCAAAAGTTTAAAATTGAACAAAAGCTTGAGTGTGCCTTTAAAGGAAAACATGTTCCTTCTACTATGTCTGTATGGGTAAGCAAGCATGTTAACGACACAGACGCTACTGGTAAACACAGAGTATTTGACATCGAGGCATTAATACTACATGACTGGACTCTGTCTCTATATGAAATGTAAGTTTTATTTACTCATAGACACCTCTTATACTATGCTTAAAACCAGCAGAATTTACCTGTACTCAGTGTGGAAGGATGGAGTGGACTTTGGCTACCCAAGATGTTCATTCTTGTGCTACGTTTCTATAGAGAAAAACGGATTACCGTTAAATCCACACTAAAGCCTCAACAGAAGAGAATTAGTGCACATGCAATATAGATTTAATTTACAGGAAGCTGGGGGCTGGGCAAGTTTAATGCAAGGATGAGAAAAAGAAATGCAACTTTGAAGGGGGCTAATCTACAAGCAGCAGCTCATTTCAGTTGGCTTAAAACACAAGCCAAATGTTAATGACGGAAGCTCAGTATCTAAAAAAAAAAAGAAAAAAAAGGAAAGATAAAGAAAAAATGACAGAAAAAAGAAAATTCTTATATGTTTCTGCTCAGGCAAAACACCAGGCACTCAGTAAATCAAGCAGTATTTCCCTCCCGTACGTAAAGCACCAGCTAGTGCTTCAGTAATGACTCCTGTTCCCTAAGAGACGAGCATGTGGGAAAACTTGTACTGCAGCTGTCTGTCCACAAGACACTATAAACAAGTTACATCAGTTTCCATTGCAAGAGGTCCTGCCTCTTGTATATTCTGCAATTAAACTTACTGGGAGCAAGCCATTAGTCAGAGCCCCAGCCTCTTCCATGTGGGGAAGCATTTAATTTGACATATTCCTCCTCAGAGACTGGTTTTGCAAACTGGCAGTAAAGTTCTGGTGGGTCTGCTTTCCCCCTCAACTTTCCTCTGGACACTAGGGGGACAGAGAAGCAGTGGTAGAAGGTTGTTGTGAATGTGACAGTTTTGCTAAAGATGGATATTGACTTTCAGATCTGCATGCTTGCAGTGTGATTGCTTCAGGTCGGAGCTAAACTATACTGTGACCAGCACTGCACTAACATCATAGCACACTCTGTGTTTTGGCTCTCAAGAGACACTTACTAATTACAAAAATAGAAAAGAAGAGAAGATAGCTACCCTCCAAGCATGTCCTTCTTCCAAGGCAGCACTCTGCGCTTCAGCAGGATTTTCAATAACTCTTCCTATTTGCCCCGAAAAATCCATTGCTACTAGTGAGTTTTCAGATACACTTCTCTGAAAAGGAATTTTCACTTGTTTCAAAAAACAGGGAAAGAAAAAACCAGCTTGAGAGTTTCATTTCAACATGTCTTAGTTTCAGAAGACTGTCCAAAGTTATCCTTCAACAGCACAGAAAATACAATATATTTTTTTTCCTCCTTCTAGAAGATTCACAGACACAAAAATAGATGGCTTTTCTTTTTAGGCCACAGGGGAGGGAGAGGATTCAAAGGCTGAGAATAAAATCTGTATTGCTCAAGTTGCCCACTTGCCCTATTACTATACTCCAGTCATTTTCAGGGCCAGTTGGGATCCAAATATAGGATCTTCACTTTTAGATAGCTAACAGTCAGCTCTTGGCCCAACATATTTTAAGAGATTTACATCTTAGTTTTGCCAGGCCTAAGCTGGCTTCTGCAGAGACAGCCAGATGTCTCTGTACTGTACATCTCAAAGTGCCTGACGCATCCAAGATTTTTCAATCATGTGGATCATGTAAGTCTAAGAGAATAGAGAGCCAACCACGTAAACTGTATTCATGTGAAACATGAACTTTACATTGATTTGCTACACAATGCTGAATTTACATTTCTTAGTGAAAAATTTTCCACTTATAATATGCAAAAGCAAATGTATCTTTTCCAACATCATACATTAATGAGGTAAAGTTCATTACTTACTACTGGAGTGGAAAAGTGTGGAAGCATGGCTTTTCTCTGCTGGGGAATTCTGTAATTCTGATACAGTAGCATTCCATACTGCCAAAAGAAATGCAAGGACATTATTTTTCAAATACAAACCTGAGGAAAAAAACTGTACTGACTTCATAATGCCACTTACACTGGAGCAAGGTGCCAGCAGTTGATTATTTTCATGATCAGAAGCTGTCCCAAAGCAGTCTGCATTGAGTAATAGTGACTGGCAATCAAGCAGTAAATATGCACAAGTTTTAAATAACAGCACTTTTACAAGCCTCAGTGAAACACACAAGTAATTTCTGCCACTCTCAGCTATCACTCTGTTTTCCTTGTAGAATACAAGCTTTCACTGGAGGTCATTAACTCCCCCTCTTTTTACCCTCTAGTAACGTGAACTTAAAAAAAAATTCTGCTTAAGGTGTTCAAATTTGGTTTTCATAATCATAACAATTAATAACCTTTTAAATTTGCTATCTTGTTTAATGAATTTCAGCAGGAAGTAACACTTTTGGTACTTTCCTCATCCTTATAAAAATAAGGTGACTGAATTCCAGTCATGCTCCTCATTGAACATGATAAAATTTAGCAACACTAGGTAGCTAGGATGGTAGGAAAACACCTACTCAGTGCCTTCCCCAGAGGCACAGTGCTGAAGTGTAGCTACATTGCTTACTGAATCTTCTAATTGAAATGGTATATATAATTTTGTAAACAGGATAATATATGACTATGGAAAGCTAAATCAGTAGGTCAATAAAAAGGAGGGTGACCGCAACAGCCTTGAGGCACAGCCTTAATTTACCCTGACTATACACCTTTAACCAGCTTTCAGTGTTCCTTAAAAACACACCCTTTTTTTCCCCTAGTGTTAACTGCCTAAAGGTGACTGTTATATGTCAGCACACAGAAATTACTGCCATAAAGAACTGTTGCTGCCACAGGTCACCCTGCAAAGAAAGGTTCCTCTGAATGGTCACAGCAAGATGCATGTCTACATATTTGGTAAGAATAGCTAATTCTGTACACTGTGAAGGTCTTTCCTGGCCATTCAGGAACATCAGTGCCTTGACCAGTGTAACTACTTTCTTCAGAACAAGTGATATCTTCAAGGCACAATTCACTACAATTATGTGATTCTCTATTTGAGCACCTTCCCCACAATGCAAAATTCTGTGTAAATAAGGAAAGGACAGCTGAGAAGAAACACTTGGAATTGTCTGGGGACTAAAACTCTTACCATAACTGTTATTGTGTATTAAACATGAGTCAAGTCAAGTTAAGTAACTGGAGAGCAGATTATTATAGCCAACAGAGGTATGAGCTCCACAGAAATCAAATACACCCCTGAGATTGTTTCTTGCATCCTGGCCCATACTATGGCTAGCACACCTGCTTTTGTAACAGCTTAGAATAGGAGTTTCTGTACTGGAACACAGAATCTCTGACAATTAACACATGAGATAATATTTGGAGAGCATCCAAAGAGACGTGCTCTGGTTTGGAAGGTGACCACTTAAAGTAGATGGAGAACAGGCACTGTGTTTTCATACTGGCAGGGCTAGGAGCCTGATGTGTTTTCCCTACGCTTACAAGGTTTTGCATGATGAACAGTCTGCAAGGGGAGAGGAAAAGGTAATTGTAGCAAACATTTGTCATGTCTTGAGGCTAAACAAAAGTGATACACTTTGTTTGAAAGGGAGGGGAGGAATAAGCAATGCTCATGCAGCAATAGGAAACCCTGTTGCTTCTTCTAGTCAATGCAACACAGGGACCAGGAAGCAATAAAACCTCATACTCTTTCTGATGTACCCACTCCCTTCCAGCTGCTTAGACGCACGCTGCTGGAATGCGTCTTCTTCAGCAGGTGGGTGTGCAGCACCAGTTTGTGAATGCCTGTATTTTTTAATCACATTTTGCATGTTACACTTGGACACAGAATATTAGTGAGTAGGATAACTGAGCAGGAAGGGAGGTGGGATTTTCATGGGTAACACAGTATCTGTACATCTTTATTATTTTCTTTTATATGTGTATATTGCCTGTAATATGAGGGAGGGTGTAGTAAGGTACAGAGGAGAACACAGTACTTTTCAAGGCAGCATCTTCAGGGAAAGATTTAAAAACAAACCAACCCCAAATTTCTGCAAAACAAAATCATACGAAATTCATATGTGGAAGGAATTGAGCTCAGTGCTGTGCTTAAAAGCTTGGGAGGGACAGGTCTACCTGGTATTTTAGAATCATAGAATGGCTAGGGTTGGAAAGGACCTTAAAGATCATCTAGTTCCAACCCCCCCGCCTGGGCAGGGACACCTCCCACTAGACCAGGCTGCTTAGGGCCTCATCCAATCTGGCCTTGAACACCTCCAGGGAGGGGGCATTCACAGCTTCCCTGGGCAACCTGCTCCGGCATCTCACCACCCTCACAGGAAAGAACTTCTTCCTAATGTCTAGCCTGAACCTCCCCTCTTTTAAGTTTCAAACCATTGCCTCTTGTCCTCTCACTACACACCCCTGTAAAAAGCCCTACCCCAGCTTTCTTGTAGGCCCCCTTCAGATACTGGAAAGCTGCTATAAGGTCACCCCAGAGCCTCCTCTACTCTAGGCTAAACAACCCCAACTTCCTCAGTCTGTCTTCATAGGGGACGTGCTCCACTCCTCTGATCATCTTTGTGGCTCTCCTCTGGACACACTTGAGGAGTTCTATGTCCTTCTTATGCTGGGCACTTGAGAATTGGATACAGTACTCCAGGTGGGGTCTCACCAGAGCAGAGTAGAGGGGGAGAATCACCTCTCTCGACTGGCTGGCTATGCTTCTTTTGATGCAGCCCAGGATACGGTTGGCTCTCTGGGCTGCAAGTGCACATTGACGGCTCATGTTAAACTTCTGGTCAACCACTACCCCAAGTCCTTCTCCTCTGGGCCATTCTCAATCCTTACTCCTCCCAATCTGCATGGGATTGCCTCGACCCAGGTGCAGAACCTTGCACTTGACCTTGTTGAACTTCATGCGGTTTGCAAGAGCCCACTTCTCAAGCCTGTCAAGGTCCCTCTGGATGGCATTCCTTCCCTCCAGCTTGTTGACTTCACCACACAGTTTGGTGTCATCAGCAAACTTGCTGAGGGTGCACTCAATTCCACTGTCCATGTCGCTGACGAAGATGTTAAATAACACTGGTCCAAGTACCGACCCTTGAGGAACACCACTCATCACGTGCCTCCATTTGGACACTGAGCCATTGATTTTGCTCTTAGCTGTTACCTTTTTGGAGGCAGATGATGTTTAAGAACACATAGGTATTTGCTCATGACCAAATGTAACTTAAACTATAGGTGTAGTTCTTTTTGCATAGTAGAGATTAGGTACCTTTAGAAGGCGAAAGGCAGTCATCCAGCATGTCCTGCTTTGCTCATCTTCAGCACACAACAACCTCAGTTCCTTAGTTTCATTTCTCACTCTGTTGGGCTATAAAGTATTAGAGGGAAAGTCAGCTACATCCAGTAGAAAACCAACAACACTGTGAGTTTACTGCAGAGTAAAGGCAGGTACAGTATTAGTCTGAGAAATAGCCAAGAAAAGCTCACACCACGCTGAATTAAAGCTCAGGAGAGGCTGAGCATGCTTTGAATGAAACCACTTTCTCAGCAAGATAAATGGCAGCGCCCTCTTTGAAATACCCTACAGTTCTGTCAGTTTATATGAACAAGGTACTCAGGTCATACTAGAATCGGAACCAAGGTGTTTGGGTGTCTTTTAAGAACTGTGAGAAGTTTTACGAGCCCCCATTTCAAGATGAAGAACCAAAGTTTCCATAAATGAAGGTAACTGAAAGTCTGCTTCTATGAGTTCAGGATCTGCCCCACAGCAAGCCTCTAGTCTCTGAGGCAAACCCATGTTTTCTAACTCTGGAACAGCTTCTAGGAAGAAGACTACTTCACTGCTGTCAATTAAACCAGCTCCCAGCCTTATTTTCTTCTCAGAAAATTACATGGAGCTTTAAAATACTTTCCAAACCTATCCATCAGCACAATGGTTCTTAAAATCCTCAAGGACAACTGCTTATTCTTATTTCCATTTTCCAATACAATCTTCTTCAAATGAATGCAAACCTCTGTCTGACAATAATGGTACAATTACACCCTACAGCAGCTCGATCCTTTGTTGCTGTATCATTTTGGTGCTAGCTGTCCAGAGAAACTTTCCTATTCAGTTAGAGTGCTTGGAAAAAAATGTTCATCTGTGAGGTGAACCAAGGCTACCTGACAGACACACCATACTTCAGCACTGAGCTGATTTCGCACAGAAATATCCCAAGTCAAAGGAGCACCAGATAAAGTGTTAAAAGTGTCACACAAAATGATGGCAAGATTCACAGGACATGCCTGCCAAATGAAAGACGTTAAAGATCAAGTCCTCATGACAGAAATTCTTGTAGAGTTTTACATACAAATCCCATTTAGCTATGGGCATGGGGGACTCTGAGCTACCAACACCGTCTCGAACTTTGGAAGAACTTAATGAGAAATACCTTTATGCAAAATCCATACTCTGCAGGTGCATTGTACAACTTCTTGCCTGCTATCAATGAGAAGATATTGCTGTCTTCTAGGTCAGCCAACAGTTGCAAATGTCTTGGCTCCTGGGGAAATAAATATGTTTTATCAGAGGTAAGTGTAAGATTTTGGAAGATCTTGCTGCAGGCTTTGCAGTCTCTCAAGACCAACCCCCAACAGAGGGCAGCGCATGAACACTGTGCTTCTCTCCCAGGCAGCCTGATGTGGGCATGACATGTCACCTTTTAAATACCAGCTACTAGCAGAAGATGCTTTATACAAGAAACTGGCAGAATACTTATTCAAATGCATCACATTAAAAATGGAATAGTCCTTTACATTGCTCCTGAGAAATCTGAAATTTACATAACATAAAACAGTGTTTAAGGTATTATTTAAACTAAATTCATGAACCATGTGCTTGGAGAGCATTTGTCTTGCTATCCTTGTTAGCACCACTTCAGTAGCCAAAATTATATTGTCCAGCTAGTTTGGTTTTATTATATAACAATGCCAGATAGTTATTTTCATGCATTGAGCCCAGGGCTTGCTTGTCATTTGATCATGGCTCGCTTATCCTTTTTTATGTGATAAAAAAGGGAACACTGTGTGCAGATATTTAAAAACCAGCAAAAAATACCCACTGTAAAAGCAGAAAATGCTTTCACATGCTAGTACTGTGCAGTTTCTTTTTTAATCTTACCTTTGAAGTTCCTTTTGTAGAACAATAAAGTCCTGATCTCCTCAAACACACATACAATTTCTTCCATGATTTCCTACCCAGCTCTTTCACATGCAAGAAACCTTGAATTTCAGGGCAGCTACTGGAGTTTAAAAAGTTCTGTTGGAGAGGAAAATGCAAATGAAGATTGTGTCCTATAGATGGATCATAAAATTGTCACTGAATTTGCAGAACAGAGAAGCAAACGGCAAATCACTTTGCTGATTCGGGGTGCAGTTCCACATTATGCTTAAACTGACCTAGATGTTTAAACTGATTTACAACCAAAATGGATATTCCTGCTCCTCCTGTTATATCGACCTGGCTAACTCCTCCTGCCACTGATATTTTCCAGTTCTCTATGTCACTACTTAAATCTCCAAAAAGCTAAATAACCATTTCTCTATATCCACAATGTTCTTGCACTTGGCCTGAAGGGACACAAGTATCCTTATTAATTCTTAAAATAATATATTGTCACAACAATTCTGACAACTAATCTAACTTGGAAATGTTGGCCAAAATCTGAAATTTTTTCCTGAACTTCTAAGAATGGGAACAGCCTGTTTCAGGATTTCCCACATTAAAGTCTTACACAGCACATGTACTTCTCCCAAAACAAGAGGTATGACATAGAACATTTAACTAAAAATTAAATGCTGAACAGTCAAATAAGTTTCAGCAATTATACTAGACTTCAAGATCAAAAAATATGTATTAGAGGGACCACACATAGAATAACTTGATTTGCAATACATCAAAACAAGGAGCTAATTGATGGATTGCTCCCTTATTACAATGGGCCAGATTTTTAACTGACAGAGGGCTTGCTCAGTAAGTTAATTGCCAACTAATAAATTCAATAATAGGGATTAAAATGCATAACCCTAGATGCCTCTGCAATTCCTGTAAGTTGTGTTTTGGTGTTATTTGGTAGAAAATGCCCACAGGAAACAAAACCAAAATCAGTGCTCCATGTTAGAACTCTTAGTTGCACTAAAAGCTGGAGTTTTTTTCCAGTCGTCCTCCCCATCTCATCTAACAGAATGGAAAAGAACAGCCAATTTTCCTGCTTTTTGTTCTATGAACCCACTGCTCAACTGTGAAAGGGAAAGACCAAAAGGAGAATTTATTCCCTCTGTCCACCTTTACCAAAAGTAAACTAAGATGCAAGACTTTTTGCATCTCTGAGCCTGGCTTACACTGGGGAAAAACAGATACCGCTGGTTTTAATGCTATTGTTAAGACTAAAAATATTAGCTCTTAATGCAGTATATGATATCCTGAGATGATATTTCATATTCTTCCCTATTTCATGTGTAACTGAAAACAGCAGACTTGCTCCATGTTTGAGATGGCCTCAGATGCAACATGCTTATTGACTACTAGACTGCAGGAAGTTTAGCTTCAACAAATTACCGCTGTCATTGAAATTAGGAGAAACGGTTGTGTTTTTTAAAAGGAAAGGCCTATTTAATATCAATGCTTTAAGGAAGCTTTTTTTCTTTTTATGGTTAAACAACAAACTAAAGAGAATGTGCCCATCCTTTTTCCCCCACCCTCTCATATGGTTAACTCCGGTGACTTACGCTTTTCCAGGCCTGTACCTAACTGAGCCCTCCCAGAAGCAAACTCTTGCATCTCACAAGATTGCCAGGTTTTCCTTCCCCTACTACTTGAGTTACCCTAGGTTCAAAACTTCTCCATCTTCAAGAACATCTTGCTCTTTTAGGGATTCCTGCTGCTCATGTTAACAAGCAAACTCACTTACACTGCAGGAAAAAGGGTCCAAGGTGTGAACGCCTCTATTCCTGCCATTCTGTGGCAATGCCTGTTGATGCCAGTTTTGATTCCCAATTGCAACCTCATTGCACCCGACTTTCATTTTTAATTGCAGAAATTGGTTTCATTTTTTGGTTTGTTTCCCAGCTGAGAGCAGATGCTAATGTTTTAAATTCTTCTCACTGAACCTGGAACCAATATTTAATGGATTTTGAAGTGGTTATAGGACAAAATGAGTGCACTGGTTCAAAAGTCAATGGAAACTTCTTGTATTTATACAGCCAGTGTATATTTGCAAACATGCAAAATGACAGAAATCAAGCTAAAATCAGTTACTTGTATGTATACTTGCTTCATATATTTGTGCCTTCTGCCTTATAATTTGCTTGTTATTTGTGGTACTGTCTTCCAGGCATCATGATCTTATATTTGTAATATAGTACTCTTTTAATAAACTGTGTTTTCATTTGGCCACGTGTATTGAATGTCCCCCGTTTGAAAAAACAACCAAAGAGAAAAAGATTTAAACTACAGGGTTTAGATCAGAGTGCTTAACTTGAGAGGTTTGAGTGAATGAGTTACTGGTCACAGAGGTAGCCCACCCTTCAGCATCACCTTTGGAGGCCAACCAACTGTGCCACCACCACAGTTCCTGCATGAGCAGGCAAGAAACTGTACAGTGACATCAAAACTTCAGTATAAACTCAGTGCATGTGCCACTGCCATGCAGATTACACAGCTCTACCAACATGTATGCGTAAGGTACACATCCCTGTAATTTAATTTGGGGAGCTTTAAATGGGATTACTTTGCAAATCATACAATCTTCTGTAACTGCTTCCATGTACTTTGTAGGGAATTACTTTTCTATATAGAACAGCAACTAGTTGGCTGAACCATGGGGAAATTGATCCTTATTGTTGATTCTCGCCAGGCACATACATGGGACATAAAAAGCAAAAGCAAAACCTCTCACTATCTCAAGCCCATCTTCTAATGTACAGATGGATTTTTACACTTTCCCCTATGCTATGATGTGGAATATAGAAGAGTACTTCTGTTTTGATTTTTATAAGGTATATTTGTTTTTCCACAAATATATCTGTTGAGACTGAGATTTTAGGAATAACACTAGGTGGCCAAACCAGGTACCCACAGAGTAAGGAATATTCATGGAACAAATATGTATGAACATTAACTATGAATACTTTGTGTTTATAATTTATACCTCAATGCCACTGGGTAAGATACTTGTCAGGTATTTTCAGCATTAGTACCATATGCTAACTCACTACAATGGTCTTTCTCCAAACTGCTATTTCCAGACCTTTGAATTCCCTCTTCCTACCCCTCAACCTTCCCCCTCCAGCTCCAAAACTCTTACTTGTCCACACAGATAACTTACAGTACCTGCAAAAGTTGTGATTGTGGAATACTGCCATTTGTCTGCTGGCACCAGGCAACCATTTGCTCCGGAAAGAAATTCTGGACACAAAAAGAGAAGACAATTGAAAGTCACATTATATTTGAACACTTTTACACAGAGCAAGTGGAATTTTCTTCCAGTCATTAATTTTTTGAAACTATCACTCTTAAATCAATCTGGAGATTCCCTGACACAGAAAGTAATACTAAGGCTTTCAAGTGCAGTTCTTCCCTTCCTTCTGCTCACCAAACACCCATGCAGACAGAGCACAGATTTTTAAAATATCTGATATGCAGCATTTCATAAGTGCATTTTCCCATCACTTCCTCTTCTACTGAGGGCTTTCAGGGATGTCTACAGCCTCTGCTTCCTAGGAAATGACTGGATGAATGGTCCTGCAGGTTGGGTATGCAATGACTCCTTGCTACTTGCGTATTTTGCCACCAAATTTCTGGGCTTCCCTCTCCATCCAGAAAGGCTGTTAAGCAAGCAAACTCTCTGTAACTCCACTTGCCATATGGAAGATGCAGAGTAGAAGGAACAACAAGTTTTTTCTGCTCTCACAGGGCTAAACGATATGCCAATGCACTAAAAGCACTCTCAGGTGGGGACCCTGCATGACCTGCAGGATGTACACCTTTACCTTTGATAGCACTCTATCCAAAATACAGTTCTTTCATGCTTGACCCTAAAATCTGCTTAGTCCCTCAGAAGGCTCCAAAGCAAGTGCCATTCACAGATCTTAACTATGAAAAGAGCTCCTGTGTGACTCTTGATGCTTTGATTTGGTTGCTCAACAACCAGGTTTATGCTCAGGGTTTTAAACCCTTCAATCTGTCGAGAGAAAAATGCTTTGCAAGATCTGCCCCTGTATGTTTATATTTCAGGGTAACGTAACAGAGTGCAGAGGTTTTTCTTGTAAGGATAGGTCAGCATCAGTTTCATGAAATGAAAAAGAACTCAGTAAGGATATGTGCAATAATAAGGCTCCATGTCGCACGACTGCTTCATATGCTAAATTTTAATAATGTCAAAGCAGGCATCTACCTCTTGTCCCCCACCCTGCGATCACAAGCAAATACTGTTAAACGTGCTTCTACAGAGCTTTTTGACTTCAGGCATCCAGTAAAATATCTCATTCATACTGAATCTTTGCATGACACGGGTCAGACAGTTTTCTGACTGCTGAATCAATGACTTGACTTCAGATTTATTCCTCTGTTCCCTTTTTCATTTGCCATGTTTTAAAATGCCTATGTAATTTGGTGCACTG
This sequence comes from Hemiprocne comata, assembly GCA_020745705.1. Classification (NCBI taxonomy): domain Eukaryota; kingdom Metazoa; phylum Chordata; class Aves; order Apodiformes; family Apodidae; genus Hemiprocne; species Hemiprocne comata. The sequence continues at coordinate 89,986,081 of CM036587.1, forward strand.
AATTTACTATACACAGCAATTACATTAAGTCATTCTTGAAGTTTTTAAACATTCCTTGAAGCATGAAGACATGCAAAAATGCCTGGAATAAAACAGTGACTGATTATAACAAGATGAATCACAACAAAAACATTTCTAGTTTAGAATATTTGTCACTCTTCAGGCAATATAAATCTCAGTCTTTTGGGCATAAAGAGAAGGGCTGAAGAGGAATCACCCTTCTGCCAGGTAAGTTCCACAAAGAATTATGAAAGCTAACATTTACCAGCCTCTCTTGAGCAGAAACAGTGCCATATGGCAACAGCTAATGCAACGGATAGGGAGCCTTCACATTCTTACACCACAAGAATGATTTATTCACTGATTGCAGGAGTCTGGGACTGAATGCCAAGCATTCTGGGTTTTACTCCCATGCTCTGTTATTAATTAAAGTATACCACATGAAATCAATGTACTAGCTCCTATGATACCAAAATTTTTCTACAACACTCAGATGTTGATAGGTTATCAGATGGAGAGATCAACAGAAGTGAAAAATTACGAACACTCCATGTACAGAAACGTTTCATACGGTAAGACAAGGCACAGCCTCTGAAACAAGCACTAGCAGATGACAAACGTACGTGCAAGCACACGTGCGAGGATGCAGCAACTGTGCATTAGCATCTATGAGGAGAGGACTGAATTTATCATCTGCAGTAACTTCAGAAATGAGTTTTCATGTGCCCTCGTGTATCTTATTTCTTCTGGCACCACAAATGCCTGACTGGCCCAAAATCTGTTCTCACCTCAACCGCCTCTCAATTATCCTTCTTCAGCTATCTAGATGGGTCACACCAGCTGACATCGGCTCATGCCAACAGCCCATTCCAACTTAATTGTTTAGATTAAAACGTGAAAGATCATCCCCAAATAAGCAATTACACAGCAAACAATTTAAAATGACAACTTTCAAAGGATTGTACAAATCCAGGAATAAGTATAGCTATGACATACAATATGCTTCAAGCACAAATATATACTTTAGGACCTAGAGAGGGTGAGTTACTGTGGTCAGTAAAGAAGGCAAAGTACACTAGTAAAGCACAGCCACAGGTGAGACACTGTTCAGCATATGTAACAATTCCTTGTATACAGTAAGTGCTTTAGGGGTTACTCAGAAGGGGTTTTAATTGTTACTGTCAGAGATTAAACAGTTTGGATACAGCACACTATGTGACTGATTTGTTTCAAATCAAGTAACTTTGAAGATAATGAGTAAATTGCACTTCCGACTGTTTTTCTTAAACCAACAAATATTTCCCGGACTTGGTCACTTTTCAACATAACAATAGCCACTTTGAAACAAGTATATTTGGTAACTTGAAAACACTTGAGGTTTTTAGGCTGGGAAGAGAGTGCAAAGAATTTAAACACTGGTTAAAATTTCTTTGGAAAGAATTCTGGTTTTGGTTTGGTTTGGTTTTCTTTTTATAGATGTTTAAGACATAAAAGTGCTCAACAATGTTATTGCAATCAATCCCTCTGTGGTGTAAACAACTAAGTAATGAGACTCACCATGGGATTTTTGAAAAATTCATATTTTGCGTAATTCTTCCTGAACAAAAATTTACTTTCACTTCCCATTGTGGACTCAACTTGAACTATGAGCTCATGATCTTCCAAGCACCTCTCTGTGGAAAAAGAAAACGATGTTAACACACAGCCAACCACAAGAAGCAGCGAGACCAACTTACAAAACACAGAAGTAAAACTACGCAGTGTAATTCTGTTACCTTTAAAGAAGTTAACAGAAAGTATTATAGCTTTCAAACCTTACTGCCATGAGGCATTTAAAGGAACTAGGGTGTAAGTATCACAAATTTTAATGTGACGTGGCAGTATTCTTCAAAGATTCCCTACATCAGGGCTTCACAAGCAGAGACTTTTGAGAAATGAAAGAACAATTTTTTTGTGTGTGCAGTAGCTTAAACAATACGCAGAAAACTCTTATTTTGGTGCTGGCTATATTCTGTGGAATGGGTAAGGTGGACAGATTTAAGGAGAAAAAAGTTGTGGAAAGGCCACGGTTAGGTCTTGAACTATCAGAGCAATACAGTGTCCTATTTGATCACACTCTATGAACCAGCTGATTTCAAGGTGAACTTCAGGCCTTTATTGTAGATGTCAGACAATGGGGTTTATTATGAAAGAGGTCACAGGATCTACTTTACAGGAATACTGACAGAGACAAATGTTTTGTACACATGACAGGGCAATTTTCTGCTCTAGATTTGGTTACAAGGTAACTCCTCATAACCACCACTTCTCTGGTCAAAAGAATGGCACATCAAAGCATGAGCTTAACAAATCCAGTTCACTGAAAGCAGTAACTCAAAAGAAGGCAGCTGGGCTAAGTGTGCTCTACTTAATGAACTCATTACCTTGGCAAATCTTCAAAAGTTTCTGAGAAAATATTGAGGTATTTTTCAAGTCTTAAGAGTCAGTACCTTCATCCCTTATATAACAGGAAATAAAAAAAAAAGAGGTAAAACAAAAAATAACTTTCACAGAGCTCTATCCAAAATGCACGTGACTTGCTAGCCAAAGAAGTTTGGAGAGGCCCTTTCACACTTAGAGTTCTGCATCCTCACATTCCCATGGTTAGAAATGCCAGGCTGCCACCCAAATTCTCTTGGGGTGTTTTCAAGATAGAAAGCAAGAAGTCATTGGTATTTCAAAAAGTAGCAAACTCTTGAACGTCACTTGAAATACTCTACTTAGCAGATTAATGTAAAATCTCTGAAAATTTAACTTCTGAATGATCCCATTGTCTTATTTTTTCACCTGCATTTAAGATTGTCAGTCATCACAAGCTCCTTGGCAACTTCAGCATTTACTGTGCATTTGCAGTGTCCAGCCTTGCTATAGATTTTGTTTCCAGGGGTTAACAGTGAAGATTTTCCATACTGGGCTGCTCTCAAATAAAGAGCTGCTTCTTAGTGCATTAGCCATAACACCCCTTTTAAAAGGGTAGTTCTTTGACTAATGTACAGGACAACACTGCTGTTGGTAGCAGTTAATTAAGGACATTTTGCACCACCTGAGTATTCATTACCTAAACTTCCACCTTGTCTAGGGGTTTCACAGTTGAAGTTTCAAGTATTGCTGCTGATCTATTGCTACTGTCCTGGTTTTAGGCAGCCAGTTATGTCAAATCTCCATATTGTAATGAGGATGGTGCGTATACAGAGGGCCTTTCTGTTTTGTAAAGTCTGCTTCCTCCAAAAAAACATTTAATTACATTGGTATGAATCTTCATCACAATCTGAACCCTGAAAGACCATGTGTCCTGCTACTGCCTGCTTCTGTCATCACACAAAGTTTCAGGCTTCGCTTTCCTAACACACTAAAAATTGCTTGCCTAAGGGCAGGGACAAACCAGGTCGTGTTCATTCTGTCCTGAGGAGATATAATGTAGATGAACATAGTCTATTTGTTTTGTATTTTGATCATTAGTTTGTTTAAATATACCCAGTGACTGTTTCTTAGATGCTTTAGGCAACTGACCTAGATGTATTTCTTCACTAAACCAACACCCTTCAGGGATTCTGTGGTGATACTTCTGCTGATTTAATGTTTATATTTTCATCGTGATGGTAAAAACCATCTTGAAGGAAAGGTGTAGCATTTCATAGCACATATATGTAAAAAGGAAGCTAGTCCTGGTCAGTTTGCTACTACTTCATAAAAGTCACACACTTGGGAAGTCCTTGGTAATTTGCACTTGGTTAGTACAAATGGGATGAACTGCCACTTGACACACCAGCAACTCAACCTCCACCCTGCTTTGAGCTTCCTGCTACAAAACTAGAAGCACAGACATCAGTCTATTAAGTTGAATAGGTCAGTCTGTCTTCGAGTGGCAGTGCAGCTAAAGTGACAAGAAATGTCTTCTTTTAGTTTATCTGATAGGCTCAACTCAGTCTCCTCTAGATGCTTCCTAGAAGAACAGGGGGTTTTTTTAGGGTTTTTTTCCCAGAATTGCACTGTATTATTATTACCATAATTTCTACAGAGCTGGAAGTGGTATAAGGTGGGAAAAGCAGTTGGATTCCACTGTGAACAACTCGCAGACATGGCACAAAATTCTGAATTAGAGAATCACTACAAATGACAGGTGGGCTTAAGTGTGAAATAGCCTGCCCTGTTTCTGTATTTCAGCAAGTGCTGTGTCTAACTGTTCCATGTTTAACTTGTTCACATTAAGGCAAATCAAATTCAATGCATATATAAACAAGAAATTCTATGTACAAAACTGCAGCAATTCTTTCTTCCAACCCTACCTGTATTTTCAGAGCTTTACCACTTGTCTTCCCCGCTTCAAGTATATTAAATAAGATGTACAGTCAATTGTGGAGTGGGAAAAATGAGGTTTGTAGGTAGGGATTCCTTCAGTATCCAGACATATAGTCTGTCTTCATAATTATTATTATTATTCCTGTTAATGTCCAAGACAGGTATCTCATTTCCTATCCTAAATTGATGATAGTTAAGCATGGAGTAGCACACAGGGAGCATACTACATGTTATGAGCAGGTTAGGTGTATTTCTAGTTGCAAAGCAAATTATGGAACCAATTCAAGATTCAAAGACCGCTTAAATCTTGACTACAAAGTAGTTTAGATACCAGTGGTACAGTGTGGCAGGAATCATTTCCACAAGTCACATCTAAGCAAGTCTGATGGTAAATTGTCACACCATTGTCTCCATGAGAACACGAAAACTTTGTGCAGTCCAATAGCTGTTTGAAGTTATTTGCAAGCACACGTGTTATTTGGAATATACTTGACTGCATGTGTATAAATAAGTAAGCAGTCAGTGAAGGTTCCCTAAAAACTGGGACCTAGAAGATCACCACAATGATAAATGCACAATTGGCTTCAAAAATTTGCTCTTGTCCTCAGTCTGCCCAATAGTACAAAGATGAACTGGTTCCGCAAACTGAGCTCTTTTGGAAAGAAATGTTAGGCAAGAACACGGAAATAAAAAATATCGTTAACTTAATGAAGGAACTTGCCTCTTTTAGTGGGCTTCAAGTTTACCACCTACAGCATTAAGTCAAGCAAGGATGTCTTGAGTAAGAAATAATATATTCTGGAAACACAGAACTCTCACTGCTCTTAAACCGTATTTCTTTCCACACTGCTAAGTATCTATCTGCCATTGTTTCATACTTAGACTAGCAATCTTATTGCTAGAGGGCAGAATATGGAACATCAGACACCTGATAATAACTTCACCTACAGTGCAGACAGATTACTACCTTGATCTGACAGGTCTCAGCAACAAAGGGAAGCACTTAAGCTACTGAGAAGCTAGAAATGAGCAGATATAAAACAAAAAATCAAACTGCAACCAGAACTGGGTAGGCGCATAGAAGTGGTATTTCAAGTTTATTTACTGTGTCACAGTGTATATACTGTGGTCCTCAAATACAAGAAATTGGACGTTGTTGTCTCCTGTTAAATGAACTCTCTTATTCCCTTTTCTGTCTGCATCCTTTTAAATATGTGAGATCTGTATCGTTACATCTTTTTGACACTTTAAATACTTCTTTGTCCGTTCACGTTATACCCTGAAAGGCTGCAGTACTTTTCACACGGATCTACTTCGTGGCCTTCAGAGAACAGCCCTGGAGCAGTCCCTGCTGAACGAAGTGGGGTGGCTGCTGAAACTCCAACCTGCACACCCCTGTTTCTCTGGGACAGCCTGGGCCCCGCTTTGTGCTTCAGTGTGAAACAGAGGTCCAAGGCAGGCAGGTCCCCATGTATATAAATGCAGCCCGATAAGTATCTTACTCTTTTCCCATCATTGTTAATTACCAAGTTATTTGTGTGTAAACAGAAGCTTTTGATTTCCTAATCAGCCTCCTGCCCGATTCATTCAGAGATGTCACACACCAGAGTTTGACAGCACAATTAGTCACCATGGAAGCTATTGTGATGTCACAAACACTGAATTGTGGCATCATTGAATGAATCTGGCAGGAGAAGGATGTTGGTTACAAAGGAGAAGGCTTCTGTTTACACAATACCTTGGTAATCAGCAATGATGGGAAAGAGAATATAGAAAAAGAGAGCCTGGTAGTTTAATGAGCATTGATAAAACTGAAAAATTTTTAAAGGTTGTTAGAAGCGCACATGTGGCATATTAAGCTACGGAAATAAAGATTCTGGGATTTATACCTTAATTCTTCACTTCACCCTATGTCCTCAGAACTGAAAGTATATCACAGGCATATACAAATAAGTGTTTCATGTTAACTTTTTCACATATTTCTATATTAGGAGAGATACCCAATAAAACCATTAAATAATCAGGATACTCCATGAATATCTTTTAAAGCGCTATACTGCAGAGCAGTGAATTTATCTGTGTTTAACAGTATCAGGTTAGGGCTCTACATCTCCAGCAAATTGTTTCCTTTTTTTTTTGTAAGGGTTCTGAACTATGTTTTCATAAACATAAAAAACCCTCTGTTAACTACAGATAGCATTCACATTTTCAGTGCGGGTGATCACAGCTTATGATTTGCCTTCCTCTATTTTCTAGAAAAAATTCCGCATGCAGTGTATCAACTAATACTCAAAATGCTACTTTCTACAGCACTATTGTATACCATGTAGAATTACAGATAGTCTATCTGAGCAATATGCAGTTGCAGGCTGCACAGCAGAACCCTGGAACTAATCAGTGCCACAAAATAACAGCAAAAGCAAGAGTGAATAACATTAGATCCTTTCAGGTACTGTAATTAAACCAATTCATGGTGTTATTTAATTCCCCACCGTTCTTCCTCTTGCTGCCTTCTTGAAACTGTAACCATGACACCTTAATTTCAGTCAGGTGGAGGAGCTGCTGCCTGGAGAGCAGATGCCACTGCTGGTCCAGAAATTGCCCATAGATTTGTGGGTGGTGCCACCATTTTTTTCGCTGCCTGAAGTCAAGTTTAGCTGACCCCCTCCCCCACCTCAGCATGTCTAGCTTTCATAAGCATTACTGTAGGTATGTAGAGCTGAGTCTGTTCACCCAGGTCTTCCAGCTGGTGATGAGCTGAGCTGTTTCACAGGACCGGTGCTCTAAGGATCAAGCTTAATTTGCCTGAGCTGGTTATTTGCAATAGCTTCAGACACAGCAAGGTAGCAACAGAGCGCTAGCATGAAGATTAGACAATTATTTTCCTTTTTTTACAATAAAAAAACAGAGGATGGGAAATAAGAGAAGGACTTAAAATGGCTTAAACGCTTAACACATCAAATTGTAATACATAAAAAGCACATATGTGACTTCAGCTATTTGTACAAATAAAAGCAGTGGAAAGAAAACGTTCCAGCTGGAAGTATATTAATACGATTTACACATATTTTATGTTCCCAGGTAACCATGCCACCCCTTTGACCATTCCCTACCTAATCCTAGGTGAGGGTGATGCTCCACTAGAGTCCAGCTGTTATCATCCACACAATGACTTTTGTAAACGAGCAGCTGACAGAGGTCCCTGGCTGTCATGTCTGCTAGAATCTCGACCACTTTGCTTGTTCCATCTTCACTAAAGACTTTTACATCCTGCAACATAAAGGGTACACTTACAGATCAACAGCTCTGAACATCGGCAAACCACACAGCTACTGTAGAAAAGCATCCTCTTGGCGTGAGGGTTCCAAGCACCTTGGCAGCCAGGACAAATGACATGGATGATTCACTTTAGAACACTTTCTCTCAATGCCCCCTTGCCCTATTTCCCCTCCCCCCTCCCCAACACCTCCCTGCACTAAACAAAGATTGAGCAGGGTTAATACGACCACATATACAGAAAAAGTGAGAGAACAGGTTCTGCATAAAGATGTGTTAAGGTAATCAAACGTGAAACAGTATCAAGAGAGCACTTCAGCAACAGTGGGCAAGAGAAATTATATCCAGTCAAACACATACAATTTCCTTTGGGATCCCATTGGAGGCCTCCAAACATGTACAGAGGAGCAGGCCAAGACCCTGAAGATTAAAAATGTCTCTCTTGTTCCCCACTAACTTTTGATTGTTTCACTGGGAGAAGTCCCACTTGCAGCTCGCCAGTGGATCAATTAGCTAGCACAGTCCACACATTTCTCTCCCTGCCCCGGCTTCTCTTTTGATCCTAGCCTGAAAGTAGTTCAAAACCAAATGTGCATACACTGCACATCCTAAATATTAATGGAGATGAGAGAACAAGTCAGGAACCTTCTCTCCACCTCCTGAATTATACAGATGCTTTGCTCTTTGCATTGTTCTGCTCAAGCAAGAGACACTTGCCGCAAAATTATGTCCGCGGGCGAGCGTGCAGGTCCGAGATTTAAATCAACTCCGTGTTCAAAACGCTCCGCATCCTACCAAGAGAAGGCGAATCTAACAAAAACCTGGAGGGTAATTTGATATGGAAAATCTTACCTCAACGGCACGTAAAAGGCAGCAGTCGGAAGAACAAGATGGCATTTTAAATAGAGATTGCCTCTTGAGAGAGAGTTTGTTCTCTGCCTCCGCCGACCCTTTGTAGCCTACGGCTGGGCGCCCGGGGTGCCGGCACCGTACCTGTCACGTAGCCCCTGCTATGGGGACTGTTTCTGGGGAGGGAAACAACTCTGCCAGAGCTCCACTCAAAGGGTTACACGCAATCTTTGCGGTAGTGAATCAAACCACACTGTGTAGACCAATCCTAGCCCTCCCTCCGACTGATGTAATCATTTCCCACACACTATCAGACTTCCAAATTATTCCCGCCCCCCCAACCCCCCCCCCAAACAGAAAAAAGAAAAAAAGAAATTACAAAGAAAATTTGTTTTTATGACCACCCAGGGGCGTTTGAGACCCCTCTGGCAGCCCCGGAGTTGAGAGGCGGGGGGAGGCTGAGCCCCCGCCGGCGGAGGCTCGCGTGCTGCCCGCCCGGCCTGGCAGCGCCTGATGTCATCTGCCTGCAACTTCAGCACTTGAACTTCTCCTCCCGCCGCTCTCCGCCGGGCTGGGCCGGGCCGGGCCGGCCCCGCAGCCGGCTCCGCTTGCGGACCCTGGGCCGGGTGCTGCGGGCCAGGGGTGAGGGGGCGGCGGCCGTGTTGCGCGCCCAGCGCCCGCCGGCGGCAGCCGCCTCGTCCTCCTCCCTCCCTCCCTCCCTCCCCCCCGCCCCGCCGGCTACGGACAAATTCAAGCCCAGTGAGGGAGGAGTTAAAGCCTCATCCAGCCTAAGTGACTCAAACCCGCGCGTTCAGGAAACGGCTTCATCTGACAGCAGGGATGAGCCAGCTCTTTAAGAAGCAGGCTCTGGAGGAGAGGAAAGGAGACGAGAGGAGAGGAGGGGGGAATCCCCGTTGCTGTAGCTGTGGGGAAGGTATGCATGCTGTACAATGTTACAGCTGCACTCCCGCTCCTGCCAACGCTTAACCAACTCAGACGCATCCTCACACGCACAGAAATTTGTTGGGGTGGGGAGTGGGGGTGGGTTGTCCTGCGAGTCTTATTTTCTGTAATTAGCACCCATTTTACAGCATATTCTGTCGGCGCACGGAGCCCGAGGAGCAGAGGGACAGGGGGAGCGACCGCCCCAGACACCCCGCAGAAATCACAGCAGTTCGCACGGGGGGAGCGCAGCTCTCGCCTTCCCTCCCCGGGCGCACAGCACACCGAAAAGCCAGTACTCAACAAGACCGAAGTTTCTCTTCTATTTGTTTTGTTTTTAGTGGGGAACGCGGAGGGACTAATAATACCCGCTTGATTTTTTTTTTTTCTTACACTTTTTTATCGCAATAGATTGGAAAGGAATGACACAACCTAAAAAGTGGTGCTGAAAGAATTCCTTTCAACTTTCCACTTAGTCTATGCACATAATTCCGGTTTCTGTACTGAAACTTTCGGGTGGATTTCCTGCCTCAGGAACCAATCTGGTGACATCATTCATTCATTCATTCATTAGTCACCGAGAAGCACAGCCCTGTGCTCTCTGCCTCAGCCTTCACAGGGCAGCCTGCACCAGGCACACGCCAGCGGAATCGCCACTTTCGCAACACTTCCCACACAAAACCCCCTTTTCCTTCCCTGCAGTTTTGCTGGGAAAAAGGCAGCGACATAGGGCAGGTTGCACCAGATCCTTGTCACTGCCAAGCCTCCAGGAGAGAGGGAAACCTGTTCTGAGGGTGGCTCTCAAGTCCTTGCAGGTGGAAAAGAGAGAACCGTAGGACAACCACCACACTTCTTTCCCTGCTCCCAAGCATGGGAAGACTTAATGGAGCATGGCCACTGGAAGAAAGCTGCAGCTGTCTTTTATGCTCAGTCATGCTGTGCACCCTCAGTATGAACCAAAGGAGTCATGGGTATGTGTCCCACCCTCCCCCTCCTTGCCCAGGGTTTGAGCCAATGTCATCAGCACCTCAAGGCAGGTACAGGACACAGATTGGCTGCTGTTTGGTGTGCGACTCTGCTGTAACACCATGTTCCCTTCTCCCCCCAGCCAGGCCCTGCAGCCAGCGTCCTGCTATTCCCATGACTATTGGGGCTACCCCACAAATGTGGGTACATTCATACACTGGGCCGGTCAGCAATGGGGGTCTTAAGGACACCTTTAAAACCCAGGGACTGGTGTGCAGTGAGTGGACAGCATGAACGCAGAAATGAGCAAGTTAAGCTCATTGACTATTAATAGCACTGTGTTTGCTATCAAGGACAGCGCAAGGCCATGTATCACCACTGACATCATGGATATAAAAGACTGCATCAGGAAGGTATGTAATGGCCTGAGCTGAACCTTGCCCTAGCTAGAGGACAGGAGAGAGACAGAGGTGAGACAGAACGCCATGCTTCAGCCGAGGCAAGAGCGCAACGGTCCCTAAGAAGCTTACATGGAAGGTAAGGGGATTTTTATGGCCCCACACAACGCTGCAGAGCACGCTGTGTAACGACAAATACAAAACCAGCTCAATGACAAAGCTTCACCTCAAACTTTCTGACAGTTTCTGTGACAACAGAGGCAGATAACTATATTCCTGTAACACGGAGTGGACTTAATTTAAAGTCAATTGGTCAAATCCAACACTCTCACATTCCCTATCTTTTTTCTTCTTTTTTTCAAGGAAGCATTTCCTACTTTAAGATATTAAGGGCTCCCTATTCAAACTTCTTTCAGCAGAAACACTGTTTCACTTGCAAAACTGATTTGGGGCTTATGGTCTACAAAGGAAAACGAGCTAGAATTCATTCTGAATAAAATACTCTCAATAATGAAAACACTTAGCCTGAAGAGAGGTTCAGGAAGCTAGTCTGACACTTTTGCCCTGCATCCCTCCAAGAAATGCAGTGAAATGCAACGGCAGACTGCCTGCAACAGTGATTTACAAAAGGCCCTAATTACGTCAGCAGCACAAGGCACCTTCTATTCAAAATTAAGGTTAAGAATGCTAAGCCAACCAGAGCACTATATTGGCTGAACATTCAGTGCTTTACAGTGCAAAGGAGCAGATAACAGACTGCACCATTGTTCTGGGAAGAATTCTTCCTCCAAGCTTTTTTTTTTTTTTTTTCTTTATTGAAAGACAGAAAGACTTAAAAATTAAAAATTTAAAAGAACATTAATATTCATCCCTTCAGTGGTTTCTCATAATGGGTCGTGTATATTGAATACCCTCATAGCTGTTTCATCTTTCAGCCTTAGTTCCTCAACCTCACTGCAGTATTTCATGTGCATCAAGTAACACAAACATTATTAGGAATGAGGGAAAAAAAACAGTCGTGCCATGGTCACATTGCTGCTTCTCCACTTTTCTATTTGTGCTATTTTTTTTTTCCTTTTTCTGCAAAAGAAAATCTATTACTAGATACAACGATCATTAAAAATCACACTCTTAAATGATGTTATGCTGAAAACATTCAGCATCAAACGGATCCAAATTTGCATTCTACAATCTGAAATTAATCATGGTGTAATTTATATCACTGCAAACCAACTTTTGTTATCCTGGATTATGACTCCAATATAAGGAGAGAGTACCATTTATTAGAAGGCCTCTGACTGAAATCTAATAGGTAGAAGGTTTCAATACACTAGTTCTTCAAGAGTTTCCCTTTATAAGAGATGAAGATCAGAGACATCACAGAAAGCCATTAAGATATACTGAAAAGTCATTACCAAGAGCTGCACAAACTGAAAATTGGTCCAGCAAGTTTTGACTTTCATCCCCCAATTTCACTCATCAAGATTGTTCAGACATGAGAACCATACCATCAGTAAGGTAAATAGAAAATTGAATTGAGATGCATCTATCTTTGTGCAAGCAGAAGGAGCAATTTATTGCAGAAGGCACCTGTGTACCAGCCAGGTACTTGCTGTTTTCACAGGAATGCTGTTTTGATGAGATCATTTTTCACAAAAGCTTTCTATACTCAAAGCTCTTGTGCTTACAAGAGCAGAATCACTGGAGGAATGGGGAAGCTTTCAATTAGGGTCAGTCAAATCAAAGCTGCTGAAGACTCAAGCTCTGCATGCAGGTTACTCTTACTTCAGCTATTTGCCTAGCTGAAGAGGTAACAAAAAAGGAAGGTTTTGCTTCCTGAAGTTGCAAACCTTTGATAAAGAAAAGGCTCTAAGCATGCTCTGTGCACGCCTGACAGGCAAGCAACTCGTCAACCACATCTACACACTGGAGCACCAGCCAGGTATCCCTTACTTGCCCAGCAGCACTAAGGCAGCTTCAGAAGACATGAGAATTTCAAATGTTGCAATTAAACAAATATATAGGTCAGCTCTATGGCTCTTTTTGCCTCCTCTGTTGCACAGCTTGGGCAGGAAAAAAGCCCTTCAGACTAACAGCAGCAGCAATACAATGCAGATAGGATCACTTATGTACAAGGCATCAGATAGTACTTCCTTATAAAAGTAAAATATCTGAGAGTTATTTCATCATTGCTTTTTCCCCCCTGCATATAAACATAAAACCCTAGGAAATGCTGAGGTTAAGGTTCTCATAGCAACATAAACTCTCTCCTCTGGCATATACTATATTTAGGTACACATTTAAAAGCCTATGAACAACAAAGGAGAACAACTCTTGTAAGATCAAGATCTTAGTCTTTGACTTTCTTATTCAGAATAGCAATCCTAATAAAAAAAAGATGGGACTTAAGTTGACCATGTTAGAAAACCCTGATTCTGCCCCTCTTTGCTGGGCTATTGAATTATAAAGCTATTTCTGAGAGACAGAGGAATAACTTGACTTGAAGGGCGATCACAGCACCATCATATATTCAGTGGTCATCGAACACCAATACTAAAGGCATGAACTCTGTGAGGGTCGTACCAGCAAGACAGGTTTTGGGAATCACAGTAGTGTGGGCAGAGAAGAGCAGTGCAGGATCAGCCCCAGGTTCAACTCAGCATCTATATTTGGAGGGATAGCGCTTCCAAACCTGTCGTGTATGAACGCCCAGGCCCACGTTCAAACCAGGTAATTTTAGAGAGTTACATTCCTTCTAAGGCTAAGGGAGAGAAAGATGGTGTAACCTAAGAGCTGAAACACATGCTGAAGGCATTTGTGTCTCTCGGCTAGCTGCAAAGGGAATCAAGGCTCCTGACTCTGGACTTCAACTGGATGCCGTAAGCTATATTGGCTGAATTCAGGCCGCAGTGACTAATCAAGCAAACATGTCTCTCTGCACTATTGGCATAATTACACACTGCAACTGTTGACATTTGAGCTTAAAAAACAATAAGCAAAGTTTGTGATGTTTCATATACACAAAGCACATTTAAAGGAACATATACAACGAGCACATTTGGGGTACTATTAAAGTTTAAAATCTGAATATTGTAAAACAAGCCACAGCTTTTTCTCCTCTCATTCAAAACTACATGTGAAAATGGCTCTTTGTTATGGAAACACCAGATGAAGTCTATATTCATTATCCATATCTATCTTCTCAAAACTTAAAAGTACTGATGCCCTCTGTATAGGCTTAGGCTTGTACAGAAACTGCATCAAAGCTTCTTCAAAAATCTCAGCTGTTTACATACGAAGGTGTGAACTGTGCAATGTACTTTTAAGAAAAGGCTGCACAGAGCAGAACATGTTTCCAAGACATAACCACTGCCTGCATGAATTAAAGATTTAATCAAATGTGTGCGCTCATACTTAGAGGCTGAAGGTTTGGAAATCATGAGCTGGTACCCTATCATTTCCATATTTTACAAATAAATAGCAGAATGCAGTTTTAAGTGATAAACACCTACATGTAGAAAACACACTGATTTTGTGACAGTATCCCCAAAAACTGTTTCGCTCTTTCCCACTTTGGTTTAGTGCTCTCGTGTCCAGATAAATCATTTGACCTGTATGACATCATCACGTCTTCCCACTCAATTCCTCGTTTGCCTCTCATTTTTAGATAAAAGAAAGGAGAAAGACTAATTTTCAATGCTTTGAAGGGTAACAACAGGCCTTTATGAATTTTGCTGAAGCTTCTCGGTATTTGCAGGATGCTGGAAGAGAGAAAGCTTGGGAAGCAGTTTGGAACAGCTTTGACAGAGTACCCATCCACACCAGTGGGAAGGCAGCCCAGCAACAGCCAGATCATCCAGTCCCAAATCTGGGGGTCCAGGCTCTTCTTGTGGTCACAGCACCGACAGCTTACATTTTCTTCATTGCCTGCCTCCTCCCCCACCCAGCATTTCCCATTAGTTTTGATTATAAGTCTGTAAATGAGCTCTTTTCTCTCCACACAGCTCCTCCCAGCAGCAGTTGCTTTCCATGCAAAAATCCTTTCTAGTTTTGAGATCCTTTATGTACAGAAAAAAAAAAGATAGTTACAGGCACTGTTACACTCCTTTGATTATGTAATGAAAGACATTAAGCGATGTGGCTGGCATTAACCTTTATCTTTCATATATTTTATTGTGCAATTTATCCCTAGATAGTTTGCAATCTTCCTCAGCTGTGCTTACAGAATGCATTACTTATTGTCTGAATTTACTGCAAGAGAAAGGTTTAGTAGAAAAGTTTTTGCAAACACCATTTAAGCCACTAGCAACCCTACAAAGAGTAATACAAAGAAAAACCATAATAATTTCTTGATTAAAATTCTTAAGTAACCAGTTACAGAGTATTTTAAATTGTTTTGCCATTATAAATTACTCTGCAGAAAAGGAATTATTACCACATCTTCCTTGCTGCACAGGCTTTCAACCACAATAACCACATTAATTTGAAGCTTGGCAGACAGTGCAACAAGACTCCAGGGAGCAGTTTCCCATAGGACTTGGAAAAACACTGCAGGTCCCAAAGGCTTAGATGGCTCCTTCTTTCCTAGTGGGACACTTGGACAACTGCAGCTGTGGCACTTATTACCTGAGTACCTGGATCATCCTATGAGTCCAAAAGCCATTTCAGCACAGGGTCTACCAACACACAATTGGCTTCTCACTTTGATTTACTGCTGTCCAAGAACAAATTCTACATGGGTAGTCTACAAAATTCCCCTTGCACGTTTTTCTGAGGGCAAAGGAGCAGAGAGGTTGCAAAGCAGAAAACAGCAACACCATTAAGAGTTGTATATGTAGCTAGGCTTGGCTTCAGCCCTCCATTTGCATACACTGGTCCAACCACATAGGGAAGGGATCAGAGATCACTTTTGAAGATGTCTTTGGGAAATGAGGATTAGTATTTGAAAATATGTACATTCTTAATGCATGGGAAAACCTTTGGGGCAGTGACTGTTTCTTATCTGATACAATAGGACCTTGGGATTTTGACTGTGGTTGGTATCATAACAGAAAGAAAAACCAACAACAACAGCCCAACAATCAGGGACAAAGCCAAACAAGCTATATTTGGAATGTCCAGACATGACAAAAAACCCACATCATTTTAAGAACCTGTAGTTATGAAATTTGTCTTTAACAACTGCAATCCAATTTACCTAGTCTGGCAGCAAAGGAAACTAAGCAAGCATAAGATGCAGAGCTGGACAGAAATGACAAACTTAGAATGCAATACAGAGGAAGACAAAGATAAACCCTCTTCCCACTCCTGTTTCTTCCTCCCTGCTCCCAAAAAAGTAATCACAAGAAGTGAAAAAGCCAAGGATTTAAGGACTTACGAGTTTGTTCCCTGGTGCTTGCAAGTGCAGAGTTCCTAAGGTTTTCTCTGCAGCCCTGAAAGCTAAAATAAATCTAAAAAAAATGAAAACAAGTTCTTAGCTGAAGCCCCAGCTCCTAGATCTGAAAAGTCTTGCCAGAACTGACACCAGAATAAAAACAGTTTTCACAACTGAGGTGAACTAGATAAAAAAAAAATAAATAAAAATTATCTGTCTTTACAAGAGTGCTTTTATTCCCTCCATATCCTGATGAACCAACACTGACAGGTACACTAAAGCTGCTGGGAGAGAGGACAAAGCTGGAAAACAAAACAAAAAATGAAACTTCTGAAGAAAAACTCCATGAAGTTACTATGTGTAGCTTGGTCAAAGAATTGAGTATGGTATATGACATGGAGACACAATCCAGGTCTACAACCAACCAAAGTGTGAAAATTTTAACTACTACTACTTAGGGTAGTGAAAAAGGTAATGGAAGCTAATGGAAAAAAGGACAAACACTGAGGAAGACTCCTAACATAGAGAGGCCATAACCTCCAGGCACTTAAGGAATGCTGACCATTTAACGAGGGGAACCTGAAGTATAAATACACCAGGAAACTCACAGCTTAACGGCCTCCATGTGCTGAAAATCCCAAAAGCTCAAGCACACCTTGGAAATACAAATTTCCCACACTCCAATAGCGTGAGTGGGAACTCACAATAGGTTTTCCCAATAGGGCTGAGTTCATACTGCTCTGACAATAAAAGAGGGGTGCTTTATAATAGTGGGTGACAGGCTTAACTACAGCAGCCTGGCAAATCACTCCTAATGCCTGACTGTCAGCTGCCTCCTCGCTGTACAGTATTCAGCAATATTGCTTAACTTCCTGTCTCCCAAGCTACAGGCTCTGGAAGCTGGCAATTTCAAGCAGTGAGTATCGGCTAATTGTTGCCGCCTGCAACGTTCAGGATGTTTTATGGGTCAGTTTGTCACACGCACACAATAAATGCTTTTAACAGAGCTGCTCACATTGGGAGAGTATTTCTGCGCAACTGTGTAAGCACCAATTGTATGGCCAGAATTAACCCCCTGCAGATCTTAGCCCAGGAAAAGTTTTGTCAGTGGGAGAAGAGGGCTCACATTATCCTCTCCTTGATGCGTATGTAATTCCCTTTTTCAGAAATTGCTTTAACGGGAAACTGCTCCAAAACTGCTCTGCTGTTTGATTTTTTGTAAATTTAGACACCAGAGGCATAAAATGGTTGTTCCATCATTTAAGATTGATACAGCAAAAGTTTCTGGGGCTGATGCAAAATGTGGGGTTATGTCATCATGACTAAGCTAGATATTCCCTCTTGAATGCAGCTATCCCCATAAAAATCTCAGTCCCTTCCAACCTGTTAATAATTACTCATTTTCAGTGGAAAGAAGTGAGAAAAGTATTGGAGAAAACCCAAACACAACCATACAAGAGATTTATCAGCATACAGTGTCTAACCACCCTGCCCAAAAACACCTAGCGTAGAGATCCAAGTTACCAAGAAATTTTTCACATCTCTCACTGGTCTGCATCACTGCTGCACTCCTCCATCCGTGCATGCTATGGCAGGACCAGTGCACAAGTTTTAACTCCACAACAAGTACCTCTGACTAATCTACTCTGAGTTCCCTCTCCAGGGCTCGCTCCAGACCATTTTGCATACCCCTTCCTCCTAGTAGGGGCACCACAAACAAAAAAACAAACACAAAAAACCCCACACAACCCAACCCTTTGCTTAGCTTACAGGGACAAATTTCCTGCTGCCATGGTTACCACTCCAACTTCTCTTGTGGAACTAGAAATAAAAATTAAAAAAAAATACAACTTCCCTGCGAACAGACGGCTATACAATGTTAGTTCTCTCTCTCCTCACTCATCATTGTTAGCCACTAAATCAGCTACATCTGGCATATTTAATTTGGACTAAATAAAATGTCATAGATTAAAAAGATGCTGAACAAGCAATACATGACATTATAAAAACAGAGAGCTTAGTATCTGAACACAGCCTATTAGGAACTGAAAGGATTCAATTATTTTTTTACCAAAAGCTGAGAAACAAAGGCAAGTAAATGGTCCTCTATACAATCTCACTCACAACCATGTCCCCTGGAAGCTCTCCCCTATCATCTACATGTACAGAGGTTTCCAAGCACTAATTTGGATATTAGGAAGAATTTCTATACTGAAAGAGTGGTCAGGCACTGGAAAAGCCTGCCTAGGGAGGTGGTTGAGTCACCATCTTCAGAGGTATTCAAGAAACATGTAGATGTGGCACTTCAGGACATGATTTAGTGGGTGAGGTTATGGGGGTTTTTGTGGGAGTTTTTTGGTGGAATGTGTGTGGTTGGTTGTGTTTGTTTGGGGTTTTTTGTGTGTTGATGGTGGGACTTGGTGATCTCAGAGGTCCTTTCCAACCATGACAACTCTGTGATTCTGTAATTCCTGAAGCAGTAGTGGCCCAAATCTGAAGTAGTTAGCTCACTATAGCTGGTACTATTCAGCTGGAAGTCTGCAGCCTTCATTCCAACTTCTAAAAAGAAGGTTACTTTGCTAAAGCTACACCAAATTTAAGGAACAGAATACCCAGTAGGAAAATGTTAAGGAACAGAATACCCAGTAGGACCAGAACCCTGGACTTCCACAGGGCAAACTTTGGCCTCCTCAATCAACTGTTAAGGGAAATCCCATGGGACAGGGTGCTAGAAGGTAAAGGGGCTCAAGATAGCTGGTCAACATTCAAGGACCACTTCTTGCAAGCACAGGATCAGAGCATCCCAATGGTTAGGAAATCTAGTAAGGGAGCTAGGAGACCAGCATGGTTAAAAAAGGAACTGCTGGGCAAACTTAAGTGGAAAAGGAAAATCTACAGATCATGGAAGGAGGGGCTGGTCACTTGGGAGGAATATAGGGCTGTTGTCAGAGGATGTAGGGAGGCAATTAGGAAAGCTAAGGCCTCCTTGGAACTTAGCCTTGCAAGTCAGGTTAAGGATAATAGAAAGGGCTTTTTCAAATACATAGCTAACAAAGCTAACACTAGAGGCAATATTGGCCCACTGTTGAATGAGGTGGGAGCCCTGGTGACAGAGGATATAAAGAAGGCAGAGGTGCTGAATGCCTTCTTTGCCTCTGTCTTTACTCCTGCAGGATTTCCCCATGAGCTCCAGACTCATATAGCCGCAGAAGTAGTCAAGATAGATGAGGAGTTTGACATAGTAGATGAGGATTGGGTTAGGGATCAGTTGAGTAATCTGGACATCCATAAATCGATGGGTCCAGATGGAATGCATCCAAGGGTGCTGAGGGAGCTGGCGGAGGTCATTGCTAGGCCACTCTCCATCATCTTCGGTAAGTCATGGGTAACGGGAGAGGTGCCTGAGGACTGGAGGATAGCAAATGTCACACCAGTCTACAAGAAGGGCAAGAAGGAGGACCCGGGTAACTATAGACCGGTCAGCCTCACCTCCATCCCTGGAAAGGTGATGGAACAACTTGTTCTTGTCTCTATCTCTAGGCATATCAAGGACATGGGGGTCATCAAGAGCAGTCAGCATGGTTTTATCAAGGGTAAATCATGTTTGACTAACCTCATAGCCTTCTATGAGGAAATTACTAGGTGGATAGATGATGGTAGAGCGGTAGATGTGGTTTATCTTGATTTCAGTAAGGCATTTGACACCGTCTCCCACAGCATCCTTGTAGATAAGTTGATCAGGTATGGATTTGGTGATCAGGTAGTGAGGTGGATCAGGAACTGGTTGATGGGAAGGAGTCAGAGAGTTGTAGTCAATGGGGCAGAATCTGTTTGGAGGTCTGTGACTAGTGGAGTCCCTCAGGGGTCGGTACTGGGACCGATGTTGTTCAACATCTTCATCAACGACCTGGATGAGGGTATAGAATGTACCCTCAGCAAGTTTGCTGATGACACTAAGCTGGGAGGAGTGACTGACACACCAGAAGGCTGTGCTGCCATTCAGAGAGACTTAGACAGGCTGGAGAGTTGGGCGGGGAGAAACATGATGAAATTCAACAAGGGGAAGTGTAGAGTTTTGCATTTGGGGAAGAACAACACGATGTCCCAGTATAGGTTGGGGGCTGACCTGCTGGAGAGTAGTGTAGGTGAAAGAGACCTGGGGGTCCTGGTAGACAGGAGGATGACCATGAGCCAGCAATGTGCCCTTGTGGCCAAGAAGGCCAATGGCATCCTGGGGTGCATTAGAAAGGGTGTGGTTAGTAGGTCAAGAGAGGTTCTCCTCCCCCTCTATTCTGCCTTGGTGAGGCCGCATCTGGAGTATTGTGTCCAGTTCTGGGCCCCTCAGTTCAAGAAGGACAGGGAACTGCTTGAAAGAGTCCAGCGCAGAGCCACAAAGATGATTAAGGGAGTGGAACATCTCCCTTATGAGGAAAGGCTGAGGGAGCTGGGTCTCTTTAGCTTGGAAAAAAGGAGGCTGAGGGGTGACCTCATCAATGTTTACAAATATGTAAGGGGTGAGTGTCAGGGAGATGGAGTTAGGCTCTTCTCAGTGATGACCAGTGATAGGACAAGGGGTAATGGGTGTAAATTGGAGCATAGGAGGTTCAAGGTGAATATCAGAAAAAACTTCTTTACTGTAAGAGTGACAGAGCACTGGAACAGGCTGCCCAGAGGGGTTGTGGAGTCTCCTTCTCTGGAGACATTCAAGACCCGTCTGGACAAGTTCCTGTGTGATGTGCTCTAGGTGACCCTGCTCTGGCAGGGGGGGTTGGACTAGATGATCTTTCGAGGTCCCTTCCAACCCCTAGGATTCTATGATTCTATGATTCAAATAAGATGTTCAGCAGACATGCACAAAAGTTGCTTTAAAGGACCTGTGGCCACGTTGCTGTGTCTCAACAGTAACAGTCTGTCCCCTCACACTCTCCACCCTGTTTTCACCAGCTTACTTTGAAGTATCACACACCACTCTTACAATTCCTCTCCTTATCTCATCCCTGAAGACTAACATGTCAGCTCTCTGCATCTCCCATCACAGGTCACACCATGGAGACATGAGCACTGCTCTCTACTGCTGACCGACACAGCTACCTGTTCAAAAGCAGCTCCTCTTACCTTAACATCAATACAATCTCCCCTGGCTGTGATTCACATCAGGCTCCCAGAGCAGGTTATCACCTTTGCGTGTACATCCCTATCAGTATTCCCTGACACCAAATAGATTTCAGTGCAAAGCTTCACTGAATCACATAAACCTCATTTCATAGCCCTTAAATGCTTTCCATCATCTTTTCTGCCAACTGGCAATCTTTTGTTCTAAAGCTGTACTATCCGTTATGATTAGCTGAAAAAGCATTTGAGTTATTTCATTTTTAGTGCCTCCAGGGCTGAGGTTTTCCCATGAGAACAGATCATCTCCTAAGTGCTCTGGTCCAGGTTCTCAGTATTTATAAGTCACATGACTGTCTTCTCTCTATTTTTGCTGATGTATGAAGCAGAACAGACACTTAGGTATACTTCGATTGCCATTGCTTAATCGCAGTACTGTTGGTGGTCAAATAAGATTCAAACATTCAACACAGAAATCCTTCCATAAAGTAAATGTTTACAGAATTCTTACAAGATTTTCAAAAGGATTACATTGATAATGCTGGCACACACTAGGCAAGTAAAAAGACGACTCTTCTTAGAAACTCAGAAGTTATAAATCAATCAACTGAGAGCTTTAGGCTCATAATTCCTAACTTAATAATAAAGATGCAACACAGAGATTATATATTTCAAAATCATCATGCCTTTAAACTTTTTTCCCATTATAAAAGTTTAAGAACAATCACAGAATCATTTAAAAGTTGAGAGTGAAAGGACCTCCGAAGGTCATCTGGTCCACTCCCATTGCTCAAGCAGGGCCACCTACAGCCTGGACAACATTCAGACACTTTGGACTATCTCCAAGGATGGAGATTTCACAACTTCTCTGGGCAACCTGTGCCAGTGCTCAGTCACCTCTATAGTTAAGAGAGTGTTTCCCGACGTTCGGAGGGGAACTTTCTGTGTTTCTGTTTGTGCCAGTTGTCTCTTGTGCTGTCACTGGGCACCACTGAGAAGACCCTGGCTCCTTCCTCTTTCCACCCTCCTTTCACATAGAATCATAGAATCCTAGGGGTTGGAAGGGACCTCGAAAGATCATCTAGTCCAACCCCCCCTGCCAGAGCAGGGTCACCTAGAGCACATCACATAGGAACGCATCCAGGCGGGTTTTGAATGTCTCCAGTGAAGGAGACTCCACAACCTCCACATACTTATATACATTCATGAGATACCCTTGAGCTTTCTTTTCTCCAGGCTAAACAGTTCCAGCTCTCTCAGCCTCTCCTTATATGAGATATGCTCCAGTTCTGTAACAACCTATGTGGCCCTATGTTGGACACTCTTCCAGTATGTCCATGTCTCTCTTGTACTGGGGAGCCCAGAACTGGACCCAGTACCCCAGGTATGGCCTCAACAGTGCTGAATAAAGTGGAAGGATCAACTCAGTCAATCTGCCAGCAATACTTTGCCTATAGCAGCCTAGGACATCATTAGTCTTCTTTGCAGCAAGGATGCATTGCTGGCTCACGTTCAACTTGGTGCCCACCAGGACCTCCATGCCTCTTTCTGCCAGGCTGCTTTCCAGCTGGATGGCCCCCAGCGAATACTGGTGATTGGGGTTATTCCTCCCTAGGTGCAGGATTTAGCACTTGCCCTTGTTGAACTTCATGAGGCTTCTGGCAGCCTGTTTCTCTAGCCTATAATCTTACACAAATAGCAGAGAATTACATAAAACCCACTATATTAACTAAAAGCATACAAAAATCTAGTGAAGCTTGATCATGGTTTAGGAACCCTAAATGGGTCCTTCCTTATGATCTTTCATCACTATTTTCCCAGACCATGTCACAGCAGTTCAAAGTTCCCTTTAAATCGTTTCAGAAACACTTGAAGGCCATTTGTCAAAGGCTCATAAACTGAACTGTGTACAATGTCACAATGAAGAAATGCTTCCTGATATAGAACTAGATAACATAATGCTAGAGATCTGATGCCAAAGCTTGCATGAAAGAAAATGCTACTTCTTCATTCAGCATCTGCTTCAGATTATTTTACATGGAAGGCACTGCTGCTTCGAAGCTGTCAAGGCACAGTCAGCTTCCAATTAAGCTATCTTATATTTGAAGTTGATCAAAAGCAAAGCTTTCTTCTCCCTATAGGCATCCCCCTAAAAGTAAGTAATCTGAGATAATTTCCAAATGTATTTGTGTTGTCCACCCAATTAAACATCTTGAGCAAATGCAATCAAAGAGCCTTCTCTCTAATTGAAAAGTTTATGCAACAATTTTCACAAGGCTCCCATTAAACATTTAAAATAATTAGCTGTATTAGAAAGACATTTATATTCAAATGGCTCACACGCCAAGTTTCTTTGTTTAGCGTAGGCAAATGAATTCTAAAAAGATCCCCAGAGGAGAAGACTAAATATTGGGCAAACCTTTTCTTTAAGGTAGCTGACACTCCGCAGAAACCAATTCTGCATGGAATTAGCTGGGAAATCTTTTAACAGTGGCCTCACTACTGTATCTGATCACAAAGAAATCAACCACTTCTAGGACTCCAAGAGGTAATGACAAGGAAGTTGCTTTGTGTTTTTATATATTATAGATAAGACAAAACAGTCATGACTTTAAAGTGTTCTCCATTCTTCCCCTTCCCCCTCTCCCCAGATTACTGGCAATAAATTAAAGAAATCCACCATGCAAAGTGTCCTGGTTTGAACCAGGATGAAGCTAATTTTCCTTTTACTGATTTTTTTTTTCCTTCAGTAAGCTCTCTTTTAACTACCAACAAGTGTTCCAGCTAGTGGACTGATAACACTGGAATGTTTATGTTTCTGCTGAGACACGAAGGTCAGTTTGTTCTACTCAGTTAATCTGCCACTACAGATGCTACCAAGAGCAGGAGAGTTGTATCTATGACCCCCCCCATAGGGGGGTGGACTAGACAGACAGCAGAACTGACCAAAGGTATTCCATTCCATATATCTACGTAAGCTCTGAGGAAGGACAGAGATCACAGAAGACAACTTCCTTCCCGCTGCTTCTTCCCTTCTGCTCCATCCATGGCCGGCGTCCGGGGAGGACTCCATCCATCCATCACCATCGACCCCAGGCTCAGGCATCACTGACCTCGTAACTCTCCCCACAGCCCTGCCTGCTCTGCTGTTATCTCAGACAGTGGGCTGAGACTTTTCAGGACTGCTCACAGCTAAGGAGAGTGCCGGGGGAGTTGCTGGGGATGGGGGGAGGCAAGAGGCTTTTGCACATTCCTGAACATATTTGTATATAATTGTACATATAATTAAAGCTGTCTAATTTAGTTTTCAATCCAGCTAAGTTTCTCTCCTCATTCTCTCTCTCCTTCCATACCTGGGTGGGAGGGGGAGGGGATGGAGAGCATTGTTGTCTCTGGTTTATTTGCTGATCCTGAGTCAAACCGTGACACAAAGGTAACAGTAACTTTATTTCCATCCCCGCATGAATGACCATTTTTTTAAAGCATTTTGATGGCTCTATATTTACATCATGTATCTTCTTTAAGAATTATATTGAGAAAAACCTAGGTAATCGAAACCTTCTGAAACTGAACCACAGAGAAACTGAAAGAGAATGTAAAGGCACTGATGTCACGTTTATTTTGCCTTTTCACAAGCTTTTTTTCCAGACTGACTAGCAGAAGGTAGAGCAACCTTTGGACATCTTTCTTATTCTGATATTTCTATTTCCATGAGTGAGTTAATTTAACTCCCATCCAAAATAAAACATTTTTTTAAATGTTGTGCATTTGGCAAGCTGATTCAGCTATATAAGAACAACTTTCAGAAGGCTAGACTTAAAGGGCAAAAGTACTACTTAGGTCAACATGTAACAGAAGATATGTAAACATCTCAGTTTAGGATCCCAGGCAACATCATAATTTAATACTCTCTTCTAGACAAAAAATTTATCTATAAATAGATATAGTAATGTAAACAGTGTCCTTCCTTCCCCCCCACACCCCCCCTTCCCCCCAGTCACTAGCTTGGTTTTGGTATGAATCTGAATACTAAGATCTGCTTCCTTCAAACTATATGCTTATTGCAGTCTTGTATTCATGTGAACTCTGTAACATACACTCAAATTGCCTTCTATAGATTTCAAATTATAATACTTACTTTTTCTGTTCCATCACCATGAAGAATTTATTAAGTTAAATACATTGTTGTACATGTCAAAACGAATTTATTTTGAAGTTAAGTGTCCATTAGAAACATACTGCATTAATAATTATTACTGCATTTTTAACTCTGTGCCCAACACAAATCTGCTGACTTCAGCAAATGTCACTATCACTTGGTATTCATTGATGTAGAGACAATTCTAGACATGGGAAAAAGCCTTTTCCAGCTTCAGAAGGTTGTGTCTTCAGATGGTGCTTTAGCATAACCAGCATAAGGTTTCTTATTGGAGAAAAATCTTATCTTGTCTTTTGTACAATGTAGAAAAGTGTTGCAACATTTGCTTCTTCCACAATTCCCCCATCTTGTTGCAAAAGATTACACATGGCAAAAGTTACAATTTTTGGCTAGCTGCAGGGTATTAACAAAAAATACTCTGTACTGAAACTATTTTGACTTCAACTGTTGCTCATACACCCTTCAACATAACAGACACTGATCTGACCCAAAGTGTTAACTTGTAAGAAATAAGTGGTTTTGTGGATTTGTTGCCAGAGTTTTGCAGGTTCTTCTTTCAGTGCACCCAGCTGTACAGAAAACAACCCAAGTTTGTTTGTCTTACATCAACTGAGGCTTTGCCAACCTATGCACTCTGAATTTCACTTTTTTAAAGCGTAACAAAAAGTGCATGAACTTACTCAAGCTATACAATGAAAACTGTGTTTAAAGAATAAGTGAAAAGCTGCATCCTGTTCTAGGTGTCATGCAACACATTTCCCTTCCACAGACAGTGCTGTGTTAAGACTAAAGGTTTAACCTTCTATGTTAAAACCATTATTTTCCACATGTACTGACTGGGTTACATAAATTACCAGGTACTTTCACTCTGGGGTTCAACATGAAAACTACCTTGAGATGACAAATTCAGCTTTTTTAACTAGAACATCAGAGAAACACCCTAATGACTTTGTTTTGCAAGTTTTAGTGCCACATTTGACCTCTAATGCGATGGTCATAAAGAATTGCAAAGACATGTTGTTGAACAAAGAATCATAGAATGCCAGGTTGGAAGGGACTTCAAGGATCACCTGGTCCAACCTTTCTAGGAAATACTATAGTTTATATGAGATGGCTCAGCTGAGACTTAAAACTGTCCCATGTGGGGGAATCCACCACTTCCCTTGGGAGACTATTCCCATGTTTGATTGTCCTCATGATGAAAAATGTACCTCTTGTGTCCAATCAGAATCTTGCCAAGAGCAACTTGTGCCCATTACCCCTTGTCTTTTCCATGTGACTCCCTGTAAATAGGGAGTCTCCAACCTCTTGGTAGCCACCCTTTAAGTACTGGAACATTGTAATAAGGGCTCCCTGAAGCTGCCATTTCTCTAGACTGAACAAACCCAGTTTTCTCAGCCTCTCCTCATATGGCAGGTCCTCCAGTCTTCTGATCATCCTTGTGGACCTTTTCTGGACCGTCTCCAGCCTGCCTGCATCCTTTTTGTAGAGCAGGGACCAAAACTGAATGCAATACTCCAGGTGTGGTCTGACAAGCGCCGAGTAGAGCTGGATGATGACTTCTTTATCTCTGCTGGTGATGCCCTTGTTGATGCAGCCCAGCATCCTGTTGGCTTTCTTTGCTGCTGCAGCACACTGTTCACTCATGTTGAGGAGGACATATCAACAGAGGCTGGGGGATGAAGGGATTGAGAGCAGCCCTGAGGAGGAGAACTTGGGGGTGATGAAAAGCTCAACGTGAGCTGGCAATGTGCGCTTACAGTCCTGAAGGCCAACCATATCCTGGGCTGCATCAAAAGAAGCGTGGCCAGCAGGTCTCAAAGGTGATTCTGCCCCTCTACTCCTCTTTGTAAGACCTCACCTGAAGTACTGCATGCAGTTCTGGAGTCCTTAGCATAGGAAAGACATGAACCTCTTGGATCAGGTCCAGAGGAGGGCCACAAACATGATCAGAGGGCTGGAACACCTCTTCTGTGAGGACAGGCTGAGAAAGTTAGCGTTGTTCAGACCAGTGAAGAGAAGGCTCTGAGGAGACCTTACTGTGGCCTTTTAATACTTAAAAAGGGGCTTAAAAGATGGCAACAAACTTTTTAGGAGGGCCTGTTGTGATAGAATAAGGGGTAATGGTTTTAAACTAAAAGAGGGCAGATTTAGACTAGATATAAAGACAACATTTTTTACGATGAGGGTGGTGAAACACTGGCACAGGTTGCCCAGAGAGGTTGTAGAAGCCCCATCCCTGGAAGCATTCAAGGTTAGGCTTTATGGGGCTCTGAGCAACCTGATCTAGTTGAAGACATCGCAGCTTACTGCAGGGGGGTTGGACTAGATGACCTTTAGTGGTCCCTTCCAACCCAAACTATTCTATGATTCTATGAAAGGTAGTCTTCTCTCTCACCACTGTCTGGAGATACCCAGAAAAGCAACCTGAATGAGATATTTAATTTTTATATAACAGTAGTTCACAGAAATAATTCCCACCCAAAGGCTGTTTAAAGGTGATAATATTTCTTGACACTGTGAAAAGCTATGATAAGTCGTTGCCTAATATTACATAAAATGATAAAGAGATCAACGAAGGTAATGATGTATTACCTAAGATTTGTTCGGTAGTGGTATTTGTTAGAAAGTAATGTTTTACTATGGAATAAACTTAAAGGCAAACAGATACAATTCTGTGAAGAAATTTGTGTCCCTGCACAAAGCAACTTCACTTTGGGTTGGTGTTTTGCACCAACAGAAGTGGTTTTGTACACAAGTAATGGAAGAAGTCCTTTCATATCACGGTCAGAGTTCTGCACTAACCTGCAAGCCGAAACCAAGCAATCTGAGCTACTATCAACTCAAGACTTAAGCTACCTTATTTTCAAATATTTCTAATGTATTTCTTGACCGCAGTGAGACTGTACTGGTTTGAAAATCTATTTAAATATTGTCACACTATTTAAGGCAAAAAATAGTTTCTACTTCCCTACGTTTACAGATTTCAAAATAGAGTAACGAAGCAGTCCACCAAGAAAAGCCACTAATTCCTCTACACTCCATTAGTCCTCATACTCATATATTGCCTCTAAGTTGCACCTGCAGATACTTTGCAGTTAAATGTTTAGAAAAAACATAATTGTAGTAGAGATTAAATTAAGTAGAAATCAGAGGTTGCTGCAAACTCAAGGGAATGCAGTCACTCTGAATCATGTCTGGCACTATAAATATATTTTATATTATTTTTGTGGGAATTTTATTAGGGTCTCCCCTTCCTTAATGGTTGCTATTTGAAGGTCAGGCAATTAGCAATTCCAAGACTCTGGATTAGAGGAGAAACAAGCCCTTTGCATGCACATCATCCTCAACCATTTTGCTAGACAAGAATCAATTAATCACCACAGCTTTTACAGTTGCATGTTAGAGAAGGCTTGAGAAAGAGGCAAAGAGGAGAAAGTGATGTGAGCATGTTTTACAGTGCTGTAAAATTTATTTCACCATCTTCAAAACCACTAGATTATTTATTTATGGGATAAAAGTAACATATAGGAAGCTTTCTATAAAGTTCATTTAGCTCTTTCATTTTAATGGTTCTACATCAACATAGCAGTCTTTCAACTCAGACCTGTTTGGACATCTGTTCGATAGATGAACTGCTAGAGACACTCAAAGCCAGCATTTGCTGCACAAGAAATTTCCCTACCCACTAAAAGACTCTATCATGCTCCTGCCCTGTCTCACTTCTTGCAGAATTTCCTGCTGTAGTTTAAATGCTAAAGGTTTCTCCTAGACAAAAACTGAGTTTTGGAGAGTGCCCAAGTGTTGCTCCATGCACAGAAGAAGAGGTTAAGTGGTAATGAAACCTTACAGACACAGCAGCTAGTGCAACCTTGGGCAGAGCACAAAATTAATTTCTTGTCAGCCAGATTGGTTTGAAGTTCCTCTATATTGCTTGAAGTGTTGCAATTAAATACTGCTCTAAGCTATGCTTAATTAGCCTGTAAGCAAAAGCTCATTTGTAACTTAACTGCAGTACAATGCAGAACTCAATGTTCACTGAGAGTAAAGGGAAATTACACTGAAGGTACATTTGTGCAAATATAGCTGGCTGCCTCCTAATTTTCCCTTCTTATTAATAATCTAGAACATACTAAGAAATGTTCCATGCTGTACAAATTCTTAGAAATATACATTCTCTATCACTGGAGCTGAACGTGGTGTTCTTCTGTCTGCCACCAGCTGACGAGCACTCCACTCCCCTTGGAATGACAGCCTTTCTCTGCAGACGGGGGATTACCTTTTTCATCTGTGTAGTCAAAAAAACCCCAACCCCCTCCCAAAAAGCAATCAAAAACCCAAAGAGACTAAGGTGCAAATTGTGATGGATAAGTATCCTCCAAGATAAACAAAAAGCATAAACAAAACTTTCACCAAACAGTGAAAAAACTGGATGCAAACTTCCACCAAACTTCCAAAACTCCATCCACTCTCAGGAGTAAAACCCAGCCTTAGCACCTCTCGTGAAACAGACATGAGACAAAAGTAATAGTAGGTTCTCAAATATATTTAGGACCTTTTAAATGCTACAAGTGGAATGACATTAGTTTCAAGCATAGGAAGGACATTTTTCAGTCAGATGTTATCTGAGTGTGCCTATCAGAGGACACTCATTTGACAAGGCTGTAACACAAGAGGCAAGGCTCAGCCTCACTTGGACAAGCTTTATAAAGCTTTGCCAAGCCAGTTTGTTGAAGAAAAAAGTTCGAAGGTCAGCCATGGAAGAAAAATCCACAGAACACACCAACAAATAACACGGAAAAATACTTTGAGAATATAAAATACAAGGTTCTATTTGTACGATTAGCTGTTGTTCCTGCAACATCAGCTTTCAGTTCTTCGCCTAATAAAGAGGGTGATCTTTATATGTTTTATGTCCATTTATTTTCAAGCTGCTCCATAAATCCATTGCAAGGTGTGTGACGGTATTGCAAGCAATCTTTTCATCTTCTCCTATGTTCATACACACAAACACACATACTTTAAACACTTAAATAGAATGTTACTCTGGAGTTTGGGACAACTCAGTAAAGAGTACTCACATAAGCAAGCATGACAAGTACTTTTCAATGCTGAAACCGTGTACCCTACACCTGACACTTATCAAAGATTCCATCTGTAGCTTGCTCTACACAACTGAGTACCTGGGTAATGGCAATTGATGCTAACATCTTTAAAGCTATTTATAAGGTCTGGAAATACTGTGGTTGGCTTGCTTTCAGTGGATTTCAGTAAGCAGCAGGGAAAATAAATATGACCAGCAACAGTATGACAAGCAAGTTACTTCAGAGCAATTAGCTGCTCTTAACAGTTTGCAGGCAAGGACAAGCTCAAAAATTACTCACAGAAGCCCAAGGGCAAATTGTCTGTAAAATTAAATCCTGGTGTTTTACCATCAGGATGCTGTTGTTTAGCTTAAAATACTCTTTTCCATGTTTTGCACCTCATTTGTTTTTCAGGGAGTTTTTTAAGTAATGTTTTTTCCTTAGGGATGGCTTGCTCCCATTTCTGTTACCTATTCTGCAAGGATAGTAGGGAAAAAGTGATTTTTGAAGGTGAACCTAAAAGGCAAGAGGAAGAACATGTGCAAGGTCACCATAGGGTGAGGCAGCCAATCTTCCCCCACAGCTGCAGAGCACAGACATTATTCCCAGCACTTGAAGCCTTCCTCAGCCTCTGGCCTGATGCCTCCTGCAGTGGTGTGGGCCATTTGGCAATGGGGAGGCACAGGTGGGGATGATGCCCCAGATGTCTGGATGGGTGGTGCACACCAGTGATACTAGGTGTGTGCAGGGTAAAGGAGTGTGCATAGAGAACAGGTATAGTGAATGTATCAATATCCTCAAAAGGCAGAGCAGTTCCTCACTCCAGCCTGACAAAAGATCTAGGCAGATAAAAGGGGTGGCTGGAAGCATCTGGGTGCTATAAAGTGGCACCTGTTTGGTGAGAAACAAAAGCAGTTTTTAAAGGTCTATTCCACTTTACCGCTTTCCCTCATAAAAATCTGCAGAACAGCTTTTGCTTTGCTGTTAATGAAATTTCACTGGTAATAAGCCTAATGAGACAGAGTTGCTTTATCCACCTTCCACAGAAACATCCCATGCTCAACATGGGATCTCACATCCAAACTGTCCCACCTGATAGTCAAACCATTTTGCTTCTGAGTTCTATTCATTCCTCTCTCTGCAACCGGAGAAAAAACAAACACTCATGGCATAAAGCATAGCAAAAAATTTTCCAACTCTGTTGCTTCCTGAAATGCAGGAGAAACTGGTTCCAATAACCCTGGCAGCAACAAGGTCTACCACTGGAGAGAATAAGCAATCCTTAATGCCAACGGAGAAACATGACATGTAGCTTTTATGAATCAGCAATGGCTTGCCTTTTTACCAAGTCCAGATTAAACTCACTTTTATGTAAGTTTTGTAAATGATGTTCAGATTACAGCCAGGCTGAAGCAAAATTGAAGGTACTTTTATTAATTAAACAAAATCTCTTTTCAGTACAGTAATTCTGCACTCCTATTAGAAGAAAGAATAATATAATAAGAATTTAATAGCAATAAGGAGACTATAAATCAAGAGAACAGAGAATTGAAACTCATCCCACAATGATTTAATTAACTCAGCAGTATTCTTCTAATGCAAAAAATGTTATTAAATTCCAACTAACATCCCCTCTGTTTAGGAAATGGAACAAAACCATATCTGGAAGCTCTGGAGGAATGGAGCAAATATATCCCATTACCACGCCAACGAACTTGTGAGTTCATTCTTCCCCTGTGCATCCACACTGCCTAAGTGAAGACAGATGTTTCAAAGATTCCCACTTTCAACATGGGCACAGTTCACTGTCTGGGTAATTACAGCAAGCCCAAAGAGGCCTTTTTCCTGCTGTAAATGAACAACATTACTCCTAATACTTATGCAGCCACTGTGCTGATAGTTTGGAACTAAACACTGGCTTTGCCTACCTTCCCTAGAAGTAGATGCCAGCAAGCACGAGAAAAACTGGGTGTCTTCCTAGTCCTGCACTACACATGTCCACAGCATCCACTGGTGGATCACCTGCAGTTCAGTCACAGGTGCCACAACAACTGGGTAAGGGCTGCCTCAGCTCACCTCAGACTTTAGAAAGGACCTCATGGTCAACTCAGCTGCAGACTGCTAGCAAGAACATGGTGCTGCAAGGTCATGTAGGATACATAGCAGAGGTTCTAACCCATGAATTGGTGCTTTCTTGCCTTTGTCCTATTGGGTAGCAGAGGTCCAAAAAGGTTTCTATAAAAA
This sequence comes from Hemiprocne comata, assembly GCA_020745705.1. Classification (NCBI taxonomy): domain Eukaryota; kingdom Metazoa; phylum Chordata; class Aves; order Apodiformes; family Apodidae; genus Hemiprocne; species Hemiprocne comata. The sequence goes on from CM036587.1 coordinate 90,018,820, forward strand.
ATGCCTAAAGTTGACCTGAACTCACACCTGAAGTCCAGACAGCAGAGATGAGACTCAGCATAGCTACTCCCACTATGTTGAGCGACTCTTTAAAGGCTGTCAGTATAAAGTTATGATAGCTGAGTCATCTCAACCATTCACTTACGGTATAATTACAATCACTCAATATAGTTCTGGGGTTTTTTCTAATTCCCTACTGCACTGATGTTTACGCCCAAACCCACTCCTGCCTGCCACGCTAGGCACAGAAAGAATTAGAATTTCTCTCATGTTACATTTTCCCATTTTTCTCCACACTCTCAGCCTGATAGCTTTTGAATTCTGTCAATTCCTGATGAAAGCATAAAACAGCCAGGTTATATTCTCGCTGTGCAACTATAAAGTATAGCAAGAGTAATGTTGGGCAACAAAGGATATGCAAGGGCACGCATAACTAACATACACACACAAACATCTAGAGTGAATACACTAATGCACAGCTACTGGAACTTATAGGACTAGCTGCTCAGTATTTAGACAGGGCAGTCCTAAAGGTTAATTGCAATGCTGTTACTACTTGTAGAACAGCTCTCTAAGATAACTGCAAGTGTTACTGTGTGGCTGAACTCTGGTGGGGCTGCCAGCACATGTGCAGCAGGGCAGGTCTGGGTCAGGCTGGTCCTGTCCCATGAAGTCTGCCAGACCACCCTTGGCCAGGAGATGTGTCTCCGGCGTGCTGTCCCACTGGTCCTCAGCGTGCAGCCCTCCTCCCAGCACGCTCCCGCTGCCGGAGCATCGCTTATGGGTAGGGAGCCAAAATGCTCCTGGGAGCAGGGCCAGGTTTGTGTCATTAAAAACAAAAAATCCCAACAAATAACATACTTTTGGGTTTGCGCGTGAGACGCCCTTAGTATTTCCAGTAATTCATGTTGGGACTGTAACTACTGTTCTGGCACTTCCCAAAAGCAAGAACGAAGAGACTAATTTCTTTTTACCACCAAGCCTCTTGCTGTAATAGGCGTGAAGGAGAAACCACAGCTTTGAATCTCTACTGATTCCAGTCCCTGGCAGATGGTGAGGCTCCAGCTGAAGACCCGTGGACCACCCAGCACTAACAGCGCTGAGGACCTCCTGTCTTCAGCTCAGTCCCACAGACTCGTTAGTCTTCAGTTATTCATCACCCTCTTCTTCAGTAACGAGCAAACGAGACTTCCAACACCACGTGAGCTCAGCCCCCCACCCCCCTCCGATTTCTTCAGGAGTAATGGGACAACATGTTCGCGTGATACAGAGGACAAGACAACAAGTAAGGCAACGTCTCTCCTACACTGTGCATCAACTTCAACTCACTCAGTCTGGGAAAGTTCTTTCTCCAAAGGAAAGAGGGGCACCCAGGGAAGTTCAAGGTCTGATTTCATACAGTTAGATCACGGCCCCACAGCAGAGGCCTGATCTTCCCCAATTTTCCCCAAACAATCACAGCTTTCTTACAAAAAGGCATCCAAGTTAAACATGCTACAGAGCAATCTATGTATGATTTATTTATTTAGCTTAAGAGCCTTGCTTCAAAGAAAGATTTGAAGGAAACAACATATGTCATGGCAGATGCCCATGAAAACCTGTATTTTATAGATAGGCCAAAGGGAGTGCCTGGACCAGGACCTAAATAATTGTCCAGATTAATCCAGCCTGTTTAGAGAAGGTGAAGACCTGTTGACTCAACCCGATGTCAGTATTTATTTTCTAAATGTCTTGATGCTAAAGGTTATACAACTGCAGGATTAAGTACAGAATTTGCTGTCACACATTCAAAAATCTAACTTAGTACATAAAGTTTTCATTATACTAAAGTTTGTATTTTTATACAGCTCCTCTTTTGGTAACCAACATCCTTGTCTTCAAAAGAGCCAATATAAAAGTTTTACAGGAATAAAAACTTTTAAATGTGCATCATAACATGTAATTAAAACAATTAAAACTAAGAAGTTTGTTTACAGGAGTTCCCTTGAAGGGTAACTAAATCTGGAAAAAAGAACAGCATTAACACATACCCATTTCTGAACTTAAATTGTTAGAAAAGAGTAATAATTTTGGTACACCAAACTGCTATTTGGAAGTTTGCCTGGGCTGTGTAGAGGTGGGATGTGAGAAATTTGCCCTATTTTTACAGTTGAAAGCTTCATTGACTCACACTAGATACTTTAGCCTAATATCCTGTGGCATTGCAGTGACCTACATGTAATTATTGCATGCTTTTTCCAAAATATTTGTACACAACCAGAAATTATAACCTAAGTTACCAACCAGTTCTTAGTTTATACCAGGAACACAAAGATGGACTTCAATTAGCGGTAACCTAGCTGTCTGATGTTTTTTGCGATCTTTTGGACAAATGTTTGGTCTTGGTTTGGTGTAATTTTCTGGTTTCCATTTTTCTTAGACAAACATATTTATCCTGTTAAGTAAATTATGTTTGAAAAACTGTCAGCTGTCCCTTATACCAGTCCACAATCACTGCCCCACTCAGACATGGGGTATTCTCATGTTTGTAGCTACGCATGAGTTTTACAAACAAATGCGGGGGAAAGGGAGAGAGAGAAAAAAAAAGCAAATGGTCTTGCAATACCCCATTGTGTCTCCCAGAAAACATCCTTCTTGCTCTTGCTTTTACCTGCTCTTTCCAGCACAAGAAGTGGGAGCACTTACATGCTCACAGAATTTGCTGAAGTTTCTCCTGGCTCGTGGTTGAGGTCCATGGTGAGAAGCAGACAGGTGGTACTTAGAGGACAGAGAAGCACATGATGAAGGAGGAAATGCTTGGTCATGCACTGATCAGGTCGCTCCTCTCCCACCAGCCTCCTCCTGCCCATGGACAATGCTGCTCTTGGCTCAAGAGCTTCTTGGCAGCTACTGCTTGAAGGGTAGCACCTCCTCCAAACAAGAGATATCTGAGGTGTCTTGTTCACCACACCAGTAGCTGAAGCAGCTACTGACTCAGTAGCACAGCTAGTTGATACTTGTCACCCAGATACTCAGCAGCTCGTTGACCATGTGAGTAAAAACTACAGTGGCACTAACTTCTACCGAACCACATGGTGTTCACTATCAACAAGTCGACACTTAACGTTTCTCACCATAAAACTTAGCTCAAAGTGGGCTGTTTGCACCTGCAGAACTGTAATAAAGGATCATAGTGCTGAACTCCTGAGGAACATATATCTACTTAATTACAAGTAATTTTTCAGCCTCTACTGCTAGATGTGGTTGGTCACACAACTGTACAGCCCAGATCCTGCCACTGTGGAGGTTGCTCAGTGCAGGATACCCTTTGAAACATAACCTAAGGCTTCACAGTTTTTCTCTTCTAAGTCTTTTACTACTAAATTATATTTCAGTTACTCAACCTGCCCATGACCTTAATTTTTAAAAAATCCACAACATCTTCTAACTTTGGCTTTTTCCTACACCAGAAAAGATTATCCAGAGTCAAATAAAAAAACAGAATCTGCAAAGATCTCAGTAAGCCTAACGTTCCAGTTATACCTCCCAGACCGATACATTGATGCTCCCATTAAATGACGATCCCATTCGCCTACACATGGTTTTAGTTTTGCGCTAGTACAAAAGACCTCCTATTTCTCACTGTTCTCTGTCTTCTGGGAAGCAGCTGTGATGTGCTCCTGCAGCCATCAGCTTTAAAAGCAGTATTCAGTGCCTGATGGGTGGCAGAGCTAGAGGTCACACACTGCTTCCTGCTGTGGTGAAATCAGCACCATTACCCAACAGATCTCACAAAATTGTATTAAAAAAATATTATTCCCAGTATGTGCACTTTTTTGAGTAAGACATAGAAAATGCTTTATCATCATGAGAAAACAAAAAATATCCACTGCAAAGAAGTAAGCAAGGCTTATTACAAGTATTTTTCATTGCTTTACTGCTTTTACCTCTCTCTGCTGAACCAAGAAAGAGCACGAAACAAACGCAGGACAATGCATCAGTAATGTTGGGAACCGCTTGTTAAAAAAAGTAGTGGCAACTTCACAAAAAAAAAAAAAGAGGAAACAGATCAGATGCATCTTAAGAAGAAAGGTATGTCTCAAGCTTCGGCTACATGAATAAAATTTTGCATGTAAGAAAAGACAACATCCATTTTTTTCAGCTGTAAATGTATTTCAAGCTTTATGAACTGAAAGCTCCTTTCCTCACTCTTCCATTCACACATGCATCCTTTTCCTATAAGGAACAAGATATTGGGAAGAAACTTAATTCAGTAAAAACTGGAATAGAGCTGGGATTTCTTTACGCCCAAAGCTTGGCAATTTACATGAGACTCTTCTCTGTTTAACGTGACCAGATCTTGAAATTCCTTTTTTACAACCACTGCGAGGTTTTATGATTGCAGAGTTGCATTTTAAAATTATTAAAAAATAAGACTGAGTTATACCATGAGGAACAATACTAACGACACTTGGTTTCTTATATCAGACATCCCAGCTTCCCAGAGACCCCCCACTGTTTCACACGGTCAGCAAACAAAATACCCGCTCCTTCCTGAAATCCCCTACAACTACACCAACGTGGGTCCCTCAAGTCCACTAGACACAAAGTGACCAAAGGCACGTGACCTTCTCACCATGTGTGTGCTGTGATGCCCTGTGTCATCAGAGCTGCAGCACCCCAGGCTGGAACTGCTGTTCATCTCTTGACAAACACTTGAGAGGCACAAAGGGAATTACTTTTCACTAACACCTCATATACCCCATGTAATCCAAATGGCTCATTCCAATTTCCAATTTTAATCCTCGTTTATAATCTGCATACAGAGAACCTGAAATTAAGCGTAATTTTGTTTAACACTGGTTTCCATTTAATGTTGCACTTACATTTTTCTTAAAACACAGCTCATTTTCACTAACAGCCAGCCATTAAAACATGCTGTTGCAGTCCTTTAAATTAATAACTTATTGTGTTAACTAGCAGTTTATATTGTATTTATGGACATTTATCTAAGCAAGAGTGTGTACTAAATAATTTATTAAAATGCCTAAACTTTACATTTTTTTTAATGGGATGAAGTTGGAAGGATGTATAACGCATTTTAAGTTACTTATTCTTTACTCATGATGTTTAGCAGACTTCATTGAAGGGAACTATAACTACATTAAAGCCAACTAACATCATGTGATGAGGCTTAATTGTCGGATTTGTTATCCAACACCACTCCACGTTTAAAATTGAATTAAACAATTTTTTGTTTTCCTTCATGAAGAAACTACACTTACTCTTTTTATTACTTTTGTCCATCACTACTGTATAACTACAGGGTTTTTAAATTCTGTTCCTCTACTCCTTCATTAAGAGAGGAAAATAATTAGAGAAGAAAAGAATGCTTTCCTATCCTTCCCTCATTCTGAGCCAGTGTTTCTCATCTGACTCCAATCAGTTGTTAAACTGAAATGAACAATATATCTGCATATACAGAAGAAGCCATTATGTCTAACATTAACTCATCTCATACTCTAAAAGTTTCATCATTACAATGGCTTCTTTGATTTAAAACTTCGGTGAGAAGCGTATCTATGCAATATAAATATTTATTTTATTTTAGGCCCTGAAAAGGCTTGTCAATTTTCTATTTTAAGAGAAAAATTTAAAGTAAAATTTAAGAAAACCCACAGTTTTATCCTGTCTTTATAGGCATCTTCTGACATATGTTAAAGGACTGTTTACTTTCATTTTATGTGCTGTTAAACCACTAGTTTCTAAATTTCAAAAATTGACACATAGATCATTTAGGATTCTTAAGGGTTTACAGAGTGATCTTTAGAATCAAGAGACCTCTGAAGATCTAGGGCACCTAGGCACCTAGGGCAGATCACATAGCAATGAGTCCAGACGGGTCGTCAAAGTCTCCAGAGAAGGAGACTCCACAACCTCTCTGGGCAGCCTGTTCCAGTGCTCTGTCACCCTCACAGTAAAGAAGTTTTTCCTTATGTTGAGGTGAAACTTCCTGTGTTGTAACTTGGTGCTGCTTCCCCTCGTCCTATCACAGGGGACCACTGAAAAGAGACTGGCCCATTCTTGACATCCACCCTTCAGGTATTTATAGACACTAATAAGGTCCCCTCTCAGTCTTCTTTTCTCAAGACTAAACAGCCCCAGATCTCTCAGCCTTTCCTCGTATGAGGGATGTTCCAGTCCCTTAATCATCCTCATAGCCCTCCGGTGGACTCCTTCCAGCATACCTCTGTCCCTCTTGAACTGGGGAGCCCAGAACTGGACACAATACTCCAGATATTGTCTTACTAGGGCAGAGTAGAGGGGGAGGAGACTTGGTTAATTTTAGTAAAACATAAAGCTAAAAGCCAAAGAACCCTTGAAGTGGGAGTATCTGGAATGGTAAGCGCAGGTTCATCAGCAACTTCAGTTTGCTCCACAAAAGCAGTTGTGCTGCTGCCATGTTGGCAAGTTCCAGGAGGTAGAAGGGAATTGCCCCTTTTTTGTCTCCCCTGAGTCAGATCAGCACTGCCTTGGCAAAACAGCCTCTCTGCTTAGCCAGTACCCAGGCCTCTGATGAAATCCTACTAAATTCCCAACGGGATGACACAATATTTTCATAGGGCATTATTTGGTTGCCTGCATTACTTGTAGATATAGGAAATACAGTAAAACCAATTAAGATGCACTGTGTCCTTCAAGAAAGCAGACAGCTGTTTATGTCAGTGTAAAGCAATACAGAAGATGCAAGGGTCTACATTAAGGTCTACTGCTTGTAGCCAAACTGCCCACCCAAACCCTTCTTATCAGCCAGAGCAGATGTAAGAGCTACTTACAAACTAACTGAGCAGTGATGGAGAACATCCTTATATTTTTGGGTACTCAAGCACAGAACTGTTCAAAGCCAATAGTAAGAGCAATCCATTTTTGATCCCCATGCAAGTCAGCAGAGTTTACAAAATAAAGGTTTTTGAGCCTATCTTTAGTCTTTAAACATGCTCCAGGACTGATAGAAAACAAGATTGTTTCTCAGAGCGTGGAATGGGATAGAGAAGAAAAACTGTTTGCAGTGTCACTGAGGTTATTGCTCTGGACCACTTGAGAGCTCAGTCTGTGCTATCTTCACTGCCAAAAACCCAGAGAGCTGGTCAGCTTTCCATGGGCCAGTTCTCCTCCTGCATCCCATTACAAGGAGCTGTGCCTAGTTACATGCTCTAAGAATGTTATTTTGCTTTTTGAGCAGCTTCATTAAAAACAGCAAAAGAAAACAGTACCGTGTTCTTAAAAAAAATCAGACAGCTTTTCAGTCTTTGCGACACCTAGAATATGCAGCATATGTACAGACCCTCCTCCAACTCTCAGCTAATTAACTTGACTTCTGAATTAGTAAGTCATTACCTTGGACAACATTACCTGAAAGATATTAGGCATTACCACTTCATTCATAACATGCACGTATCTCAGAAATGTGCTTAATTTTTACACTTCATACTTATAAACCTTTTAAAAAAGGTCTGAAGACTGTTTAAAGACTCTCTCTCGGCCAGTGCTCCCCTTGTCACAAAGTCTAGAAGTGTTTCTACTCATCTTGATACTTTCTTTCTGCCTTCAAAATCAAATAGTCCACTGCCAATTTGAACACAAATGGATGACCCAAAGCTTCAGCCCATACTCACATGCTTACTAGCAGGTTGACTCTGAGGTAAAGATCCAGGGGCCAGTACTGGTGAGCTTGCAGGGCTACAAAGCTCTGGGAAGGGATTTGGGATGGCTGGCAGAGATGACGTTCTGAATTGCTGTTCTTCTTCTTGAAGACGCCTATAAACACAGAAGCACTAAGCATTAAGAGGAGCAAACTGGCAACACTAGACCTGGATTTCCTGCTCCACCATTTACAGTAATGATACTAATGAAAAGGAATCAAAAACACTCTTTCCTAAGGAACTAATATAAAGTTACAGCAACTGCAAAGCACAAAGTAGGTAACTGCACGTGATAAACGACCAGTCAGGCATCTATGCTTGTTTTGTTGCTTATAACTTGATTACTTGGGTGAGTATCTGAAGTAACTGTGCACATAGAACAGACAGAAATATCAGTCTGTGCTCTCTGTTATATGCACTGGTTTACAAGCTTAAACTCTGTGTGCCAGAAAGTCAGCTAAGGTTTTCCAAAGCATCGTGAAAGAGGACAACACAACTGCAGTAACCTGGAGCCAAATTTCACGTGGATCTGCAAATGAAGATGTACCCCTTCATTTGTGTAAAGTCTGTAAGCTGAGACTGAAACCAATACCATCACCTCATTACAACACCAGATTGCATCCCCAAGCAACTGAGCATTTCCTGAAGAAATGGAAATGCGAAGACTCAGCTTGAGCAATAAACTATAATTACACCCTCCCACCTTATGCTAGTTGTACAGTTACTGTTCAGACAAGTTTGAATCTCCTACGCCTCACAAGTCTACGCAGCACCAACAGAGGTTCAAGTTCCAGTTTATAATACACCTATACTGCCCACACCAACAAAAGGAAAACTAAAGTCTACCAGTTACCACAGAAAAGCTTGAAAAGATCTAAAACCTATTAATGACCACAAGATTGCTTTAGGTTTTCCTGCCGCTAGAGCATCCCCACTGAACACGCAGGCTGTGACTGCATCAGACTCCGGCCCGCAACGCCTTTGCAGAAGGCACCATCTAGTGGCAATCTTGAAAGTTTCCAAAGACAATCTACTAACTCTTGGATTTGAAAGGCAAATCATCAAGAACTCAATTTGCTCTCATTTATTCCCATGCCTTCAGCAAGCAGAGACTTCCTACAGAGCTGCCTGGGAGACAACCGCTGGGTTTGCCTCTGGCAACATATCCCACCCTGGGGACACTCACTGCCTCTGCCTGTACCAGAACCTGGGGGCTGATAAAACAACTATTGAGAAATCTGCTCTGCAGGTAACTTTATCCTGTGATTTCGTTTTCCAAGAATAATCCTTACAGATTTGGGGTTTTGCTATAAATAGCAGGTTCCAACCATAACTATGAGACATGCAACTGACTACTTGACCTGCTGGATTCATTTTTGGTTTTTTTTGGTGCTACTTCCCTACTGCACAGAGTAAAGGAGAGTGTTAAGATTTCTTCAGCTCAGCAGATTTGTTGTATCGACAGCTGAGTAACAGTGCTCTATATTACAAGTTTTTTACTTACCTCCATTATAATGAGTGGAACTAAAGACTCGACACAATTAGAAAGGTATGGTTTTCTTCAAATGAGAATTTACTGTGCTGTGCTCTGCTCTGCCTATACTGCTGCAGTGCATCATTTACTTCATGACTGATACACACAGAACTATGCTCTTAGAGAATTACCACAGTCAACCATTCTGTTCTGCCATCCCTTTTTACACGAAAGGGTCCTAGATAACCCTTAATAAAAGTTTTGCCATTATTTTCTGTAATGATAAACACACAATGTTCTTGTGTGTATGGAAGTACAGAGTTCAGAAAGGCAGAGTGTTCTGAAAGAAAGAGTTTCTAAGTTTCGAAACGCCAAAAAAGTTAATATTGTTTCAATTGAGATATTTACAAAACATCTACAGTTATAGTACTCTAGAGAGTGTGTTTTCTAGTACAGCCCTGTTTACGGCTAAATATGAAATACTTGTAAAAATTATTGCACCACTAGCTGATTCGGTTGTATTGCAGTTACTGCATACTACCCATTGAAACGTTGCCTGTCTTAAGAATACCATTCCCATAGGAAATACATCAGCATAAAGAATTACAAGCGATCCTTTTCGCATCTGGGATTTTTCTTTTATTATTATTAATTGTCACTTCCTTCGGAGAAGACATTGTTAAACAGAAGGAAAGTGAAACTTCAAATCTCTCTGATTCTGGCAATTTACTTACTCATGTTGACAGGAACTCTTTTCTTCCTGCTACCTAAAAAGATGATTTTAAGAACATCAGCATCACCTACAGCCTCTCCTGTCACCACCCAGAGTATTCCACTTACAAGCTTGAATTCATGCCCCCTTCCTGACAACAGGGAGACAACTTCAACACATCTTTTTTTGTAATGACTCATATAATGCACTCAAGGGAAAGAGCTGAAAATGCCCTAGGAAAAACAGTCAAATAACTATCATGTGCTCCTTTTTTGTTTGTCTCGGACCACTCAGGAAACCTCTACACAGAGAGGTATTTTTTGTATATCAAAACTACCTGAAAGCATGCTCATCTACTTACATGTTCTCTTATGTTTTATAAAACCAAGAAGCTCTCAGTAGGCACCATACCTGAGCGAACAGTTTGGAAATAAATCCTAATATGGACTTCATTTCTATACATTGGTACCAATGATATGCTTCTACATGTCTGCTGCTACAGACACATTGACTTAAAAGAGGGCAAAAAAGCGACATTTTTGATTTTACAAAATACATAGAAAATTTATGTCCTTTGCCTACCTGGTACATCTTTTTTCCTATGCAAAAGTCCAGTCTAACGCTGCTAGGCTCCTTCTGAAGTTGCACTCCTATTTTAAAATGTAGTTCTTTTGAAGCTAGTTGAAGACAACTTTAACAAAAAGGAGGCAAGTCCCTTGTTCCTACCTGACTGCCATAATGCGCACTGGCTGAGACCGCTGCACCTTCTGCCTTGGAGACATGGGCTGCAGTGTGCCAGGTCCTGAGGATGGCAACTGACTGCGGCTGAGCTGACCATTTTGAAGGAGTGGAGTGGTTTCTGACTGCATACTGCATGTAGAGTATAAACTTTCAAATGAAGAATTCATGTCATTTACCAAAGCTTCCAGGTCCACATCGTCATCTGAAAGACAAAAAAAAAAAAAAAACGCAGCGTAACACATCTGGAAGTCCTAGATGAAAGAATTCTGGAAAGACCAAAGACTAAGTTTCAGTAAAGTTATCACAATTTTATAGCTATACTTTCACATTGTAGAAAACATTTATTTATTCTAGAGCAGAAAAACAAAACTAATAACAGTTAGGCATGGACATCTATTTTTTGTCTTCCTTGATGGAAAGCTACTGACACAGAATTAAGTATTTCTGCTATAGTATTTAAAAATATATATATATCTCTATGTAGAGAACCAAAATTTGGTGGGATCTTAAATAATGCCAATGCTAATGTGAAGCATTACTTCACTCACTGATAAATGGACATACATTTGAGAAGCGTATCACTTAGAAATAGGTCAGTTCAGCTTGTCAACATACCAAGTTCAGATTTTCCAACAGTGTAATAAACACTTTGCAAGATCCAGTAATTTAGAAGAAAAAAAGCCACAAAAAACACAAGACACTGTTGCAGAAGTCAATAGGTGGAAGACACAATCCTCTGCTGTACATGTCAGAAAGCGATCATTACAGTTTGTTAAAAATCCCACCTGTACTTCTGTGCATTTTTGTGAAACAGTATTTTGAAGAGCAACACTAGCTTTTAATTGCCATCTCAAGGCCTTTTATAAAAAGATCTGTATCCTTGTTCTTTAAATGTGATAGAGATACCCCTGCCTTAAAGAGCTTGAAGTCAATCAACCAGGAATGTGGTGCGAGTGTCTGGAGGAACATCAGCCCCTAAGAAGTGCACCAACCTCTCTCTATACACCGCTTTACCTCACAGTAAATAAGTAACTTGTGATCATTCGTTCCTCCTTAACAATCATAATTACTCTGCAAGACAACAGAACTCTGCAAGCCCTTTGCACTAACCACTGTCTGAACTCCTGTTTCAGAGTACTGTAATTACTCCCCAGCCACAAGTTACATCACTCCCTATCAGGAGTTCAGTGGACTGACGAACACACACATCGGTATCTGCTTCTGGTTACTGCACAGCCACTGCCTGAACAGCTACTTCAGACCAAGCACAGCTTTGTGCATCCACAAATCTCACGTTTTTCCAGCTGTACCAACTGGCCTAGTAAAATATACCATTGTTGCCTGCAAATCTTGTATTTTGCAAAACTCTTCATGACACATACTGAAAGTAGAGCCAAGCAATGCAGCTATCATATATTTACACAGCACTATACAGCTAAAATATGCCTTTCATCCCGAATATTTTCTGATACCCGTTCTTTTGCCATGTTTTCTAGGCAAATGAACCACCAGGATCAGATGTTTAGCTTTCAACCAATTACAGTACTTTCTTTGGGATACCATAAATGAATTTATACCAGTATCACCTTTCTTGAGGATATAATCCAAAACACCACTACTCAATTTCTGTCCACCATCGACATGCCTCGATAACCATAACAGGATGCAAATATGACATTTACACGGCAATTGTTTTGGACACTGATGACCCCAGTTCTTGGTGTTGGATGAACCAAAGACTTGCTCAGAATTAAACAGGTGCTGGTCATATACCTAACTTCTGAGCTCTATTTAAAGACTTGAAATACTCTTTTCCTCACTGAAAGTTGGTAGGCCCTTTACTAAAGTAAAAGCCACTTAACCTTCCCTGAAAATGTACTCACAGGATTTCTAGGTTTGAACATGAGTTAAAAAACAAACAAAACCTACCGACCAACAAACAGGTTTCATCCTTTCATTTCTTTATGGTTAGTTCCCTCATTCTCTGTACTTAACAGCTACTACCCTACTACAAAGACCAACCTTTGCTAGGCTACACCATCTTCTCTATCTGTCAGCTAGTTAATGCATTTTCAATAATCTAGACCTTGCTTGGACAAAGTGTACAATAATTTTCCTGCTATTTTTAGGGAACTCGAGCCAGAGTTGCAATTTAAATTTCATTCCATCCTCCAGATTCTCATCCTATTTGGAGAGGACATATCAAAAACACTTCTTGAGCAATCACAAGGGAACCACAGGACTAGGAGCATAAAGAGCAGGAGGCTGAATTACTAGGCTTTTGAATTTTATCATTCATCTAAAGTACCAGAAGACTGAGCTGTAGGGTGTCAGATGGCTGTCAAGTAAGAGCTTAGAGGTTGGATGAAGAAGACATAAAAGACAGACTCTAGGCACAGAATCAGGAAGTAAATTACAGCAACTAACAGCAATTGTTTAGCAGGGTGAAAAGCAGAAAGGGAAGTCAAGGCATACATTCTGTGGAAGTCCGTATGGCTTGGTCCCTGAGGGTGCTAATTTATTATCAACTTAGACAAAGCTATCAGCGTGCAAGATCATTAAGTTTTCAGATTATTGTAACATGGGAGGAATGATTAAGAGTCAGCTCAAGCTATTCCTGAATAATCAAATGGGCACAAAGGTGTAGTAAGAAGTCTAATATGCATAAAATGAGGCACTTCATGCAAAATGCTAAGCAAACCAAGCACATAGTTTAAAGCATTGAATTACCATTAGAAGGCTTTTAAGCATATCAATTACGCACCTAAATTCAATTTCCAATGGGACAGGCACTGATGAGGTGCATATAGAGTTTTCCTAATAATATGTTGCACTGAAGTCCAGAATCTGGTTTCACTCTTCTGTCAGCTCCTTTTCTTCACGGGTGCAGCACTGCTAATAATAGCCCTCAGTCTTGCTATAAAACTTTTGTAGGAGCATAGACCCTTAAGCTTTTTGAAGACAAAGCCTGCAATCTTGAATTTCATACAGTTTCATCTCTATACAATCACATTTACTGCTAAATACCATTATGTTTCAGAGAGATTTCAGCATGTTGCAATAGGAAACCTCACTGCTGCAGCCTACCTCGGAAGTGCCAGCAGATGTCTCAGCCTGCCAAGTAACCCAGTATGTTACTTGGGATGGCTCCCTACAGAGCTTAACTAAATAAATATCAAGTAAATAATCTATGGGATTTCTTTCACCATTTGCAGGTATACTGTTCAGAATGAAATTCCATATACAGTGAAGTATATGATACTTTGAAGTATCTTTCTCAACCAACCACCGAGAACCAGCCTCTATCAAGATTATCCTACACAGGGGGGCGGGAGGGAAAGCTGACAAACTGATTTTGAGGAGGCTTGATAGTTAACAGCAAAATTTGCAAATCACTGGGCTTTGAGCCAGCACGGCATCATGCTGGTTCTTAAAGTACACGCACACAAATTTTGCGACTGGAGAACTCCCCCTTGTAGGTTATAGCAAGCAGAGTTGCAAGCAGCTGAGGAGCCACAAGCTTTCCAGACAGCTTGCAGACATTTGCTTCCAGGGATACGAAGGGCTATTTATTTTCCTTAATGTGCATTGAATTCCCCTGTAAGATCAAGGACCATGAAAGTGGATATTAAAGGTCTATTTTTTTTCCTCTTTCAATTGAACTGCATGGAGGCTAGCTTATAACTTCCACACACAAACATGCAAGCAGCCTTCTGCTTTTAAAAGTAATTTTTAAACTAAAACATTGGCAAAACCTAGCTCTAACAAACTTGTGGTGGTGGATGGGGTACTGGCCATTTTGTAGACTTCTTGTAACTTAAGAAAATACTTGGTATGTCTACAAGCAACGTTCTTTCCCAAACCAGAACCAAAGTGCACACACTGGCAGCTGTTAGAATTTCATTTTGCTTCTTTGCTCACAATTTGTTAACTTTGGCTTTGCTTGCAAACCAGCTCCACTGGATGTTGCAAGTAATATTTTTGATAAAGTAAATCACTATTTCAATTACAAGAAAAAAATTAAAAGTTCAATTCAAGGAAAGAAGAAAATTTTGTTACAAACTCTCTAGTGAGCTACTGAGCTATCAGGTTCCATAAAAGCAAAAGCACTTTTAATGTAATTTGTATGTTTTTAAGGACACCATAGGAGGGATGATAACCCCAAAGTAAGGCCTGAGGTCATAGGGAATACTATGAAAAACATCACAAAACTTAAGTGAGCTGTGATTTAAGAGGCTTTTAGAAACTGTACAGTACACATACATAAATAATTTCCTTCTTGTTTGCTCATTTCAGAATGTAATACTCCAGCATGATCCTTCATACCAGTTTGCAGAGAAGACTGATGGGAGTGCTACTAGGAATTTAGCAAAACATTTATAAAAATACTGTACCACTTCTCTGTCACCATGGAAGTAAGTCTGATACTATATGAAGACTAACAGCATATATATAAACAAGTGTTTGATATTACAGTAAGGCAGCTGTTGATTGATCACCTATTCATATTTAACAGCCTAACTCTGGCAACCAGTTCCCCAAAATGAGTTTCAGTGCAGCACATTCAAGACCCCGCTAAGACAAAGCAAAAAAACCAAGTTACAACTAACGTAAGATTTCACTCAGGTTTAGCTCAGTAGAGGATGATATTGACATGGTTAGCAGGCCCTCCTGAATACATTAATTAACGTTCAAGGAGACAGATGCAAACAGTGAAAGAAAAGGAGAACAGAATTACGTATAATAGAGGAAAAATACATTTACATTAAAATGAACAGAAGGACTTCACCAGAATTTAAAAGGGAAAAAAAGACATTTAAAATGTTATGGTTTCCACTTCAACATCCTGTTTCTAATCTCCTAAAACCATATATAAGTTTTTTTCGTTCATATTGGTGATAGAAGTATGTGGTGCAAGGTTTTTGATATTGTGCTTTAGATCAGAAACAGCCACTCAAGTACGAAGTACCACAGTGAAATGTCTATACGAACTCCTTGTGCAAAGGATCCCTTTAAAAACCTCCAGAATTCAGCAAGTCCCTCCAGTGCCACATCCAAATACTGGTTTGGTGGGATTTTTCAGAAATTCCAGACACTAAAACTTTGAAAATATTGCTGACAACACACAGTTGTAACGATGCACAAAAATGTCCACTCTAGATAAGACTCATATTCCTCTGTTCCCTTCTCCCTTTGAACTTGTAACTACATTTGCTATGTTTACAGAAATGCAAACCTCCCTCCATTACCTGCTTCAGCTTCCACTAATACCACAGGCACCAGCTGTCTATTTGAAATTGCTTTTCTTGTACAGTGGAAGAGCTCCTGTATGGTTGCATGCATTTAGGACTTGACAGCTACTACACCTGAGACATGCATGCAACAGAAGTTGGATGATACCAAGCAGATTTCTTACAAAGTCATTTAAACGTCCCCCAGTGACTTCTACAGCGATGCTGCAGCTGAGTAACACTCTTAAATTCCCAATCCCTGCTCCAATCCTATGCAATCTATCCCCTTCTACATTATTAAAAACCAAACACAGATGGTAGTTTTGCACAAGAAGCAAAAAGACAATGTGAAAAACGTTTGCAAACCCTACACTTTCACACTTCTCCGGGTCAGCTGCTGGACCCGATTATAAAACCATCAAGATTAACTTGGTTCAGCACTGGAGGGCTAGAGGTTTTTTGTTACTTTACGTGAAGGCAGAAGACACAATCCCAGCTCCTATAGACATCATTAAGACCAGAGTGTTT
The DNA here is from genome assembly GCA_020745705.1 of Hemiprocne comata. NCBI lineage: Eukaryota > Metazoa > Chordata > Aves > Apodiformes > Apodidae > Hemiprocne > Hemiprocne comata. The sequence goes on from CM036587.1 coordinate 90,035,188, forward strand.
GCAGTCTGAATCAAAATTGCCAAGTCTGAACCCCAAACTTTCAGAACTTCAGGACTCCTAGTCCCCTTACGGGACTCAGCACTGAAGAGTCCTTTCCTTTACCTTCTAATGTTCATCATCTTAAGTGAAATCCTCTATTTTGTACTGTAACTATGGGGCCCACAAAATGTCACATCAGTGCATGTGCAGCTTCCAAAATGCTAAATGAACTGTGCTGTAGAAAGGACAAGAAGAAGAGATGCTGGTCGGTAAAAGAGAATGGAATTAAGATAGGCTTCTACACTCTTCGAGTGCAGTGAAAAGAGACACACAGAAGTCAGCAGGGAACTTTCAACTGCTCTAGTATCCTCCAGGTAATTTTTAAATCCCACACACATCTATTCCAATTTCTGCCAGTAAGGCTGGGATGGCTAACACCAAATGTATGGACATCAATTACAGGTGCTGGAGATAATTCACTTTATAAACACCTCTTTAGTAAAGGTTCATGGTTGGACTCCAGAAGTGTTCTTAAGACAAACCTTATAGATTTCTTGAAATAGAAGACAAACTAAATTGAACAAAATTATGTTGCTTGGTAACAACTATAGAAATATGCCACATATGAAATGTGTTAGTAAAAAAATCAATACGTTAACGAATAAGAGGAACAACTGGCTATAGGTGCCCTACAGCAGGAAGTAACAAAATTGTACCCTTGGACTAGTCCTTAGCACATAAATCAAATTTCAGGAAATCTGATAAAAAAATGGAGGATTTAAAAATGGAACATCCAGTTCTTGTCCTGTTCACACACCTAACATTTGATACAATAAGAAGTGAAGAAAGAGGGATGGATAAGGAGGGTTTGTTCCTTTAGTTCCAGAGACAAACTAAGGTAAAACGTCTGAGACCAAGACTGTAATGGTTTTACCCTTTGATGATGCTGCATTTATTCACAGACAACATTCAGAAGCACCTCCCAGCATGAATGTTCCTATTTTCAATCCAAAAACCATAGAGTCATGTTGGTCCTTTTCAGGAGTGGCTGGAAGCTGGTTACCCTGACAGATGATTGCTGTATGCAGGTATCACCACCACTGAGGCCTCACTTGAACCTAAGGCACACACAGGTGCTGAAGGACTAATGGCATTGATATGAGAGAGCACACTGAAACCCAGAAAAAAGGTCTAAAACATCTAGAAGGCTGATTATGGTTATATATACCAACTTTATTACAACTATAAGAGATAAGATAAAATAAGAAAAATTATGGCCAGTCCCCTGTCCAGACCACCACACCCCGTTTAGAGAACAGAGTTAGGATTCCATCTTCCTGATCTAGAAAATGGATATTTGCAGCTTTAAAAAAAAAAATATATCCTAAAATAAGCATCAGGTCAAAGTTTGAACCCAAAGTCAAACAGGACATCAGGTGATCCCGTGTGGCTGCACAGACAGTGGGGTGAACCAGCGCCTGTTGGGGGAGCACACCACACATCCTTGTCTAGCCTTCACTGATTGTCGAGCTCCTGATAACAGCAATGACCAGCAGCTGCCAGCCTTTCGAATCCCTCTTTGCAGGCTAATGCTTGCAGAACCACTGCTGTTTAGTAAATACTGAGCAAACAGATCACTTAAAGCAGAATCCAAGGCCAGATCCAAGCAGATCCAAGCAGATCTCTGGGAAATTGTAATTCCTGGGTTGATTGCAAAATCCAGTCCGAAGATTTGTTTTCAGGAAATGGGTAAAAACTGCAGCTTTCTTCTATGAGTATTAGGTTCAGTGGTTTCCCTGTACCATTTTGTCATGTAATCTTTCCATTCATTATTTTAAGAAAAGACTGGGACCTTTTTGTTTGGTTGGGTTTATCAAGATAGAAGAAAACTCAAACCAGTCTCAGTTACACAGAGGATAGAAAATTACATTAATTGAGGAGAGAAGCAGCACCACAGCAGGCAGAATGGGGTATTGTTTCTAAGGCCAAACCTGGGATCAAAGGAGACTAGTACTCAAAAAACCCTCAAGAAGGATGGAGTGGTTGCATTGGTGAAGGATGTAATACACCACAGGGTGAGCAGGCCACACTGATTTTCCTGACCCAAAAGAAGATGCGAACAGAGGGAAATCTAAAGCTTAAGGCATAACTATACATGGAATAGCCTTATTATGGTCTTTTCTTTAGTCAGGAAAAAAAAAGGAGACTGAGCATGACTGAACACATAAGACTTGAATAGAGAATCCCAGGGTCTGTCTAAGTCTTACCTTTCTGGTAAGGTTAACTGGATGCCTCAGTCTTGGTTCATCACCTCCGTAACAAAACCAGGAAGGAAATCTCTGGCAGTACATCCCAAAGTGATGATTACAAAGAGACCACCACTCGTCTTTCAAGAAGACGTGTTTGGGGTAACCACCTGGGCAGCAGAGCAGCTCCCAGCCTGTGCAGCCCACACAAAATCAAACAGAAAATCCACTTAAGCTTTCCAGATAATGAGGAAAGTCATTTTAACCTACCAAGCCATTAAGGTACTTCCAAGTCAGAACTCAGGAAGCACAATGTTGGATGGCAATGGATAGATGAATAGAAATCCTGTCCGCTGGCCACATGCTTGGCAGACTGCATCTTACATTAGACAGTCATATTTACAGGTGAATGGCTTTAAGAGGATATCCTGTATTAGTGAGAGCTGCAATTTGACACAGCAAAGGTCAGGTTTAGTTGTTTATTTATTAAGATTAAGTACTTTTACATGAAGGAAACTGAACAAAAAGCTTTAAAATACTGGGTGCTTTCTTTATGCTTACATGAATAAAAATTATTAGTTTTCAAAATTTACTCTACCATTTCTTGTATACACATTCCTACTCATAATGCCTCTCTAAAGTTTTACTTAGATACCTTACTGCCCATGTCAGAGAAAAAAAAATAAAATGAGACAGCAAATCAAATATACACAAATAAACAACATCAGTGCACAAGTTAAGAGTGCAAAAAGGAGTTAAAAATTCAGACAGATGAGAAGAGCTACCATGTGTCTTACAAGTCTAAAGCTATTAAAGGCAAAGTTAAAAACACAGTCAAAGCATGTACTGCTTTGCTTTAGGGAATCTGTGTTCTCCATCCCTGATTAAACACCATAATACCCAGCCGAATAATCCCAGTCGAACAAACCTTACAAATCAACGTGAGTACCCCTGTGCAGTTTAGTCCCTCCCACCCTGCCAAGAAAGCCCAAGCTTTATCCCCGCTCCAGGAAATCTCGTGGGTAACCTCCTAACGCGCTGCTCTGCAGCTCCAGCCAGAGCCCGTATCTCCCTGCCTGCTCCGGCACAGACACACGGCTCGGACGGAGCATCGCCTGCCTACTCAGGGCAGTCCCCGCCTGGCAGCCAGCAAACCACAGCCTCCTTGCATGGGGGCGTTCATTTCAAAGCCACTCCATGACAACTTAGATAACGCTTTCAAGTGAAAAGTGGTTGGATTAACCCCAAAAGTCTGCTAGTGTTTCTCTTCAAGAAACAAGAGGTCCTCAGAGCAGATGCTGAAGCTTTATTACTCAACTAGGTGTGTGCATCATCACTTGATACCGAGGCTAACCTTTAATCCTACTAACTTTAAACCATGAGTTTTAAAATTTGCTTTGAACAGGTTTATTGCTGGCTTAGAAAGCACATTTAAGAGGATGTAATACAAGTTCCAAAAGTTGTACATAGCAATTAATGAATCAGCTATTCCTCCCAGTTAATTAAAGATTGCATTTTCAGCACATTAAATAGTCACCTAGCAGTGACCCATGTACTTACAAAGCAGGCAACAGGAGTATTTCACATTTAAGGTACTTCTAGTCAGCGTTCAGTTAACAGTACCCAAGTCCCATGACGAAGCAAAATGCTTCAGTACCAGGGAATTTACAACTTCTTTTACAAATTGCTTTAACAGTTTAGTATTAACTCAAATTGTTATTTCAGTAAATTATCTACGAGAGACTAAACTGAGGAAGACCTGTTTGGAACTGCAACACTGAATCAAAAAAGCTCCCTAAGAGCCTTTGGGTCTTCCAAATAGGGAATCTGACAAATAGTGAGTAAATTGCCTACCTTAGCATCATTTCATAGATGAAGGTGGTTGCCATCAGATATCCTCTTATTGCCTTGGGAGCACACTGATACAAGCTTTCCCTACATTTCTTAGCCCTACTAAGGGAACAACGTTTTAGGGCATACATGTAATTTCATCTGCACACAGACACTTTGTCCTTGAGTCGGCTGTCTATTTTAGGCTCTCCTTTCCCTAGCTGTTCTGTCAGAAAATCAAGTAGTCCTTCTGGGTGCAGAACAAGCAGCTCTTCCCCTGGCCTTGCCAGCAAAGAATGGATAATTTGTGAGGAATTACTGCTGTAACGAAGCGCAAAACCTCCACTGTGTGAGAAGGGAACGCCAGAGCACCGCCGCACGGATCCCCAGATGGCAGAACATATTGCTGCAGTCACATCCCAAATGGTGGTGTGGCGCCACTGCTGAAGGCGTCTGTACCCCACACCACCGGTGTGGAAACCAGGCATTTAAAAGCTCCACAATGCTTCTCTCTGACATGACTATACAGACCCCAAGGGCTCCCGTTAGTCAAAGTTGGTTTGTTGTTTTTTTTTTTAAAGAAAAAAACCAACAAACAAAAAACCCCACAAACAACAAACCAAGAACCAAATAAGAACATTAAAAAAAATAAAGAGGACAAACCACTGTAGTCAATCACCCAAAACCAGCACTGATAGAAAAAATAATCTGAATTTACCATTAAAATCTTCAATAAAGAGCAATGACATCAGCCTAAATTTATCCAGGCCTAGAAAATGGGAACTATAGTTAAGTTTCTTCTAGACTCACCAAATTGAGTTTCCTTTTTTAAATCAGCTATTCAAAACATGGTCCTTCACCATTTAAAACCCAGCAGGCAATTAAAATAAGCCAGGTCTGCTTCACCTAAGAGCAAAAGCCACAGGTGTGCTATGCACAAGATCCATCACAGGTTGATGTGAGTCAAAACCATCTGGCCAATTATGCCTGTTCTTCTTACAGGACTCACACACTCCCATCGACAAGGTTCAGGTACTCAGGGTGCTCTATGATTTTGGGAAGCCAGCCTGCTGCTCTCCTCTGTCTGGTCAGTGTTCCCCAGGCTGCGGGTAGGGACCTTGCAACGCTCATCGAGGCTCACCTCCTTGGACACCCACAAAACAATGCTGGAAGCTGGACAAGACATTTTCCCCCAAGGGTGCTCTTAACAGATCATCGCTTCTTAGAAGGCAACCTCCATCCCCCCTCCTTCACCCCACATCACAAGGATGTCATCAGTACACTCGAAAGAGCTTGCAAGGCCCCAACCTCCTGTGCTGCGCCTCCTGAAACCACCCCCACCACTTCTTAGGAGAGACACCCCAAAAACCTGTGGGCACAGTTTCAGTGTTCGCAAGAGGATAGACAACCTGCTCACCTCACTCCATTTCATGCCCAACATACAGCCCAGAAAAGCACAGAAGACTGGTTCCTCCACCAAACGCACACCCACATATTTACAGACCTAGAAAGCCTTAGACCTAAGAAAGAGGCAACATGTGAACAGGACAGCTTAAGGTAGGCCAAAAGTGTTGCTGCAAAGCATTAACGTTCTAAAGGAGTTATCCTGATGGCTTTTGAACCATGTCAGCCACTCCAGGTTAGCCACTATGGTAATATCACCCACTAGTGTCCCAGTAGCAAGCCTTCACTGCTTCAGTTCCCTGACTGAATGATTGTTCAGTGATGCTGCTTTAGCTTTGGAGGTGACAAGTATTCGGACTTGAGCATATTCCAGATTCACTCTCTGATGCGTATTTTTTCTACCTAGTCTCTAAAATTCATTGTAATTTTCTAAATACTATTTATGGCTACTTTTGAGCATAGAATCTACCTTACTGTGGTCAATGAGCACTTCATCCACTAGTCTTTGACTTGAAGACCTTGTAAGTTTAGAAACCTAGACCTTCAGAGGGACTTGGAATATTTTACTGTGTCTGAGATCTCTGGGATCTTTCAATCACTTAAGGACAAACCACAAAAACATATATAAAAAGAGTAATTCTCTTTTGCTGCTGAATAGCAGCAAGCTCATAACTCAATTGCAAAGATCAATAAAAAATTAGCAGCCCGCATGAAGCCTTTTTTCTGTATAAGCTTACAAACATACAAGCTTATACAAATTTACAAGTGTGTGTGCATGTAAACTTGCAAGAAATGTATAGCCGTTAGGAGTGTTAACAAGATACTGAGCCAGTTTGAGACAAGTTCTTGCGCAGTTACAACTCCACTCAGACAGTGGTGCTGTAACATACCGTAACACTGCACTGCTTCTAACCTCATGTTGTACATGTCACAAATTGCCTGCAATCTTGATTTGGACAGAAAGACTTCAATATTGTTACTGCAATCCTAATATAATTAATGAAATTACATACTAATTGCTTTGGTCAGTAGCACCTTCTATATTTTACTTACTTAAGCAGCTGCTCACTATTAAGAACTCCAATTTAGCTACTACTCAATGCTATATTTTGATCTTATATTTAGCTGTTTTGACCCATTTAAGTGTTAGGTTTTTTAGCTGAAAATACCACTAACTTGACAGAATCTTGTCCTTTTTAATAGGCACAAAGAGACTTAAGTAAATTAACAAATTCAGATTGATCTTCCCCTTGAAGCTTCTTGACTCTAAGAAAAGTGCCGCAACCTTCTTTATTCTCAGTGCAAGAATGTCAGCTGCTTTGAAATTATGCATTTCTAAAGTATCCTCACATGACACAGCTTGCCATACTGAAGTGCTGTCATGAACCACTTGCAGCACAGTGTTTACATAAAGGCAGAAATAAATACTGTAATGCTTATCACAGTCAGGTAAGTTCAAAGACAGTGATGACTGAGGTTTATTGTTACAATGCTGCACTATGGTGGAGAATTTTAGTGTAGAACTGACATCAAATTACATCAGAGTTGTTTTTCTACAGATTTTGCTCCCCCCCTCTTAATATATGAGCTTAATACAAGCTCAAGCTTAGTGTATCTGCTTTATAGATGATGTAAGAAATCCGAGTTACAGAAGTGTACCATTCCAGTTCATTTGGGGGCATTCTTAACACTGCAAGATTGTTTTTCAAAGCTACAAGGCACCAGAAATAATGCAACATTGCGATATTATCTTGTACTATTTTACTCCTCTTCACAAAATTAAAAATGTTTTTCTTTGGAACAACAACATATTTTCATTCATGTACCTCCATCTTTTTCTGAGAACCACCTGACTAGAAAAAGAAACAGAGTTCATTTCCTTATTTGACAGATAAACAACTTAAAGCACAAGCCACAGCAGCTGCACCATAACATAAAAATGTACAACTATCTAAAAATATTTTAAAATTTTAGTAGTAAAAAAACAAATGAAGGCTGTTTCTGGTTTCTAATGTGTTTATGAAACTATACATTCTTAACTCTAATCCTAAAATGGATGAAACGCCAACATAAGGCTGAGAACAGGAAAGACCTGCACTAAGAGTCCCTGTACCACATAAAGCACTAGAACCAGCTACTAACTTTTCTCCATCCCCCCCACATGGGCTGCCTTTCAACTTTCAGTGAACTACTTCTTAAGAGTTACCTTGAATAAGGTTAAGAGCAACACTTTTTGTGCTTGATTCAAGTAGATTTCAGATTCTTACTACCTTCCTCTTTGCCTACAGTGAGTACCATTTCAGTGAGAGTCACTTACTGCTCTTTTCTACCCTATTAACCACAACAATGTTCAATGCTGTCAACAACGCCCCTCTATTTCGTCCTCATTATTTAGTCCCTCTGTTGGCCCCTCCATAACTGAGGATGCACTAGAAAACTCTTTCTTCCCACATGCTCTCAATAAAATACATCTTGATTTAATCTAGATGCCTGCATAAGACATGTCAAGTATTTTGACTGCTGTTTTTCAGGCAGGCATTCATTAACACGCAAAAAGCACTCACATTGCCTGTATCGGGTCAGTGAATAAAGCAAGGTATGCTAAACAGCAGCATTTTTCCAGGACAACTGAATCTATATACAAGGACCTAATACAAGTATAAATATTGTAAAGAGATCACCCACCTATATGGATATTACTGTACCTGTATAGGTTTCAGGGATAGATTAACCCTTAAGTTTCTTCCAAACCTATTTAAAAGCTTTTTAATCCATAGCACAAAAAATTTCTCTTCCACATCACAGATTTGAAATTACAAAGCAGATAACTTAATAGTACAAAAGCATCTCTTCTTTATCCCTTCTGAGCCAGATTTGTTGGCAGAGGATTGAGTCTTCCTCTGTGTTTGTATGGTACAAACATCAAAAGGACTAATTGCATCCTTGATCTGAGACAGGTGCAACGTTCAACATTAACCTCTTGAATTCACTGCCCTCACTCTGTATAGGCATCTACATTTGCCTGAAATATAGTGAAAAGTTGCTCACAACCAGTTAAGTAGAAATTACTCCATATTTCAACTATTTTCCTGTTAAAAATATCTTTATTTCTAGCCCAGTGTAAGTGGCTAAGAATGCTTTTACTGCTGCATCTCATTTCACTTGTCAAACCAGAATAAACTTCCTTCAGACAAAGTGTTTTTTTGCTATTACAAGTACATTAGGAAGTGTGCCAGCACAGCTGTACCACCAAACCCCTGGGAGACACCAGGCCCTGGGGAATGTAAATGGTCTGAGAACCGCCTACTTGAAAGGACATCTCTTTTCAGGGCAAAGTCATCAGCACTGAAATCACCAAGTCCTCTTGCTCAAACACACTCTCTGTAAGAAAGGAGGCTTTCACCCAAGCCATGCCCGTCAACAAACTTCTCCCTGATAGTCTCAATTTGCCTTGGAGCCAACAATCTGCTAGATTCATCTCTAAACTTGCTCTTCAGAAAGTGATCTCTCTGTTTTGTATTTCACCAGCCTAACACAGCAGGAGACATGTATCCTGGCCCAGACAGCTCAGCTCTTTGCCATACAGAGAGAGGGCTGAGAGGTTTTTTTGTTTTGCTTTGTTTGGTCAGTTTCTTAAACAGAAGGTTTATAGAGATACACAATGGTGGAAAGATATTACCACAAATACTGTATCAGTGAACATCTCATCTTCTACAGTAATGAAAATGAATTACAACTCTCTCAATAGCTTTACTTCAGCTACATACTAAAACCATCTTAAAGAAACTCCAAGGCTTTTCACTGTTCTTTAAGCCTCAAGTAGTTTTCCTTTATGTCATTATTCCACATTTAATACCTTTTTTTTTCTTAGTATATGTTCCTAGGTTAATTTGCAAGGCTGGTCACTGTTTCCAACTTTGATCTCAACTCCCATATGCACACAATTCCCTGACCCCCTCACTACTGCGAGTCAAGAATTACACACCTTCAAAGCACATTTATAGTACTTAGAAGCTGCATTATCTTTTACCACTTCCACGTCACACAGTGCACACAAACAAGCCAAGCTACAGAAAGGCTACCCACCATGTCAAAGTCACAGTCCATGGTTTACCCCATATATCAGGATACAATTCCAAGTATGCTCACAATTCAGTCTTGACTTCATCTCTTCATTACTGGTTCTCAAGTTAATACCCTGAACAAAGCAGGATTTCATCTTCAAAAATAGCATGCACACTACAAAGCAGATCTCAACCACATGCCTGATGCAAGTTTTGCAATAGCAACGTCCTCACTTTGCTGATGGGGAAAATGTAGGTAGACAACTACAGTGATTCGTTTCATCCCATGTACTCCTAATTTGTAAAACAAGTGCTAACTAACAATGCATAGGAGTCAGGTCTGCTGCTGCCATCATTAACTGCTACAGCGTGGACTTCAGAGGTTTGTTAGTCCACACAACTTCCAAAACGAATGAAAAAGGAACCGTCCCTCCTACAAAGACCTTGCTATCATGAAAGTAGGCAGCTGGCCAGAGGTCACTCGTTGCCTTCAGATTGCCTTCTTTCACTGAGGACTGGCTGTGGGTACAGGCAGAACACTGCAGAGACGCAGGGCTTAAAGGAAGAACCAGGATGTTTCTGTAATCCAACCCTGCACCATTTTACACTGTTATTGCTGTCTTAAGCTGACATCAGTCATGAACCTTTAATCATTTTTTAAACATAGAAAATCATGTTGATACTTAAACACAACTTTGCCACTAAGTGAGCCTACTTTCACATTTACCCAACACCACAGAAATTTATTAGTCAGGTATTTTTAGTGACATCCTTTTTTTTCAGATATGCCACAGTATATATTCTCCTTGACATAAGTAAGTTCAGCTATACTTGCTGATACAGACCATGAACACATTCCAATGCAACTTGTTCGTCCTGACTAAAGGAAATACGCCCCCATGTTGGAAAAAAATCTTAAAATCTGCAGTCCTCAACTTCGCAGTCATCTGGCAGAACCAATCTTTTATAAACAGATTAGAAAAGGCATTTCTAAGACAGATTATGTTTAAACTATAACTTCAATTGGGCATTTTCCTCTCAGCTGTAAGATGTAACACGTCTTCATGTGACAATTCTGGTTTTCCAGTACATAAGCTCCCAAAAATTGTTCTAATATGCAGAAAATTATATTAAAACCTTAAACTAATTCTATACTTGTCCAGACTGCTTAACCTAAATTTGCTGTAATAGTGTCTGCCAACTTTTAAAATCCATTCCATTTCTAAGCACAAAGCCAACTTTTGTTTAGCATTTATAATTCTTCCTCTAATTAAGACCAGCTAAGAACTGAAAAGGGAGGGCACCAAGTTGTTGAATCATAAGGAATCCTAAAGCAACAGAAGTCTTTGTCGGGAGAACTGCTGTATCACAGATATGCCCCATTTCATTCCTGTGAATGAGTCTTACCTTGCCCTCATTCTGTTTCTTACCCTAGAAATGTTACAGATTTAGACACTGCTTGGCTTTTTTAAAAAAAAAAAAAAAAAAAAGATGAGCAAAGTAGATTTCTGTATTCATTCCTAAGATGCTAAAAGCTCTGCTTGGAGGATGGAGCTCATAAAAAAGTAAATAAACTTATATTTTGCTGCACCTGAGGCACAAGAAGGAAGAGACAGAAACCAAAGGTTAGGACACTTTTATCATTAGGACAAACAAAGGAAGGAAACCAAGAGCTGTACTGCCTGTTCTCCACCCTCTCTCTACTTTGATAGAGACCAAAAATACAACCTTGAAGGTCAGGGGAAAACAAAAAACTAAAAATTGTTTGCAGACGAGAGGGCTGCATTGTGTCAGCTATTAGAAATTATCTGCCATCACAAGACAGATCAAAGATGGGATCAGAGACAGGATACAAATCAGTTCAGTGTGCCTTAAATGAGGGTGGGAGTAACTCAAGGCTTTATCTGAAGGAATTAAATGGATTTCATGGGGGGAGGGGGGATAAAAATTACATCTAGTCCCAAAATTGCTAAATGTACCGGTGAACTGAGGCTGCTAAAAGGTTTCTTGCAAAGCCAAGTCCAGCCAATTTCAATAATTGAGGGAGCAGTTTACAGCATTACAACTGCCTCCACTTCACCACACCACTGCTACCACACTCTAGGAACTCAGTTTTATAGAAAAGGGAGTCTGTTTCTCCCCCCCCCCCGACCATCACCTTCAGAAAGCACAGAGATGTACAGTAATGCTGTGCTCTTGATACTGATTTTAGCAAAGTCGACAGATTTAAAAAAAGAAAATAGAACCCCCCATCAAAGTCATTTGAACATTATATGCATTACAGATTAAATGGCAATCAATTTCTGATTTATTTATAAATGACACTCTTAAATGTTTGAATAAGTGGAATAGCTTTAATTCAGACTTGACCACAACAGTCATGAAACCAAATTAGTGCCCTGGAGCTTTCCATGTAATAAGATACTGAAAGGCAGTTCTCTCACCATTAAAGCTGACCCTGCATAGTGACACTGTACTTTTATCTCAAAAATTAGAGATACTTACACTTTAATTTTTAAGCAGTATTTCATAACAGGCAGTATAGTTGCAGTGAGTATGGATTGTTTCCATCTCTATCTAAATATACCCTTTCTCTTCACACATCAAACTGCCTTTGAAAGTTACAATTTGATTTTGGTAGAGGAGTCAGAATCTGAAGTTAGTAACCTGATGCTGCAGAGACACTGTTTTTACTGAACAACTGCCATTGTTACAGCATGATTAAAAACTAGGCTACATAATAGATCAACCTTCCTAGCTGGAGAGCTCGTTAGTACTGAGACTATTTAAGTGCCAACACCCATGTTTTGACATTTGGCTGTAACACCTTCACTGAAGGTTCAAAAGCTTCTTAAATAAAGGCAAATACACCTAAAACATGCCCCCAACAGGAAAGTATATGCAGAACCCAAGGATGTGCAGGGAGATTGTGGAGTGGCAGAGGCAAGAATTCAACTCAGCCATGTTAAAACCATCACCCAAATGCTATCAAAAGAGCCTTTGCTGATAGTATCAGTTTCCATCCTTCCACTCTCATAACACGTTGACAGTACATATTTAGTCGAATTACAAAAGAAAACAAAGCCAATAAAGTTATTTGAGAAACCATATAAGCACATCCCAAGATCTTACCGTTAACTTGTAATGATTAAATTAGAAGAGGGCATTTCAGATCACTAAGCTCAATTATGGATCACTAACTCAAACAGAAGAAATATGCCACCTGTAGGCCGACTACAACCTGAGACCACAAATCTCCCCATACCAGTTTGTCCTGGTTTGAGCAGGACAGTAAATAAGTATATTAACCAATAAAAAAAAACAGTGCAATCTATCACACTTCACTGTTTTACCAACCTGCTTACAGAAAGGATGGGGATGATGCAAGTCACTAACTAAATACATTTACAGAGGAAAGGCTGCACTACCTGTAGGATTTTCAACTTTTTTTGCTCTCAAAGACATGAGAGGAGCACATAAAAAATTATCTCAGCTCAGGTACCTGGGAATAGCACCTCATCATGAATGGGTATTGAGACACTAGCTTCCCTCTGGTATCCAAGTTTCCCCAAACACACCATTTCCAACAGGAGTGTTGGACTTGTGAGCTCAAGCTCCAGAAAAAGAAAGCCCAGACAACGCCACCTCTATGAAGGGCTTGCAGGTTGCTTTCCCTGGGGAGGCCTCTCACAGCTTGTGCAAGGTGCCTGCTGCTCCCAAGCAGTCACCGGTGAGGCTGTTGCATCAGGCTGCCAGCAGACAGGCACTCGGCAGCCAGCCAGCTGCCCAACACAACTGGAGTAGCTGCACCAGCACAGAAAGTATTTGTGCCGCCGATGACATCACCTCGCTGAGCTGATATACCTCTGGGGAAGCGTGCCAACAGTAAACAAATATATGATGTGAACATTTCCCTCCTGCTAACACACCAGAATCTTGTAACAGACTAATACGCTGATGCACCCCCGCCCCTCCCCAAAGCACACCATTTCACTCAGCCAGTTCCTGTGCGATAGCTGCAGCACAGAAAGGCAGTTTTCCACTAGATGCCTAAGAGTGCACCCCCAAACAAGAAGAAGGGGCATCCCTATGCTACCTCTTGCATTACCCAGCCAAAGGATGCAAAATGGCCACTGCTGCAACAGTCTTAGCTGTGCTTCAGCGGTAGCAGGAAATGCACATCTCTTAAAGTTAAGGACAAAAGTGAATTAAAAAGGACACTTTATTTCACAGTGTCTCCCTCGCCCTATTTGATTTGAGGCGAGTTTCTTAAAGAATCACCACTTCAGGCTTATACTAGCACCAAGCTAACTTGTTCTCCAGTAGGTAGCACATTAGGGGTGAGGGAGGTAAATGCCCTTTTGCTCAGAAGGATCTGGAAAGAAGCAATAGAATCACACCACCCAGGTGCCCAATTTACATTTTCCCCTCCCAAAGCCTTAGACAAGAATTTAACAGTAACAACAATCGACGAGCTTCTAATCAGCCTAAATTCACACCTTGTGAATCTACCCGCCCTGGGATACAAATCTTGAAAGAGAAATGTGGAGAAACACAGTTCCTCTAAATTCAGCATGAAAAAAAACCCAACAAAACAACAACAAAACCACTTTCTCAGACATCATACACCCATACAGCTTCACTCCCCAAGGGATGAGTATGGTGCATTCTGGACTATCTCCAGCAAGGAAGCCAACTCCCCAGTCCAGCTCCACCTGCTCTCCCAATGCCACCCTTCTGCCCCTGAAACCATCTCCCCTCCCAAAACAGCAGGAAGTTCATTGCAAACCTGGTAATAACTTTACAATTTTTCCATAGGACACAATAGAACACAGGCTTAAAATTTACTTTGATACTCATGTAAATAGGGAAGATTAACATTTAATATTGCAATACTTTCTGCTTCAGGTTTACTTTAAAATTCTCAATCTTTTCTACATCTTCTCTTGTAAAACCTCCAATGAATAAAGGCCCCAAGGCAAGCCATGTTATACCTAACACAATTAAGACAGAGGGTTCCTTCCCTGCAATCATCCTGCCTCGTCAGAGAAATTTACTTGAAGGACACAAGGACACACTGAATCCTGAAAGATTACAAAAAGGCTTAAAATCCCATGCTTGTCAACTATGACTTTTTTTTCATTCATACCAGGTGGCTTCAGAGGAACACATTTAGTTTTAAGTATGTCCAAAACTTAGGATTTGCAAAGCTGATACTTACAAGTTTCTATATGAAAAAAGCATTGAAAAAAAGTAAAATTCAAAAAAGGAAATCAGTCAACTGTAAATGTTTATCTGAACATGCAACTTTAACAACAGTTTTAGTCTCTTCTCATTTCACTGCTTTCCCTCAATCTTCATTAGCAACCTTATTATATAGAATCTTCCTGCTAAACTCAGTCCGTCTATTTTGTCTTCCTGTAACTTGCTGCAAATCTCTGAAATCATCTGTACTAAATACACATCTACTTTGCCTTATCTTTTTATCTTTCTAATATTTTTCTTCCAGAGTTCTGTCAGCCCAAGGGTTTGGGAACTAATATAATGAGGGAAGTCAAACTTCTACACAGCTATTATGGGTGCCCTCCTAGGAACTGTGCTAACAAGATTCATCACCGAGCACAATGGAGGCCTTCTCCAAAACAAGACAAAGGTACTGTAATGAGCTAGGCAGGAAGCGGGGGCTCAACAATCTGTGTAGGGGTAGTCACTGTAAATCTTTTTGGCACTAATGGTGGTTTTTTTTCTGAGGCTGGACAATGACAACAACATTTATACAAAGCATGAGAATTCATGAATGTCTGGCAGCTTTTGGTATTGTCTCTGCAATACAAACAAGACTATCTGTTTTTCTCTCTACATTTTCAATTCAGTACCAGCTGGATTCTGCAAAAACATGGGTTAGTTCTGATACACCAAATGACTGACTCATCCCAGTGGGGTCCCACAAGCACATCAGAAGTAGCACCAGCCATTACTAAACGTGCCCCTCCTTAGCTACAGAACGAATAACAAAGCCGCTTCAATCTCACATGCCTATCTTGTGGCGGATACAAAAGAAATGTATTAAAAAGCAAGTAATGCTAGCAGTGGTGGAGAATAAGAGTGCTATACCAGATTATTTCTCTAGGCTAAAACTTAGGCACTGTAATGCTGCATTTAAGCACATACTCATTCAAAAGTCTGTCCTTATTTACATGTGCTTGTGTTTTTTGGATCCAGGCCATGAGCTAGAATGGTAGTTTCCACGACTGCTGATGTTTACCACTTCTACAAGTGAAGTTACTGTATTAGTTACTAGCCAGTGAGGTACAGGAGAGCACCTACCTCAAGATGCAAGCTGGAAGCTGCCCTGGATCCCTCCAGTTTCAGTGGGAACAAGACATAGGGGCAAGAAACCTAATGCCAACTGATCCACAACCATAGCATCTTCATCTTCTCACTATTGGCAAGATTTCCTACCACGACTATCCAAGAAAGACCAAAGAATGAGCTGGCTGATGAAAGGACTGCTGTTGGCTAAAAAAAACTCCTATTACTGTTTTCTTTCTGCTGCTGAACCACAGAGCCAGAGGTACCACAATATTCAGCTCAGCTCTGTCTGCAAACTGCTGTAATAAAAAGCATCAAGTCCAACAAGAGTTGAGAGTACCTCAGGAGAGGAAGGCTACATGCAAATGCATTAATAAAAGGAAAATAAATCTTTCATCACAGACCCATGGCAATTTGTATAGACACTGACAATCATCCTACAAGTACACAATATAGAAAATGTTACAATTGCTTCCACTAAAAGTCAAGGTGACAGAATGCATCTTATTTATGTCTGGCTTCAAAATCCTTAATAAAAACTAGCTACACAACCTCAAAAAGTACACATGAAGTACCAATAAAAGGTATTGCCCATAAACCCCATGGCCAGGACTGGAGTTGGCATTATTTGCTTCTTGATAGAAAAACAAACAGAAAAACGAGCTCCAAAACACGCCTCAACAAAGACAAGCCAAGAACAACATAGTAAGACAAGAAACAGGTCAAACTCCCCTTAAGTCTGAGAGTAACAAATACAGTTTGGCTTACAGTTTTCTGTAGCATTGTGTATTTTCCTATCATACTTCATATGGAAAGACTGCTCCTAGGCAGCACAGGGAAATCCATAGGATTGTCTTGTTTGCTTGCTACTGAGACACATTCAAGGTTAGCTGTGGTGGCACCGCAGAGCAGTGTGCTCAAGCAAGAGGAATGGAGGCTTCGCTGCTAGGGTGCAAGGGAAGAGAGAAGAATCAGCAGCATCCTTTGTGATGGCACAGGGAGAATGAGTGCTGGAGCCCATCACCTCTACAAAAGGCCTCAAAAATCATCTCTGTGCAAATTCAAGTGTTTTGATTCTGCCCCTCGCTACTGAACAGGGTGCAAACGCTGTAGGCTTCACACTGCAGAGAACCTGTCATTGCACAACATTAAACATTTTTGAGTGCTAAAAAATTTTGCAAAGTGAAATGCAGCTGAGGAGGCTACAGCTCCTTTCCTGTCCACACTGATGGGAAAAAAACCCAAAAAATAACAATACCTGTCCCACCCTAAGCATGCACTCACATCCTTTCTCTCTTGGTGTTTTTAAAGATGGTAAATAATAATTTTCATTGCTTTTTCACGTCCTTCCTTAACTCTTCAGGGAACGCCGCATAGTTTAGACATTTTTCTTCTCCAGCCCTACAGGCTTCACTACAGCTTCTGGAAGGACTGCTCAAAAAATTATTTACTTACTGTTTATTAAATGCCAAATCCTGGCTGCCTGTTGTTAACTTTCTCTAACTTTAGATTGGTAGCTGAAATGTATCTGTTCCTTTACATCAGTGGATGTTATTATTGTTCAACCGGATGAAGCTCACTCTTTCCTATTTAATTTGATTTATGAAGTAGCTTTTGGGGAACAGAGGTAAAATATCACACAGGTTCCTGCTTTCTGCATTTAGTACCTTTACAAAATTTGTCCCAACTAGCAGAACAATTGAAAAATGAATACTAAATAATGGCTTAGATATAAAGATACCTACTGCTAAAGTAAGTGAGTTTATCAGCATACCTACACATAATCAGTTATTGAATTATTTCTAGGAAAAAATAACTACTCCAGCTGCACGCAACTTTCTACATGTTTCATATGACACCTGACTTTTAAAAACTCCTCTGTCTATAAAAAAGTATTCTCTACTCTCCAATCTTTACAAGACATTATTTAAAAATAAAAACCTGAACAGTTATAAAGCCTCTGCTGTGTAAAAAGAGTGATTCAGCAGGAAACATGTACTTGAAATACCCTTCACAAGAAAGAGCTTATTCACGCAGGGACAGTTGGCAGAGATATCTCAGTCTCCACTTGAATGCTCTTTTTCCAGCTTGTGTTGAAGGGATGCAGATGCCTGGGAGGAAGCTAATCACCATTTTTATAGTCCATGGAAAGCAGGGTCTGGTTCAGAATTGCAAGTGCTTGTACCAAAGCTCTCCCAGTGAAAAGCAAAGGGCTCTAAGTTAATGTTCAACAGAAACTGGCAAATCTGCTACGCTCGCTGAGCAATGTGGTCAGGTATGAATTGCAAGTGTATACATAAAATAATATAATAATACGGCCGCTCAAAGTTCAGCTGTAGCATTTAAGGCATGGCATTCTAAAGGGAAAAAGGCAGGGAGCATCTAACACATGAAATATTTCAACCAATTCTAATCCTTCCATAAATTCTGCTCTCTTTAAATATGTATTAAAACGGCTTAGTTGCAAGCTGATCAGTCTTCCTTAAAAGTCTTGCAAAACAGAGGAACAAAAGCTTTAGATCTGCTAGCCAGCATAAGCTGAAGTCAGCAAGGAACACTGTATGTAACTGGAAGCAAAATTTGCCATAGTTTGTTGTAAATACCTTATCATCAGCATAATCAAGACATACCACTAAACAGATTCATTTATTAAATGCAAGCAGTGGTCCTGCAAGTTACTTCTGGATACAGGTTTACTCTAAGTTTCTCAAAGTCAGCGCCAACAAAACTTTAATAGAAAGTAATGGATAATGCAGTTTAATGTAAGAGTGAAAACCGAAAGCAAAGAGCTGCCACAGAACTTAAAACCTCACTTCATGTCAATAATCTAGTCTTCCTATTTATCGAGTGACTAATATGACTGCATGGGATCTAGTTCAGACCATGTCAAACTCCTTCTGAAGCTCTTCATGTTGTATTTTTTTATGTACTATTCATTAATCAGTTTCTGGAATACGTGGCTGCTCTTAAAATACTTGTACTTTCAAGTTCTTGATTAAGAACAGGTATTTCATACGCTGTGAGAGAGTGTAGACACATGCACTTGGACAGAAAACAGACACACAAGACATGACATAACACCACATCACTTCCATTTTCAAAAAAATACCGAAGCAGCAGGTACCATGTCTGCAAGTCATGTTGCTTCCATCCAACACTGCAAAAAGACAAGTGCTAGAGCCCAGTGCAGCATCAGAGGCCACTACTGGGCATCCTGGGTTCAGTTCTTAATCCTTCCCACTTACATAACAGTGTTTCATGGTCACAGGGGCAGGCAAGATTAATAGTGTGCTAAATACCTACTTCAGCAACAAAATCAGTAAGGTTTTAGAAACACTGGATTTGATGTCTGTCAGTCAGCTGACTTATGAAAAAAATCCCAAACAATTTGTGGACGTAAAAGTGATCTTTAGAAGCTATTAGGCAAAATAGTAATAGAGTGTTTCTTCATAAACAGGCCTTAAACAGTACCTCTACAAAAAACATTCTTTCAAGATAGCTGCTTCCTAAATTAATTTGGACCAGTTTGCATACAGACATTTGTCTCAAAGTAGCCAAGGCAGAGCCACACATCAGGTGACACTGTATGGATCTGTCCACAGTACTACAATGTTGACAGAGGAAAAGGAGGATCTGAATAGCAAGTATTACTCTATAAGGAAAATTTCAGGTGACAAAGTTAGCATTTTGCCATCAAAATGTAGTAATACCTATCTATTCAATAAATGTTTAGACCTCACAAGCAGCAGCCACGCATACTCTCACTCTAACACATGGATTTTGACCACACAGGATGAGTTTCCCAAAAAAATCCCTTGATTAAAGAAGGGTATTTACAAATAGTTTCAGAATAAGTCACCTATATAGATCTGCTTCAGGATTTGTGCATCCCCAATTAGGTGAAGTTAATGTAGCAGTACCATTCTGATACAAACGAAAAATGGAATTTATAAACTCTGTTTTGTAAGCATGCAAGCATGCCACAACGCAAGTCTTAGATTGGATAACATGGCAACCTTTTAACCTGAAAGCAAAGCTTAAAAAAAACTGAAAGACTTAGGGGCTGGGAGGAGTGGCGTAAATGAAAATAAAATCTTCATTTCATTCTGGGACTTACTTGTGAAACTTAGTTAGTCTTGAGGATCTACAAGTCATGAAATTCCAGTCTTGCTGCCCTTGGCAAACATAAGAGGCTGGATTCTTAAAGGAAAACCTAAGCATATTGTATTTGGTAAATATTTTAAGTAATACATTTGTGATCTTTTGTTTCAACAGCTTTGTGCTGACTGCATACGATTAGCTGTTGTACTGAAGAAACAACATGTGAAGATGACCTTCAAGACTTGGTTTCAAATTAAGCTATCACAAACTGTGAGGATAAGGGGATTCACTGGTTAAGACAGCACTCTCTGTTATTAATTATTCCAAAGACAAAAAAATAAAGCTGAACTAAGAAGTCCCTGCTATAATACTAATTGTCTTTTTTAGTTATCCGAACAGACAGAAATTGGCAAAGACAGACTTCCAAGATTTATTTTACGATGTCTAGTTCAGGACTTCCTTTCCCCAAATGCACTGATTTCTGTAATGCAAAGCAAGTAAACATACTTCTACTGCAAAGTTGAGCCACAGCTCTGAACCCTTCTTACAGCAATCAAAGATTTTTCAAATGCAACTTTAACATTAAAAATGTTGAATTCGATTTCACTTAATTCCTTCCACCCTCCTCCTAAAAACAGGAGAATACACCTGCCACCCAGGCCAGGAATCCCAGTTTGGGCTACAAGGTTTGAGATGCACTACAAGTTCTTAGCCATCTTCATCCATAGCTCACAGGACAGTCATGACAAAAAACAATTTCCCAGCTCTCCTCCTCCAGCCATCCAAAACTTATTTTTGCTTTTTTTGGTGGATTTTTTTGGGTTGATTTGTTGGTTTTGGGTTGGGTTTTTTTTGTTTTTAAATGAGAAGGAGAAACAGCAACAGGGAGGTAAAATCATGGAGGTAAAATTGCCCCTGCATATGCAGAGCCCTGGCTTTCCCCTGAGGAGCCTGGATTCCCACCCCCCATTCCTCACCTTGGTGATGCAGGGAGATGCGGTTAGATGGTTCTTGGAAACTTGATTCCACCAGATCCCGCCGACCATGAGCCGAAGTCTGATCTACATTGTCCTAAAAAAAAAAAAAGAGCAGAAAATCTTATCAAAAACAGGCATTTTGTATTCCTTGTAAGCTACACTGTTCAGAGCCAAACGACTGATAAAAAAATCCCTGCCATACCTCTGATGGGAGAAATCAGTGTCGGAAAGATTACAGGGGAACACTAAGCTATCACATTAACACAGGTGGCATGAATCCAGAATCAGTAACTATTCTGTTGGCTCATCTGTACATTTTTTTTGCTTTTCAAACTGGGAAAGAGTGTTGTAAATGCACTTCCTGGTTTAACAAAAGTTTCGGCTTGCATCAAATTGTTTGGAGGCTTAGGGCTTTGTTTTCTTTAATTCCAAGTCTTTGGCTTAGGGGTTTGTAACTAATTAAGTGGACTGAAAGATTCAGTAGTGAACTACCAAACCTCAAGAGGAATCAGAAGTTCAGTGTACATAAACATCCATTGCTCTGGATGCCAACCTGTATTTTTTTGTTTTTTCATACTAGAACTCTCACAAGATCAGGTTTCAAGAAGTTTTAACACAGACTGAATTTGGCTAAGTCTAAAATACCACAGATTCTCACAGAACTTGCCAAAAAAGAAGACTAGGAGAAAGCAGGAGAATTGAAATATGAGCAAAAAAATAAGAAAAGCAAGGTAAGTCACATGGAGTTTTAGAAATATGAGAAGGAAATTTAGAGCAGGTACACAGTTTTAGAAAGTTGTCATACCTTTGCATATACCAGTTAAGGGTGGGTATGGAAAAACAGAATCAGTTGCATGAAGTTGACTACATTAATACATCACTGCCCATAAACCGTGCTGCATTTATATACATGACGGTATACATGTTCCTGCTGTGCCCAAAGTGTGGGATAAATACACAATGGCATGACCTGCATTTATGTCAAAACACAGCAATCACTTTCACAGCAAATGATGTCATAATTATGGCAGAGCAATAACATGCACACCATGAGTGGCAATTCAACTATGTGCAATCATGAGATCTCAGCCCAACATGACCAGGTTACAGAATATAAGCTAATGCTCAAAAAACAGTTGGTGCAGTGTTTGTGGGTAAGAACTGTATACACTTACACAGGATACCAAATATATTAGCCTCTTCTTGATGGAGATTGTCTCAAAAGCAGATACTTGAGCCTTGATTCAAGTACTCAAGACTTGACACTTTACCATCAGTGATCAATTCAGGAGCCCATAGTGGCATGACTAAGGGAGGTTTTTACAAGCAAACAATATACAATCAGATACTTAAGGTATCCATCTATCTATGCCAGATATAACTGGGACCACTCAGCCTTCTGCCTCCATATTGGCTACTTCCCGTTACAGCTCTTTACACCCTTGCCACTGATTTCACAACACTGGCTGTTGTTTCACGAGCCACATTTAGCTTATGTCTCAGGTTTTTTTAGCTGCTTCTTAGGACTCAAGAAAAAAAAAAATCAAACCTCCTGTCAGCATTACTGTATTTGTTTTTACTTTCTTGAGACATGACAATATTTGTTAGCTCTTTCACTGGGGCTGAGTATGTGTTAGGAACAAGCTCCTGACTCTCAAATCCCTTGCAACCACAGTGTTTCTCATCCTAGCATTATTACCACTTTTGGAGTGCTAGTCATTCTCACTGGATGCATTTCATTTTATCTGGGACACCACACAGCCAGCACTGACCTGGCAGACATCATCTTAATTTTAAATTTCATGCAGGAAATTTGGGACTTGCAGCATGAGAAGTCACTGCAGGAAGCAGAAAGCATACACAAAATTACGAGTCTGCTTCGCAGAAAGTTTAGCGTAATTCTTTCAAAGGCTCCAAGGACAACAGAGGGGAGGAGATGCTTTTCTAGGAAAAGTTTCAGTCAAAACAAAGCCAAATTCAATCACTTTTCAGTTATTTCAAACCTAGTACAAAGGTTGAGAGGTGAACATCGCAGGCATGAAAAAGCAGCAGAACATCCTTCCTCCTAGTGCAGAGCCTTCCTTGTGTGTTTCCCTCCATGCAAATTCACCATCATGTATTTTTATCAGGTAGCTAAAACCCCACTGGTGCAGTTTAGCAGCATTAGTTCTGCATCCCAGGAACGAACCTGGACATCCCACACAAGGCTGTAGTTGCATATTGCCTCTTGGCTGGGAAGAGTAACAGGGCATACCAAGAGAAACAAAAGGTGGAACAAGAAAACCAGTTCTAAACTATTTGTTACACACCGAAATGTTTTCAGTGGTCCCAAGACATAAAAGTTCCTAGTGGAAAGCAAGATTCATGCAGTACTAGTAGTAACAGAGGATGAGATGTGGGCAAGATGTATCTTTTTATCTTTGGATTTCCCACAGCAGTAATACATAAACATCAGAGAAGACCCTATTTCAGGCTACACAGCTGGCTGCAAGCCCTTAACTCTTCAATTAAACCAGATTTTTTTTTAACTAGCAATTGCCAGTAATTTCCAAGAATAGGATTCATCCTTTCTGAAATCACCTTACAGCTGTACCAGAAGATGGCTGAGAACCACCAGCCTTATTCACAAAGCTTAAGTCAAAGCCATGGTAAGATAATTCAAAGTTTTCAGAAGCAGAGGTTTCAATGACTGATGATTGCCAGTGATGCTTTTACAAGGCTGATGCCCCTGTCGATTTTGTCAGGTGCAAATGCCTGCCCAGAAGGTCCAGAGAGTCCTCCTGCAGCTTGAGCAAAGCCAGGAGCCAAAAGGTTTCCTCCAGGCACTGAGAGCCAGCACAACCCCAGGTGCTAAAGTAAAGCGACAGACGTGCATAAACAAAGCCACACCTGTTAAAGCAATGTGGGCAGCAGAGGAGAAAAGGTAAGGGCGGTGCAATTTAAAGAGCTTGGGGTAGTTTCACATGACCCTCCAGAATCTGTGTCCGTTGTGCAGGGACAAACAGTGGCACTTGGCCAGCTGCAGCACCGATCAGACAGACACTGGAACAAGGTTAAAAGAAGAAAGGCAGCAAAAAAAAAAAAGTTAGGTAATTTGCTCCACAGCAGCAGGTTCCTTGCTGGGCTTCCACTGGGGACCAAGACCCAGGCCCTCTGCAAGGTGGGCACCTGCTTTGGTCCATCACCATCCCCCCACTGCCACTGAAACTGGGCTCCTGGTAAGTCATGTGTTTGCTCAATGTTTTAATCCCTAGCCCTCCCTCCTCTTCCAATAAATGCTCTCAATATAAAATTAAAGCATGTTACTTAACTTACTGTACCGTCCAGCTATTGTATTTTTAGAAGCTAGCTAAGCATTAGCCCTCACTGACTTGTTTGCATGTTACTATTTTCTGTCAGTCAGCATCTGCAACCAAGAATGATTTAATCGAGTGACTAGGAAGAGTGCTAGAAGGATCTGAAGCAGCATTTATTTCTTACGGATGCATTAGCATTTCATATAGTCAAACACACCTTCATTACATGTTAGATTTCAGTGTCCCTTTGCAAACCTACATTGCACAACACAAAATGCAATATGCTTGCATCACATTAAGAGCCAAAGTCCACTCATAGGCAGTATTATCTCTACGTATCAGTAACCAGGACAATCTGGATTTATTTTTCAATCTATAACCAAGCCTTTCAAGTTGCAGTGCTTCAACTGTGACATGCGATGTTTGCTGCTGTTTGTGCTAGCATGATAAGCATTTCAGTTATCAAAGAAACATGAAATCTGGTTTTAATCAGGGAATCAGACAGCCATATACAATAGCAGTTCTGCTGTCTGCTCACAAGCTCTTTATTCACTTCTTCGGCTCCGAGTGCTACTGTTCCCACCTGCGGTTTTGCTCAGAAGAGTATTCATCAGTATGAGACAGTATTATGAGGCTGACCAGCATATTGCTGCTACTCTATCGCTGCTTCTCTCACCCTGGTTCCTTCAGCAAAGGTTATTCAGTCAGTCATTTAGGATAATCCTACAGGTAAATAGGGCTTAGAGAAGGGAGGAAGCAGATCCAAAAGTACAAATAATGAACTGTCATCTATACTTCCTTTCTCCCTGCTTCTCTGCGAAGAAAGGGACCTGACACTAGCACAGACAGAGTAACTTTTGGTAGAGGTCTGGAAAACCCCTTTTACTGAAGGCTTCAACTTTTTTTAACTTCAGCAGTCACTGGAAGTTTACGAGATGAAGGAAGGCTACAAGTGGCAGCACAGCTTCTCGGAAGCTCCTGGGAGCATGGCCAGACCGAGGATGTCCAGACCACCAAGACACAGTCCCTGGTTTTCGATTTACTGTCGCTGTCTGCAAACCCACACAGCCATGCCCCTGAACAAAAGGTTCAATTGAGCAAAAGTCACGCGTACTCATGCCAGCAGTCCCACAGTGATAAATTAAGATTACATACTTCTGATGCTTGTACACTGTCCAGCACAATAGAAATTCAAGTCAGACGTGCTGACGGGTCCCACTGCGGTCTAGGAGGCTAGCAAGGCAGATACACCTCAGTTTGCACAGAGGCCCTCCTGCCACACCAGGAGCTCACTGCCTACCTGGCAGTGCCAGCTTATCACACCAAAGTAGATGTCTTCAAACTAGTTGAGCATAAAGAGAAAATTAGCCAGGTCATTTACTTGAACCACCTTAGCTTCACTCCGTTCAGGCAACTTGTGTAAAACAAAATTAAGTACCTTGTATGAGCACAGGCTAAGGAAACTACTGCAAAGTGTTCAAGTATAAGCAGTTTCCAAAAAAAGCAATTATTAAAATTCACTGAAGAGGTGTCCACCAAGGGCTGTGAATGAGTAGACACAGCTCCAGGCTTCAGAAGCAGGAAGAGGATACTTTGAGAAATCACACTCGGTATCTGCCACTTGTTACTCTTGCACAAAGAATACTGAGGTAAGACAAACATTTATTTATCTGACCTAGTACTGCCATTCTTAACATGCTTCTGGAGTTTCCTGAGGCAATAAACAGATTAGGCAGCATTTCTTCTGAGGACCACTTCATATGATTCTTCACTTCCCATACAAAAGACTATTAACATGTAAAAGTGACTTTCTGCATTGTTCTCTAAGCTATGTTTCTTTTTTATGCCATGATTTTGCAGCCTTGGTTTACTTAAAGCATCAAATGTACTCAATTATGGTAAGTGCCAAGTAGCCAGCTATTCATCTAAGTGAACTTTCCTATAGCTTACTGCTATCTGCAGTCATCCACAGAGTTTCTGTGCATGTTCTGTCACTCAGTTTTACTCTTAGCCCTGTGAAGGCAAACACATGGGTTATTACAGGAAGAAATCCACCTAATAGATCCAGAGCCATGTTCAAGCTCTAATCCAAACTCCACAGTCTAGATCAGTTAGTAGTGCATATGATGCTCCTTTCCTAAAAGATTTAAGTCACTGGGCTTCTTAGTGCTAAATACAGCAGCATAGTCTCCTACCAGATAGCTGTTTGCTACTACATACTTTCAGCCTGCCACTCCAGAGCTTGAAGAAATATGTCCCAAGTACAGTCATGCAGGAAGAGCATGGCTATTGGCTTTGTCCAAAATCACTGCTTTGTAAATCATTTCAAGTTTACTCAAGCACAATTCATATTTTTTACTGTTTTCTGCCAGAGATCCAATCACACATTCCCTGAGCCAGTGCTTAACATGTCATAGAAATATACAAGAAATAGGCTTTGCACACTAGGCAAAAAACTTTAGAGTGCATTCTCAGACAACCCACATATTACATAATTAAAGACCTGTAACTAGATTTCCTCCCTCTTAACTACAGTCATTTGACTAGGTAAGAGCCAAGTGAAAGGCTCAGTAAGTCAACAGAGTAACCATGAACCTAGAATTTTAGCATTCCCATTGCTAAGGGAGCTTGTACAAACAAGGGCTTAAAATAAAGCCACTTAGCTTTGTCAAAACTCAGACTCTCTCTCCTGAAGTAGCAAAGCCACTAACTGCAGGAACCCTTCTGATTTTCCAGTGCTGTCAAGACTGAGAGCGATAACCCTACAGACCAGGAACAAACAAGCCCAGCTTCAGATTACAGGAGTAGTAAAGGTAGCAACACATTCCTCCCAATGCACTGCAGCACCTCTGATCCTTGGTGCCACAAATCACCAAAAACATGCAGGGCACACGGACCTGCTGCTGTCCACACATTCATACAACCCTCAGCAGACTTCCCAGCCCACCATGCAACGTATACAATAGCTAAGAGAAACACAACATACCAGGAATAAGCAAAGAATGAAGTAAAATGAGAGAGACTGAAAGACAAGACAGAGCTGCGTTCGTGATCTATGTCTCTGCAGTGACAGGGAATTTGTTAAATGAATCACAGGAATTATATTACATCCCATGATACAGGGGAAGGCAGAAAGGCTTGCCAGTCTGACCTTGGAGGAACCTCTCTCCTGACCCCTGTCTGGATTTCAGTAACCCACTGACCAGAAAGTCCTTCAATTCAGCAAAAAAATTAGGGTTTGGACCCTGTTGCCAACACCAAAACTTTGTCGTGTGTGTGCCCCGAGTCAGTGAAGTGTTTCTTCTCTTACACCAAGAAAAAAAAAAAGCTTTCTTAAATACATGAGCTGATAATGGTTATAAAATACACTGCTATAGCTGAGCCAGAAAGTTGTTTTCCTGAAAGTGTTTCATATTTATTTTAAGGAGTATTACCAGTTATGTGACTTGTCACTACCTGCACTGCAACTGCTATCAGGGCAGTGCTGTTTCACACCAAAAGCTACTGTTACTTACTAGCCAGCTGCTGCCTACCCCCCCCCCAAAAAAAAAGCTTCTCTTTGCACACCCAGGAAATAAACATAAATCTAATCTGGCAAGAGCTGGACCATGATTAGCAACCTCCAGCTGTATCTGGTAGCAGCAGTTTACTCATAAAAGGCTTTTCTCCAGTAAGGCAGGAGTGAGCATACCGTGTTAGCTGACAGCTTCAAGCATTACAGATGCAGCTTCTCAAGGCTGGTCTTTTAAACTGGCATTAGCAAGGTTTTCAACACTACTGACCCCAGAATTTGGCAAGTACTACATCAAATGAAATTTCTCTCACTAGATACTGTCCTCTCTTAGTATAAACCAACTGCTTCTGCAAGAATGTAGCTGTCTCCTAGTACTCTGCAGAGAAAAAAAAATGGATAGCGTATTCCCCAGTGCGCACTTTTTGGACCAGACTGCCGTTTATTATGGTAGAAGAAAATTCAATACATCATGGTTGCTGTCTTGTAATCAGCTAGCAAGAAGGGAATCCAACTGACAGGCTTAGAAATGCTAAAAGCTTTGTTCTATTTTTAATGAGACTAAAACCACTGTGGCTGTTAGAGACAGTTTACATAGTTTACAGCTAAAATAAAGTCTTGAAATACAGAAAGGAAACAAAAGCACAAGGTTCTCAGAGAATGCAATCACTTCTTAGAACTGTCTTCAGCTAGAACGCACTTAAAAAAACAAAGCAGTTACTTTCTGATAAAATGTCTTCTAGCTTCTTTTTTTTAAACACAGAAGCTAGGTTCCTTTTAATTTCTAACGAAACACCACTGAATAAATGAAGTTTATATTAAGAAATTATTCACAGTAGAAAATTACATGTTTATATGAAAATTCTGTTTCTTCTGCTGGTGCCCATAGATCCTGATAATGTACCTTCTGCTTGTACTTAATTTTAAGTTAGCCTTTCCTCCAAAGCAAGTTACTCTCACTGGCAAGGGACTGCCACTGACAAAGCTACCAAAACCCTAATTTACTGTATGTTCCAAGCTCTTTGGTTTTGGTCAATACTGACTCCACCAATAAAGTCCCTGAAAAAGTCTACTTTCTATGAGAGAGAGTTGTATTTACCAATAGGGATGAAGCAGAAAAATTGAGGCTTTTTTACTCTAAGTAAAAAATCAACTAAAGTAGTATGTCATACTTATTCTTAAAGAGGCATTTGATTGAGATTATGGGTCTCTCTTATCAAATAAATGATGCTTAATAGACTACACTACTTAAATTTAGTTAAAAGCACAGAATAACTCTAATGAACTTAGCACTCTGTATGTGTTGACTACTATACTGGAGAGCACTCATGCAATCTAAGGGAGTAATGTAACCCATAGTGATGTCTTGTTGCTCATAAAACCTTTAGCCTATTCAAAAATCCTCACCAGGGTGATTTTTAATGTTTTGTCCAAGTTTCTGAAGTGAATGGTCAAACTACACTCCTTCCTCATCAGAAGGATGAAAAGAAATCTAAAGGGAATATTTGTACCTAGGTGCTATGGAAAATTTTTGCATGCTCACACAACTGTCCATTCTGAGAAAGCGTCTTCAAAATTATTTTCTTTTAGCTACCATAAAAAAAAAAAAAAATCTTAAGATGTTCCTCCAGGGGAAGTTGTAACACACAGAAAGAAGGGACAGGATATTTGATCCTTTTCAACCCACTGCTATCCCCATGCACAGACCTGTGAAATACCAGGCATCTCATCTGTTCTACTTGGCATCACATCTACTAGAGCTCCTGTTATAGCAACACTGCTGGCCAGCTGCTTCCAAGAACACTGGTTTTTGGAGTCATGTTTTGACAGCGCTCTTGCACCAACCAGACAGGAGACGTTCTGCGAACTGCCTTGGACAGTCTGTCCTGGCACAGGCTAATGATGCCCTGCACTAATCCTGGAAGGCGCAGTGCCTGAAAGGATAACCTATCTGGGGGACTTTAGGATCCTGCAACACATGTGTGTCTCATGCTGGGGGAGGGAGGAGAGAAGGGAAGATGCTACTTAGGTTGCAGGAATCACTATTTCCAGACAAGTGCATTCTCTTTAAGAATAGATGCTCAAATCTCTATGCTTCGGGAAGCAGCAACCACAGCCAGACAACCTAAACTACATTTAAGTGTATAAACCCTTATAGCTAAGCAGACCTGAAAACGGAAGACTAACAAAACTCTAACAAAGGAATGAAAGGAGCATGAAGCACAGAGCAAAGGAATTTTTGAATGTGGGTCTGTCTTCTTAAAGTCAATAGAGCTATCCCCTTTTGTCTTCTTGATGGTTCAGCTTCATCTTGAGGGTTTGAATGGGCCAGTAGGTGAAGATGATTCTTCACAGCCCTTGACAGAGCTGATAAAATGATAAACCTCTTGGGGCACAAGAGCCACTTTGCTCAAACTGACCATTAAAATTCAGCGGACGCTAGCAAGCCAAAGTAACAGATTGCTAATGAAATTGTTGCTTAGGTCTTCAAACTGAAAAGCTGATTATGTCATGTTGAAGAACAACTTCACACAAGACTACTGTGCTATCCTTACTTGCTTCAGCTGTCAGTGATACAGACCTTATCTCTCTACTTTCTAGCCAGTTTGCTCAGTTCCTGCAATTTAGGGTGTGCTTGATACCCCTCCTCGGCTTCCCTGAAGTGCAATCCTTGGGACTAGATAAGTAGTTAACTACATCTAGAAATGGCTGTCCCATTTGATCACAACCTGTGATCCTCATTATATCAACCACACACCTTCCTGTTTAGATTAAGAACTGTTTACCTGCTACATGGCACAGTCTGCCCCAGAATTAACTGCCCACCTCAGACAAGGATAATTGTAGTTCAGGTGAGTTGTTTTCAGTTAGATACAGAAGTAACTTCTTACACATCTCCAAAACAGCAAGCCTTACCAAAAAGATATTAAAAAATCTCAGGTATGGGGTAAAGATACATGCATCTCAGCTCCCTAACTTAATTTTAAAAAACAACAAACGCAGAAATCACAGACAAATCTCTAAAGCACAATCTTGCATTTTCATAATTAACAACCCAGCATCAGATCTTGGGTTGGAACAGACCATTGTACTGTCCCCTAACCAAAAAGGCAGGGTTCCACTCCCTCAGAGCTAATCATTAATGTTATTTATGCAAAGAAAATTGAGTGTAGGAAATAGTCTACAATGTATGGGTACTTAAAAAAAACAGTTCCTTTTGTACTGCTTACATTGCAGTAATAAGTTGCTTTGCAAGCCCTCAGAAAAAAAATCCACCAACTATTAGCAATAAAACAAGTTGCCTGTTTTTCTGCATTTCTTTATCAGGTTTGAATCTCATTTGACCTTCACAGTTTTAAGAAAGTCACATCACCACAGCTTTCACACTGATGTTCAAAACAGTTTTCCTTAAAAAAAAAATTCTCAACAGTGATGCTCTATTAGATTTCATAAGTCATTGCCCCCAAGTGTTATCAATGGTTGGACAATATCTCTAATACAAGCTACGCTGCAGTGCTGCCTACATACAAATTGTCAATTCACAACAGTCAGAAAGAAAACAAGACAAAAATTAAAAGCTAAGACTAACAACAGGGGTCATCCCAGGTATTTCAGTGCACGAGTGTCTTATGATCATTTATTGAAATGAAAGAAAATGAAAGAAAAATGGAAGTAACTTCCACTATTTTCTACATCTTCAGAGTCCCTATCAGAATACAAAAATAACTAATTTGACTACAGTAACATCCAAGCAGCTCAAAGGTACTCTGTCAGATTTTCAAAAATCATAAAATCATAGAATGGTTTGGGTTGGAACATCTAGTTCCAAACCCCCTGCATGGGCAGGGACGCATTCCACTAGACCGGGTTGCTCAGCGCCCCATCCAACCTGGCCTTGAACACTTGCAGTGAGTTTATCTCTAGGTACAATATGAAATGTACTTAATTGCTACACTTGTTCCACTATTAAGAAATGTGTACCTTCATATATATGTATCTACCCCAATGTAGTGGCTGCCCTGTTTTCCCTTCCTTGAGGAAAGTTACCTAATTGCAGGTAGCTCTACCAGTTATCCTGAATCAAGAAAATGGCTTTATCAGAAAATCTTTATTGACTTAACTTTCTCTAAAGGAAGAAAATTCGGAAAAGCTCAGCAATTTGTATTTAAATAGTAACAGATTACAAGTGAAGTTGCAAGCTGTCCCAGGAAAACACAATAAAAAGTGTAAATCTTTAGTTTTTTGCAAAAACCAGCACTCAAGAAAAAAAAATTCAATCATCTCTTCACGCTTGGGAAGTTTTGGCTTTGTTTAGTTTTATAACTAGTTGTTTACAGCATAAGTGCATCAGGTGACCACTTATTTTGTGCAGCTTCTTCCCCATTTTTGCAAACACCTATTGGACACATCCAATAAAATTACACATAGCATGTCAGAACATACACTGCAACGCTTCAACATGGTTAGGAACAGCAGCTACTCTAATTCTGCACATACCCCATGTACTCGGCCACATTAAGGCCTTAAAAGATGAAAGAGTTCACATAACTACCAGTATGCTACTGGAGAAAGGTCTGGTGTGCCAAAAATTGCCAACGTAGCCCATGAAACGAAACAAGCAAACCACCCCCAAACAAGACCTGCCCAGGTACAGTCTCCAAATGGGTAGAGATTTCAGAGACTGCAAAGCTAACCAGCCAGAAGAAAAGTTCAATCCTGCAGTTATAATACTGCCACGTGCACAACACTGGATCGTGCTGGTTTTAGCAATGCTGTAATGCTACAGCTACCAACCCTGAGAACATTTTTGCAAATGGATTTCTACTGTTCACTCTGAGGAAGACAGGATGCAATCATATGAGCTGATATTCAATCAGTATAAAAGTGGCTTTAAAACACCTTTATTTCCCTTCTTTTCTCTTCCCTAAAACTGCTGCTGAGGATGAGGGGGGATGAAAAAAAAAATAGCATGCAACTTGTTTACTTTACAGGTCAAGGGGCTAGCAGCTTGCATATGAGTAGCTACCACCCTTCATCTGATGGTGATTTAACTCCAGGGTTCAGGGTGGTAACTTTTACAGCATAATCAGTATTTATCTCACTGTTTCCTCCAGTTCTGAGTTATTCTTTCTAACCCAAAAGTGCAGATCTATGGAACAACAGTAGTGGAAAAGATTCCTGCTGAGATTAAAGTCAAACCAGAGATAAAAAAAACAACCAACAACTCATAGGATGAGGAAGAAAAGAGAAAAAACTTTGAACGAGGCTTCAGAGGCAAGCTGCGGGTGAGAAGAACAAGCCACTTTCTGGATACAGTTGAACTAAAGAACATTCCATCTAACTAAAACAAGAAACCTAACTGTGGCAAATTACCTGGGAGTTCATTAGCACACCACCACAATGCTGACAATATGCGTGTAACCTTGCATCCTAATAATGCATGTTATTGTGTCATTATCCCTGGTTCCAGAAGATGCTAGTGGGATAGTCAATGAGAAGTTTCAGGTCTTGTGGATTTGGGTTTATTTTAATCTTCAGGGTAAGTCATACTCCAAAAGATATGCTGTCAGAAAACTATTTTTCCAATCTGTTCTCATCCAGCATAGCAGTTATGGTTTGCAACTAAACCATCCAGCCAATTCATGTTCAACAGCCAGTAGTTTGTCATAATTTTGAGGGGATAAAGGACTCAAGAAAAAACAAGATTGCAAGATATGCCTTTTTTAGAATATCTTTAGCACACTTCGTTAACCCTTTGCTCATGCCAGAAAAAAAAACACAAGAACATTTCAGGTAGAAATTCCACCAGCATGCAAGCAGGAAGGCATGCTTCCCATCAAACTTACAACACTGCCTTTTATTTCTGTATAGCCAGAAGTAGAGAAATGGGCATTCTGAAGTCTTAATTCACATTCACCCTAGAGAACAGGTTCCACAAGTGCCTCCAGGTACAGAAGGCTTAAGGTGACTACTTCGAACGTTGATGTTAATACCTGGTTGAAAAATTCCGAGTCTGTCATGAATTTTTGAAAGGAAAAAAAAACAACACATAAATTACGTATGTGTGGGTGGGTAAACATGCTGTAAATTGCTTTAATAAATGGGTAATTGCTACACATTCAAGAGACTACCTGAAATGATCTAACAAGTACAAATAAGACGTTAACACTGAAGAACATATATGTAACATATAAACATAGAGGTACCTTCTGCAGAAATCTTTCCAGCAGGTCATGACAAGTAGTTGTGGCAGTGTGACCATGGCAACAACCCCTGACTTGCCAAGGGGTACCTGTTTTCCTGCTAGTCAAGGAAGGATAAGCCCAAGAGAGCCTCTGAGGCAGGAAGTCCTCAGAGAAGGCAGCCCACTTGGATGTAGACCTTGGGGGAGAGAGTAAACACCAGGGAAGGCTGGAGGGTGCCATGACGAAAAGGAGGCTGAGAGGAGACCTTATGGCTCTCTACAGCTACCTGAAAGGAGGTTGTAGTGAGGTGGAGGTTGGTCTCTTCTTCCAAGTAACAAGCAATAGAACAAGAGAGAATGGCCTCAAGGTGTGTCAGGGGAAGTTTAGATTGGAAATTAGGAAAAATGTATTCGCTGAATGGGTTATCAGGCACTAGAACTGGCTGCCCAGAGAAGTGGTTGAGTCACCATCCCTGGAGGTATTTAAAGGTGTGTAGATGTGGTGCTTAGGGACATGGTTTAGTGGTGGACTTGGCAGTGCTAGGTTAACAGTTGGACTTGCAGTTTTATAGGTCTTTTCCAACCAAAACGATTATACAATTCTATGACAAGAGACAAGTACCAACAGCTTGGTTAGGAAGCCACAAAGGACAGAAGCAGGACAGAAGACACCTGGGCTATTGGTTAGCACCCCTACATTCTCCTTTGCTTCTGTCACACTGGCAAGTCGCTTGTTTTCCACCTCAATGCTTGTTTCCAAGAGAGGCACCCATCATCTTGCAGAAGATGAAAGCTTCTGTCTTTGCCTATGCCAAACAACTCAATTTTTGCAGGCAGGTGGATGAGAAGGAATTGGAGACAGATCAGGCAAATCACATATCTGACCTACTCACCAGCAAACAGTGCAGTTCCAGCTACAGCCAGCACTGGATGCTACCGAGATTTCTGGAGTGGGTTGGAGATAACTTTACATTACAAGTGATCAGTGAGCCAACCAGCGAAGCACTCTGCTTGACCAACACGCTAGCAAAGCCAACTCATGGACAAAGACGAAGCAGTTGGGGAGACAGATCGATGTAGCCTGATGCCATGCTGAGAGTAAGGTAGCAACAGTAAGCAAAGGAAGACTATAGCAGAATTACAGTCCTGGACTGCAGGAAAGCAGATTTGTGGTTTGCTCAAGGATCTGCTTGCCAGGTTCCTACGGGAGGAGACTGCTCTGAAGGACCAAGGGGCCCAGGACAACAAGCTCATCTCCCAGGACAGCCCCCTCAAAACTCAAGAATGGTCCATTTTAGCACACAGAAAGTCACAGGGGAGTGACAGAAAGCCAGGGTGAGTGGACAGGCAACTCCTACCTTAGCTCAAATGGCAAAATGCAAAGAAAATCAAAGCAGGAAGAGGTTACGCAGAAAGAATATGGAGACTCTACCCAAGCAGAAGAGCTGGAACATGCAAAGGATGCCAAGAAAAAACACCGAATGCTTCAACAGGTAAGCAGGTGCAAAGGATGGCTACTATTAGTTTACTTAGTGTTCAATTGTGTACAGGACCCAGCAGCTAAGAACACAAAAGATCAATGATTTCTTTGCCTCAGTTCTTTGCAGTAAACTTAGTCATCACTTCTCCCAGTTCCCTGAGAATCTAGGGGACTGAGCCATTACTCACAGCAAAGGAAGGTTAAGGATCACACAAGTTAGCTGGACGAAGTCCCTGGGACCAGATGGTATGAGTTAGAAGGTGCTAAGGAAGCTGGCCAATACCATTGTGAGGCTACTCACTCTTATCTTAAAAAATAAGTCAGTGATCAGAAGAGGATCCTGATAATTGTAGTGGCAAAAATCACATTTATCTTCAAAATGGGCAAGAATGAGGATTATGAGGAACTTGAAGCCGGTCAGCCTTGCCCAGTTTCTGGCAAGATTACAGAGCAAGTCCTCCTGGAAGTCACTGCGAGGTACACGAAGGACAGAAAAGCAGTTAGTAAATCCATTCTGGTTGTTTCAAAGAACAAATCACACCTGAATTCCAGCTCACAATTTAATATCATTTATATTAAAGGTTCTCTCTCTCAAGAAACCAGAATGATTACACAGATCATGGATTATTATGCTGCCTTTTGGTTTCCTCCTACTGTTGCACATGTTAGGTTCTTCAAATATAAATTTCAAAATTTACAATATTGGATAATCTTATTGGATTTTTGAATATCTAATTATTTTCATTAGAAAAGCAGACACTCCATTTTTAATCCTCACAGACCAAAGCATTCTGCCTTAGATACAGATGAAGACCACAGAAAAGTTAACTGCAAACTTGAGAAGGACCTACTGCAAAAACACAACATTAATCAAAAAATACTTCTTTGCCTCCACTGAAGTATCAGTTTTACAAAAACCCACATAAGCTGAAATAATGGTCTGCCACTCTCCTACACTAATAGCTCAAGAACTTCTTCAAGAGAGGTGCCAACACCACTTTGTCAGAAACCCCCTCCTGAACTGTGCAGAAGTATTCAGTATTCTGGGGAACTTGCCAGCATGACAGTATTTACTGTATGACTAATATGCATTAATGAAGCACAAATGGACAACTATTTACTTGTGCTAATAACTAAAGCGCTTTATTAGAGCTAAGGCCTCTAGCATGAAGGATTGCCAGGTCCCCCACTTGCCAAAATTATGTCAAAAAATAGAGCCAGTGTGTTAGACATCAAGAGCTACAACCAGTGTGTAGTAGAGTCTTAAGTCATTGTTTAACATTCAGCTTGCAAAGGACAAGCATGCTCCAAAACCACTGGCTGTTTCTGAGGGCTTGTCTTTTCATTGTAGAGGCTAGAATTTCAAATATGCACACTGGTCTTACCAGTACACAAGCCAAATCTCTTAAAATAGCAGTAAAGCCTGAAAGCTTTGCTGGGCATTTGTGTTCTACCTTTGATTGCTTGTTCTTACAAAACCAGAAAGAAACACACTGTATCTTAATGCCTCAGATTAAAATATCAATACTATCTAGCATAAAGGCCATTAATACCAATAATCTGGCCCTTTCTTCATGAAAAGTTCCTGAAAGCTGATCAATTTGGTAAAATTCCACCCTGAAAAAGCAAAGCCAACCCTTCAAGAACAAAGTCCTTGTTCTCTGCTCCACTCTCCATCCCACAATTCCACAAAGGCAATGTACCTGCCACTCTAGGAATGAAAGATACACCTGAAATGTCGCAGAGTTTTGTTGAAACTTAGAGAGAACTTCTAAAATAATATTTCAGACTGTGTTAATTAGAAACTGAAAAAAAAAATTCTAAGAGGATGCAAAAGCAGCAAGTGAAGCTCTTTTCAGTCATAGCTAGTGCTAGGTGGACTTAGTATGTTGTTCCTTAACTTTACAAAGTAAGTGGCACATCCAACATCAAAACCACGTTGAATTTAGGCTATCCATTCTTGTTTGAACCAGCAGCTTCAGTTCAGGACTCAGCTGCAGCATTATGACTACATGTTCTGCAAGTGTAGTAACAAAATTGCCCCCATAAGACATCACATTAAAAATGCAGTTTGGAAAATGTACCCACAGTTTCTTTCTAGAAACAGGAAAATTCTCTCAGAGTTGATCTCACTTCACGCAGAATCACAGGATTTTGGCTGGGGGGTTGTTGTTTGGGTCCCCCACCCCCTTCTTTTTTAACTTTAAGAAGAAATTGTAAGTGCTTATGACATACTGTCCTCCCTTTGATCAGTCTCCCTTTAGACTGTCTAAGGCAAGAAAATTTTAGCAAGGTTTGTATCTAGATATATTTCTTGGAAATACTGAAGTATAGGACAACATCCTATCTCCAGTCTATTTCCAAGGATAGAAAAGGCATGTTTGAGCCAACTGGCATGGACAGCACCGCTAAGAATTATCCGAGCCACAGCACTTTCTTGAAAAGTGACAGCTCCAGATGCACAGCAATCTTATCTTCCTCTTGAAAAACAAAATAATATTTTCCAGTGGTTACTATTTACTCATTATGTAGAGCACAGAACATCTGTAGGAGGAAGGTTCATTAAAGACACACACCCCCAAACTATTATTAACATAATTCCAGTGACTATAAAATAGCCAATTAAAAAAAAACCAAACACCAAAACCCCAAAAACTTCAGTCTCTTATATTTCGTGGTGGTTTTTTTTCTTCTGTGCTTACACAGACATTTAAAGTATGAAAGCTGTCTTAGGATCAGTGCATCAACTTTGCTCTTCCATCATGTGAGAGCTATTACTAACATCAAAACACTCATACCAAAATAAGCAGTCGGTAAACAGCTTGTTAATTATTTATTCATTTGGAAAAGACTTAGTTTGGTGCTACAGTCTGCTAAACTGATTGTTACCATCACTTGAGAATGGGCTCATGAAGTTTTGTGAGAAAGTACCAGAAAAGGGCCTGTTTTTATCCACGTGGAGGTTTTTACAATCTGGAAGTGGCATCTTAAAAGTGGCACACAAGTTAGAGCCTAAAAAGATCCATTGGTTTTGATTTTCACAAGATCACTTAATGACTGAGGTTGGAAGAGACCTATAGAGGTCATCTGGTCCACCCCCCTGCTCAAGCAGGGCCACTTACAGCCCATTGCCTGAGACCGTGTCCAGATGGCTTTGGAGTATCTCCAAGGATGGAGATTCCACCACCTCTCCGGGCAGCCTGTGCCAGTGCTCGATCACCCTCACGATGAATGAGTGCTGCCCGATGTTCAGAGCGAAACTTCAGTGTTTCAGTCTGTACCAAGCTCCCTGTGGTCCTGTCATTGGGCACCACTGAAAAGGGCCTGGCTCTGTCCTCTTTGCACCCTTCTTTCAGGTACTCGTATACATTCTTAAGTTCTCCCTTCAGCCTTCTCTTAAGTAGTAAGTTGTAGATTTAAAAATGTATGAAAACTAGAGCTAAATCAAGGGGAAAAAAAATGAGGCTGCTTGCATATAATAGTATAACAAGATTTAAAGATAGGTTCAGTCTACTGCTCAAGTATGAGAATGAAAATATTAGCAGGAAGATGTAAAATTAAGCTTCTTTACTTGTAATTTCCTCATTTGATTTGCAACATCTACGTTGTTTTCTCACCACTGTTAGTAGTAATGTAAGCTGTAAATTGTATGATTGATGATTAGAGTGCTTTGAGTCTTTTTGGGGCAAGTTGAAAAACCTTATATAACTGAAAAATGTGGACCTAGCCACTTGAAATTTTTTGCTCACAGTCACCTTCAAATAAGACTTCATGGTTTACCAATGAACTTGTGTAAATTAAAATACAAAGGTAGAAGTGCAAACAATCAAGTACAGACCTTCAACTGGAATTGTAGAAAGATAAACTGGTACAGCAAAAAAAGTAATTAATGGGTGTTTCTTAGAAGGAGGGAAATGGCAATCAACTGTATAAAAGCTTAGAGTGAGATACAAATTTCTATGACATTATTTTGCTTCATTTACAATATTCCAATGACAGGCGATAGTGGGGGTGAGTGCACTGCCAATGACCTCTTTAAGAGGTAAGCACCACAGATTTATTTCAATGTGAGTAAAAAGCAATTGCTTTGGGGAGTTTTTAAACAGATTTCTTTCCAAGAAAAATAGACAGAGGCTAGAAATCCAGCTGCAGTTGCTCTTCAACAAAAACTACCACGTACCATCAACTCTAACTATAAAAACAAATTTGCAGTCTATACTCAAGGAGACACGTTTCATAACTTCATATTGGAGGCAACACGTCTTGTAAAAACACTCAATGTTCTCACTGCTTTGTACTTTAAGTCTGCTGCAGTCCATCAACCCTCTACACCATATACATGTAAACTGTTAAAACAAGAGCATCGTCAAAAAAATCTGTTGACTGACACCATAGTTCACAAATCTGATGACTTTCTGCATTGGCAATAGCAACATGTCAGCTTCATTTCTTCATACAGTATGTAGAAGAATGATAGAATGTAATAATGCCTCTGGTGGTTTTTCACTCAGCTATGCTTTGAAAGCCTGCTTGTGCACTCTGGTCCTTCCATATTGCCCTGTTATCATGAAAAACCCAAACTCCAGGACAAATTCTGTACAAGCAGCATCCCTGTATATTTAAGCCTAATGAGAATAAATCAAGCTGCCATTTATTTTGAATCTTAAAAATAACATTTTTGGTTTGTATGGCAAGGTTTTGGTAGCTGTGGGGCAGGGGGAAAGGACTGCAGAGGAAGCTTCTGTAAGAAGCTGCTAGAAGCTTCCCCCATGTCTGACAGAGCCAATGCCAACTGGCTTCAAGATGGTCCCAGGGCTGGCCAAGGTCAAGCCCATCACTGAAGGTGGTAGCGCCTCTGTGAAAACATACTTAAGATAGGGGAAAAAAACTGCAGTGGAACAACAACAACAGAGAGAAGGGTGAGAAAATGTGAGAGAAACAGCTCTGCATACACCAAGGTCAGCAGAGAAGGAGGGGGAGGAGGCACTTCATGCACCAGAGCAGACATTTCCTTGCAGCCCATGGTGAAGACCATGGTGAGGCAGGCTGTGCCACTACAGCCCATGGAGGTCCACAGGGGAGCAGATATCTACCTGCAGATCATGGAGGACTCCATGACAAAGCAGGTAGATGTGCCCAAAGGATACTGTAACCCCATGGGAAGCCCCCGGTAGAGCAAGCTCCTAGCAGGACCTGTGAATACATGCAGAGAGGAACCTGTGCTGGAGCAGGTTAGCTAACAGGACTTGTGACCCGTGGGGGACCCACAGTGGAGCATTCTGCTCCTGAAGGATGCACCCTGTGAAAGGAATCCACACTAAAGCAGTTTGTGAAAAGCTGCACACTGTGGGAAGGACCCACGTTGAAGAAATTCATGCGGAACTGTCTCCCGTGGGAGACAAAGACAAAGCACCCTAGTAAAACAAGTATCGCCTCAATATGCCATGGACTTGGACCCGATGACCTCCAAATTGCTGTATCATTTTATGGAAAACAAGGATCAAAGCTGCCATACTAAAACCTGGAGAACCTGTGCCTAGCTGTTCTTCTAGCTGCAGGCAAAGAAATGTGCTGTAGTAACGGCAGCACATCATAGAATAATTTTGTTTGGAAAAGACCTTTAAGATCATTAAGTCCAACTGTTAACCTAGTACTGCCAAGTCCACCACTAAACCATATCCCTAAGCACCACATCTACACACCTTTAAATACCTCCAGGGATGGTGATTCAACCACTTCTCTGGGCAGCCAGTTCTAGTGCCTGACAACCCATTCAGTGAATACCTTTTTTGCTAATTTCCAAACTAAACTTCCCCTGACACAACTTGAGGCCATTTCCTCTTGTCCTATTGTTTGTTACTTGGAAGAAGAGACCAACCTCCACCTCACTACAACCTTTCAGCTAGCTGTAGAGAGCCTTAAGGTCTCCCCTCAGCCTCCTTTTCTCCACACTGAACAACCCAATTCCCTCAGATGCTCTCTGTAAGACTTGTTTTCCAGACCCTTCACCAGCTTCCCTGCCCTTCTCTGGACTCACTCCAGCACCTCAATGTCTTTCTTGTAGTGAGGAGCCCAAAACTGAACACAGTCCTCAAGGTGCAGCCTCACTAGTGCCAAGTGCAGGGGGACAATCACTTCCCTACTCCTGCTCGGCACACTGTTTCTGATACAAGCCAGGATGCTGTTGGCATTCTCAGCCACCTAGGCACACTGCTTGCTCATATTCTAGTGGTCCTTTTCCACTGGGCAGCTTTCCAGCCACTCTTCCCCAAGCCTGAGGTATTGCATGGGATTGTCATGACCCAAGTCCAGGACCCAATCCCAAATTGGCTTTGGCCCATTTATCCAGCCTGTCCAGATGCCTCTGTAAAGCCTTTCTACCTGCAAACTTACTGAGGGTGCACTCGATCCCCTCATCTAGACTATTGATAAAGATATTAAAGAGAACTGGCCCCAACACTAAGCCCTGGGGAAAACCATTTGAGACTGGCCACCAACTGGATTTAACTCCATTCACCACAACTTGGGCCCAGACAGACAGTGTTTTTCCCAGCGAGGACTGACAGGTCTGTAGTTCCCTGGATCATCCTTCTGGCCCTTCTTCTAGACGGGCATCACATTTGCTAGCCTCCAATCAACTGGGACCTTCCCATTTAGCCAAGACTGCTGATAGAAGGTGGAAAGTGGCTTGGTAAGCACTTCCACCAGGTCCCTCAGTACCCTTGGGTGTATCCCAACTGGCCCCATATACACTTGTTTATATCTAAGTGGTGCAGCAGGTTGCTAACCGTTTCCCCTAGGATTATGGGGGCTTCATTCTGCTCCCCATCTCTGTCTTCCAGCTCAGGAGGGTGAGTAGCCAGAGAACAACTGGCCTGACTAATAAAGACTGAGGCAAAGAAGGCATTAAGAACCTCAGCCTTTTCCTCATCCTTTGTCACTATATTTCCCCCCTCATCCAACAATCTTCACATCCATGAATCTGACATCATTAAAGGAGGCTTTTACTACAATAGCTAGCCTCTAGCTGATTAATTCACTTAAGTATGTGCACTTCAAAAGCAGAGAAGCAAAAAGCTTCTTAAGTATGATGTGCAATATTCTGCTCTTATCTGGTCAAGAGGACTATTAGCAATCCTGAAATCCACAGGTCAGTACACGTAGGAGAAAGCAATTTCCATTTTCTTGCTATTTTGTGACCAAGTGCTTGTATTGCATTTTATGCCAAGCTAGACGATGACTATGACGTGAACAAGTACTTTCTCTAATATGAATTCAGCTCTCTGAAAATAAACTCTATTAATTATTAATAAAGTCATGCCTGCGTCTTGGTTATGAGAAAATAAACGGAAGGTAGGAAATAGCAGATGAACAGAACATTCCTGCATGCCCAGAATTTTATCTTCAGAAACTAAGAAAAAAACCATCATTCAGTCATTAATGTTACTGAGACTTGTACAATTCATGCATCAAAGGGTTAAAGAACTAAATCTTCCCCAGGAGTTCAAGTCACTGTGCATAAATACTGTTGTGACTACAGATTGCAAAAGAACGGAAACACAGTAAATCATTCCATTTTTTTTCTGAGAAATTCTGGGACTATGTTCTGAATTTCCAGGAACACAAGACAAACACTGCCAATTCTCACTGCCGGATTTTTATTGAAGAGTTCGAGAATTTGGAAAGGGCTCCTGAAAGCCACTAAAAGGTAGTATTGATTTTTTTTCCACAAAGATAGAGATTGTTCCTAGGAGAATGCACTCAGTGTGACTGGTTTATGTGGTAACTCCTGAGAAAGTTGTTTGTTGTTTGTTTTTTGTTTTGTTTTTTTTTAAAAAGGCTTTTAAACAAGACCCAGAAACTTCTAAAAGAAGCAAACATTGCAAACAAAGAGCCCAGTAAAAAAGTCAGAGATCTATACCTTAGTCATCTCTCCGAAAATCAGAAAAAGAAAGGGTAGAGTGGGCTGGCAAAAAGGCATCCTAAAAGGATATTCTGTAGTGCATATTTACTTACCCCAGTTGCCATTTCTCTTGCTGTCTACTTTGAACATAATCCCAAACTCCAATGCACCAATCTATTCTAAACACTGAAGTTACAGCATAAAGGTCCCAACCTTGGGGACTCTGGAGGAATGTTCTCTATAGCCTTCCATTCATATTAAGTCAGAAAATGTACTGAAAAAAATAGAATACTTCTTCACACTTTAATCTAGAGCATATTTAGTTTAACCTTCTTTCAGCCCTTTATCAACACAATACTGGCACTGCAGCCAAATTTGAAAGACAAGTTGATGAAAGCTTCTAAGTCAGATTTAGTAGGGGTGGAAAAACAGATGTTCAGGGTTTTGGTTTTCTGTTTGTTTTTTTTTTTTTTCATGTGAACTTCACTTCTGACAGAAGGCACAGTAGTTGTGAATGGGCTTCCAAAGCTAGTCTTTAAAACAGAATAGTT
Organism: Hemiprocne comata; assembly: GCA_020745705.1. NCBI lineage: Eukaryota > Metazoa > Chordata > Aves > Apodiformes > Apodidae > Hemiprocne > Hemiprocne comata. The sequence goes on from CM036587.1 coordinate 90,079,026, forward strand.
AACAAACTGTAAGATATAACAAAAAATAATTAACAGGGAGTCACTTTCCCACTGTCTTAAGTCACACATGTTCCTTTGACACTTCTAGTCTGTTGACTGCCCCAGACTTAAGCATATTATAGACAGGGTTTGTAAGAGTAAGGGGAAGTACCACATAAAATTCACATTCTTATTACTTATGAACCACCAAAGACACTATTTTCATGAGAAAGTTTGACATCCAGTAAAGAATTTGCTGCTCCAAAAGGATTGCCTACAGTGTCAAGTTTCTCTTACATAGCTTTCCCCCAGCTTCGCATCGTGACTCAGATGATACTGTAAATTAATTGGAAGCATAATTTCACCAAATTTTGAAGTCCAGGCACACCTGTTCACATATTCTTTTAACATTATAGAACCCAGTATAGTAACAGATTTTCAGGACACTCAATTTCTCCAAGTCCATTCTATTTTTATAGCTGCAGAAGCAGTTATAAAAAGCTGTTATGTTTTTCCTCTTATCAGGAAAAGCATTCAGGTACATTCAATTGACAACTCAGCATATACTAACATTAGTCTTTTAACTAATTTGAAGTTCCCTATTAGGGGAAAAAAATTGTACCTTGGCATATTACAAAACAGATGTATAAATCCTATAGAGGTTTGTCAGGGGGTTTGTTGTTGTTTCTGTTTGGTTTTTTTGCTTTTCTTTCCAATGAGTAGCATGACTGTAGTAATCACTACTAGTGATGTTTCTCTTGGGAGAAAGAAAAAGGTTTCAATGTCATATGATACTCTCTTCAATTATTTGTGTATCTGCAGGGCCCAAAATCATAACTGAATCCTCAGGGTAGTAAGCACACTATGAAAACAGAGAAAAAAAGGGCAGAAAACAGGTCATGTCCAAAATAACAAATTTGCAGATCCATAAAAAAATACAGAGCATGCATGATGACAACCACAGCTGCCTGTGAAAAAAAATAAATATGAGAACTTTTAAGTGCAGTTTTGCCTAGCACCTTTCAGTTGAGCTAAGATGTTTTAATATATTCTTTGTAATATGACATATTGGCTGCTTAGATACAGCATAATGACTTGACAAACAAAGATCTAACAAAGTCAAAAAACTCTGCATTTGCTGCTACAAATACAGCATTCAGCAAACACTGGTTTTTGGTGCAAGGCATTTCACTGGTATTGCAGCTTGCCCTTTTTTTTTGGAAAGAAGTGCCTTCTCCCAAATAAAAACTGACTATTTTGAGGACAGGTAACAAAACTTAATCAGTATGTATCAGTGACATTTTTTTTCTGCAGCAGATCTTGAATACAGGATGGTAACAGAGGCTCTGTTCCCAAACATTAGCAAAAGCCAGAGAACTGCCAGACAGCTATTAGCAGTTTGATGAAAAGTTTGAATGCACAATCAAGTCACTGGCACACAGCAATATGATGCTACAAGCTGACAGGAACATACAGTTTCATAACTTACTATCCGATAAGGAAGATGTAAAAAGGAGTCTGGGCAGCCAGCTAAAGCCATTTGTTCCTTCAGATTTTCTTCAAATTACATCTACTGCTTCACAGGACCTGCAGAGTACAAACAAACTGTCAGAAACCATACTGAAGACATTTCATCAACTTATTATTGAAAACAGTTGGAGGGAGAAGATAGAAGAGCAAGATGAGGTGACAAGGATTTGAATCAACTTGGAGTAGCAAATTTGCACATTTACTGTCTGTAGCCTAGCAAACACATTCAACCTGGTATTTTATTCAAAAGCTCAATGGAACTAGTCTCAGGCTGGATGGCTCCTCCTTTATTTCCACAGCCCAGGCAAAAAAGAAAGCCTCTCTTCACACATAGATCCTAACCGTTTGAAGACTGTCTCTCTCTAACTGAGGCTATGTTTTCAATTGTGGTAAGAAAACACTGAAATTTGGGAGTTAATTAAGATGACAGCCACTTAAACAGAATGATTTAAGTTGGAAAAGAAACATAGGATCAAGTCCACATGCAGCATTAGCCATTAACACCTAGTTACACAACTTCTTCCCTTTAACCGTTTCTCACCTGTCTTTTCTCTCATGGCTTTATTCTCACACGATATATCAAACAGTGTTCCATGCAAATCTGCATTCAAGTCTTGCAATTGCTCTTCTGAGTGATTATTAGCAGCAACTTTTCAAGATGAGTGGTTGCTTTTATACATCACTTCCATGATCAGATCGAGATTGAAAAGAAATCTACTGCACACATATGTAAAGGTACATGTAGCTAAGGAACTAAAAACGCCAAAGAGGAGGCAGCATTAAGCTGATGTCAAGAAAGTGATTTTAACTGCTGCTTCATAACAGAAACAAAAACTAAACAAAAGCATATAAATATATAAAGCACTATTTGCCAGTCCCAACCGATGGCATTCAGCTGTAAATATCCCTGCAGTATAAAACAAGTGATGCCACCTTTGAGCAGATGAAAAAAGGGGAGCAAGAGAGAGAGCAAGCAAACTGCAAAGCACAGCCAGAACTTCTACCACAAGCAAGACCCCTATCTTGTTCACTGTTGTGTCACAATTACGTATTCAAAACAAAAGTCTGTTTTAAACAGGCTACCCACTGCTCTCTAGTAGGCATGAGCTGTCACAAAACCAAAGCTCTCGGCAAGATTTACGGTGCAGTTAAGTCACGGACAAGGATAAAGACATCTTGGGAGAAGATCCTAGAGGAGTTGCAGCCCATGGTCCATGTAAACCATGCACCCATAGCAGAAATTTATTTTGATCTGGTTCCAGAATAAGTTTGGCTGAGGTATGACACCCTACTCCTCTATCAGAAAGGCAGGCAAACTCCTGGGAGCTTCTTTCCAGGAAGGAGTTACTGGGCTTCTGTAGTTTTCCTGAGCTAGTAACTTGCTGGGATTGAATCACGTAGCCAATTACCCTGGGAAGTAACAGTTTTTGGCAACAGCAAGTTTAAAAATCTATTTAACCCAATATGCATAAATCAAGTTGTTTATTCTATATAGGTTTTTTTGCCATAACATTTACTTAGGTTTAAAACCAAAATCTTATGAGATACACATGTTGCGGGGGAAGGGGGAAGACCACCTCAAACATCTGACTCTGTAGGCATGATATCCAATCGGTTCTGTTACTAGTCCCACTCCACAGTTCAAAGTTTGCAGTCAGGTTTTTTTTTGTTTTGAAGAACTAAGCACAGATTTACAGAAATCCCTTTTATCTTGGCTGATGTAGGGGGTGAAAAAAAGAAAAGTTTTTCACTTTGCAGAGTATAGTTTTCTGTAAGTACATCTAAATTGAAATTCGGCAAGCCACTGGAGTAAATGCTCTCAAATTGGTACAAAGCATCAAGAACAAAGTATTGTATCGTTAGCCTGTAAACCCCCAAATTAAAGAAAGTTTAGGTAAAGGGATCACAGGAAAGAATTCAGCCTTTCATTGCAACAGTTTTATGTTTATTATCACTTCAGTATTTAGAAAACAGTGAAAGGCATGACTGCTGTAAATTTATCTGCAGGTTATTTCAGACTGAATATCAAAATACCAGTCTTTCTCTTGGTATTTTGGCAAAAGGCACAAATTCACTTAAAGCAAGACAGACTAAATATGTTCCTAAACAATACCAGACCAATTTGTCTACTCTAGGGCACGCTGCAGTTTATGCCACAACCCCATTACGCCAATGGAAGATCATCAATTACCTCAAACAAAAGTTGGAGTCAAGACTGCGTAATTTATCAAGACCCATTTGCTTCACTGCTACATTCTTGAGTATTCATTTGTTAACACCGCAGAAACAGAGGAAAGCAATAATCTCTAGATGATATCATTCCTAGTCAGTCATCCATTAACACTGATTTAAGATCACATCTCTTTTGTCTGCCTAAAAGTAGTCTATCAAAGTAGTCCTACCTTAGGAATATGAAAAGCCTTTGCTCACCTTTAAGGTATAAGGTCCCGCTGTACCACATCACCAAGTAATAAATTTTATAGGGAAAGAACTTTATACCAATTCACATGTTCAGCAGACAGAAATTAGGATTTAAGAAGAAAAATAAATCAACTTTTTATTCACTATTGTCTTTAAACTTGATTTTTAGCATGTCAGTTCTCTTCAGAGTCTGTAACTGCATACAGAGTTTCATGTTCTTCCCATGCAAGTTAAATGGCAAAAACTGCAAAGAGAGATTTAACTGCCAAGTCATACCCTTTTCCTAAAATGCCTTAGATGGAGGAGGGAAACTCCAAATTATTCTAAATAGGAAACAAGCTATTTAGTCAATCACTGTTATAAAACTCAGGACATTCAGTGGCAAGAACAACTGTTGTGCAGCATCGAACCAGCCTGTGCACATTCAAAACCAAGTGACTCAATGTGCTCCTATTTGCTTAACAGGTCTTCCTTGGACTGAGTCCCTGAAAGAAGGACAGCCAAGATAAAACAAGTTTCAAAGGCAGTAAGATTCAGTTTTGGTATGATACTTCCTAGTCTAAAGAACAGTCTCTTGTGCGGTGCAGTTTTGACATCCTGGCCTCTCTAAAGCATTAAACCAACCCACACAATCTAAACAATGATCAACATTCATTCTACATGGAAACATTGTAGGTAGGCATCCTGGAGATTACCGCTGCTCTGAATGAGTTGTTTCTAGTCATGATCAAATTACCCACCTAACCAGTAGGTTAAGTTACCTATTAACAACAAGTTAGGCCAGTCACCAGATATGCTTTTTGATTTATCACTTGCTCCCTGCATATTTCCAGCAAAGGAAATGGCATCTCACTCAGCACTCTGGAAGCACAGCCAGCCTACACACCTACAGATACTGCAATAGGAAGAAGGAAGGGGGGTATGGTCACTCTGCCAATTCAGGAAGTTTTCCAGGTTCTACATGTGCCATCTGTCAAAGTCTTTAAATTCAAGAGAAAAATCATTTTTAAGATTAAATCACTTGTGGATTAGGTAGGAATAGGAGGAGGGGAAAAAAAAAGAATTAACCTGACAGAGCTGCAAGACAAGCTCCAGAGCTCTTGAAAACTGGAGTTACGCTCTTTTGTGAAAAGTAACTTAACTAATTTCTTGGATACCATTCCCTTTCAAGTCCTGAGTATTTCATTACTTTTATTCTGCAATGTTCTACTTACTGAAACTGAACTACTACGGAAGGGGGAGGGGAAAAAAAGCTTCAATATAGCCTTAAATTTTTACCTACCTGAAGACATTTCTCCAAGACCTCAGGTTTAACATACAGACTAAAAGTCTTTCCCTCTCCTTCATATATCTTTTGCTCTCAGACATTCAGTGTCACTACTTCACTTCTCCCCACACTATAGCATGAAGCTTAGCAGACCAAACCTACATTTTTAAAAGAAATTAGAATAAAGTCTTAGAACAGAGTTCATACAATATTGTCCCTAAGTTACCTTCAGCACTGTCTGGGTCAACTGTACTGGACTTAAAATTTAACATCTTTAAAAACCAGAGAAAAAAGACCCTGTGTTGTTGGTCCACACCCAGAGCAATCTGCAACATCTCTTCAGATGGCTTCAAGATAAGGTAGCTAGATTGCATCTAGCAATCCTCTACACAAACACAGGGCATGAGGACACATACGCTCGTGCTTTCTTAACTAGTCTACTCCTATTGCCATAGTTACAATGGAAATAAGATTTGGATATGAGCAGCATGAGGTATGCCAGTGAATTTTCAGTATTTGAAAGGCTTGACAGCTAACGCTGTTCCCAGCTGCATTTAAAACGTGGAACCCAGATGTGCTTTTCCATGCAAGGACAAGATACACACCACTTCTCACAAGAAGGAAATCTAACCACATGGGCTGGAAAGAAAGTGCTGCCAGATCCCATAGCTGGCTGGACCAAGGACTTGATGCTCTTAAGGGCCTTTTCCAACCTAAATGATTCTATGATAAGTAGACTGGATCCTAGAGCACCCTCGGCAGCACCCACCTTGGCAGCAGTTTGCCACCAGATTCCATCATAGCTTTAGCAATCAGTACCTAAAAGTATTTCTAAAGCAATTTCCTCTCTTTTGGTGTTGGTTTCAGAGGACTATGTCAGCTTACAAGACTGAGGATGCCTTCTGCCATCAAGGAAATCATTTGGTCAGCAGGTCTCAAAGGGTCATTCCTGTGTGAGGAACCACTCAGAGGACTGGATTCATCCTTTTATTTTCCACTTTTTCATTTTGTTCACTCCAAACACATTGTTGCCTCTTTCCCCAGCTCTGAACATCCTTCCCCACACCCAAATCCTCCAGGTTTGTTGTTTGGTTTTTTTTTTTTACACTGAAAACCAATACTTGGGCAACTCCCCTTCAAACAAGTTATTTTTCCTGATGCTCCAAAACACTCCAACCACAAAGGATTCAGTGGCATTACCTTTGACATCCTGATGGCCTACGGAGATGAATATCAGATAATATTTAAGAGTATTTGCAGATCTCCCAATTCTTTCCACTTCCTTCGCAGGAGTTGGCATGTGCAGACACATTTTGTTACACATATGTACCCAAAAGGCATTTGCAAGTCTATGATACAGAGCAACTGCCTAACTAGAGTAATACTTCGAACATATCTTTGAAAACAAAGCATTGTTCTACTTAAAATTTCAAGCGAGTGTTGCGCACTAAAAAGAAAAGCACTGTTCAAAATATAAATCATCAATCAAAAGCACTTCAGTTATGTCCAAACACTCCCACGATTCCACACTAAAAAATCTGGTCTTATAAAAAAAGGGAATATAATTCTCTTTGCCATTCTTAATTGCAAAGCTGTTAGTCTAAATATTACACCTTGTAAAGGAAGCCATTTGCCATTGTAATTTTGCCAGAAAGTGAAGAATCTTGGCAACAGCAATTCAGGCTTTTGAAAGCCAAAACAGATACATACTTCAGAAGCAGCACAGAAGAGCTGATGCCATCCCAGTAAGTCTTGCCAAATAAAATTAAATAAAATATATACAGTTCAGCATTTTTTGGTTTCCTTTAGCTGCCTAAATTTCTGAAAGGCTCCTCAAGACTCATAGCCTATGAATTCACGTTCATTTTCTGACAAGAGAGCTTCCACTGACAGCAATGATAAAAAGTCCTCGGAGAAAAATAGTTACTTGGCATCATGCCCATTTAAGTAAGGATTTTTCTCCCCTTGTCCCTGAAGGAAGTATTCCAGTTTAAAAAACAAACCTATAACGAAGTTTGGAAATATTTTGAAACTCTGCAGTTTCCCTATCTCCCTTGATCACTCAAAATCCTGTTCTGCCTCTTAATACCTAGATCCATAGCTTTGAAGCAGGAACTTTGACAACTAACCAGACTGTACCCAAGTCTAAATGAAATGTTAATGACACAGAAACTGAAATACAGAACTATGTAGCATACAGTACCCAATCCCATCAGCAAGCCATATGCAGAAGAAGTAGGGTGAGCTCATGAATGCATGACTGGGACAAGAGATGCATAGTGAGGCAGCCACGGACAACTGCAGCTGAAAATGCTGTGACTAACGGTCTCTAATTTTATATATACACTCCCTCACTACATTATTCGCTTCCAGAGAAGCAAAAAATACTGCCTCTACCCTCTGTGCTGTCATTTTCTTTCCCTCCCCCCCCTTCCACAATTTAGTCACATTTCTCATAATCCAGAATCCAAAACTTTGTAATTTTGAGAAGCAGTCTAAATAATTGTTTCCTTCTGTTATTTTAGGCTTTTATTATCCAACCTAAAGACTAAGAGGGAAGTTATACAACAGTTAAGATGATTTAATAGCTTGTTACTGCCAAGAACAGGACAGACATCCCACTCTCCATCAGCCCTTGCTCTGTTTTCTTCCTCCACTTCCTCCCAACAACTACATGACACTCCCTATTTCCCTCTCTTTTGTGCCATGTAAAGTCCTTAATGAGTTCAGCTTGCAAAAAAAAAATTATGTTGTGTTAATTAACTCATTTGTTTTGCTGGGTTAGTTTTCTGCTGAGGAAGCAAGTGCAATAAACTTAGATCTGACAAGCAACTAAGCTGGCACAATGTGAACAGCAGGAGAGCATGAGCAAGGGGGAAAGGGAACAGGATTACCCCTTCCCAGTTGCAGCAAACTATTATGTTGGCTGATGCAACCTGTGAACTTTCATTTTCTTTGCTTATGCCATTAGGAGCTGGCAAACCTTTCCTTCTTCACGTCCATGAGAATTACTGCTTTCCAGGCATCTCACAGAAGAGAAACATTTGGGTAAGTCTCCAAACAAAATATAAAGTTGCATTTTCTAGAAGGAATTTGCTTTCCCGTTGTGGTACCAACTCAACTCAAGTCTGCTTTTGTTGAATACCTCCTAAAGCACTGCCATTTGCATCTAACACACTAGTAAGTGTGTTACACTGGGAAGATTTAACGGACTCACTCCAGTTCCCTTTACTAAGGTGACAAGATGGTAGCATGGTCCCCACAGCTGTAACCTGTACAGCCTCCTGACAATAAAAGTTAGGAAAGCATACAGTTGAAACATATACATGCAGGTGTGACAGTGAGACTCTCAAATCATAGAGTAGTAGCCTACAGAACCTGTAACTTGTTCCCAGCTTCTGTTCCCTCATTTCTCTGCAACACTCCATTTTGGAGGAGAATCTTCCAGACCACGCAGAAGCCTTTTCTCCCCTTCTGACTGAGACAAAAGCAAAGACATATATAAAAAAGAAACAAAAAACAAGAGGCAATCTTTTATCACAGGACCCACCAATCAGGTTTTCAAGCCTTTTAAGTCTGTTTCATCCAAATGATCCATTCATCAATCATTACAGTTATTTACAGCTTATTTTTCCTTGTTTGGATGCTTTTTAAAAGGAAGCTACTTTCTTGGTAAGATCTATGCAGGGAGCTTAGGAAAGGCTCTCACCAAACCTGCTAGTTTGTGCAATGCAGTACTGGCTACAGAGCACAGACCATAAGAAACTAAAACCCATGCTTGTGCCCAGAAAGCTACAGGCAGCTATCTATCAAGACCATCCACATTCCTCCCTAGGTCTCTCCTGACCTCCAAAGTTTTCACGTGAGTCAAAATACTTTTCCTGGATCTAAAGAAAACAATTGTGGAACAAGGACATTAGACAGGGTTTTTCATTTTGATGATTTACAAGGCTTAATACTGATAGCTAACACAGCAAGTATACGTGTGTCACTTGCTGTCTCAGATTATTTTTACGAGTTATTAACTAGGATTATCAAAAGCTTTTGTTTAGACAGCAAGGTTCATATTTTTAAGGCAAACCAATTGACAGAGGCTTTTACAGTTATCTATAATTTATGTTAGTGAATAAGCACTAGTTTATTTACATTGTCTAATACCATGTAAGTGGTTGAAGCTGGAGGGCAAGTTAAGACATTTCAATTCAAACAGCATGCCACTCACTACAGATGAGATACCATAAGAGGTACACTTAAGTGCACAGGTTACTCTTAACACACCTCTTTTTCACAGAACACTCAGAAGAATGCCTTTCTGCTTAGGCTCTGAAAATAATATATGCTGTGAACAGAGACATGTTGTCCAATATCAACAGTACATTAAGTCATCCTCCAAATAATTTTGTGGTCATATATCCCCAAACACAGTTTATTCTAAAGAATTAAACTGTTCAAACAATTAAGATAAAGACACCACAGATCAGCTGAAATGCAGCAAAGGAGTAAGTAAGTAACAGTAGTAAGCAGTAAAAATAAACAAGCAAACTCATTTTAGCTCTTGTGCACAGCAGGGTAGGAGTTACCACAGTATAGCTGGTAAGCAATAACTCATTAAAGCTATGTAGAACTCAACCATGTAAGTGAGCCCTGGACTACATCAAGTCCAAGCAAGAAGATGATGGCCAACTTTCTAGGCGCAAAGAGTGCAAGGAGGCAATTCCAGCACTACCATGCTCCCCTGGAGACAAACAGAAAATCTCCTCTTATTCAAGAGGGGTACAGTAAAGAAGTGCAAGAAGTGCAAAGGATAACTTAAAGAAAACTGAAGCAAAACACATGCCCTTGATTTACTGGGTCATAAAAATTGTGCCAATCCAGCTTGGAGTACAGTTCGGAGACTGCACTCATTTACTCCTGTGCCTTACTAACAAATCCCAACACTCTCTTCTTAGAGGAAGGAGACCATTTTGTAATCTCAGATGCATTTGCTGATATTATGCAACACTCAAGCTCCAAATCCACAGGTGGCTCACAGCAGCAGGCAAACAGTGCTGCAGAGGTGCCTAAATTTCAGGGCACAACAAAAATGTTACTGCTCTATTCTTGAACACAGGCTGGAAATTTTTAAAAACTAATTAAAAACGAGATAGGAAATGCAAAAGTCTTTCTTATCCCCTTATGTTTTTCAGCCCTTGAACAGTTTCAAGCTGACTTCTAAAAAGCAAGTACATTGACCTACTTGCAAATATACCACCCTGGAACAAACGGGGCGTAGCTTTTTCAGCCAAGTGTAAACAAAACAGAAAATAAACTTAGAGAATAGGTTAATATTTTGTAGAAGGGTTAATGTGTTAATGTTCAACAAAGCTGAAGTCTGGCCAACTGATCACATGTTCCATGTGCATTAGTGTACATTTATTTATTGCTATTAACTTGCACCTGCAGAGAGAGGAAGAAAGAGAATATTCTTTCCTTTGATCTTGAAGGTCACAGGTGACAAAAATCTCAGCTTAATGAAAACTATGGTGAGGCTGCAAGTGTCACAGCTTCCATCAACCCTTTCAAAACAGTGTTGGAAAGCACAGGAAAGAAAACTAAAGTACTACCACCCAGGCTTCATAGACTATGTCAACTTAATTAGAATGGTATTTTGGCAGCACCCAGAGATTACGTATCGAAGGCTGGGTAGCAGGCCAAATACTTGACTTGTCTAGAATACTTTGCCAAGCCACCTACATTAAGAGCTACTTCCCTGTTCTTTCAGAATGCCATAAACAAAATCTGTTGTTTCAGGCCTTATACGACTATTTAACAGAGGCATGAAAGAGTGAATGCCACCAGCACTGAAAGTTAACTATGTATGTGTTAAATGAGAAACATCCCTAGTTAACCTTCAGACTGCAGAGCAGCTGAAGGGGAACATTTGTTCTCAAAGAGGGTAGGCTCCAGATGCAGCCAAATGCCTTTCCTACATACCAATGTATTTTAACTCACAAAACACCTGTACTCAAAGCCTGGAACCCACACACAGGTCCAATTTGCCTTCTCCTGCCCCAAGGCTGTCCAGCTGGTACTGGCAGCAGTAGAAAGGAGTGAGAAGACAGCAGATAAACATCCCCTTACACATCATCATTTCATAGGCCTGCAGCACATTGTCCACAGAAACAAATCAACATACAGGTTATGTCCAGAGGTGACCACACCTCAATTAGAGGACAGGTATATCCCACGTGGTAGTATGTGTACCACACACAGAGGAAACATCCACCCCCCTGCACTGTCACATCAGTCACTGAGGAGAAAAATGCGGTCCTTACATGCAGTTCATCTCGTTCCAAGGCAGCTATCTAGAAGAGTTCACAGAAAACTGGGGTTTGGACTAGATAATCTCAAGAGGCCCCTTCCAACCTATGTGATTCAGTGAAGCACATCACTGGAATGCCTGGTTCTCTCCATGGACTATAAAAGGAATTTGGAAAACTGGCTCAGATTGAGACATCCATGAGCTAGGCACCCAAAAACCAGTAGAGGAATCCCTCCCCAGTGTACAGCACTGTAACCTCAAACTCTAAGCACCTCTGGACAAAACTGACAATCATGCTGGACCAGTCCCACAGCATCCCCAGACTCTTTGTCCATGCATGGGGAACGGACCACAACACTATGTAATGCAGAAGTCAATCTAACAAAGCTTCGGTTTCTCCCAGCAACTTTGATGGTTTAATTTCACTCTCTGTGCGTACACATATACATGTTATACACACACATACATGTATGTGAACTCCCAAAAGACACTGCAGTGTAATAAAACAAAAGATTGATTACAAAAGCAGCCAATAAGCTCTCTTTTGAAAGCCTCTCTGAACATCAGAAATTAGAAATTTCCAACTGCTACCCTTAATTGGTGAAATAACAATTCAAAAGTTTATTTTTGGTTCCTTTGTATTTTGATCTATAAAAGCAATCACTCATCACCAATAAAATCAATTTGACAGATGTATCAGAAAAGTCTGTATTTTAATTTCAGCCCCACTAATTAGTAGTACCACTGTATTAAAACTCAGCTCTGCACAAAGAGATGGCTTCATGCAACTGCCTGCTTTAGAAAAATCCTTACCACAGGCTTTCATGCTACCTTCTGTCATTGAAGAGGGCAAATTTCTTGTTCACCTAAGGCTCTGATGCTTACAGATTTCAGAATTTGTAACATTCCCCCTCCTCCTTCAAACAGGCGGCAGTATCACAGAATTTGCAATCGATGTTTGGTACTCTCTCTCCTTTAAAGCATTGTTGGCCTTAGAAAAGTTGTTATGGTTCCCAAGCCATAATATATTCGTTTTCTGCAGCATCTTTGCCTACCTATCTTTTCTAATCTGATCATTTCTAGTTCGACAACTTCTAGTCCAATAACTCATGTAAGCTGATAGCCTAAAATAAGCAGCAGAATTTTCATGAGGACTAGCTCATTTAACTAAATGAGAACCTCTTCATTATACAAAATCAGAAAGCTTCCCTCCATAACACAAAACAGAAGCACAAGTTTATTGAAGCTGGTTGCCTCTCAAGAGCCAGGCTTGAGAAGGCTACTTAAGAGGGAAGAGCTCTTCCTCCACAGTGGAAGAAGCTAGCCATGGCTCCCAGAGAAGCACCCACTTGTAAACCTTCCCAGTGTTGTCTCCTGAAATACAGGCATACCCTCATACTCTGTTCCTGCTGAAGTGCAACAGCGCATTGCCCAGTATGGCATTCTGGTCAATTTCAGTAGGACCACACAGAACTGCAAAGCAAGCAAAAAAAAATAATACAAATACAATTTTTCCTACAACTGCAAGTAGTAGCACTGGTGAGAAAAGATCTTGCAGCTTGAGTAAAGAAATGCATGGTAGCAGAAAACCAGTACCAACACATAGCAGAAATAGAAATATTGAGCAAACCAAGGAACAACACACCTGAATGTCTCCCATGGTCTAAGGGATAGAAAGACATGGCCGTTTTCTACCAGACTTAGATGACAGAACCCCTACAGTCTTTCCATACAGATCTCTTTCAAGCAAGTGCAGCCTTTCAATGTTTAGTGACTCATGAGATACATTTTTAAACACAAAAAAAACCTTAGAAAGAGCAGAATCATTCCACTTTTGCAACAAGTTAGAACACATGGCCTTCTGTAGAGGCCACATGTGTCAAGAACAACTAGCTCCCAGCATCTGAGTAGCACTGAAATTTTCCTTTTTCTAGAAGGAAGGTAAAACATGTCTGCAGAGCTAAAGATCAGTAAATTTAATAAATCACCCTGTACAGTCAGACAAATTTAAGTAAATATGTGATTCCTACTTACTGGAAACCCTCTCCCTGGTATCCAGTCACACGATGCGTGGGAACGGTTCAAAGCTGCATCAGAGAGGTTCAGACTAGATATTAGGAAACAATTCCTTTACTGAGAAGTGGTGAAATGCTGGAACACACTTCCTAGAGGTGGTTGATGCCCCAAGCCTGTCAGTGTTTAAGAGGCATTTGGACGATGCCCTTAACAACATACTTTAACCTTTGGTCAGCACTGAGTGATCAGGAAGTTGGACCAGCAGACAATCATTGTACATCCCTTCCAACTCGAAATACTCTATTCTATTAATAGGACAACATTCCTTTATACCAAAATGGCTTTATCTGAATGACTGGTACTAAAGTGAAGCTCAGGCTATTCTCTTTAATTTGTAAATTTCTCCTGATGTATTAGCAAAAGGCTCACATGCATCCTAAGTTAGTTACTTCCAGTGCTGCCTAAACACCTCCTTCTAGAAATTTCCATCTCAAAATACACTCAGGTGCTCTCTTGCCATCAAATTTAAGGAGCTTATAGAAAAAGAACAGCTGGTTGAGACACAGTAAATTACCCCTTAACAACCCTATTTTGTCTCAAAGTAAAACCAGTTAGTCAACAGTGATTTAGGAAAAATGGTTTTATTTTGTATTGAAATAGACTGGGAAGTTAAAGGGGTCAGCTGCCACACCTGAGGTGAAATGCTGACTACATCCTATCTCTGCTTTGGGGGCCACCTGACATCCACTGCTATGGCAAGAGCCACAGAGCCCCAGACTTTATACAAGATTCCCACTTCTCATCATGCAGTTTCAGCATATGGCTCTTGGCCAAACCACTACTCGCACCAACCACTGGTCATTCACACGCACTGGTTGGAGAGGGACTGGTTAACAGTATGAATTTCACAAGGCCACAGTTGCAAAAGAGATATGAGCAAGTACTCTGTTAGCAATTAGAGCTCCATATTTGTTTTATTTATTCTAGTATAAAAGCAGATGTTGCAGTTATTCGAAGGTTTTCACAACCTTAATTGTTGACTTTAATTGTTGTTAATCTTTCCCATGAAGTGGAGACAGACAGACGCCACCCATATTTTGTGAAGATGATAGCGTCCTGCAGGGTATGAGTAATAAAAGACAGTATTGTCTGTCTTCTCTCTCCTCTGTGAAATACAGGGGTATTGGAATTGGCCAGCAGTATGGAAGAAAAAGAAAGAACGGATGACTCAGCTGTTTTATTTATTTTTTGGGGGGATACATCTGCTACAGGATTGAGCCATGACACCAAAACTTCTTTTCCATCCCCAGGAGCGGGTGAAGCTTTCAAGTGCCAGCTAAGGAAATGCTGTATTTAGATTTCACAACGCCTGAAATACCTGATACACAAAGCACCCTGTTCACCTCATTGAGCATCACTCAGGCTGTAGTATTAAGCAGAAAAGTGTTGAGTTTCACAGGGCAATATTAGGTTTCATAAACAAGTTCTCAGACTGGACAAGAAAGCAGCATTTCGTGATTTGCTAGGAACATTGCAAAAGATACACAAGATTTTCCCAGGTCTTTTCGTTTGTAAGTGGGAGGCTTGCCTGAGACTTCTTGCTCAGGCATGGAAATTCTGTATTCATCTTTCTGCCACAGAACTCAGAGACTGACTTTTCTAACCAAGACGTACATTCCTCTGACTTTGTTCTGCCAAGTGTACTGGAAGATGTTAACTTGGTGTCCCAGTAACTTGAGAACAGGCACCACAGAGGAGGGACACAAGTTCAGAAATGAAACACAGGATGTACTGATGCTGCAACAGGCACTCCCTATAACCTAAGGCAAAAAACCCAGGAGTCAGGATAGTTGAAGATCAGTTTCATGTTTACAGTTATCTTCAAACAAATGCTCAGATGAACCCAATGACCAGACTGGAATGGCATCTGCTATCAGTTCTAATGCAAAATACAGTTAACTTAAGTCTTCTTTCCCTCTTACCCCAAAACTCACCTTCACTGCAAACACCTTCAAAGTTTCTTGATAGGAAGAAAACATAAGGACCATTTTTGTTTTAGTTCCTTAAGAGAAGTTATGTTTGTTCATTAACAATGTCACCCTCCAGAAGTTTATCAGGCACCACATTTATATATATACACTAAACAACTGCTGATAGGAGACATTTTAAGAGCAGCAGAAAAAGACTGCAATAAATTCCTAGAGCTGAAAGAATTCAGCCAAGACTTCTGAAGGAAAACATCAAGTTGCCAAGGTAATTGCCATATATATCCTGTCACACCTAGACTGATTTGGGCATAGCATGAAAGATGGTAAGTCAGATCAGTGTTTAGAAGCAAGTGCCAGGCAAATTCAGGGAACTGAAAAATCAGGAAGTGACTTTTCCATAATAACTAGTTAAAACTAGATAACAGACATGGATCGATGGGCTGAGGCCAATGGCATGAAATTCAGCAAGACCAAGTGCAGGGTTCTGCACTTTGGCCACAATAACCCCAGGCAGCGCTACAGGCTGGGGGAAGAGTGGCTGGAGAGCAGCCTGGCAGAGAGGGACCTGGGAGTACTGGTGGACAGCTGGTTGAACATGAGCCAGCAGTGTGCCCAGGTGGCCCGGAAGGCCAATGGCATCCTGGCTTGTATCAGGAATAGTGTGGCCAGCAGGAGTAGGGATGTAATTCTTCCCCTGTACACAGCACTGGTGAGGCCTCACCTCGAGTACTGTGTACAGTTCTGGGCCCCTCACTTCAAGAAGGACGTTGAGGTACTGGAGCAGGTCCAGAGGAGAGCAACAAGGCTGGTGAAAGGACTAGAGGGAAAGTCTTATAGGGAGAGGTTGAGGATGCTGGGGTTGTTTAGCCTGGAGAAGAGGAGACTCAGGGGGGACCTCATCACTCTCTTGAACTACCTGAAGGGAGGTTGTAGTCAGGCGGGGGCTGGGCTCTTTTTCCCGGCAACCAGTGACAGGACAAGAGGGCACAGCCTGAAGCTGCTCCAAGGGAGGTTTAGGTTGGATATTAGGAAATACTTCCTCACGGAGAGGGTGATTAGACATTGGAATAGACTTCCCAGGGAAGGAAGGCGCCATCCCTGGATGTGTTCAAGGCAAGGCTGGATGTGGCACTTAGCGCCATAGTCTAGACGGTGTGGTGGTGTTGGTCATAGGCTGGACTTGATGATCTTAAAGGTCTTTTCCAGCCTTGGTAGTTCTGTGATAACATAAGCCAGCATGAGGAAGAGTCTTTACAGCTTTTGCAGAAGTTATGACTCAAACCTACTCAAGGTTTATGATATTGCATAGACAAAGTAACATTTGGACCTTTTCCCTAACTTGAGACTCTTAAAAGGACCTGAGCCACTGTAGTTAGCCGGAGCATTTTCCCCCTTAATACCCAGATGAGGAATAAGAACTAAAGTTAGGAAAACAGTGCTTTTTCCATACAAGGAGCCTCAAGAATGGCTGCAGTGGCCATTATTTTCAACATATCCACAAGCTCTCTGAACCTAACAAACAGGGAGGCAACACAAAGTTTGCTGGCAGTATGACGTGTTCAGTCATTGGAGCTGGAGTTTCAATCAAAGCACAGTGGAACAACCTCATGATTAGAAGCAAATGGACAACCAAGAGAGCAACGCTGACTTAATGTCCACAAACTCAAGCCAACAAGCAAAAAGAAAAATAACCATGCCTGTGTATACTGCTGAACTAAGTGTTAGGAGTCTGAAGTCTTGTTTGAAAGTATCATCTTGGGGGGAGTGGGGAGGGCAAAGGCAGACAATACCTCATAAGGAAACACAGTATTAACAATTAAGGAACAGCCACAAGCAAAGCAGAATCATGACAAGGCATTAAACTCAGGACACACACACTTCTTGAAAACTGTGCACTGTTATGACACTAAAAGGGTAAGATAGAATTGAGAAGAGTACAGAGAAGTTCCTAAAGCAGAAACTAACAGACCTGGGTCATTCAGCGTGGCAAAGAGAGACAGCTGAGGGAGAACAGGACAGACATCTCAGACATCTAGTCAGTTATGGAGGACACACACTAAGTGCCCAGAGAATGACCATTCCCTCTATAAAGAAAGAAGTAAAAGACCTGAAGTGGTTAGGAAACTTGAAAATAATTTCCATGGGGTTTCTGGACCTATCAATGTGTTAAAATAGTAATTTAGGCTAAGTGCTTGGAGAAAGCTCGTCAAGGGATAGAGACTATAGTAACCAAGATGCACGCTCTGGAGAACTACAGCATAGCTCGCCATGAAGCAGAAGGCCCCACAAGCTGAGTAAAACTCCTTGCAGGCTTTCTACCCAAGCAACTGCTACCAATGGCCCAGAGACACACAAACCTGTCCTTCATTATGAACCTGTGGTCTAATCCACTACACAGACAGCCACATCACAGCAAGGTCCAGAAGCACAACCTCAGCACTGCCACATTGCATCCTTCAGAAAACTGCATCAATTTAACAGATTTGCACCTTTAACAATTTGGCACAGACCTAAACGCTACAGTTGCTAGGCATCCTCCATGTAACATTTACTTTTAACAGCAAGTCCTGCAGGCTGCTGCAATATGCAGAAGGTAGAATCCATGTAGCTTGCGAGTTGACAAGGCAGTGCCTAAATGCTGGCTCTCCACAACACAAAACATGACCTGCTTCGCCAGGGCACCTCTCCCACTATTTCCATAAAAGTTTATTATGTCCAAGATGTGACATGCTTCAGCACTGAATAAAAAGCTGTCATTTTCATAATGGGTATCTAAGAAGTCTCTTTCTTTCCATTTCAGTCCAGTACAAGAGCGAATCAAAATTAAAGAACATGAAGCTTTCTGCACAAATCTAATAGAAGTCCTCCTGAAATCACAACAGAAATTCAACACCGTACTGAAAGCTGTTACAAGACCTCAGCTGAACAAGGCCTTGAATTCCTCTTTAATCAGCTTTTTATTTTGAATAAAACAAAAAGCTACTCTCAAAATAGCATAAGAGTCACAACACTAAAAAGATTGTTTTTTTCATTTTCTCAAAATAGCACGCTAGAAAGACATCTACAAAAATAGAAGGTTTAGGTGCATTTAGCTTTCATCTTGAGCATCAGCACAAATCTATCCAATCCAGCATTTGCATAAGGCCACATACACAATGCTGATGAGCAGCAAAGAATGTGGACCAAATGTGACTGATCACCTGACAGCTCCACAAGACCAGAGGATTTGGATGCTGGAGTGTGCTTGCTCCTTCCCCACTGCCCCACACACCCTGCCCACAGAGAAATTCAGATTCCTCTAAATCACTTCACTGAAATCTGAGCGATCTAATAGAAGGTGGCAGCAAGCAGCACCACCATAAAGAAAGCCATCAGAGAAACAACTGAAGTTTCAGGCACTTAAACATGCAAGTTATTGTCACTGTATTTCTTGACGCAGGAAAGCAAGCAACAGCAGCGCATTTCAGGAACCACGTCCCTTCTCTTCCATTCCCAGTAGGCAAACCAGAGAAAAGTGACTGTCTTCAAACCAGCCCTCTCAGCTCATTGGCTGCCCAGATTCACCTTCACTGCACTTCAGCAGGGCAAGGTCAAGCTTGCTGGCTGTGATGGGGAGGGCACCGTGCGGCAACTCTCGCCTCCCGCTCCCTGCCTTCTAGGAATTCCCCAAGCCACGGCTGGAGGATTAGGAGCTGCAATGCTATTAAACACTGCAATATTAAAATCTGAATTAAAACACACAAAGTCTGCCTTAAGAGAAGGATTCTTTTTTTTAACCTCTCAAAAAGTGTCTAATGAACACAGTGGCGAAGCAGCATCAATATTGGCAGCTCCACCAGCAAAACAGCCGAGTTTACTTACACACTGCAGCCTGCCTGCTACTTCAGATTACTGATTGCAGAGCAACAAGTTATTCTCTCCCTAATTGGGTCCCAGTCTAAAATAGTCCCGTTATTTTTAGTATAGTGCTTAAGTATCTGAACTGTGCCCCGTACTGCCAAAGCTGGCACGCGTTCCTGGCCATACCAGGAATTCCGATATTAAACAAGAACACACATGCCACATATCCAGGCCAACTTTTGTTCTTCTGCATTGTCGTTAGTGGAAGACTTTAAAGACTTTAAACACTAACAGCTGGCCAAAAATGGCACAGGCTTATATGCTAATTCTGCCTTTAAAGCCTCTCTACCAGCTACTGTGCAACAGGAGAATCAACCCAGAAGGCACAGAGGGAGGGTTATGATACCACTGAGGAGTTAAAGAAAGAAGAAAGTCAGTTTGCTCCTAACAGGGTAGGGTACAGACAGAAGATAAGAATGGGATTATTTCATCTCTGTTTTGCTCATTATAAGTCCATGCAAGTTCTGGAGCACTGAAAGAGGAAGAATCCAAAATGCATCCTGTAACTCATCCCTCTTCCATCCCCTTCCACACTGCAGTTACACTATGGATAAATTTAAACTAGTCAAGAAACAAAAGGCCTGTGTTAAATATGTTTACATACACACAGAAGGAGGATTATGTAAGCTCTGTCTAACAAACAATATGCTGCATCTGCAGAAGAAATGAGATGATCAAAGCAAGACTTGTGCGTGTTTCCAAGTCAGTCTTCCCACCTTCCATCAAAGGGGTGACAACCATCCCGCAGTCTGCTAATTCTGGAGCACAGAGAGCAGAACAAAATCTGAAATGGCCACAGGCTGCTGCAACAACAACTACTTGCCTCTGTGAGCTTAGTGTTGCTTACCTTGCGCCTTCATAGTAAACTCACTTTTGTTAGACCAGGAATAAGAAGTTCCCATGAGGCATATACTCTGCCTTTTAATCAAGTACTTTGCAGAAGGGAAGTCAACCCTATGAAAGAGCTTTCAAGACGAGATCCTAACCTGAAAGATGGCTGCCAGCCAACAAAAATTGTTAGTCTCTATTACCACTAGACCATCTGTTCTTGAAACTGTACGTTCCTTTTCAGAAGGGTTCTTATTTTGTGAATATTAGCATTGTTCACTGTCTCTACTCTGTAAACATCCCTTTATCCAACATGTTTCTAGATCTGGTGGTAACACAGGACCAAGCCTCTAGTTTATCATCTGATTATCTAGATATTTTGGGTTCATCAGTATATTTCAGTACTTCCTATTTTAAGATATTCTAGTCTCAGACAGCAGGAGAAACACCGTATGTAAAACTCACACGGCTTCTGAATTATGGCTGAGCTGATCAGGGGCACCAACAACATGATGTTCTCAAACCCCAATCTGACAAAACCAGCTAAGGTGAAGATCCAACCTTTTGGCATTTGCCCATTAACCATTTCAATGTGTTGACTCTGGATGAAAAAAATTTGCCTTTGTATTTGAAGACAGATTCAAGATGTTTAAGTGTTGCTTTTGCCCCTACATTACTAAAAGCAAGTGACAGTTAGTAGTTCTCCCTTGCTAAAGAGGTCAAGCAAAGTCCATTCATCTGCACTCCACTAAAAGAGCAATAGCTTAAAGACAATTATTGCAATACCAAAATAAGCAAAGGTGAAACAAGACAAAAAATAAAAACTCATTCCATAATTCTACATCAATAAAACAATGAATAAGGTAAAAGTTAGTCCACTCATCACTTTCACAAGAAAGCTACAGGTAGCAAGGCCAAAACAACAAAAAGAGACTAATACCAGTGGTGATAAGACAAAGGAGGGGAGGAGGGGGGAAGGAAAACACAGATCAGACACTACTTAAAATCAACTCTCTCTCGAATTAGCTGGTATTCATGAAGTTTGATCATCAACATGTTGAACAGTTTGGGTTTTTCTTAAAGCTTCAAATCATTAGTAGTTATTTTTTTAGAGTTCACAGAGGATTGACAAAGTAACAGACACTGGAGAATGGCAAACAGTGACATCCTAAAGAAGTGGGAGGAGAAAAGAGTGGAAAGAACCTGACGAATTATAGCTTTTGCATATTTGCAAATGGATTGCCATTAAACACATCTACTAGCACCAAGAAGAAAATAAGAGATCAAACTCAACAAAACTGCTTGTTCATGGATAAGCCAGGTCAAACCAACTCAACTTCCTACTATGGCAGAGTAATATATTTTAGAAACAGAAGCAGTAGACACTGAATCTTGACATTAGCAAAACCACAGCAAAAGATTCAAACCACACTCTTATGAAAAGTTAAGAAAACTTTGTCATACAGTTACTAATGCAAACGGTCTTCTCACTGCAGATTTGAAAGTCACTGGATAACTGCACTGACTTGCCATTTGCTTGGAGTCAAAAAAATTGAAAGATTCAGAAAATAGCCTGACATACTGAATAACCTCTGCAGAGATCTGCCCTGGTCCCACACTATTGTAATACTAATTAATCTAGATAATTAAGGAGAAAATGACACTCATTAAACTTGGGGAAGCTGCCAGCATGCCGGAAGACTGAATTCAAAACATGTTTTAGAAACTGGAAAATTCTTTGTTGAGAAAGAGGCAAACACCACACAGGAATGTACAGAAGAACATATGTGAGAATCGTGAAACAACAGTTCTGTTCTACTCGTGGCTGAGACAGCTTCCAGCATGACGCTGTATCCAGTCTTCAGCAAATTTCAGAAAAGATCAGCTGAAAAGAATCCAAGAAAAAGCAACAGGATCACAGAATTAGAAAAATATGACATCTGGGAGGAAAATAGAAAAAACAGAATTAACTGGAGCTCAGTCAAAAGAAGAAAAAGTAAGGGTCATGATGGTATCTTTCAAATATAGGGAAGTCTGCTGCAAAGCACAGAGGAAGACTGTTCTCCATGCCCACAACTTTCAGAACTAACAGGTTTAAAAAGCAACAAAGATGATTTAGGAAAACATTACTGGGTGGAGGGGCAGGGAGGGCATGGTGTGAGGGCACTGGAGAAAGAGGAAAGAAAAACACAGTGTCAAAATTGCTAAAAGGAAAAAAAAAATTAAGTCAACAAACTGGGGAGTATGTGGAGTTCCCCTACTACTGTCACCAAACTGCCATCAAGAAACACAACTATACTCCTGCTTTTCATTGACTACTTGACACCTCTAAAGTCTCCTCTCCAGATCTAGGACTACGCTACAAGAAAAATAAGCTTAACACAGATGCATTGTCTCTTCTCTTTCCTGCAGGGACATTATTCAAAGTGAGAATACCAAGAAGCTGCATGCCAACTGCAACCTTCAGAGCTGAAACGTCTTTAAAAACAAACAAAAAAAAAACACAACAAAAAAAACTAATTGCAAACCTTACATGTTAAATATCTTTTCAAAAAGTCTAACCCATGTACTTGTCTCTGGTGATACTATATCACCAGATACAGATACTAAGGATCCAACTATATCTTAATGCTATAAACAAACCTGAACCTGACAGAGAGGCAGGTGGCCAACAACACCCTGGGAATTTTGCTCAAGTCTCACTCTGGAGGACAAATGGCAGAAACACCACTTTGACTCAGATGTCTTGAATATTTTCATATGCTTAGCCATAATCTGTGAGCTGTAGATCAAAATCTCAAGGTTTCAGTATCTGTTGGGTTTTTGAAAGGTACATGGAGTGGAGAAATTTCTTCTTCCAGAACAGCATGGAAGAAAATCATCTATACATGGTTACCCCAGTACAATTAACTGAAGTTAGTAATATAAGGTGCAATCCTACCATTCTGCAGCTTAGCATTAACACTTACTCAGTAGCAAGCACCTCTTGAGGTTTGGGGGGAAAAAAACCCCAAAACCTCAGTTGCTTCATTTATTTATTTTTTTAGCTCACGGATTGTGAGCATTGAGCTGTACCCACCAGCATACTTCAAACTGCATTTGCATTTGTTCTCACTATGTAAAACCTCTGGGAGTATTTACAGGAAACAAACTCTAGGCATAACTGCAATCATTAGCATCTTATTCAGCCAATTTTCTCTCTCCAGTTTCCCTCCCCACACACTATAGTTTGGCCTCCACCATTTGCAAGGATGGAAGTAGCTGGGGATGGGCATTTCACGTGTCTCCCAGATCCACTACTTATTGCGTACAAGTCTTATTTTAGCCTTTAACCATGCAACTGGAAGATATTTATGCATGCCACAGAGGCTTAAGGGAGGCTTTGGAATTGGATTTTCTTTATATTCTACAGTGTTGAAGAGACAATAATTTGCCATCTTTTCTTCAGTATCCCATAGTAAGATGCTGATGCAGGGATAAATATTTGTAAGGCTAGCTCATATAGTTTTCCTTAAATCTGACTAGACCTAACCCCCTCTTTTTTTTAGAAGTAGAAATTACATGCAAATATCACAGCAACAGCAAGGAGGATCTAAGAGTTAAGATCAGGTTTCTATGCACGGGAGGGGCCCGCTGTGGATTTACAGGATTAGCACCAGTGCCCTTCCCTCACTTATCAGGAATGACTGCCGGGGCTCCTCGCTTTGCATCTTTACAACTGCAGATACTGGGATTTTGGAGTACAGGGCTGACAGTCAATAAAGGCAAATATTAGTCACTTCTAAAGAGTGAAAGGGCTGGGAAATGAAAAAGAAAGGGAAAATTAATTTTTTAAAAAAATATAAAAGCAATCAGTATAGACATTTTAAGCCAAGATAGTTGACCAGGCACCGCTGTATTAGGGAGTTCAGATGTGCCATTGTTTGCATTCAGAGCAGAAACATTTTTGCTCAGATGCCTCACCATGTGGTAAACCCTGGAATCCCCCGGCTGTCCGAACAGCCACCAGACCACAAGACATTGCAAATAAACACCTACTCCAAAGTGACACTTGTGGCTTAGACCAGGACTGAAGTCAAGCCAAGTTTTAGACATGAATTAGCTACCTGTATCACAAGTGGGATGTTTACTATGCATTGTGGCATAAATACTCAGTTCTCTCTCAATTTTTTTCTCCTTTATAACACTTCCTCCACCTTTGAAGAGGCAATCATCACTTCAGAATTTAATTTCCACAAGCTAGGATATGGAAGAAAATCCAAAGCAATACAGCCTATGGGAAAAGCCTGCTGTTTCCAAGGGCTTCTTAGAAGCCCTACTTTGTGCCTTCTCTTCTAGGCTCTCACCACATCCCCCAAACTCTCTCCTTTAAAGCAGCTTTCCCTCTGCTCTCCCCTCCCACTGCAGCAACACACACATATGAACAGAGAGGTCACTTAGAAAATGTCAATCAAACCCTCAAAAACAGACTGAAGTGGTTTCTAATCTTTCTTTTACAGTAAGTATCATTTTTAAAAAAACAAACAGCTATTTGTAGTTGGTGTTCATTTACATTCAAAATCCAGGGTAAATTTCCATTTTTAGTTAAATTTTAGGTCTTTAATCTGCATTTAGTTTTTCCTCCCAAACAATGGGATGGCTCAGTCCTTTCTTACAGATTGCAAAATGGCAGAGAGACTTAGCAGTGCTCCCCGGTGGAAGATGACATTGTAATTCAAAGTTTTATTAGTTAGGTCAGTTTCAGGATGTAGCTACCTTGGGCTGCTCTGCTTTGGTTTATACAAATCCTGTTATTTCTTCATTGACCAGACAAATCTATAGGGAGATTACAGCCATGCTGCAAAATCATCTTAATTGATTAAAAAAAAACACCAAACATTTGCAATCCAGGCTGCGCTAAGGCAACAGGTTGTAAACTAACTCTTCTAATAGATGTGGCAGAAAGTCATTAAAATTAATTTAACCTACCTAAAATATTTGGTTAATTTTAAACTGCTAAAGGATTTCAGAGGGTGAAAGCCACTTTTGATACAATCCTTTCAGTCCACTGCTTTTCTAGGGACCTCATCTGACATGGCTAGGGTATCAGGTAGCACAAATTACCCCATTACAGCAGTACTTTAAAAAGGATCCCACAGAAGATCGTAGGAAGACACAACCTGAAGCTCTCTCCCCCAAACCCCTCAGCTCCACATGCACCCACAGCCCTGCAAAGCCACCACACTACCACCGAGCCCAGTGGCCCCAACCCAGCTTGGAACTACAGCTCCTGTTGCACACTCCGACAGGAACCAGCCCTGCACAAACCACATTGCTGAAAGGCTTCATCATGAGGTCCTGAGGTCCTGATGGAGCATTAAATGCATGCAGGATGAGGCACAGAAACCCTGGGTGTTTAGAGAACTGCAGAATAGACAGTGCCCTACTCAGGTGCCATAAGGGGGCTGTGTAAAACAGTAAATATAGTCAGAGTACATACTCCACTTACTAAACCAGTAAGTTTTAATTGAAACCATGCTGACGATGTCCTAATCCTGACCCACAGAAGGATGCCCGTCACCCTAACCATGACAAGCAGCATGGTCTTCATTTCACTTCTTCCCTCATCTTTCCATGCCATGTAAATACTCAGCTTTATATACAGATCAATTATAAGGCCTATACCAAGTTCCGGCATACTACTGAACTACATCAACGCTCATCAAAGGCCCTTACAAGCAAGTCTTCAATATCCATAAGAAACTCCAGAAACCCTTTACCATAAACACAGTCTCTACCATGAAAACTTGCTTTAACTCAGTGTCAGTATAAGACATTAACACAGTGCAAAGCAAAGTGGCACATTGGCCTTACTGCCATATCATCTCTCTTCTGTCATACCTTTTCAAGACTCCTCCTCTTTCTGTGGGGTCTGTGGTAATGGGGGAGGGGCCACAGGGGTGGCTCCTGTCAGAAGCTGCAAGAAGTTCTCCCGGCTCCAAGTCAGACCTGCCTCTGCCCCAGGTCAAGCCCATCAGCGATGGTGGAGGTGCCTCTGCAACAACATTATTTAAGAAGGGGAAAAGAAACTGCCAGGCCACCTGCATCAGGGAGAGCAGTGAGGTGTGATGGAAACACCTATGCAGACACCAAGTCAGTGAAGGAGAACAAGGAGGAGGTGCCAGAGCAGACACTCCCCTGCAGCCCATGGTGAGACAGCAGGCTGTCCCCCTGCAGCCCATAGAAGACCACGGTGGAGCAGATATGGAGAAGCAGTCCACGACAGAACACAGTGGAGCAGATGCAGACATGCAGCCACGAAGGACCCCATGTCAGTGAAAGTGACTGTCTGAAGAAGACCGTGACTGTGGGAATCCTGTGCTGGAACAGTCTGTTCCTGAGGGACGACACCTCATGGGAGGGGGCCTCATGTAAGAAGAGCTCATGAAAGACTGTTTCCCATGAGAGAGACCCCACACTGAAGCAGAGGAAGAGTACGAGGAGTCCTCCCCATGAGAAGAAAGGAGCAGCAAAGACAACGTGTGATGAACTGACCACAACCCTCATTCCCCGTCCCCCTGCACCACTCTGGGGAGGAGGCAGAGAAATCGGCAGTGAAGTTGAGTCCAGGAAGAAACGAGGGGTGAGGGGAAGGTGTTTCAAGAACTGGTTTTACAGCTCATTATCCTACTCTGATTTGATTGGTAACAAATTAAATTGATTTTTCCCCCAAGTTGAGTCTGTTTTGCCTGTGACTGTAATTTTTGAGTGACCCCTTCCTGTTCTTATCTTCACCTATGACCTTTTCATTGTATTTTCTCCTCCCTTTCCAACAGAGAGGACTGGGGGAAGCAGCGAGCAAGTGGCTATGTGGTACTTAGTTGCCTGCTGAGCTTAAACCACGACACTCCTCTACAATACGGTTGCTCACCACCAACTCCATCTCCCTGTACTTAGACACCACTGGGGACTTCTGGCAGTTGTCACAACCCCAAGATGCACACACCCCACCCACCTTCAAGAGACTAATAGGGTATTTGGGTAGCCAGGAGGGTAGACAGCATGGCCACAGGGAGCAGAAGATGATACCACTGAAGAAGAAACTGCAGGGAGGCAGCCCTCAGATCAGGAGAGGGAGCAAAAAAAAGCTGCTTTGAGGAACCTCTGCTCTTTCTGCATAGCAAGCCAGGATTTAGAAGAGTTTGCAAGCTCCACACACAAAGCACACAATTCCTCACTTGGCTTCAGAATTAAGACTTAGAATTGCAGAATTAGAGGATACTGGCAGGAAGAGGTGAACTAAGACCAGTTACTGGATGAAAGCATCATTGCCCACATAGAGCAATGATGTATGGCTCAACCATAGGCTTAAGCAAAAAATTCACTCTGACCACACAACTCGAACATAGGTCTTTACTCAAAAAATTGACTTTATAGAAGCCACAGTTGTGCACAGGAAGAAAGCTTCAGTCCCCACACGCATGGATGCTTTTCTGGCTGGATAAACCCCTGAATCACTGCCAAAGTCAGTACAGATACAACATGGCTGAAGTCAAGCATACTAGTTGGCCAGATCTCCTGAGAAAAGCAAGAAACTTGGCATTTGTAAACAACCATGTTAGTGTGCCCATAAAATTACTTCTCATTCATTACTTCCTTCATCACAATAGCCCAAAAACCTAATACAGCTATGCAAAGCAATTGGAGCATTATGAGTAGCATTTGATATAAAACCTGAAATTTGTTCAGCAGCTGGTATAGTGTGAAGTAAAACACAGGGGATGGGAAGAACATTTAATATGCATTTTGTCACTCTCCAAATGATTTTGCAAAAGACAAATTGTTTTTAGACAAAGGCAGACCCCTGTAATGACGGCTCAGAAAAGATATCTTCCTCAGTCCATCCAAGAGTTCACATCCAATGGAGTTGGTATCCAGCCAGAAGGCCTGAGCTAGTCAATTAGCTCAAACTTTTTTGTGTTAAAATTATGAAAAAAGTCAACTAGAAATGTCTCTGAAGAGAAACACCAGTCAGTGCTGTGCAATCCGGAACCCAAGAACTCAAACACCAATTATTCCCAAGCTCTGTTTGGTAAAATGAAGGAAAGCCATGACATGTCAACTTGACCCCAAAATGATTCCACATTTACCACAGGCAAGAATAATAACCAAAATTACTAAAGAACTTATTCTGGTTTACAGTTTGCAGGGTAGGGTGGGGTTTTTTCAGGCTAAAGCATACTAGCTTTAGCAAGGCGGACAAATGTGCAGCTCTATCCAAGGCAGCCCCCTCAAGAGCCACAGGAGTTTAGGGGTGAGAACTGCTCAACAGTCACCATTTCCCGGTAGACACAAGAGCAGTCATCTCTAGCGCCTTTATTTGACTTTGGCTATAGAAGCCCTTCTTGGTCAGAGTGGAACGGCTGAACCATCTCACAGGAAGCTCTGGGACCATGAGACTGGGAACAGTCGAGACATTCCAGGAAAAAAACGTTTCAGCGGGTAACTGGCCTGAAATTAGTATGTTTTACAACAACATTTAAGGGCAAGACAACCAAATCTCCAGTGTTCCTCATAGTACTATTGTAAGTATGAACAGACATTATTTTCAATATTTCTCATATCATGAATAATGACTAATTTATTACTAGTTACTTCCTCAGTTGCTCTGGTTTATGATGATCAGATAATAAGGTACAGCTACACATACCTTACATTATCTTCCAGGGAAAAAGCTTCCTCAAACTCTTCACACTGCAGATTTTTCACAACAGAAATTTGTATTTTGGCACTCTAAAATGAGCCCTGATGGCTGCACACTAGCTGTCTCCCTGAAACTCTGAGTGCTGCCGAATTCACCTGATAGGCTAGTTCCCATCACCTATTCAGCTCATCTGAATTTTAAATGAGAGAGACCTGAGGAGCAAGCCTTGTAAGGAAGAGTTGGACTGTTGGACATGAAGGGCCCCAGAAGTTCTCAGAGATGAATAAAAGAAAAACTAGAAGTCAGGCTGTTCCAGCACAGGACTCCATAACTCACTTTGCTTTTCAGAACTGCCCATTTTCCAAACACCCACAAGGACTTCTCCCACTGCTGGGAAGAGGAGTTGAACAAGTAAACCAAGATAAACTATATGCTTACCAAAATTAGCTAAGGCTAAGACTAGCAAAGCATCTTGCAATGCCATTCTCCTACCAAAGACTGTTTATCAGCAGCAGTATTTTCCAAATAACACTGGGGGAAAGCAAGAGGAGGGAAGTCACCAGACCCACAACTCAACCAAGGGCTGCATGCATCATCACACACCTGAACTCATCCTGTCATGCACAGCACCAGCTGCAACATTCTTTCTAATGCTCCTCTGACTTTCCATGTGGTAACATAATCTACCTTTACTAGCAAGGAACTCCCCAGAGATATCTCCTGACCTTTTTAGCATCAGCTCTAGAAAAAAGCATGCATGCTGAATGCAAAACAAGCTTGAGCTCACAGAGATGTCAGCAACCCAAACAGCACTTGCTCTGCACTCCTATGGCTCATCCTGTAGCCTCCTTGCTCAATTCTTCCTAAGCCTTTTAGAAAAAAAAAAAAGCCTCCTCTGAAACCTTTCAAATGATAAATGTCATTACTATTGGTAATATTATAATAGCCTACCAGTAAAGAATATCAAAAGCTACCAGTTCATGAAAGTCATGTATAATCTGTGACGCTCTATTTTGATCATTTCTAGAGCATAATAGGCTATTTTGATTGCTTTCCCCTCAAGGGGCTTCATTAAGAACCACCATTTAAAAACTAAAACTAAAGCTCAATGCCCAGCAGCCAGTGAGGAAAAACAACACAAAAAACAAACAAACACAAACAAAAAAAAAGGAAACTTTCAGCCTCAACTGCTTGGACTTCAGGATTCCTGGAATGAAACACTGCTTCACAGAAAAAAAAGAAGATTTAAAGTTGGTGAGCTCTTAGTGATAAGAATGCATGCACTTCTGTGTCTAGATTACAGATGCTGATGGCAAATCTGCCTCAAGCCTAAGATTAAACAGCAAGTAGTACTGTGTCCTCACAGTTGCATTACACTGACACCTTTCTCTTGGAAATTGTTTTGTTTATTACACTCCCAGCTGTGGCTAAGTACAGTAAATGGAATATCACAGTTCAAGCTGGACAGGAGAAACAAAAGCAACCTGACCCATCAAGAAAGCATCTGCCAGCACTTGAGCCATTGTTCTGCAAAACATCAAGGCTTGAATTCTGACATAATCCCCTGACATCTCGGGTGATGTCAGCAGAAGCAGCTATTAGAATGAAGAACGGTCACCCACAAGACATTAATTTGGGAGGAATCAATGGCCTCACAATATATATTTCTCCCTTAACATTCTCCTAACATTTGAGCCAGAAGGGAAAGCAGGCCTTTTAAGAAAGGCTTTGGCACAAGACAAAAATATCACAAGCTTCTGAATTTTTAGCTTTTCCAGCTCCTGAAAGTTTAACTCTACATTTGTGCTTTGATATACTAAAAGCTCCTCGTTCCTTTCCAAGGATGCTCAGAGCTCTAACAGTACACTAAGCAAGACCAACCTACAGATTTTACCTTCCCCCAGTCCTTCTCACCCCCTCTCCCAACTCCCACTTAAGGAGACAGAATGTTTGCCTATCTGAATCCATACCTAGTAGTTTGGCAGAGATTAACATCGCAGAAAAGAAGGGGGGAAAAAAAAAGGCAAGAAAAAAATTACTTCCCCATTTTTCTTTCAGTTCTTGAAAGCTTCTGGTCTGATCCTTTTTTAATATTAACTACTTCGTCCTACTGTTCTC
Source organism: Hemiprocne comata (assembly GCA_020745705.1). Lineage (NCBI taxonomy): Eukaryota > Metazoa > Chordata > Aves > Apodiformes > Apodidae > Hemiprocne > Hemiprocne comata. The sequence continues at coordinate 90,110,057 of CM036587.1, forward strand.
CATTAAAATCATAACATGGGAAAATTTTCAAATAGTATTTCCTTTTTCTAAAGGATCTAAATCTCTGCTGCCGGTTATTTTTGAAATCTAAAGCACTCTTAAAACATGAAGCATGCACAAACAGAGCCCAGTTGCAGCTCTCTGACCAAGAATATGTTTAAATGTCAAATTGTCCTGTAAGAGAAGCATCTGCAGTGAAAGATACTCTGGTGACATTTCCAGGATTCCCTTCCACATGGTTTCAAAATGGAAATTAGCACCTGAAGATGACCTAGAAATAAAGCTAATTCAAGGGGAAAAGGAGCTTCTGCAAACTCAGTCTGTGTTACAAACCAATAACATGAGTTAGGACAGAGCTGCAGCCACTTAATCAAGTCATCACAAAGGCAGAATTTAGACCCCAGGCACTGAAAGAAGTTTCCAAGTACTCTTCGAGTGCTAATCTCCACCATGAAAGAGTATACAGACTTAGAGATTCTTCCTGCTCATTGATTTTCCCACCAGGGATACATAATGGAAGAATGATACTGGTGTCATGGAGTATTATCCACCCTTACACAGCCTTCAGTGACCACAGGCTCAGCTTCACAGCGACTACTTGGTTTCTCCAATTCCTCTGTTGACACAGACTCCGCAGCAGTAAGTGTGAAGGGCGCGCAAGCTCCGCGCAAGGAAGTTTACTTTGCGAACAAATGTAGAAATCCCCACCACTACTCAGCAGGACAGTTCCTTCCCACTGGGCTATAGGTTTATTCCAACAGGATGGCATGGCATTTCCTCTACGATTTGCCTGCCAGGAAAGTAATTTCCTATTTTTGTCCTGTTGAGAACTAGTAGAATCTGGCACTGATGGAGGCTGGGAAGAATCAGAGGCTGGTTTGCTAGTGGTTTAACCAAACATGTGTTTACAATTACCCCATTCATCATGACCTGCCTATGTAAAACTGCCTTTTTGGAATTTGCCCATGTTCCTTGGCTTTGGCCTCTGGAAAAGCTGCAACAGACTCACTAAGAAATACATGGTTTGAATAGTACTGCTGCAGCAACAGGACTGTCCAATAGTTAATACTGTAATCATTAATACAACTGTTGGGCACTAAGATCAACATGGCTGCTCAACTTCTAGCCGTTGGCCTAAGGATCACAGTTTAGCAGCAGAAGGCTAAGATAATGGGAAAACCTCTTGCAGTCTTCCCCTGGAGTCCAAACAAAAGAATACAACAGAAATAGAACACCCCAATTTTATTCTCAGATACTCTATAGTATTTGCCTGCAAAAAGAGAATGCAGAGACAGTCCCAGTGTTCCCTGTAAACTCATCCAGGGCACTCATCGCCTCTGCATCCAAGGACCATGACTATCACCATAGTCCTAAAGCTCTTCTCAGAAGTAAACTGCACAGTATAAATAATACTTGTGCCTCCCCTCATCCCTTCCCAGATTCTCACTTCAGGAAAGAATTACCAGAGTCCACCCTACCTTCAGCTGTAAAAAAGAGGTTTCTCACTGCCGATCCTTTATCCACAAAGTCAAACTATTCTAGCAAACAAGCCTTATCCTATCATACCTGAACAACCATAATCTCAAAACCAGCTGTCCTGAAAGCTTTAAAGAGCTTCATGAGACACATTTCACCTCTTTTCAGCTTCATGAAGAGTAATTTATCTCATTATCAATGAGGCAGACTTTCGTGCCACATGCCCAGATTATGATAGATGGAGTCCAGCAATCTACAAGCTTGATACAACCTGTAATTTTATTTCATACCATACATCAGAGAACTACACATTTTCCTCTACCATATTCCTGTCTCCAAAGTTATATTTTGATACCCAAAGTTGTAATGACTTACCAAAAATGACTTATCAAAAGGTTTCTGAAAGGCTTCAGGATGGAAAAGGTCTGTTACACTGATTTACAGTACTGATCACATGCTGTATTATCCATGCTGCTGGAGAAGGTCTTCTACACTGCTAGAAAGATCACTCACTTAAAACAACCCATCTTCATGTTGGCCAGCTTCTGCTGTAGCCATTCAGGAGTGGTAATCTGCATGTCCCCATGGGTTAACTAATCGGTATGCAATTAGTAGATTTCATTAAAAGATCTCTTGGCTTGTAACTGAGCATTAATGTTGAGTTTTGAAGCACCCATGTGATTAATCCTGCCTGTAATTTTGTTCAATCCACACTTTAGTCTCTGGTACCTTCCACTATGGGTTTTGCCTGTAAAATCCCAAGCAGCCACATAGCCCCTGCCTTCTCCTAACAGAAAATGATTCACCCAGTGCTCAAAACCTCATGCTTTCCTGAGAGTGCCTTCCAACAAGTTTTCAAGTTCATTGGCAGCCTTGGCTCCTCACTGTTAAACAGAAAATCCTGGTCTTTTCTGTTGCAGAGACCAGGTAAGACAGAACCCTTCACAAGGGCCTCCTCTAAAGTAGGACTTGAAGTTGTAATGCCTTCAGTCCTGATAGTCATGTCCATTTGCTCTGCATGAACTGATCCATCTGCGACTTATGAAAGACCCTAAGAAAGCAAAGAGGGAGATGAGTTTTCAGGCAATGGATGCACATCAGCTTGAATGTGAAGATCTCTCAGAATGAGAGTTGCAGGATAACTTGGCACTGGTGGTGACTCACTTCGTAAATCCCTCAATGTTCCTATATACCTCAAAAGTTCACAAGCTCCCAGAATCCACAAACACCACCACTTTCAGATATGAAAAATGTAGTGTCTGTCTCACCCTCACACCAGGTTATCCACTGAAGAGGCATTGGCCATTGGAAGAGTATGCCAGCAAAGGTACTGTATGTTATATCCAGCCAGATCTAGAAGTCAGACTATTCTGGCTGCCCCATCACCAAAGATATAAACAGTCTGTAGACAGGATGCTTCAACCTGATCAACAGTTTTCTTTTATGCTGCACTCATAGTGGAATCTGGCTTCCTTGGAACAGTCCTTTCCACATCCACAATGCAACAGAGGAGCCATATTGAGCTAATAGGAGAACTGCTGTTCAAAAAGACCATCCAATTCAACAGATGGCACAAGAATAGGAAAGACCTGGCACAGGATGAGCTCAGAAGTGCACAGCTCAACAAGTATAAGGACAGAAAAGTTAATGAGGTGACATCTGTTTGCTTGATAATACTATGTTTCATAATGACCACTGGTTTGGGACAAAAATGATAGGGGAAAAAAAGAATGCTTTCCTACATCCAAGCTGAGGTTGCGAAGTGCTCTCCTGACCAGCAGACAGTGCAAGGATGACAAACATGTAAACAAAGTTCAATGCTTATAAAAGGATTCCTTGGCAACCTCATTCCTCATAATTCCTAAAAAAGATCGTGGCGTTTTACCTTTTAGGAAATGGCTCTCCATTCCTAGATCTCCCTTAGGTGAAGAGTTGCAACTGGTATATTTTGGACATGCCCAGGAGCAGGTCCATTTTCCAAGAAAAACAATCCTAACTTCTTAGCCTGCTTTCCTACAGAAGGAGGCTTATGCAATCACACTGCAGCCAAGCCAGTTGGCAAGTTTCATGGAAGCCTGACAGCAGCAGAGGTCTCAGGAGTTATCTTCCCTGTTTGTGAAAACACTGGGCCATGTGGATACATGCGAGAAATGCTATACTGTGAAATGGCATCAATACCCTCATAGCTGAGATAAATCCAAAGAAAAGCAGTCTTTTTTAGTCTTATTTTGGACAGAAATGTTAGTTTAAAATAAGGAAAAGTATCTCCCTCAACCATACCAATAAAGGTCACATATAGGTTTAGCATAAAAAGGCCAGCAGAAACTGGTAAGGTTTTTGCACCAGTGTTTGCTGTCACTAGTGAACTTTTTATCTGAACAAATACTTAAGTGCATCCCAAAAATGTGTACCACTCATCATCAGAAGGCACCCCTCTGTATCTCTTCTTCCTCCCTCCAGCTTCCAGGTCCCTGAAGAAGCACCCAAGTGCATTTCACTCCCCTCAACACATATACACTTCCCAAGAAAGAGCTCCACTGATCTAAAAGAAAGTTTTACCAAGAAATCTGGCCTCATTTAGCACTATCACCATAAACCCCCACAACCAACATGTACAGGGGGCATGACAGAAGGGAGAAGAGGAGCAACACGATGGTCCCACTGGGTGTGACGCTACCCAGGAGCGCCCTAGCTAACCTGCTGCCACCAATATGCACACCCAGGGAAGCTGCTGGTGCCTCACAGTCTAGAGGGACATCTGCTACTTTGGTGCTGTCAGAAAACAAACTCTCAGCGCAACACTCCCATGCTGCTGGCAGGAGCAGCGCATGACCCAGCTATGCCTTTCCCCTGCCAGCTGGGAACTCCCCGCCTTGGATGGATCCCTTTGCCAGAGAGATCCAGATACTTTTCTCCCATTTACACTCCAAGCACAGCTGAAAACACGACCAAAGATTTCTGAAAAACCTTTGCGACAATTCTTGCTGGAGTCATGTAAGTGCTCACAAGATAGAGCGCTGCAAACATTTGTTTTATTCAGAGGGTATGGTATATACTGAAGTGGAACTGAAATGCAGAGATCCATTTTGCATTTAGGCAGAACTTTTGGACTAAATAATAGAAAACACAGGAATACACTACTGAAACCCAGGTGTGGCTGTATCTGAGGATGAAAGCCAACTCACACAGCAGTAAAGGAGGGGATATTTTGATTAACAAAAACAAGGAAAACTATGGAAGTACCACAAGATCTTTAATATGTAGCCAGGGCAAACAAAACCTACTTTAAGAACAAATAAAGTCCAAGTGAAGAAAATAAATCAGAGTATAACCTGGTAAAATGACCACTGCAGGCGTCAGGGTCTGCTGCCCCGTCAGTTTACCGTTTGAAATGAGGCTACTAAACATTGCTCTTCAGGCTTTGTTGTTTGCTCTAAGTCCTGCTGAATTTTTAAGAGTTCAGCTTTAGAGAAAGAAAACCCAAACAGCTTTGATATTAGTATGTAACTGTACAAAGACAGCCAGAGGAATATGGCTCTGGAACAGCTCTCCCTCTTCTGCTCCACTGTGAGGTAAGCCCTCCAAAAAGACCAACACTGCACACAAAGAGCATCCTGCTGAGCCCCTGCACCGTTTCTCAGACCCAAATGATCATGAAGCACAGCTAGGGCTGCCATTTACAGTTTTGAGCGTATTTCCTTCTTCCATGCAGCTTTTATAATCTCCATATGTTTGTGGTGGTTTTTTTTAACCTGTCCTCATAACTCACTCCTTTTAATCCTAGGATTAGCCTTGTCGCCCTTCTCCGTACCTTTTCTAGAGCTTTAAGTACAACTAGCCTCTAGACACAGGAACAGATTGAGTTGGAGTGGTAACGCATGCCTGCTGGACAAAATTTTAGTTTAAATGAGTAATTGCTCAGCACCTTTCTGAAGCAACACAATTTCAACGGTTCCTTAGAAGCACAACTTAAGGTGGTAGATAGCCACATCCCTCCTATCCCCCTTTCCCTTGCCTCCCAACCCTGAATTCATTCTTACTTAGCAAAGGAAAAAGCAAACCACATTCTTCAGGGCTGTTTTAGAAAACCTGATCAATGCTGCTTTGACATACCAGCAACACATGTTCCCATTTCAACAAATGGGAACATTTCAGGCAGACCACCACTTCAGATGGAGTGGGGCTCCAGGCTGCTGAATCAGCACTTTCCATCCTGCTGGCAATACAGAGTTATGCGACGCTTCAAAGGAAAGCAGGGGAAAAGGGGGAAGGGGGGGGGGGGGCTGGGGGGGGGGAGCTGGCACTTCAGCAACAGAAGCAGGCAAGAGGATTTTGCAGGAGTTCATCTGCCAAACCAATTAACTGCAAACTGTTCTTATAAAGATGCCACAGTTTCAGCCCCAGCTTGCGGTACCACAGCGGTACAATGACCGAGCCATGCGTGCGCGGCTCTCCCCGGCGGGGAGCAGAGGCTAGAGAAACGGAGCGCTCCCCCAGATTTCGGCTCTCCTAGGCTAGTGAGGGGCTCACGGCATGGCCGGGGGGGGGCGGCGGTGCGCAGGACTGCTCTCCCGGCCGCCTCCGCGGATGAGCAGGGAGGTGACAGCAGTCCAGGGTGGCATTTCTGCAAACTGCCCATTCGCCGGTCCTCCCGCAAACGCTGAAAAGCGAGTGGGGGAACAAGGTGGGCTGGGGGATATGGGGGAGTTTCGGAATCACCGCCAGCGGTTGGCGAGGCAGGTCTTCACCCGCTCCCAGCACGGGGCGACGGGAAAGCCCGACTCCCGGCACTGCTGGGGAGAGGCACGAAGGAGGCGAGCAAACAAAACGCAGCAAGAGCGGAGAAGAGGGCCACTCCTCCGAGCCCCGCGGCGAGCAGCCGCCGGTTGCCCCCCGCCTGGCCCCGGGGGCTCCCTGCCGGGCGGCGGGAGGTGCGCGGGGGTTGCTCTCCGCCGGCACTGGGGGCTCGCCGGCGGCCCCAGGAAAAGGAAGTTTGCTCTCGTCCTTCTCCTCCTCCTCCCACCGGCCTCCGCCACCGAGGAGCCGGCAAGCCCCCCCACCCGTCCTCGCCCGGCCTTCCCCTGCTGTGGCTCCCCAGGGGCAGCCACCAACCCCCTTGCGCGCCCCGCGTCGCCCCCCGGCCCCTTACCTGCTGGGCGGCCGGCCAGCCGGCACCCTCCCCGCCGGGCGCCGCGCACTCGCCAAGTTTCAGGCGGGCGCAGGGGGTCGGGGGAACGGACGTGCGCGGTGGCGGGGACGGGAGCGCGGGAGGGAGGAGGGTCCTTCGGGAGGCGGAGTGTGTGGGGGGGGGGGAGCACGGGCGAGCGAGGGCAAGCTCTCTGAGCCACGCGCCTCAAAAACAACAACAGAAAATTTAAAATAATTAAAAAAACTGGAAAGGAAAAAAATACTAAATTGCAATTGAACAATAATTTAAAAAAAGGCAAAAACACAGCCAAAGGGGACACTCGCGCCTCCGCAAGGCGACCCTGGGCTGCGGGAGAGATGTGCGAAGAAAACTTCTGCCTGCCTGCCTGCCCGCCCGCGCTTCTCCTGCTGCTGCCGCCACGGCCGCCGGCTCCCGGTGCTAACGGCGCCGCGCTCCCGCCCCGCGCCCAGCTGACTCCCGGCGGCGCCCCGCCCCGGCCCGCCCCGGCCCCGCCGCACGCAGCCGCAGCCCCGCCGAGGGCAGGGGGCGGCCGGGAGCTACGGCGGTAGCGGCTGGCTCGGCTGCGGAGATTCTACCTGAGCGAGGGGTCTGGTGGTGATAGGTTAGGAGGTTGTATGGGGGCTTCCTGCCCGCTAACACAAGCTCACCCACAGGTAGCACCGAGGCATGCTTTCGGTGGGGGAGGAGCGCTGCCTTTTCTTTAAAATAAAGCCAGCAGAGCAGCTGGGGACCGCTGCAAAGGCGAGACATTTGAGTGTGTTTTTCTTTAACCTCATCTGCCCACCCTGTTTCCACGTTTTCCCCCCACAAAGTAGCCCGGGAAGGTGTCCGAACACTCCCTCCGGCGCTTCAGGTAGCACCGAGTAGGCGCTCGGCGTGCGCCAGCAAGGTGGACTGTTCAGCGAGCTCTGCTGTATTGCAAAACACTCTTACCTCCCTGGATCCTCACCCTGCCACCAGCACTCCTACAAACTGCTGCTTCTAACTTGTGGGACCTTCGGTATTTCGCTCTCTGGATCACTAGAGCTTTACCGGAGCTCCAAGCAATTCTATTTGCAAGTAGTTTGCAAATAACTTGTACTGCGAAAAATCTCATTTGGAAGTGAAGCTGCATGCTTCCCTAAGAACTACTGTTTTAATGCGGATAGACTTCAACGCAAGCCGTTTCCTTGCAGGAGGAGAGTAATATTCCGTTCGCCAGTCGCAAAAACACCTCTCATAAGAAGTGGTCAGCACTATAAAAGGAAATTAAGGAGAAGCCGAAGAAATCTCTGGGCTTTTCCTTCTCAGACAGATGCACGTACACGAATGGGAGGACTGTGGCTGAGCGGCCGAGCTGAACGTATTTTGAAATGTAATATGATACCTTCCGTGCTCTTACTCTTTCTTACTCCGTGGCTCTTCTTTACTGTATTTAAAGGAATGTTTTTGTTATCAGCCCGCCCTCTCCGTCCCCGCGTTTCCAGCCCTGCTCTGATCTCGCTCTGATCTCACTGTTCTCACCACTCACTCTCCCTGTTCCACTCCTCAAATTATCTCTCCTGTCGCCTCGTGTGTGTCACCTCAGCCTCCCCGAGGCACATGCCACTCTGCTGCCCGCTTGCTGCTCGCCCACCTCATGCGTCAGGCCCCCTGGCCTCTCCCCAGGACCATGCTTCCCTCTGCCATCTCCACTTGATGTGGTGCTGAGCGTTGCTCTTCAGCCTGTCAGCACCACCATCACCTGTCCCATCCTGTCCCAGCCAGTCCTACCCTTTGAGAGCCTGCTTCGAGCACGACCACTTCTCAACCCCTAGCTCAGCCCTCTCTTCCCACCACCAGGCTGGTCTGCCCTGACTTTCTGTGAGCCGTTGTTCATCCCTGATCATGCATTTTGGGGGTCCAGCCTTGGAGGCTGGTACCTCACTGGAGGAGCTGCCTTCTCTCTGCTTCTAGCAGAAGGCTCCTGTCCAGGTTTCTATCTAGTGAAAAGGTGAGGGTAGGTAATCTCAGATTTCCTCCTGAGATTCCTCCAGAGGTAAGGAGGCACCAACTATCTATCTAGGACAGCATGGCTGGCATCACAGCCCCACGTGCTTAATAAGGAATTTTCTGCATGTGTAGATTGTAGAATGGTAGAGCAGCCCGGCTTAGAAGGGACCTCCAAAGATCATCTGGTCCAACCTTTCATGGGAAAGGGAGCCTAGATGAGATTATCTGGCACTCTGTCCAATCACATCTTGAAAACTTCCAGTGATGGGGACTCCACAACATCACTGGGGACTTTGCTTCAGTGGAGGATTGTTCCCCCTGTAAAAAAAAAAATTTCTTACATCAAAATTAAACATATCCCAGTGCAACCTGTACCCGTTACCCATTGTCTGCTCTATGTGGCTCCTTGTGAAGATGAAGCCTCCCTTGTTTTTGTAGCTGTACCTGTATGGTTTGACCAGGGTTTGTACAATACCTGTCCAGTTCTTTTGGAACTTTTGCAGTTTTGGAGCTTTTGCAGAGCCCACTGCCACTGGCACAGCCAAGGGCTTCAACACATGCCCCTTCTACACACTGTTTAATGGTATTTGCTCTAGCACATTCTTCAGCTGCGCAATGAAACAGTTATACTTTGTCATCTGTAGTATTTCCACCCTAGAATATCAATTTACAGCCCCGGCGTTACAGGCTGTCCTCAAAAAGTGGGAAGTTACGTAACCCAGCCAGCCACCAGCAGATCATGTTGCAGGGATTCCCACCTTCCAAAACATCTCCCAACTGCCCCAAAAGTCCCCCTAGCTCAACCTCTAAGGCACTTCACACATCTAATCTTAAAACCACAGACCACCCTTACAACCGCCATGTGCTGCACCCAGTGCTGAAGGGAAACTGGAGGGATAAAGCCCAGGTATTTTTGAACTGTCACGCAGGCAGCTACCTGGCTGTCTTCCAGCATGCTCTTTCTTTAAGTGTGCTCACTGTTTCTCTATATGAGACTGCTGATCCGTCAGTTAATCATATTGAGTAAGTACCTAAAATTAACTTTTAAATTATTAATGTATGAGAACATATCCGTTTGCCATGTACATTATTTTAAAGGATTGCAGTGTGTATGCTGAGTGCTATTAACGTTATATTTTGAAGACAGTAAATTGACTTGTATGGAAATCAGAAGAGTTGATGGATTCCTCTACAATTGCCTTTGACAATGATAAAATGTTCAATTGGATTATTGTTAAGCATGTGCCTGTACTTAAATTTCTTTCTAATACATATAAAAATAAGAGACTGACCAAGTCTTAATAGTATAATATTTTTCCTTTTGTGGTGGGTTAAAAAAATAGATACACTTGTGTATTGAAAATACTCCCCTGACAAATAAAAAACACTAGGAAAGATATGTTTAGTTTCCAAGGCTACAGCTTTGTCGCTCAAGACAAAACTCTACTGTTATAAAATTGTTTATCCAAAATAGCACCATTAAAACTGTTAAATGTGGAAGTAGCAATGCATACTTTCAGTGGTAGTGAGGGACATACTTATGATAGTCATCTTCTTTTCCCTTGACTAAAAAATCTCTGAAAAAACCCTTCAGTATGCCATACCATGAAAATAACAGCCTAAAATGCCAATTATTTTCTCTAAGGAAAAAAATGTTGTCATTTTCTGCAAGAAAAACCACACAAGAAATAATGATAGCAATAACTTTCTGCAACTGTGTAAACATTATTCCTACTCAAAGACAGTCCAAAAAGTAAAGGCAAACATCAGCTCAGGAGCCTTGGTACTTTCAGGACTTCGTGCAGGGGGATTCCACCCAAAAGAAGTTTGTCTCCGCTCCCTGTTTTCTTCTTCTCCGTGGTGTTTAAGGTTTGGGTTAGAGAAGACTGATTCCACTGACCTTTGATGGAAGAACTAATGAGACTCCCTGGCTGTGCTTAGGGGGATGGATGGCACTGGGGGAAAAGAGAATGGGGCGTGCTGTGCCCTCCTGCCTGGAGAGGGTCTCGCTACCCCGAGGCCTGTGATACTACTGGATTTAGGCCGTCATTTTGTTCTCCAATTTACTACTCTCAAAATTATCAGGAAGGCTTGGAAAATGCCCTCTTTGCCATTTTTACTCCTCAGAAAACATTAACGTAAGTTGCTCATGTGCTAAGGCTTCAGAAACAGTTCTGAGATACAAGCAGAATATAGGCATTCTCTGTCTATTTAGCACTACATTAAAAACTCAGGACCTAATAATAAATGGCAGTTATCAAGTTCAAGTACAGTGGACTTATTTTGCTTTCCACTGAGAGTTGAACTGTGCAGGGTGACTTTTCTTTCTGGAACTTATCCAAAGGACACTAAGCCCTACAATTCAGTTAGCTCCAAGAGAAAAAAAAAGGTAATTTTAAAGTTTTATTAAATTGACTAATGACAACTGTCTAGTGGAGATGATGTTTTCTTTAGAAACATTCTTAGATTTCGTATATATTCAGAGAACAGGGATTATTTTCTTTTTTATTACATTGATTTAGGGAATGAAAATCCAATAGCAGAAGATCTGAAGAGGAGAGATCAGAATCTGGCCACTCCTTTCATTCTCAAAGGCACTTTCATGAAAGCACTATATGAAAGTCAGCATTGAACATCATCTGTAACTAGTAGGAATGCACTGATAAAATGATAAAAGAGTTAGTGATCAAAAAAGATCAATGTGATCATTATTACCTAGTAGGTATATAGGAAAAAATGCTGACCAACCTTTGAAATGGTAGTATGTTTATTTTTTCTTGGACAAGGCTTTTCACCTTAAATAGACAGGAAGTCTTCTAACAAATTAGAAGTTTAATAAGGCTTAATCTGGAACAAAACCAACTCAAAATTATTATTTCTGTTGATTTTACTATATTTGAAGCAAGTGTTTCAAACATTTCTAAAAGGTATCCAGAAAAAAAAATAATAGGGAGGGAAAGGAAGGAAAAAACATTCTCCTTCCTTTATGGCTACATCCTTTTCCATTATATTTATTTTATCCCTGTATGGTGGGGATTGAAAGCTGAAAGGGGAAAAAAGTGCTAAGAAAGAAATTAAAAAATGTTTATAAAAACATGCACTAAGTATAGCTGTATGAGCCAAAGGATACAGACCGTATTTCAATATTCTCCAAAAGACCAACATTTTCAAAACTTTTTATGGTTTCCCCCCCAGTATTCACTCAATTCTCTTTTTAACTGACCCAGCAGAAACTCTACCAATTACATTAATTTTAGATGTGTAGATAGTTCACCTTCTGCCCAGTTGTTATCAAGAGGATTGTTTAACATAAGCTGAGTACAGAAAAGACTTTTTCTGTAGTCTGTCTCTAAAAGACTAGCAACAAAAAAAAAGAAGAGCTATGGCATGACCATAGCTGAATAAACTCACTGTGTTCATAGACTACATTGTGGAGATCTATTTTTTGTTGCTAGGTAAGTTATATCTCTATTTACAGCTTTTTCAAAAGGCTGAATAGTAAGGGACATTTTGTAATTTGAGACGGAGTCCTAAGCTCCAGTGAGAGAGATGTGCTCTTTCTGGGCTGTACAAAACAGAGCAGTTACACAAGGTGGTAGAGAGGAGAAGGGATTTTTAAGAAATTCCGGTGATCCAAACAGCAACAGCATTAAAAAGACGAATACACTCAACCCACCTTTCTACAAAAAAAAAATCTATTCCCAGTACTAGCCCTGCAATTAACACATTGACTAATTCAACATTAATAATTATAAATTGCTGTATTCTCTCCGTTCTGATGAAGTGATAAAGAAAATGGGTACTTCTAGGCATCAAAGATGCTAAGTGAAATTACATGTTAAAAGTGTTTTGCTTTTTCCAAATCAAAGTCAGCTGCTTTCCAGATGCATAATAAGTTTTCAATGAGGATGCCAGATAACACTAGATGGGAACAAAAATTCAAAATTGTACTGCAATAGAGGAGATTCAGTTCAAGCTATACTATATATTCTCATTTTTGACATGAAAAATTGGGATTTCGTGTAGTGCTTATTCACAGCTTTGCCACAGAGGAGGAGAGAACACAACGAGAACTGTGACTCAGAATGAAATCTAGCCACACTATAGTCAGTGGCAAAACTCTTAGGGAGCTTAGTGCAACCATCTTTTCATCTTGAGTCTTTTCTTGTTTCTGGGGGGGAATATAATTAAAAAAAAAAAAAAAGAAAAAGAAAATTTTCAATGCCATAACTTGCCCTACACACTGAAGCTTTTAGAAATGTATTTTCATTACTGCTGTACCAGGATCTTCCAGCTAGTGCCATCTGAAAACCAGAAACATTATGTCAATGTAAACAAGAAGGGATTACATGGAGGTAGATTTTACCAAGCTGAGAGAAGAGATGCAGCAATCCAGCTGTACTGGACCCAAACCAGATCTTCCCTCTGTGTGCTGAGCTGTGTGCAGATCCCAGCATCCTCTGAATTAAAATACGCCTTTCCACAACTCAACCTTGCAAGGTGTCAGTGTGCCTTTTGTTGGCTTGTAGGGTAGAGATGCAGCACGCATGCATGAGGCAGGTTCTCCCTGTGTCCTGTAGCCACCACCAGACCCTACAGCAGTCAGTTCATGTCTCACACTGCTCTCCGGTGCAGGCCACTGTCAAGTTCTGAGAACATTGTCATAATGTGGCTTTAAATGAGCAAAATGCAGAAGTCTAATAGTCAATTCAAGTCTGGACAGGACTTCTTGTATTTAGACTGGTGTTTCTGAAGGAAATAATGTTTTGCTTTCCTCATGCAGGAACTAAAAAAAAAACAACCTCAAAACACAACAAACATACACTGCATTGTCATCTAAATTAATCCTTTGTCATAAACTTGTAATCCCTTACAAGCTCACCTTAGCCACTAAGCCTAACTTTTCTCAGAAATCATCTTGCAGGAGGATATCCCCCTGCTCCATCCATAGCAAACAGTGGATAGGCTTCTTACACAGAGGATTGAGAATTTACATTAAAACATAAGTTGTGTCTGTGGTGATTTAAAATTATATTTTCTTGTCTATTGATGTGGCTATACAAGAGAAGTAAGAAATCATTCTTCCATTCAGATGATTGCCTTTTGTATGGAAAAAGATTTAATCAGCCAAGGAGAGAGCATGAGAACAACCGTGAGGCTTAGCAGTTAGCACACCCTGTAGGACAGGAGAGATCCAACTTTCACTCTCCAATGTAAGAAAGATTTACTACATTTTGTTTCAACTGTTACGTACTGTTTTAACTCTTCCTTATTTTCTCAGGTAATGATTTAATAATGCAAAGCAATTTTAAAAAGGCAGACTGAAAGAATGTCATGCCAGAATATCACCCAGCCTGGTGAGAGGATCAATTTCTTTTGCAGAGTGTATCTCACTTCAAGCAAAGAAAATATTTTAAACTATGTTCTCTCCACCTGGTATGGGTGATCTAATCTAATAATAACAAGAAAATGGCCAGATCTCTCATGTTTTCCCAATACATATATACGAGGCTGAATCTGGTAGGTGTACTCAAAGAATGCCTCATTCAGCAGAGGCCACATTCCTAACTTGCAAATCCTGATGGGACTTGCATTACACATTGCCTGGCCAGAAGTAGGCATTTACTGTACCTTTATTACAGAGAAAAACTTTGTGGACAAATTGTTCGTGGTGATACACATCCTTTGTTAAGAGAGCGACCTTTTAAACCAGAAAGAACTGCCCTGTAGTTGCTATCTTGACAAAATACAGACGTCCTCTCTTCTCAAACTGTGAAGGCCGCTCTTTGTCAAAGGACATCCTTTCTGTGATTGTCAGAGGTATGCAAATAATCTGCTTATATTCTTAGTTTGATTTGTAACGATCTCAAGTAAATTTTTGGCCATTGTTTGTTTGGCTATCAGAGAATGTAATTAAAATACTCAAGGTCAATTTGCCCCTAATTGTTTTCTTCTGATACTTTATCAGATGTGACGTAGGAAAACAAAGACATGAAACAACGTACTAGCCCAGACGTTCATCTTCAGCAGCACTGTAGGTGTGAGAAGGATGACAGGATGTGAGAAGTCAGAGGGAGACTTGCAGAAGCTACTGTAGCAGCTGAGAGGAGATCTACTGGTGCGCCACAGGAGGTTCTCACCATTTATAGCTGGAAGTTTGAGGCAGGCAAAAGCTTGCCACTGATAGCCCAAGATTTAGCTATGCTTTATTCTATTATTAAAAACTTAGTAGCAGAAAGGTGTGCTTCTACCTAATACCATAAACCATTTGGACCTCACAACTATTAGTGAAAGCAAACAGAAAATATCTTTGCAGAAAAGACTTTCAAGACAATTACACCTAACAGGAAGGATCAGTTCTTTCTCCTTGACCAAGCGCATTTCTGACATACACTATCTTGTGGAGATGTGTAGGTGCAGCTGAATGGCTAAAAGGCCTCAGCAGGACTGGGGCTCCAGTGAGGAGGCTCCCTTGAAGCAGGATTGCACCTCCTCTGTGACCGTGTGCCCACCTCAAGAGTGTGAGTTCTGTGCCATGCAGCCCTTGTTGTAAGAAAACAGATGACATTTCTGGTCTTAAATTGATCGCTTTGTAGGTTCTCCCTCCTCCTCCCAGAGATTTGGTGATCCTCTTACACTGGTTATTGTTTGAGAAGCATTTGAACTGACCTTTAGTTCACCCATGCCTCAGGGATGAGATCATTTAGAAAATGCCATATTAAAAAAAAAGGACTCCATTCTGTGAACCACAATGGGGTGACGATACAGCAAGGATATTTACAGCAAATCAATGAATCTGTCTAATTACTGTCCCCTAATTTGGAAGATTTGCTTCTACAGTGGGAGGCAGACTACTGGTGGATTGTTCTTCCCTCTTTAAGACTTAGAGCTACATATGTCATATTGTGAAAATGTGATACAAAATTGATTCTAAAAGATTGCCTTCAGATTACTCACCAGGAAGCAATTGGAGTCAGGCCAGGAGCAGATGGCAACTCAAAAGGCAATCCTCTTTCTCCTCAAGAAGTACTATTACTTTGTACTTTACTCACAGTATTGATCTAAGAAACCTGCTGCCTTTTACAAGCAGTAACAAATGAAACTTTATAGTGCCCTGGTAGCACAGTGAGTAGGATTTCTCTGCCTTAGCATGTGGGGGAACTGATGCACGTGGAAGTTATGTTTACAGCATTCCCATGCCCACTGTTTTCCTAGAGATCCCATTCTCCATCTGAAGAAAAATCAGCATTTCTAAAATCCCAGAATTCTGCCACAAGCTTGGGACCCAAACATCAAGCAAGTGAAATTATGGGATACTAATTAGAGACGAAGCCATTGGCAAAAAGAGACTTTCCCAAGTCACGAAAGAGAGTACATAGCAGGACCAGGAGCAAGGACAGCATAGTCCTGAGCTGTGCTGTGTAGGCTCACTCTGTGAACCCACAGGGAGTACCTGGCTACTCCTGAAACTGCTTGCCCACACAAAGCCCCTCTTGGACAAGTGAAGCACTTGTTTAAAGTGGAACTGAAATTCTGAAAACAAATTCAAGCTAGGTGCTATACGCTGCGCCACAGCTGGATACAGGGAACCTGCTGAGATGGTGAAACTCTCCACAAACAGGCGGACAGTATGCTCCCCTAGTCAGGGCCAAGGAAACTCTTTGGTAATGAAAGAAACATTTTTACAACTGTAAAAGCAGGAAGATTTTCCTCCTTCTTACACTGATACAGTAACCAATATGGTAACGATATTGAAAAGTGAAGAATTTCAGCCCAAATATAGGGGGATGGTACAAATAAGTTAATTTGAGAGGGGGAGAAAGTTTGCATACTTCTCAGACCTTATTCTGTAATTAGTGAGGTCAAAAGCAAAACCCTCAAGCATGGACAATGTTGGGCATATAGTGAACAACTCTGTTGTAAATTACAGTGCATAGCCGCAACAGCAGATCTCAAATGGGTATAAACTCTCTGTAGAAGTGGAACTAGAAAAACACGAATCAGCTAAACATTATCTTCAGGTGTATGTTGTGAAATACATGACATGGTTTGCAAAGCTCACAATACCATTTAAGTTGATTTGGAAACTTTGGCATGATATGAGGCAGGAATTCAGCTCACAAAGATTTTATTTCATGCTTACCAAAGGGTGATTTCTCAGCGGTCTTTGAAAGCTGACTTTCAAAACAGAAATCCTTTTGCAATTATCTTCACCATGTTGCTAAGCAAAGCAGAAAAAGAAAGCTGAACCAATGGCAAACCACATAGAAAACAAACAAACAAAAGTTTCTGGAGAGGCAAATCCCTTTTTTCAACTAGCAGTCTAGAATTTAGTATGCAAAGAAAAATATACTTTACTTTAAAAAAAAAAAGGTGTTTTTCTTTATAGAATTTAATTAATGAATTAATTTGAATGTATTTCAATGCTGACGCTCATACACCAAGAGGCTACTTTTCAGGAAAGCAGGCTATATGATGTAGTAGGATGCAATTCTGCTCCCAGTGAGGTCAAAGTGCAAGTTCAAGTCAGACTTGCTTTGTCTCCCAACTCTGTGTGCATACTAAGATTTTAATTGTTCTTTATTTCTAGGAAACTGAAGTGAGATACATTGAGATCTTCATATTTTTTGCGTACTTAAAACTTTCCCACGCATTGAGGCAATGGGGTAGAGCACCTTTCTATTGCCATCTGTGAACTGGCCAAATGTTAAGGAACAGCAAGAAATAGAAGTATTTCTCCAGGACATTAAGACACTACCTAATTGTAAGTTTGCAGAAAACAAGCACTAACTGACCCAAAAATACTAGTACTGAACCTGTGGTCAGATAGCCCTTATATTTACAGTCAAAGGATCCTTTCATTCCAGTGGATAGAGCACTTGCTGAGGAGCATGGCTCTCATCATAAGAAAATGCAGGCATCAAGTATCACATGATAATCATACATGGCTATATAATTTCAACATCATGTTATATGCATTCCTGCTGCCTAACCAAGCGTGAATATCTCTGGGAAACACCAGTACCTGTATCACATGATAGGACAGAGACCAACGGGTGTGCAGGAAAGGTAACAAGGGGGACCAGGCTGTGCCCTGGATATATTGGTAAAAGCACTTGATGTGGCCAGTGTGGTACAAAATGTGCTTCCATGCTCTAGGGATTGATTGAAAGTATAACATTTTTGAGTCACACCATGTCACAGCAAAGCAAGGATCACATTTAAACAGGAGGCTCCTGGTGCAGAACAGAGCTGATGTGAAACTGGAAGGCACAGTGAAACCCATGCTTTGACAGACGTGGGACTTCATTCATTTAACAGATAGCATTCAGACTCAGACACCCTCCCAGCCTCTACTATTTGCTACATCAACATATTCAGTATTGCTTAGACAAAGGTAGTAAGTAAGTTGTCTTTCATGATCAGCAAAAATCCGTCTCCCTCTGTCCTTGAAAAATACAGAACCAGTAAAGAGTATCCCAACATAAGTCCCATTATTTGTATTACAGCAGTTCCCAGGAACTCTGATTGCATGACAGAAAGTCATTGTGCTGGTCAAACAGTGAAAAACATTTCATTAGCTGATAGACCTATTAGCCAAACTCCATCTTATTAGGTGCACCCCATCACTGAATACCCCATAATTGAATTTGACCTCAAATGCAGTCATAAGAAATCTAGCTGTTTCCACTTCCTCTCATAGGAGGGCTTTGCAACATAGCCAAACTGCTGCAAACTTGCAATTCAAACACTAGATTCTACATGAAATAGATCTTTGAATGTATGATGACACTGGTATAGTTGTGTCTGTGCAATCTGCCCCTGCTATATGTGAGTGCTAAGAACCACTGACAATAACAGAACCGGCTGGAGTGACTTGGGTAATCAGGCTACTAACCCTCTAATTGCAGGTAGTCATGGCAGGCAGAAACTCTGAATGCTTGAGGACTCCTATTGTCTAATTCAGTCTTAAGAAATTCTCCTACTTAGTCCACAATCCCTTTCATGAGCTTATCAAGCTAAATGATAAAGCAATTTAAGTTCTTTCTCTCCCCTTAATTCCTCCCAATTAGAAAACTGTATCAGAATTGCACTCCTCAGGTAGTCTGCAGCCATCTTTTAATTTCCAGCTTAAATATATTCACAGCCAATCTTATTTCCTTCCTGCCACCATTTGTCTGTCTGGTCTATTTGTGACTCAGTCCTTATTTATGACTCACCAGTGTGAAAGATAAGATTTGTGGCTTAGCGAGTGGCCTAATTGCCCAAGCGATGATTATATTAGAAACGCTCAAAAGGAAACATGTGAGTGCCCTTCTTGAAGTCCAATTAAGGAAGTATGTTTACATCTAAACAACTCTACATAAAATTTTTAAAATGCATTTGACCTGGAGTTTCCTCAATAAATATTTATGCTATGTTTGCTAGTCACTGCAGCAATTTTCTCCCTGATCGTCTTGTTCAACATGTGTATGAGGAACAAGGCAAGGCAGTGGCAATTACATGATTATGCTACCTTTCTTTAGCCTCTAGCTGTGGAATTGACCACCTTTCATGGTGTCCCTGCTAGACTGTGGTTCAGATGAGCTTGGTGAAGCCGAGGGTATGTGGGCGACTTGGCAGAACAGCTGGAACAAATGGCAAAAGTTATCCTTGCTTGCCTTTCTGAAGGAGCATGTTCTGGCTTTGGTTGATCAGTTCTGCCCCATAAAAGTTTGGCTGGAATTTCAGCTGCTTCTGGATGTTGGGAGAACAGCACTGGACAACAGCATTTTTTCAAAATGTGCTTAGGCCCCAGTCCTGCAACATACTAATCGTGCTGGGATTGAAGGCTTTATAGGAGCAAAATTAAAAGATCATAAAAGAACTGGAGGACATTTTAGTAGTAGTAATTAATTTTATTATTGTTGCAGGACAAGCTAGAGGCTTTAGCAAAGATGAGACCTCCGTTGTCCTCAGCACCATAAAAAGCCAGAACAAATGTCTGGTTCTTGCTCCAGGGAGGCTTACATTTGGTGGAGAAATAGAAAACATTTTCCTGGAAGATGCTTTCTTGTTTCATGGCAGCCAGTCAAATCCCAATTTCAGCTTTGCTATCCACCATCTATTTCATGAATGTTACGTTGGGCTCAATCCTTGGCTGATGCAAGTCAAACATCGTGCTACCTAAGTCAGCCGAGCTGTGCTGATTTATGCTTGCTGTGTCACTTCAGTGAAGACAATGAAGTTACGCCAACTGACATCAGCGCACGATCTGGCCCTCGGATGCTGTCAATGCTATTTAGTGCAGCTCTTCTCTTTCCACTTCTTCCTTAGCGCAGAGACATTATTCTGGCTGACTGCAACCAGGAGCCAAATGTGACTCGGCTCCCCTTCTTGCACCCAGCCTCCTCCCCAGCTCATTAAGTCCCGGAGGAATGGGGGGTGTGGGAGGGGAAAAGATCCGGCCCTTTAGACGTGGTTCCATTTATAAATATTGGCTTTAATGTGAATTTCATGTAGTTGCTTGTAAAAGTCTTTTAGGCTGAAGCAGAAGGCACGCTGCAGATGGCAAGGATATTTTTCACAGTTTTTATGGTGGATAACAATATACTTGACATTTTGCTCATTAAATGTGAGCCCTGGTATGTGAGTAAACATGCTAGGCATCTGCGCTCTAAAATTACCAGTGTGAAAAGCAACAACTCAAATGTTTCAGTCAATAAATGTACAGCACAGAAGCAACATTCAGCAACTTTCTGAATGCTATGTGCAAGGCGAGGATTGAGTTTGCTGTATTACATGGAACACTCTAGAACCAACAAGGAAGAAATAACATATTGCTTTACAGTCCATATTTTGCAGGGAGAAGACTGCATCCAAAAAATCTCTGAAGTCAGCGTAAACATGTGATAGACCATACCCATCAACTTGTGTTTCTAGAGGAAAAAACAAGTGCATAGTCAAGCTGCAAAACTACATCAGAAAGAAAGGCAGGTAGCCAGAATTAGCTGAAAAGGTGGAAGAGATCATCTGTGGAGGGAAAGGCAGTTTGCTATCAGGAGGAACAGTAGAACAGGACAAAAAGGAGCGGATGGACAGATTTGCGGTTCAATGTGAGCAGTTGTGATGAGTGGCCAATTAGCAGATCAGAGAACGATGGCACAAAACTGGTTCTTCTGCTTTCTACCATGGGAATTTTTCTGCTCCCTATCTTCAGGTTTTGACACATTCTCAAAGAAATGAGAAAGCAAAAGATTAAAATCCAAGCTTTTCCACAAACCAATACTACTCAGACAAAGACAGCAAGTTCAAATTTTAAAAATAAGGTATACCTAGATTTAAGTATGAGACTTGTGTCTCATAGCTTTATTCATGGATTTAGTATATGTTTTGGCACGTTTCTTTCTGACAAGACAATCAGTTTGTTACTTAATTCTGTGTAATGGAAAAGGGTGTGAAGAAAGTGAAGTTTACCATGTGAAACGGTGATTTATTTAAAAAAGACTAGGAGGTTTAAGGTAGTCCTAACTTCTTCATTATCTTCCATCTCTCACAGCAGTATTGGCCTATACAAGCAGGTTTTTTTTATTTCTCAATACACATCTGTGTCCTTCCCCTTTTCTCACTCTTTCATCTTCCCTCAAATCTCTCAATTAAGCCTACCTTCATCCCAGTGTAGAATTCCCATTTTCTTTGACAGTTACCTTTCAAGTCATGTATCTTTTCTCACCCTCCCCCAAATAAAATGCCTCAAAATATTTTATTACCTGCAGGGAGTTGGCTCTTTGGTATGCGACATCATGATTTTAGAGACACTGATAAAATGAAAATATTTGGAAATCAAGCTGGAATGTGAATTCTGGTGTAAAACTGACTATACTACTCTTGACCATGGTAGAGGGCTCTGCCATCTGACTTGCTGGATAAATTCCTGTTAATGTAAGTGGAAATGAAATCAGATCCATAATTCACCAAACTGAAAGAGAATGGATGGATTTTACTCAAAAAAAGTAAATATTCAAAATCTTTGCACATTTAGACCATCTAGTCATCCAGTCTAAGAATCCTCATCCTCAAATCACATTCATACATTTTTGTTTTCTATACTCACAGAGCAATAGGAACTTGAATGAAAACAAAAGCAAACAACTAAATCTTGGATTTGTTATGGGATGGTTTAAGACAGGGGCAGTCTTATGCATCACACTCAGTAAGATCCAAAGAATTTCTGATGTCCCAGAATAGGGTAAGTAAATTTTCATAATAAACTGTACATCAGGAAATCTTCCTGATATTTTAGTTTGTGCCTAAAATGTCATCTCTCTTCTTAATTACTTTTTTCTCAGAGGTTGGCCCCAACTCTTTTATATACAACATCAAACCTAGTGGGGATAACTAGCACACTGTAATTAGGAGGTGTCAGAAATTACTGTGACAACTGGGTAAATAATTTTTTTTTACTAAATCAAATACATAGAAGATCAGTCCAATTAAATTATTTCTGAAGGTTTCATGTCAGATCTGAGGGATCAATGGCCACCACCGCAGGTTAGCTGGCTGTATAGATGTCTATGTAAAGGTGTACAAAGACCTAGAACTTGACGTCACCTTCTTAAAAAGGGTGTGTGACAAACAGCAATAAACAGAAAAAGGGATGAAGGGAGCAAACATGTAGTTAAATTAAACAGAGGTCAACACTTAACTGATACCCACTAAATAAACACATTCATTGAGTCATACATTTTTCCTATGAGCCTGATGTTTCTCCGTGAAGTACTGTGAACTTGCAAGTAGTGTGAATTGAATCTCTGAAGATCCCATTGAAATCAATCACATAAAATCCACTGAAAGAAAGTAGTTTCCTTCCTTGTCCCCATTCACTTCAGGAACCATCAGTTAAGTCCCCAAAAAACATAAAGCAACATCTCATAGTTCAGGTATCACACAACCCTTGCCAACTCAAACACGCTGAATTGGGATTTATACGACTTCTGTTTTATGTTATGTATCCAGACCCAGGAAGCTGAAGCAGAGAATCTGGGGAGTGGAATAAAGACATCATTGGTCTCCTATTTGTAAATATTCTACTGCTGCTCCACTGAGCAGTCCCTGTGCTTGAAGTATCTCTGGAAGGCAGGAGGTGTTATGGCCACTTGCCAAGGGGGAGTTCGGGATGAAGAAGGGTGACAGGATCTAGAATTTGTTTATGCTGTCCCATTTTCCTATAAATGCTCATTGTCAGTTTGTTGTGATGAATGATCTGTTCCACTGTTAAATGCTATCAGGCCATAAATCCTCACTCATCAGGAATGAATAAGTTCACATGTTCGATATTAATACATTCTTTAGCTGACACCAGGGCATTCAAAGCATCAGACATTTATTCCAGACAGATAGCAGTGAGATATTTCAAATTATTCCTAATAAGCAAACTTGACATTATGACATAGATTCTATAATTTGGAAGAGACTGTGAGTAGTAAGCTGTGATATCTGCTCTGCATTTGTGAAAAATAAATCCTAGATACTTGTGAAGCAGAACTGCAGAGGTTTTGCTAACTATCAAAAAACCAGGCACACTACTAGCGTGGCCTTTTAATGGCAGATATTACTCACACCCCAACAATCCTGTGAAGCCCGAATGGCTCCATTTCTGTATTGTGGTGTGGTCTGCTGTGACATAACAGCTAAGCTAAATAAAGCAACTCCTTTGGTGATAAAGCATTTTGAACTGAGAGCCCAGAGTCTCGCTCAAGTTGCCACGTTTAACATATTGCCAAATATCAGTCAATATGGGATTACCATTTACCCAGCCTGCAACAAACCTGCTGTAATGCAGCAGCTTGAAATGCCTCCACAAGGCAATGGACACATGTTCTGGGTTGGGATTTCTGGGGCCTGTTGTTGTGACTTTGGAAGAGAGATAATGTACTGTCAGAAGTAAACAGTATGGTCATTCAAGAATCAGCATCCACTCCCAGACACGGCAACGTGTGTCCTTCATCTGTACAAACACCACCATTCTGAATTGCTAATGGGAAAAGGATGTTTTTGGAGTTCTGCCACACAAAACACATTTAGTGCTGGTTTTCAGAATGCCTTCTTTTTCTCACCTGTTATGCTTTTCCAGGACTGCAGTCAGGTGAGGAATGTCAGCACTCTGTGAGCACAGAGTAAGTGAACAAGGAATGGCTGGCATATCTCCCTGGGAGTGGCAGCATATCCATCTAACCATTGAATCGAGTATGTATAATGTCTCTCTTGTACTAAATATGCATCAACTAGATACATTTTCATAGAGAAGTACAGTCAGTATTTATCATGGGCATTCGTTTTCCACTGCCTGGAAGGAAAATGCTTTCAGAGTTTCTGGACAAAGTATTTGGAATTGTCAATTCCATGGTAACATTTGGTCCTGTTAGAAAGTTGATCTAGACTACTATTTTCAGAATCCCTGAAGAGAACAGTGCTGAGGGTCTGGTGGCATGTAGCACCTGATGAGCTGGGCCTTTGAACATAGTAGTGGGGGAACTGAACTTGACCAAGGTCCATCGGCCGTGTCCTACCTGTGAAGATGGCAGGTACATAGATGCTTATGGGGGAACGTAGCAGCAGAACAAAGACAAAGTGGTCTTCCTGCAGCAGTTCCCTGTTCTCCAGGTTTTGTGCCTCAGGGATTCCCTGCATCAGAGTTATTTTCTTTTAATTTAATGCATTTGCCAATCACTTTTTGAACCCATGCAATTTTTTGGTCCTCACAAAATTCTGCGATGGAACTGAGGAACTACGTACTAAGAGTTGCATAAAGTAATATCTCTGTCTATTTTAAACCTGTTGCCTGCTATTCTTTTTTTATATCCTCTGGTTATTATATGAGAAAAGAAATGAGGCACCATTCACTGCCCATCTGTCCTCTCCCTGTTTGTCATCTTGAAAGAAGGTGGCCTTCATGGGGTGGATCCGGAGACCTCAGCTCTTCTGCATTCCTCTGTCATTCAGGCCTTTCTGCACTGCTTGAAAGATTTTGCACTGGGCTGCCCATGGTGAGACAACAGTCTTATCTACCTCCACTTTGTCCTTGCAGCTATTTCTTAATTTCACATGCTGAGAGAAGATATCTTTCTAACCCGCCAGAGCAGGATCAGGTATCATGGGAAAAGAGAAGAGGAGAGAAGAAGAGAATAAATTTCAGAAAGCATGCCAGAAGTAGCAAAATCTTAGCATGGACTCCCTCTTAGGGGATTTCTGTATGCCAAAGTGAAGATGGAGGAAATGCACCAGATCTTTTTCCCTAAACCTGACCCACAGCTGTGGAAGGAGACATTGCAAATGCTCCAGAGTAGATCGGCTCCTGACACAGACTCTCTCTGCTGATGGTACCTTAAGAAGGAGTCTGGAATAGGTAGCCAGGGAAAATGCCACAAGATCTGTGCCCTGCAGGGAAACACAGGACATCCAGGGCTGAAAACAGGGACAAGAGTATCCACAGGGATTTAATGCCTTGAGGTCTGTGCTGTGCAAGGACCTATGAATTGAAGAAGGATGTGGGTTAAGCCATATCTCCGAATGAATTTGCTCTCCTTATGGACGTTACCATCACTCAGAGCAGAAAGGAGCCTTTCACTGCAGGACCTGCTGGGTCTACACTAACCTACTTCCATGCCAAAACAAACATTATTCCCACAGGCCCCTCCGAGGTACATGAGGGGTACAGTTTCAAACCTCCCCTGCTCCAACCACTTTGGGCACCAAATCCAAGAATACAGGCCAGCTTCTCGGCTGGCTCAGGTTGGCTCAGCTCATTCAAAACCAGTGGAGCTCCACTACCACAATCTAATTGGGGTTTTGGCTCAATATCCAGCCTTCAGCTCTTTAAGAAGGCAAGTTGTGGATGTGTTTACCCCTTGCAGACATCCCTTTTTTTTCCCTTCTGTTCTCCCCCCTTTTCTTCTCCCTGCCAGAGCCATCTCCCCCTTGTCCCCTCAGTTACCAGAGCTCACATAGAAGGTATTTTTAGTTACACTTTACAGGGGGTAGAAAGCACTAAATCACGGCTTAGCAAAATGAAGTTCTTACCCTGCAGCAATCAGAGGCAAGAAATGCACTACCAAAACACAACATGTGAAATGGTGCACTTTAACTGGATTCCAGAGCACAGAAATATTTGCAGTTCTCAATTATAAATTATACTCACATCTAATATCTTGGATTTTCATATTATTCATACATAAAACTGTCACCATGAACATTTGGGGGCTTAAATTATGTAGAGATGAAATCTTATTGCATAGAGTTTGTTTTGTATCTCTGTGGAAACCTGGCAGCCCAAGTCCAAAGGGGCAGTGACAATTTAGGAAAAAGCTGAGAAACAATCCAAGAAAACAAGCTACGTACGCTTTGTTATCTAATTACTTTTTGTAATATTGGAGGGAAAAAATTGTGGAAGGAAGCATGATTAAATAAAAACTGACCTTGAGTAATTTGATCGATAGACCAAGCAGCAGCATAGGATATTTTCACAGGAATTGACCTTCACTCTGATTAGGTTCCTGTTTGGGGTAGAGCTAACTCATGCATGGGATTGCATAAGCTACCTGTGAGTGGTAGCACTTTAGCCTGGGGGAAAACAACTAGCTGTCACTCCTGTGCTGCTACGAAGCAGGTAAAGACAGGCAGGTGTGGTGGCCTGGGCTTTTGGAGGGGAGGAAAAGGGCTGCAGAAGTTTAGGAGTTGACCGAGCCTTCTCCTTCTGTGCTAGCTGCAGGTGTGAGCACCTGAATTTGCAGCCGCAATGCCTCCTTAGTCCACTTGGGGCAGAAGGAGAGGTGTTGAGGGGGAAGGTAAGGTGAGAGGTGGTGGGGGCTGCCCCTTTCTGACTTCTCCAGGTGGCAGAGCAGCAGGCAGAAGAAGACATGAGCTCAAGCACCTCTTCCTTGGCATCAAGGACACGTAGGGAATGAATTGCAACCCCCAAATATGACCCCACCTCACCTGCAGGAGCAGCACAGCTATTGTCCTGCACACAGCAGAACCCAATTGATGAAGATGTTCTCAAGCCATCTGGGGGGCAAGCTTGCTGGGTGTGCCTGGGAGCTGTGTGCCAGACCACGTGGCTTTCACATCTATATTTTATCTGAGCTGTCATATCATGGCCAGTGTGAAATTTGATGGAAAATGACTGTGCTTGAAGGGTCTTATGTTTTGCTTGTTTAGGTATGTGTGTGTTTTAAACTCTGGGAGGGGTGAAATAACTAAATTGTGCCATAAAATGTAAAAAAAACCCAGTATTTTCATTATGACTGGACTTTGATGAAGTAAAAACACGGAAACAAGACAAATAATGTATAAACGCCTCTCAACATCATTTCCTCCAGAGCAATAGAAAAATTTGTTAGCTGATGTTAATTTTCATGCTTCTGTGGGAGAAGTGAAAAAGGCATGCTGAAAGTGATATTTTTGAGATGCCACTAATAAAAATGCAGCATAAAAGTAGCACCTTAATTCTGTGTTCCTGCTGGAGAACACACTTTTTAGCTCAAATTTTTCCTTTGTCTGCACTCTGTGCACACAGCTACCACCAAATCATATAATCATCATATCATAGAATGGTTTGGGTTGGAAGGGACCTTAAAGATCATCGAGTTCCAACTCCCCTGCATGGGCAGAGACACCTCCCACTAGATCAGGTTGCTCAAAGCCTCATCCAATCTGGCCTTGAACACTTCCAGGGATGAGGCATCCACAACCTTTCTGGGCGACCTGTTCCTGTGTCTCACCACCCTCACACTAAATAATTTCTTCCTTATGTCCAACCTGAATCTCCCCTCTGCCAGTTTAAAACCGTTACCCCTTGTCCTATCCCTACATGCCCTTGTAAAAAGTCCTTCCCCAGCTTTCGTGTAAGCCCTTTCAGGTACTGAAAGGTGACTTATAAGGTCTCCCCAGAGCCTTCTCTTCTGCAGGCTGAACAATCCCAGCTCTCTCAGCCTGTCTTCATAGGAGAGGTGCTCCAGCCCTCTGATCATTTTTGTGGCCCTCCTCTGGACTTGCTCTGACAACCACATGTCCTTCTTATTTTGGGTGCTTCAGAACTGGACACAGCACTCCAGGTGGGGTCTCACGTGAGTGGAGTAGAGGGGGAGAATCACCTCCCTTGACCTGCTGGCCACGTATCTTGTGATGTAGCCCAGGGTACAGTTGGCTTTCTGGGCTGCAAGCACACATTGCCAGCTCATGTTGAGCTTCTCATCAACCAATACATCCAAGTCCATTTCCTCAGGGCTGTTTTCAATCCATTCTCCACCCAGGCTATATTTGTGCTTGGGATTGCCCCAAGCCAGGTGAAGGTCGTTGCACTTGGCCTTATTGAACTTCATGAGGTCGGCATTGTCCCATCTCTCAAGCCTGTCAAGGTCCTTCTGGATGGCCTCCCTTCCCTCCAGTGTGTCAACCTTTTGTGATGAGATCACAGCGTCGGTGGACAGGGATAGTAGAGCAACTGATGTAATCTACCTGGACTTGTGCAAAGTGTTTGACACTGTCCCACACAACATCCTGGTCTCTAAATCAGAAAGATATGGATTCAATGGATGGACTGCTCAGTGGCTAAGGAATTGGCTGGATGGTCGCATTCAGAGAGTGTGGTCAATGGCTTTATGTCCAAATGGAGATCAGTGATGAGTGGCATTCCTCAGAGGTTGGTACTGGGACCGGTGCTGTTTAACATCTTTGTCACCAACATGGACAGTGGCACTGAGTGTACCCTCAGCAAGTTTGCTGATGACACCAAGCTGAATCCACACTCAGAATTTCTGATGCTAGCATAGCTAGCCTTTATCAAGACCAATTAATTTCCCAAATTACACTTCATACAGCCAAGTTGAGCTAGCAGGGACCCAGTTTCTCTTTCTTGCCCTTGCTTCTAGTTCTGAGTGGACCTTACCACAGATAAGCAACTGTTCTGTTGACATCTTCATGGGTCACAGAGGGACAGGATACCCAACAGGCCTGATGCTATAGTCTGCCTGGGAACTCTGTATATGCTGGTCTGGGGCACTCTCTGACTGGGGTGCTCATTGGACTTCACTGGAAGAGGTTGTGTGAAATAGAAGCCCATTCTGGGGAACTCTTCTTCTGTGCCCCCTCCTGTGCATTTGGGATAGTGCCATTTAGACAGGGCACTGCCTGCCAGCAATTGTCCGTGCCTTGTGTGGTACTTATCTCAGTTAGTTCCTATTTTTGCATGTGTTGTGTCTGGAAAAGTATAAGCAGGATAACATGCTCTGGGCAGCTAGGTTAAAGGACAAGGAAGGTAGCTGGTGGTAATGGATGCCTCCAAAACTCAGGTGGAGTATTTCAAGCATGTACTTACCGAGCCTGCTTCATATGCTTTGTATATAGTTCTCTCCACGGGTGACTGCTGGCATTTATCCTATTACTGGCTGCCTGTGCATCCTATGCTCAGCCATAGCCTCCTCAGATGCCACCTTTCTGAAGAACTTATCTTCCCACAACTGCTCATCCCCCAAGCATTCCCGCTTAGCATGTCCTTGCTCCCCACAATTTCTATTTTGAGGGTGTAAGGCTCCCTGCTCAACTCCCCCATCTTGAAGTTGGGGTTTTGAGGGGACAGGAGGGTACCTGAGTTTCCCACTGTCTCTGCTGCACCTCTGCAGAGCTAGTGCTGGACACAGCACTAGCCTGCCCCCTGATTCTAACATGCACCTTCTCTCTGGTGGAAAACCCTGTTTTCATTGCAGAACGAGAGCGCTTCCACGTCTGCTGCTCTGTGCTTCCCTTGCTTCTCCCCAGAACGAGAGTAACTGTGGGGGAGGGAGGCACAGAAAAAGCATTCCCTTCCACACAGAGGATTTGCAGGCACTTCGTGCTTTTGTTATATAAAATTTGAAGAGTGGATTTGCAAATATTCAGCACTGATGTAGCATCTACAAAGGTGGAAGAACCCTGGGCCAAACATATCAGAGAGCAAGAGGGAAAGAAAATGTGTCAACCTATTAAGCACCCTGTGTTATCTTCCACTGATATTTATATGTAGAGCACATGTATTTGTGAAGTGTAAAACCTCAGTAAAGGAAAGGCCTCAGAAAGATGTCTCTAGATGCATATTTGTTTTTTGAAAGAGAGTACACAGCTATAAAACTCTCCAGCCAATTCTTTATTTTGTTAGACTGCCTGTGCATTTCTTTGCAAAACGAGCTAATAAAGCTAAGAAAACTGATGACACTGGTGCTTGGACAGCTATCAGAGGAAAAGGATAAAGTATTAGTATAGGGAGAGAACTGAAACATTTCCAGAACTCCATTAACAGAATGAGAAGTGGTTTCAGAGAAGATGAGCTTCTATATTAGGAAAGCTTTGCTTATTTCCTCTGAGATTTTGCCAGTCCCATGGGAGAAAGAAAAGACAGTGGTGGGGGTAGGAAAAGAAGAGCAGCAAAGAGGCAGAAAGTGAGAGGATGATGTGGAGGAAAATATTTTGGCCCTGTGTATGCAGAATAAAAAGGGGATCCTGTATGAGCATGACAAGAGTTTTAAGTAGCACCTGCCACACAGTTCTCCTGTGGCCTCCCAGGATTGGGACCAGATGGGAGACAACACTTTTCATGCCTTAAGTCAGCAGTGCAGCCTGAGCACGGGGGGATTACACCAGCCACCCACACACACCTACACTGGGGTGCAAGCATGGCAGCAGGGATGGGAGGCTGCAGAGAAAGCGCACACACACATACACACACACTCCTGCCCCAAGACGGGAGCAAGACAGCAGAGCAATCAGAAGTTAGTGGAGAAGTGTCCTTTTAATGGCTGAGCTGTAACAGCAGGAACTGCTAGACGCTGAAGTGACAGCAGCAATTAAAGACAAGAACAGCCAACATCTGTTGATAAGATGTGCTGTTGCAAGTGAGATGTGTTTACAATAGCTGAAAGAGATTAGACGAAAATTTCTACTCCTCCCCACTTACTCACTGCATTTGACAGCTCTCTTGATATTGTAAGTTTCAGTGTCTCTGCTCTTTAGTTAGTCAGTTCTCCTTGTTTGTGCAAGTCCTATTCATGACTGTGCAGAAGAAAACAAAATTCAGAAAGAAAGGCAAATATTAATGTAACCCCTTTCCCCCCAAAAATGTATGTATTTGCAGGTGGTCATATTTCTAGTTCACTCTTTGAAGAAAAAAGGGAATGTAATTTCTATTTGATGTATTTTATGTAGGAAAGAAGACCTAGGGCAAAGAAAAACAACTTAAAAAATGCAAGAAGCGTGTGGGGAAGAGGTGGAAACTTTATTATAATAGAAAGAGAGATGGTAATTTGCTGTACAGTGAAAACATGACACCACAATGAACACCTATGCAACACCGGCCTCTGTGAGCTCTCTCCAGTCTTATTCACTGCTTTCCTCTGTCTTGGTTATCCATGCTCGTCAATGTGTTCATCGCACATGGATGAATTTATGGCAGCCTGGTTTGCTGAGATTTTATGCCTCATTTACATGGGTGTAAGCCACCAGACAAGTTACAATGGTAGCTTTGCAATCACCACATCAGCCCATGGGGTAGGGGGCACGAAAGGATTGAGATGCAATCAAAATGCGCTATGAAGTGTAGTAGCTCAGCATACAAAAAGCCTTCCCTTATGCTGCAAGACAGCACAGACTCCTGCAAACCCAGAACTGAGAATCCCTCTGTGGTCACCATGAGGGACTGGACATCCACCAGGGAACTCCTATAGTAGCTGGAACAGGAGGACCCAAGGATGAAATGGCTGTTGCCTGAAATCTATGAGGTTCCAGGCTTCTGATGAAGAATTTCCCACCCAGTCCCTACAATACCTCAGCTGAATACTTGTAATGGCCCCGCTCTTCAGCTACATGTTTCTACTTCCCAATGATAAGACTATTAATTAATTAGCTCTCCCACTTGCCTAGGAATGAGAACACAGACAAATGAGGGAGGATACTGTGGAGGAATGCAAATACAATAATAAAAGAATCAGCAGAAGTGAGGTGGGATTTAATAGATGAATTTAAATCTGTCCTTGAAGAAATGTACTGCTATAGATGTGTAAAGGGGCTGTGTCGGTTTGGCACCGAGTTGGCAGTCTATCGATTCACCCCTTCCCCCACTCCTCTCCCAAGGTAGGGAAAGGGAAAAAAATGAGAAAGAGAGGCTTTCTGGGTTGAAAAGTGAAACAGGTTTATTATTAGTGACTAAAAAGTTCACTGAAGGAAAAAAAAAATCAGCAAAGAGCTTGCTCAAACAAAAACAGGGGCCCACCAGAGTAAAGGCAGAACTACTCATCAGAGTGAGCTGTAAAAGGGAAATTCTGACTTTTTACTCAAATGGCTTATTGAACGCAGTACATATTTTTCAATCCTGCGTCCATACAGATGGACTGGATATGACATCTTCTGGAAAGAATCCATGTATCTTCCTCAATTACGCAACTCCTGGGTGACCATGAAGCTCTGGTCTGATTGTGGCCTCTGTGTGGCTCGTCACTATATATCCTCGTAATTTCTGAAATTCTTTACAGATGTCAACAACTCTAATGTTTTCCAGCCATCAGTGAGTTGCCCCAGAATGAGAGGCTTCATTCTCGGTTCAAATCCAGAGCTGGACAGCTTGTCTTTAAACATGAGAGATGGAAGAGTCCCAGATTTCCCAGGCTAGCTCATAGTTCAGTGGCAGACTACCCAAAAAAGCTAGACAGGGGAAATGGAAAACAGTTTCTTCCTTGTATGATGAGGTCTTAGACCTTGCAGCCTGTACTGTAGACTTTATATATTTGTATTGTGTTGTGGTTAAGTCCTCAAACAACCTTGGTAATTAGTCATCCAGATTCTGTAGCAATTTTTAGGAACTTCCCACTAACAGCCTTCAGGTCAAAGGACATACCCTCAAAAAGCCTCTTCCATTTGTATCTGCTAGAAAACTCTCCCTAACCTCCCCTATGAAATTTTATGCAAAAAACCAGACTTTGTTCCTTTTTATATTTGTAAGAGTTAGAAGGGCAAGCAAATTGCAGGTCTTTGCATGCATTGTATAGGTAAGATCAGGTCCAGGATATTCTGGTTCCAAACAGACATAATCACAGAGGCTTTCTTTCAGCAGGCATTTCTTTTTCTCCCAGCTTACAATTAGCTAAAAGGAGTCCATGCACCAAATGGATGGTCTAGCAGAGAGAATAGCCATGGCTAGGAGGATTTCCTTCAAATCTACCTGAGCAGAAGAGAAAATCCAAATAGGAAATCCAAGATGTTACTAAAACTCTGAGCATAAAACCTTAGCAGTCCCTCTTGACAACTAAAGTCAAGTCCTTTTTCTTTATTTTTAATAACATATCAGATAATATCTCTCCACTGCATTCTGTGATGTTGGCAGTAGGATGATCACAGGTAAATGGAAGGCAGTGGAAGGATAATTCAGGCTAAACCAAACAGGTGCGTTTACCAGTCCTTCACTTCACATTATACAACTGAAGGCTTCACACACTTACAAGAACCTTTACTATTCAGCTCAAATAGCTAGTCCCTATGCTTCTGGTATCCTTGTGCTTTTTAAAGCTGCTGACCCTACTTTAATGAAAGTGCATAAGGAATTTTCCTTCACTTTTGGTGGAAGTGAGGCCAAATCCCCTGTAATTTACAGAAACAAATCTAGGCTCCCTCGTGCTCCAGCGCAATTTCTGAGCAGGTAGCTGACCTCATTTCCCTAGGCAGTTTTCTGACAGATGGGGAGCAATGTACCTGTACGTTCCTCAAGCTTCTTTTCATTAGTGTGTCTAGCAGTTTAATACTACATGGTGCAGCGGGTTCCTTGGGAACAAAAGCACAAACAATGTATAGGAGAGCTCTGTCCTATCACGTAAGCCAGGTTGCAGTGAATCACACATTTACGA
Organism: Hemiprocne comata; assembly: GCA_020745705.1. Lineage (NCBI taxonomy): Eukaryota > Metazoa > Chordata > Aves > Apodiformes > Apodidae > Hemiprocne > Hemiprocne comata. The sequence continues at coordinate 90,143,573 of CM036587.1, forward strand.
CCTAGTAAAACCCTCACACTGTCTACTTTATCTTAAAGCTTGGTTTTGAGGCATATATGCTTTGCATTGTTCTTTAGGAGGAGTAGAAATTGATTGCTCTTCTTAATAGCCTGGCAAAGCTGCTCTGACACCAGGATTCTGTACAGGGATGGGCTGAGCAGCATTCAGCATGACTAGGAGGCAGTGGTACAGAAATAACTTAAAAGTCTGTTTTTCTTCCATCATTTCACACTGGACTGTGCAATAATACTGTAGTAACCTACACTGGCAATTATCAGCTCCAGCGGATGGCGGATTTCAGGTTTGTGGATATTGCCAGGACGTAGGCAAACTTCATGGTGCCCCAGACATACAGTGCATGTAAAATGAACTAAATCATCACCATGTGCAGTTATCTCATTGCTGTTCAGCCTTCTTGAAGGAAATCAATGAGGTCTAACTTGATCGAGGTGCAATACATGCAAAAGTGCATGTGAAGTTTGCCTGAAAGGAGTAACAAGACAAAATATCCCACTGATTTACGATGAAAGTATTTTTGCACTTTGGACACAGACAAATAGAGATGTGGGAGAGAAGAGGTGGAAATACGGAGAGGCAAGCAAAAAAGAAGATCCATTTGCACCCTGTGATCCGAAAGACTGAAGCTTCTTTTTATTTCAGGAGAACAAAAATGGTCACAAATATACTTAATTGGTTACTTAAATCACCAGGGATTGTATTAAACATGCTTAGGCCTTACTCAGTATAATTTATTAGTTGCTTTTCTCAAATATTGGTTTGAATTTCAGGAGAGAAACCATTTTTCAAAACATGGATGGTAAAATACATGGGGAGAACGAGGAAGTTTTGAAATAATTCACTTAAGAAGGACTATTTAAATACTTTTTTCTTTCTGAATACATTACTTACAACAGACATACAGCTCACAAAGGTGAGGTGGTTATGAGTACCGAATCATCTCCATTGAATTAAATTGAATTAGACATCCTGTTGGCTGTATTCCTGTGCTTAGACATTTACAGGGTCGCACTGTTGCCTAGGGAATTGGCCTCATTAGGAAACTATATCATATATAACTGGGACTACAAAGTAATTTATACAAACTATGACTGGTTATACTTCTACATTGCAGAACACGAGAAATCCCACTTCTGCCAATCTTTATTTAGCTTTGGTTTCAGCATATTGGATGGGCAACAGAGAAAGGATGTGTCACATTGGTTATAGCCATACAGAGGATAAGGAATTGTTAAACGTTCCGTATTTCATAGAGGAAAGCACTTCAGTCTAGAATGCTAGGATTACATGAAGGAGCACCTCAGACAGCACATACTTCCCTTCATTTTATTCAGTATTCATTTATTCATTTTATTCTGCTTCTAAGCAGATCAGGACATTTAAATAAAAGCATTACTTATACCAACAGAAGTAAGATGTGTCTATATATGTGCGTGTGTATATGTGTATGTAGTTTGATACACACACACACACATATATCAATAATACTTATTTTTAATTTAACATTCATTTTAAATGCCTAGAGACATTTTAATTTCTTTAAAAAAAAAGAACAACCAAACAAAAAAAAAAGCCCACTAAAACAAAACAAAGCACTAACCTTCATCTGAGTCCAAAACTAGGAACTGTACAACAATCCAATTTCTACCCAAGTCAGAATCTGGATGGTGCTGGTTTTTGCAGAGCTTTTATTCTTGCATAGGTGCAATGTTTTATATAAACACATATTTTTCCAAAGATTCTATTTAAACTAGGTTGAACTAAATCACTCACAAACCAAATGACATTTTTTGAAATCAATGTAAGAACAACTTTGCTGTGTAGGCAAGCCCTTAAGAAGTGTCAAATGTGGGAAGCAGAGATTGTAGATGTATTTATCTGATAGTGTTAGCAGGGAGGTCTTCAACACTGCTATTAGTTTAAAGCAGTAATTTGTTGGCATGTGTAATTTTCGGAAGGGGTAAATCTCTACTCAAAGCTAGTGATCCTCTGACTTGCCATCAGACAGAAAAATGAAGCAGTAGACATTTTTAAACTTGTTAAGCTTCCCTGAGCCTAGCATGTAAGCATATTATGTAGTCACAACTGCCACATAGTTACCTTACTACCTGGCCTTTGGGGCAACTACCTGTTGCCCCAAAGAGCAAAGAATGGTTCCATTTAAATCTGCCATTGCTGGGTGCCAGTATCATTGCCAACTGGTGGATAGGAAAGCTGGTTTATGAAAACAATAGTAATACATAACTATTATGCATCTATAATATAAATACCACAATATATGACAGCAGACCTGCAAACAAACATGGGCAGATTTCTCTGTCAACATTATAAAAGAAAATCGCTGAATGAAGGACCACCATAAGCCAGGGTTTGCCAGCTGTGCTACAGCACGTACTTCTGGGGTTGTATAACTCATGTACAACTTCCTGGGGCTTTTGGAATGCAGCTCACATGTAGCTTGGTGTAGGCACAGTGCATGAGCAGACATTGTTAGGGAAAGGTGTAAATTTCTATAATTGTGATTCTTCCTGTGGGCACTCAGTGCTGAGCTGTAAGAGGAGTTGTTGGAGCTGTAGATGCAGAGATAAAGGACTTTCTCTTGCAGGACATCTGCTCAATGTGGATTTCTCTCCTCCATGCACAGTCATATTGTGGTGAATCGAGGGATGAACTTCTCCCAGAGATTACTCTCTGCTGTATCCAAAATCTTGTGGATTTACTCTTTTTGATATTTAGCAAGACTTGCCTTCCTCTGGATGCCTGCTATATGCAGTAGAAGTACATTTTTCCTCCCCAGATGGGAACTTCCTGACTAGACGTTTCTTTCCCATATTGTTTCATCAATTTTCTTCTGCTGGAGGAAAGCCAGGCACAATGCCAAGGCCTTTGCTTTGGGGCAAGGAGATCTTCAGGGAGCAGCACTTGGAAAGCCTCCACAGCAGGAGCAAGCTGCGATGTGGATTTTGTGCCCAATTCGTAATTCTGCGTATAGCATCGTGAGATAATCTAATCTTCCCAGAGAAAGATAGGCTGTCAGTGAGGAAATTTGAATCCCACCAATTAAAAGCAGAGAAAGTCCATGACACACCAGCTAAATAGATCAAAGGTGTGGGGAGCTTTGCAGGGGAGATAAGGTGACAAGCAATAGCTTTGTAAAGTAACAAGGAAGCTGGGAGCAGAAAAATATCTAAATGGAGTGGCACTAATGAAAAATAAAGATTTGTTTTAAGAGTTGAATGAGTTGTGGAGAGCTGACCTTAGAAGTCACCTTATATTGAGACTTAGGCTTTTGATTTTGTAATTTACAGCGTTAAAATATATTGAACTCAAAAAATCCTAAATTATACGGCTGTTCATTAATAGTATCATACTAGTGAATTTGCGTCATGACGTGAACAAACCTAATGTCACTAATAACAGTGTCAGCACTTCCACCATTTCATTTAATCTTGTTTAACATGAAGAGGAGTAAGAAGTCTCTGAGCCTCTGGTTAGTTTCTCATGCATGTGCTAATCACCTTCTAGCTGCATCTTCTGCATACAAGCACTGATGTCTCTGCTCTTCCCTGCTTATTTCCATGTAATCATCACCTATAACAGGCCCATTTGGAAGACAAAAAACAAAACCAAACCCAGAAGCACAGTTCTTGGACTTCCCTCTTGCTTTTTTTTCACTCTTCCAGTCCGGCATGATTTTAACAGGTTCTAAATGAGAAGTACTAAATCCAGAAACCAGCATTTTATGCCATCTGGAAACGTGATATCCTTGTTTTTCAAATGGCTTACAAAAATATATCTAATTCTAAATACTCAGAAATTATCGGCTGCTAAAGTTTAATTCAGAGCAGCATAAAAACTAATTGAACAAGGTAAATAAAAAAGCTAAACTGTTTAAATGCACCAGGTGATGGGGGAATCAACACAAAAGAGATGTCTGAGACCTGCTGAAGGACTCCAAGAGTTTTTCCAGAGAGAAACACGACTTGAAAACTTAGAAATTCTCACGTAGCACCTGGAAAGAGCAAGGAGGGGTGGGCAGAGTATAAGGCTCAGGGCAGACAGCAAGGGTGGTTTGCAGCAACTCTTGGGGTAGGCAGTAGTGTCTAGCAGAGTGAGGAAGTCAGCCAAGAGGCTCAAGCTGGGAGATGGTAGCATTTTTATTGTTAAATACCAAAAAGATTTAAATCGAGGAAGAGGTGAGAGCCAAGGAGACTAGAAAGAGAGGCTCAGTAATTGTACCAGAGGAAGAAAAGCAGACTGAGGAAGCAGCAAGTGCAAGGGCTGCAAGGATGCACTGCTGTAGCTCTGCAGCCCAGAGTAAAGAGCCCTTTGCCTTGGGTGCTAGGAAAGACTCCAGTACAAAAAAAAGCTTCTCAGACTTGACACTGGGTATAAAGCTTCAGTGAATATTTATCTTTCGTGTGTGTATATATAAACGTGTAGATACATACACATACACACACTTTTTATTCTCTTTCTTTTCAGAGTTGCAGTACAAATAATCAACAGCATTGCCAGCTATCTTCAAGCTTACTGCCTTCTCAAAGATAGGCACTGGTGTGTCCAGAGTGATCCCATGACACAGTCACAACAAGTATAGAGGGTGAAAGAAAGGCAAAAAGGTATGCACAGAAGAAATAAATAAAAATAAAATTCAAATAAAGGAAGGACTCATCTTCTCTACCTTTTAATTCTTGGGTGTAATATAAAATCAATCTTCTGTTCCTGAATAAAAATATTTGCAACACAACTTTTGAAAAATAAATGAAAATGAAGACTATTTATGGTTACATGACAGGCAAGGAAAAAAAAAAATCTGGCTGCAGTTATGAGGAGTTTTCAAAAACTTGGTGAGAGAAGGGAATTTCTCACTGTCTGATATCTCAGGGAGTCATTATGGAAGTGTAGGAGGTTTGGGTTGAGAAAGTCTCTTGGTATTGCAACCAATTACGATTTTGAGCCAACCTAATCCAAAGCAAGCTGTATGCAGCCCTTTTGGAAAGTTAGGGTCTGCTATACTAATTAAGAATGTTCAAAGAAATACATTAGACACATGCAGATTGAGGGAAAGAACCCTGACTTCTATGAATGGACTAATCTTGCTCCCTGTGAAGGAAAGGGATTTATCCCACTGTTTCATCTGGCAGGAAAAAACTCCGCCCCTTACAGCTGCAGTGGATGTTTCAAACCTGACTAAATATTATTTTAAAAAATGAATCATTGATCCGTAAATGCATCCCCAGATGTTCATATTGAATTTGCAGTGTTCAGCATGCTGAGCTTAATTGTCCATTCAAATCACCCTGGCTGAGGAGTGCTCTGCTTAAGGGAGTCACCATATGCCAATATAAAACCTGTGTGAAGTGACTGGAGAATCAAGCCTACGCTGTTTTACTTTACATCGCTTTGCGTTGCTCTAATCTGAGGCAGAAATAATTGCAAACGTTTTAACTGTGAAAGAATAAGGAGGTATAAAACCTTCAATCATATTTCAATATGCAGTCACCCTCTACTTTCATAAATAGGAACTGGAATAATTATAAAGACATAATTTTTAATTGTCACTCATCATTCAGTTGACTCCTTAAGTAGACCACACATTTAATTAATGCCTTAGATTTTAGTGTCAATTACCACATTAGATGTACTCCCATATTCATTCCATCTGCTGCAAGTAAATACATTGCCACTGCACAGTTATACTGCCATATAGGAGCCTGATCACAAATTTTCCTGCCTCTTCATGAACTATTGTACAGCGAGTGTAAAATTTTGCAAAACAAAGGCACAGGAAATCAGTTTTGCCTTGAAATTAGAGATATTTTCTTATAAGCATAAGGAATTTGCTCAACTTTTAGGTATTGGTTTAGCTAAGAATGGTATGTTGCACTTAACAAAGATGCAGAACATGTTTAGGCTCTAAGATGCCAGTATAAACATCTTGATTACCCAGCAAACAGGGTATAGAACATGGTTCTGTTATTTCATCATTTCACTTTCTTTTTCGGGCCTCTCCTATTTAAATCAAGTCATCTTGATTTAAAGACATCAGGTGATTTAGATTTGACCATGTTCTTCAGTAAATTGCACTAACTTTCACTGGTAATTAGTTAGATCAGCATCGTTATGTCATTTCCTGTAAGGCAAAGCCTTCCCAGTCACTCTTGTTGCCTTTTTCTGACCTTTTGTAACATTTTGTTGCCCTTTTTCTAGTGTAAATCCTCAGACTTTGAGCTGCAGTCTTTGTGTTGCCTCAGGCAGCTGCAGGAATCTCTCTTCCCTGCTCCAGCTCAGTGCCCCCCAGCCCACTCATCCATCTAAGGACTCTTGTGTGCCTTCTAAACAGCCCGTGGAGACCTAGACAGGTGAGCAGTATGCCACTGCTCTTAGTCTTTTTTCAGGTCACTGTGCTCCTGAATACTGCCCTCCATGACATCTACGTCCTTTATTCCCATATATATGGGAGCAACACCTTGAAAGAGGGAGCAGGCACTACTAACCAGCCTGCCTTACCTGGTGAGGAGCCTGACGCAGGGTTCAGACCCAGCACACACACTCCATACACCAGCCCCACAGGTGATGGTCATTCCATTGCTACAGGGAAATGGTAGCTTGAACGGGGAGAAAAAAGATAAGGCAAAGGAAGGGAAGGGATATATACAAGTGACCCAGATTTGATTAGGTCCAAGAGAGAGGTAAGGGGAAGAGAGAAATATTCATGAAAAAGATCAGTTTTACCAACTAGTCTCTCTCTGGCAGAGCTTGGAGGCCTTTCACTTCCGATTCCTATTTTTTCACGCCCCACTGACAGCACCACCCTGACCTCTGAGCATCACCAGAACAGTCGAGAGGTACCTAAGGCATGCAGCTCCCCAGGAATCTGCTGAAGACAGCCTGCTAGACTGCTTGCAAGCATTTTCTGGGCCATTTTTGCTGTCCTGAAGTTTTTCAAGTACCCATAGGCTTTAGGTGCAACGGTTGGTACATCCTGGGAACATTTCTGCAGGGAGCAGGTAATGACAGTCTTTACCCCAATGATTACAGGGTGTCAGGAGGGAAAGGAATGTGAGCCCAGATGGCTCCCCCAAGGTGCCAGAGACACACTGGCAATTACCTCCCCAAACACAACATCAAATACTTGTGTTCATCGTAGTTATCTTCTCCTCTTGGATGCAGTTATTTCCTCCAGCAAAAAAGTCTGGATGAGTGAAAATCCCACACTTAACCCGTGGTCATCTGCTGAAGTGGCATCTTCAAACTGATAATCTCTATTATGACTTCCCCAGCATCTGCCCATTGGGTGGAATGACCTGAAAATCGGGAAGAACAATGCACCCTAGGATCTCAATCAGTGCTGGCACTCCTAATTGCTGCCCTGCACAATGGGCTGCTGTATTACTCCTGCTAAAGACTACTCTGGGAACACTGTCATCTTCTGAGTAGTCATCTTGGTCTTTTAAAGTCGCCTTAAATAACTAAATAGTATGACTTCAGCATTTGCTCAATCACCTTGCAATTTCCTACACTGAGACAGACTGCATATGTTGCAGAGATAATATCTAGTTCTTTAAACCAGGGCCTTAACTCACTTCATCAGTCATATAATTTAAAGTTACAGGACAGACTCAGACATTCATTCAAAAGGTGAATATCCAAAACATTGAAAAGAAATACCTTTCAAGGTGTTGCTTTATACTAATGATGCATTTAGAGAATTTTATAAGGTTAAAAAAAATATTACAGGCTTGACATGATGGTCCTATAAATTACAGTACTGTGAAGAACACATACTTTATGAGAGAATTCTGAAAATGGGCATGAATCATTGGTGTAAGCAACATACTAACTTGATGAACTTTGCAACAATTGATACAATATTACTTGAACTAATTTAATAAACATTCAGAATAACAAGTTCAGCCTTACCTTAAAGCACAATTTCCTTTAGAAGAGTTTTATGAGCAACTGAATACCACAGACCACAATTTAAGGTGAACAACTATGAAAATGCATGTCTCTTAAGGAATTCTGAAAGGCCAGTACTCCTGAATATTTAGTTTCACCATTTTATGTTGACTTGTTCAAGTACCAAAATGCGTTCATTGAAGTTCAAGACACTGTCTCCCAAACAGATGTCTATCTAATAGACACAAACCTTACATTTTGGAGGTAATTTAATGACAATTCACATGGAATTCAAGCAAGGCCTTTGAACCAAGCTGCCTGCACTGTGTTTAGACTTACTGTTACGTAGCATTGAAAAACATCCTTTTCTTTCAGATTTTCCATATCGTTCATCAGAAATCTAAGCAACTCCCCAACTCCAAACAGAAAAATTCACAAGAACTAAATTGCAGAGGTAATCAGTTCTCATCACCCATTCACTTAGCAGCTGAAATTAATTTTTTGTTTTGCTGTTCCTCTGGAATTGTTCTTTGTGCATATAAATGACAAACATAAACCTCTTGTGGGAGATAGGGGACAGAAGAGCAGTAAATAGAAAGCATCCACTGAGTGTTGAGGAGAGGAGAGGAGAGGAGAGGAGGAGGAGAGGAGAGGAGAGGAGAGGAGAGGAGGAGGAGAGGAGAGGAGAGGAGAAGGAGAGGAGCGATCCTGAGTGCTAATGCTCCATTTTATTATGCAGACTGGCATCTAATGTGTCTTCATTTCTAACTTGCTGAAAGCAGAAAAAATCCCCAAACAGTCTGAAGTACAGGTACATACAAAGGTGATGTTTCCCTACTGCCCTTACATAAGTTTGATCGAGGACTAGTTCTGATGTTCACTTTTCCCACATCCATCATAGTTTTTTTCTCACAAATCATGCCTACATTGGGATCAAGCTCTCTGTTCTCATCTAACTCATTCTTCTGGTAATTCCTGTAATGGGCAGGGCAGAAATGGCACTGGAACAAAAGACAGAGTCAGAAAGCAGGAGATGCTATCCAAAACCAGGAGTTGGGCATTTCTCCACTGTTTCTGAGACTCATTATTCTTTCTGTCCACTACATTTATTGCCATGGTGTTTAGGAATTCCAGCCCTGGGTTCCCATAATGAGCTATTTCTGTGAAGTGCTGTGTAAAGGCAGAACAAAGAGATGGTCCTTCCTTTAAGATCTTACCATGGATGACAGCAGATGGTGATGAGCAGACAGAGGGGGAGTACAGGAAAACAACAAGACAACTGTGAAACTAATTAGGATTGTAAAACTCTGGACAAGTCTGGTCACAATAGAAATATTAGTGGTTTGGAGGGTACATTGTTATCTCAGCTTCAGAATGAATGAAGCATCAATCAGAATACATCTACAGGCAATATTTTATATGTCCTTGTTTCTGAGAAGGGAAAATCTAGTAGAAAATGCCTCAGGTCAGTATGAATGCAAACAAAATATGGAACCTCTATATAAAATCAACATTTTTCTTTCCCTCATTTTGTTTAGCCTTGCATTATTGCAGATGGGTCAAAATGCAGCTCTTATTTGTTAACTAAGGACAGTTAACTATCCTGTTCATGTGTTCAGATGTCCTGCAAGGGCCAAATGAATGCTTCGATTTTTCCTTTTGTCCTGCGTGGTAATTGTGCTTTTTTGTAAGAAACCTGCTCATGCCTGATACCAATTTTTGCCACTCCCAGGAGATTTTTTTCTGAAATCAGTAATGTCCCTGTGTTAATGGTGCATAATTGAAAAAAAAAAGGAAAGAGACGCTGCTGTCTTTTGGTTCAGAAATTTCAAACTCTGCTTCTCCTTCCCTGCACCATTTTCTTTCTCCCTGAGACATCCCACATGCTGTCATTGTCTCTGCATTAGTCATATCTCAGGGATGGCAGAATTAGCTGAGAATTTACAAATTGCTTTTATATCTTTTGGCTGTTTGGGCTTCAAATTCCTCCTCGGTTCTCATATGTTCCATCTTCTGCTTGTGCCATCCGTCACTCGTGCTCCTTGCTGTTATCTTTGACAGAGAGCTGCTCGTTAGAAAGATCCCTTCCTACAGTTTTCTTTTCATTCCTAACTTGCTTCAAGCTATTAGGCTATATAAAGCAATGTGGTGCTTCTCTCTGATTTATCTCAGTAGGCCTTGGAACCGCGCTAATCGCCAAGTTATGACTGTCTGTGTATCAGGCAAAGGAATGTGTGGGTATCATTTGTCTCAATGAGGAGGGAGTCCAAGAGCCATCCAGAAGGATATTATTAACGTTGGGTCTTAGGCCTGCCTCTTCAATGCACTCAAAATGTGCCTTAAAATTTTACCTAAAATTCTAGGCTTCAACAACAATAAAAAAAACCCCTCCAGCCCAGGGTCCAGCTTAATTCTACAGTCCTCAAGTCAGTCACAGACATGACAAAACAGCCATGGACTAAAAAGTGTGCTTCTAATGTAAAATATTCATGGCACACATAATGATATGTGTGTTTCCTTCCAGATGCTCCTTCTATTCGAGGTGGAGTCCCAGCCACAGTGAGTAAAAGTGGGGGTAATACAGATGTGAAAGTGAACATAAAAACCTGCCTAGGAAGATGCCACCTGCCATGCACTGCGGAGAGAGGGAAGGGGAACAACTAGAGGGAAGTAGTAACTGTCTTTGCCTCTGTAGGCATATGGTTTTACATCTTTGCAGTCCTCTGCAAAGCCAGTCAGAACTATTTAACTTTTTTTTTTTCATTTTAACTTTCTAAGTACAGGTAACTTGCTGTAGATCAAAGAAGAATCAGAAAAAAAAAAAAAAGTGAAATACCATTAAATGTGTGTTACAAGTTTTACCAGGTATATCTGTATTTGCAGCATTATATTACATAGGAAATAGCTTGTTATATGGATTTCAGTAATGCTGATATACATATCTCAAAGATATATATATAACATAAATGTATTGAAAGATATATAAAAAATGTATGTGTAAATGTATTTGTGAGTGTGTATGTATGTGTGTAAAATATTACTGACAGGATGGAGGGAATTTATCTCAACCAGCTTTGCCACCAAAATTTGGTGTCTATCCAAAATGGTTGTCTCAATTGTCTCTAGAGTCGATGGGGACCTTAGAATGGGATGACCTCTGCTACAGACTGCGCAAATCTAGATTCCTTTCCCTTTAGATGGCTTGGTTCATGTGCACTTAGTACCACTTCTTATATACCAACAAAATGTAGAGAAAATGGATGTTTCCAGAGGAATTGTATTAATGTATTACATTAATGTATTAATGTAGTTTTCTCATAAGGAACGCTAACATTTTTGTGCAGGACCAGGTCTTTTGCATCAGCTGCACTGATTAATATTGCACTGGGAGTGTCCTCACCAAAAGCAGTGAAACTGCACATGGAATAAGGTGCTGCCTGGCATTTGGCCCACCGCGTTCGTGCAGAGCAAGGCTCCATACAGACATTTTGTATACACGCTGCAACCTACATAACACGTTGTGATCTTGGCATCCCCCTGTTCGTTGAATACCTTTGTGCATGAGCAGGTAGCTAGGTCAGCCTGAGAAAGTCTGGCCAGAACAAATTTCAGGTATCACTGGTTTACAGCAAATACAGAAACACTTTTCTTAAGTAAAGGGACATCAGAGAAACACTTCGTGCTATGGTTAATGATTACTGTAAAAAGATAAGATGCTCAGGGTAGCAAGACAGAGGCCTTTCATTGGACCTCAGTATCATCTCTTCACTGGACTGAATTAGACAGATGCACTTATATCCTCAATTTTAACATCTTTGTGTTCTTCAGAAGCCACCCTGCATTTCCATAAAAAAAGACTGAAGACAAAAGATAATAGAACTTAGCTTGAGAGGGATACCATTCTTTCTGCTGTTTTCTCCACCATTCTCAGTTTCCTGACAAATGACTCAGCATGAGCTAGTGTTGAGGTACAGCTCAGTATTTCTGAGTGCCTCTTGCACTTGCCTTGGTTGGATTAAGCAGGAGTGAAGTAGACATTTTGTCATGAATTAAGCGTATTACCAACAGCTTTTCTCCCACCTGTTTGTAGAAGTGTATTATCTTGTGGTCAAAGAAAAGCCGAACGTATCTCTTCCGCAACAGAACATAGAGGAAACTACTAGGAATATCATCTTGCATTATCTTTTAAATTACCTTAAGACACACCAGGATGCGTAGTAAATTCAGCCCTATGTGCAATTGCCTTTACATGGATATTTTTCAGGTATACTTGTAACAGTCAGTTACAAATGTCCAGTAAACTGTAGTGAATATGCTGTGGGTACTACCCAAATATTTTTAGTAAATTATTTTCTGCCTTGAAGGACATTAAGGGGGAACGCTTTAGCAGTTACTAAAAGGAATTACTGTGCTTCTATTTTTTTCTCCTAGAGGGGTGAATTTCCCCTCTCTCTTTTTACAAGATACTGTTTTCATGGGCAATTACTGGCCTTGGTGCTGCATATAACACTATAGTATACAAAGCATCACTGTCTGACCTCCTTGTTAATTATGCTAAGCAGTACAGCTGCTTTTCCCTAACTGATGGAATAAAACAAAATAGCTTGCTTGCCTGAGGACATTGGCTCTCCGAGTCAAAAAAGGCAGAAGTGAAGGGAGACCTTTCATCTAGTCTGACATTGAGATATGTGCCTGGGGTTGTTGGTGATAGGACTCCCACATGTGTTCCACCACTGCTAACTCCAGCATCAGTGCAGCTGTGCAGCACATCAGTAACCGAGGATGGAGATGGAGCCCTTCTGTCTCCTTCCCCAAACTGTAAATAAAGGGCATGGAGCATAAGGAAGCAAAAATATGGTTTGAGTGTAAAAGACAGCTCCCATTAAAGTCGGTAAGCTGTTCTATTCTGAACAACACTTCCCAGGCACTTGAAGAATTTGGAGGGGGAGCATACATTTATAGGTGATTCCCTATGGAAGAGAATTTCACCACAGCCTGAAATAAGCATTTTTTGAAAATGGCTAAGTAAAGCTAAAAAGGCACCTCCGTTGATGCCATCTGGTGCTGCCCATCAATCAGAAAACTATTCTCTTTTAATTAGGGACTACCCCTGGTAGATCTTGTTATATCAGTAGCACCGCAGATGCAGATACAGAGAACTCTTTATATGCTTAATTCCCACTTTGGCCTCCACTACTCAATAATTTTCAAGGGAGTTAGCTTTCCACAGGGGTGTTAAGTGATTTCAAACTTTGTGGACTTTATCCTTACTCTTCAGACAGACTTCAGTAAAAGAAAATACTCCTCTGTAGCAAGTACTGTAGCAGCACTGGACATTACAGCTACAAGGACACTTTACAAACCAGTGGGAGGATTAGCTTTCCCTATTTATATGTGAGGAACCTGAGATATGGAGGAATGTATTGCCCAAATTCATAGTGATTGGAAACTGAATGCCCCAAGTTATACTTTCTGGTCTCTGAAGTGTGTTGCTGAAGATCATGCCTACCTCCAGTGGGTCATGGGGACACGTCTTTCTTTCCTTTATAACTTAAATAAATAAATAAATAAATAAATCCTTGTGGTCATCATTATTACAAAGGAATATCCTATCACCTTGAAACAACTACTCCATTATTTTGGGGCTTCATTGTGGTGTCAAGGGCCTTCCAGCAGAGTGAGGGAAGAGCCTCCCTGGATCTGTTTTCCAGATGCCTCTCAGATGAAGAGGACGATTTTCCTTCTTGGCCCCCTGCCACTCGTTAGCTGGGTTGCAGCTAGCAGTGTTTATAGTTTGCATGGCTGAAGATAATCCTGACAATACATACAGTATGAGGAGAGTACAGCTGGACTGCTGGGAAAATAAACATTGGAGGATGAAAAAGCAGAGGAGGTGGGGGTTTGGGAGCTCCGAGCTTTTCCCCTTCTAACCAGGGTAATCAACACAGTCATAAATTAAAAATTTATTCCAAGACAACACATAAGTTACTCAGAAGTCACCATCATCACAGGGCTCTTACTCACAGAGTCCGCATGTAGTTGGAGGGGAAAAAGCACGTCTGTGAAGGAATTGTTATTTTTATCAGTAGTAGTCATTATTTTGTGGTCTTTCCAGATAAGAAGGCAGAACATATTACAGTACTTATCAGCAATATTATCTGCCATTAGACACAAACTGAACTGGATTATTGCTTCTATTTTTTTATTTGTTTACATTTTTCAGCTGCAGAGCATTTACATAGAAATCAGCTCCATATCTCCTTTTTTGTCTTCTAGCTATGTATAAATAAGTTTCAAAGCAACAGCTTTTTCAGAAATTAAGAAAATTAATTTTTGACAGGTGTGAGGCTTTTGTGGCATTAAAGGTGACACTGGTCTTGTGTGGAGAGAAAATAATTTAAAATTTCTCTATTCAAGTCTAATATAACATTGATACATGTTCCCCATTAATCCAGAATTAAACTTTCTGATCTGAAACCTGTAGTATCATTTATACTTTTTTTTAATGACAGAATATAAATTCTGTAAGGTACAGAATGTACTTGATGGATTCTCATTCTAATTTAAGCACAAGTTTAATCAATAGTGTATAAACAACATATATTGGAAGAAAACTTACTAAGATCATTGAAGCCAGCACTGCAACCATTTCTTTGACATTCTCTTTTTTCTCTGACCTGTACACCAGCCATGAAATCTTTCCTACTTTTGCCTGTAAGTTTCATTTGTTGCAAAAATTTGCTATCGGGTTTGGGTGAGCAGTGTGTCTGCCCACAGTTATATACTGCATTGTAGCATCTGAACTAGATGACTGAAAAAGTTTAACAGGATAACATTGAAGAACAATCAGGAAAAAAAAAAAAGCCTGTAAGCAAACAAATTTCAGATGAGATATTTTAAAGGAAGAAATAAGGAACAAATACTGTGACCCTACAAACGGCTCAAGTGACAAAAGTTGCTACCCTATAAGCAGCTGTAAGGTTATTTATTCATACATACATTTTAAAATCTCATCATCATTCAGCAAGCTCCTGGGATAGTCCCAAACAGCATTTATCAGGTACCTATGGCTGTAAAAATCTCTTGAACATCTGCCCTGGAATTGACTCTGACAAGCCCCTAATCAGCTTCAAACACCAAGTGTTGTTAACTCCCCCCCCCCGACCTCCCCCAAACCTCATCAAAACATGTTCTTCCTTAATGGTGGAATTCCCTCTTTCCCTCCAGTTCCCACACACTGTTTAGTCTGGGACTATACCCAGACTAAAACTCTAAACTCTAGCAAGGCAAGAAATAGAGACTAGAAAGTTGCATATTCCTTCTCATATTCCTTCCCTTTAAGGACTACTATGACTTATGGAAAATGTACTGTAGGCAGGTTTTGTCTATCCTTATTTTACTCACCGTAATTTTTCTCTTTCCCCTCAAGGTCTGCATGGTAGATGCACAGTATGACAAAAGTGTGAATGTATTACAGGCTAATTCACATGAAAAACAGAAATAATATTAAATTGGGACTTCTCTATTTTTTTTTATTTTTTTTAAATTTTTTTTTTAGGAAATAACATATAAGAGAGTGTATGAAGGTACTGAATAGGTAAGATTTTATTGCCAAGTATTTAGGATAATTTTTCTGTTATTGACAAGCTTACAAACTTACAAATTTCAATTAAAGTGTCCATTTCCCAGCTCAATTTTTACCATTATCCAGGATGCAACACTGGAGTGAGCAGAACACGTTAAGGATGATTTAACCTGGCCCAAGATATCTCCCTCTCCTCTGGTCTGACAGCTTTGCTTTCTGTAATTTTTTTGAGAAACATGAAGGAACTTCAAAACTGAGTCTTCAGTGGTTTTCTGTCTTTCATGTCCATGGCATTAATTACTGATTTGAGACCACAAAATTAACTTAAACTACTTATTTACTTGTGTGTTTTAAATAAATTACTAAAACTGGGCAAAAAGGCAATATCTGGCCTTTAAGCATAAGGTGGCTGCACCTAAACAAGGACCCATGAGCTAGAAACGTGCAGGAGTAGTGACGGCAACCGAATTTGACCTTTTTATTCGTTCCAGGAAAATCTTGTTCATCTGTGATACCAAAAATGTTGTCCATGCCTCTTTGGTTTCAGCAAGGCTGGGAAACAGGAATAAAGCAGTGGTAGCACAAAAGCTATTGTTGCAGATTTCCCAGCTCAGCTAAACCTGGGACTGACTGGAAAGCCCCCAAGAATCCCTGGAGACTCCCAGCCTGATCTGGAGGCTTCTGGAGCCTTATCCACAAAGAACAGGGATGTGAGGGTCGGGCTTGGAAAGCAGCAGGAATATCCGCTGACGCGGTATTTCTGTATTGCCGCTTCCTGCCCGGACTGAAGAGAGGAAGCGTGAAGTACGTGTGGCTTTTTAAAGCAAGGTTCTCAGAGCCTCAGCTCGGTGTACTCCTCTGACAAAGGTCAGGAGCCCGGCAGCAGAACTAATGAGATTGCGTGGGATATAAGTCGCTGGTAGACATGGCATGCTGTCCCTTATGTAGCAAGCAGCATTAAGTGGATAAAAGAGGGTGCCAGGGAGCGGGCATCAGAGTGCCAGGCCTATTTCTGCACCACTTTTCTCACGGCTGATGCAACCAGCTCCAGGTGCTGTCTGAACCTTGCCTTCCTCTGCCCCACAAGAAGCACACTGCAGAGACATTTTGCAGTCCTAGACAAATGCTTGAATATCTACTGTTATAAAAGATAGTTCAGAAGTGATAAGCATTACCTTTTCTATAGCGCAGCACTGAAGGATGAAGGAACACTCGATACTGTTACCTGTGCCAGAAGGATGCAGTTGTGTCTAAATCACATCAGTCTGCAATTTTCCTATAAAATTCATGTTTTCATTCTTTGTATTTGTTGACATCCACACTACACTGAAATAAGATGTACCCACAACATTACGATAATAAAACTATTGCAGTACATTTCTATGGTGCTGCTGTTAATATTTAATGGACAATGAGACAGGTGTCCCATTTTATGAGGCAATAATATGTTTCCTGACTGAATAAACTATGAATGCTGAAGGGCTGAATAGTTTTGCCCCTACGTGGGAACCTGATTATTGCTAAGGGAAATTGGATGCCTATTGTATTCTCCAGTGTTGTCCTAGTTTAGGAAGGGAGAAAATCTCCCAAGCTGCCTGCCAGTCCAGTTAGCTGTGTTCAGCCCCCAGCTTCTGTGTCTCAGAAGCCATCATATGAGATTTCAGCTGCTTAGTACAGAAGCAAAGAGTGACTACCAAATCTAGAGCAAGAATGAAATAGTGCTATTTACTCTTGTCCACTTCAGAATTTATCTTTCCTAAAACTACAACAGGGAGAAGAGGAAAAGCAGCTTTTGCTCCATTCAAAGGAGGCTGCTGGACTGCAGGACCAGAGCATCATCTATGTCTGACACAAGTCAGTAGCGTGCCAGTGCTGGGACGTGATGGTAAGAGTTTGCCTAATTGCATGGTAGAGTCAGAGCCTCCTGAAATGAAGCCAAGATGAGCATCTGTGCTAGAAATTCAACCCCATGATCAGGGTCTTCTTTGTTCTGCCTCTAGCAGAATCTTAAGGGGTTTTTTTTAGGTTTGAACTAAAAGGCTTTTGCACTTGTTCTAGGATGTTGCAGATGGTCTAAGAGGAAATGGATAATCTTTGGACATTTCAGAGCTGAACATCTATGACGTGCAAACACAAAGAAGTGATGCATGTTGTCCTGTGTACTCATTTCTGTATCTGTCAGAACTGTAAAAAAAGAAAGCAATAATAATTTATGGTCATATAATCTTATGTCACATGTGACCATAAGACTCACAGTATGTCCTCATCTTTGTGCTGTCTTGTGTTTCAGCCCAGACAGTACGTTATGCAGGGGTAATATTACCCTCTTGTACTGTCTCTCTGTGTCGGATAGAGCTGATCAGCCTGACTTTTTACCCTCAGGTGCTAAGGCGTTCCATTGAATGATTCCCTCAGGAGGGAACTCCATTAAAAGCCCTTTTTGTGAAGTAGGTAGGAGCCTAAAGAAGCTGTGCATCATACAAGCAAACCCAGAGGTGCAAAAGGCCAGCTTCTTTTTTTGTGTTCAGCCTTTCTATCGTCAAATTGGTTCCTGTCTTCTTGTTACAATGCTGGTCACGATGAGTCCAAGACTATTAATCTTTCAGTGAAAAAACAAATGAGTAGGTAAATGCAGCAAGCTCACCTGGTCCTATTTAAAATGGAGCCTGTCTGATGGGGATTGACCTGGTAACACTGGGAGGAACAAAGTGGCTGAGCACCAAACAGTCCTTTTGTTGGGGGTGGGGAGTAAAATGGCAGCAGCCCTGCCACAATTTTCCTTTTCAGTATAATTTTGTTCTTATTTTGCAGAATCCTTGTGGGTGGTTGCAGTAGGAAGGAGGCAGCCAGGTCTCAGCACCTCAATGGGTAGCTGTTGTGCATGTAAAACGTGTGCATGCAAAGGGTGTGCACGCCCCAACCCCACCTGGGACTGGCAGGGGAGAGGTGTTGTGTGGTGGGGGGGGCATGAGGCTGGAAGATACAGCAGAAAGTGGACCAAGTAAATGAAAACAGGGATGAAATAAAACCCTCTGCAGAGTGCCAACATGGCTGGACCCTGGGGTTTTTGCTTTATGCCTTTCCCTTAATATTATTAAACACCACAGTTCTACCATTGCTCGAATGTATGAAGTGACTGTGTATAATTATTTCAGATTTTCTAGCAGGCAAATTGAGGTACAGAAAGGATGAACTCAAAGTTATTGACAATTCCAAACATAAGACAAGTCTGCCATAGTCTTTGAGCAGCAGTGAACCTGAACAATTCCTTTACAC
The DNA here is from genome assembly GCA_020745705.1 of Hemiprocne comata. Classification (NCBI taxonomy): domain Eukaryota; kingdom Metazoa; phylum Chordata; class Aves; order Apodiformes; family Apodidae; genus Hemiprocne; species Hemiprocne comata. The sequence goes on from CM036587.1 coordinate 90,162,357, forward strand.
CACACCCTGCTAACATAGTCGCTTGTATCTAGGAAAATAAGCAGGTGCTGCGTTAATTTGAATGGCTCAGTTTTTCCTGATGATACCTGTTTTCCAAATATATAAATAGCTCTACCCATCACATCTCAAGTGACACAGCCTTTTGGTACATAGAATAGTAGGATGCGGGGCTTCCCACTTAAAATTATTTTAAAGTTTACTTTTGTGGTTAAAAGTCGTGTTTTAAACAGACTATGGATTTAAGCAAATGCAGTAAAATTAAATTCTTGTCTCAGGATCCTCAGTTATGCTTAATGGTTCTTGTGCCGTTTTGAAATGGAGATGTGGTTTATTTTCTCATGAAGTTTTTACTGGATACCAATTATACAGTAAAGGTGTGGGGAAAAAAAAAATACAAACCACAGTACTTTATGTGCTTAGACAACAGGTCTGGGAGAAGTCACAGAACAGGGCACATGTGAAAGGGGGCACATCATCGAACATGGCCTTTAGATTTCAGGCAGTTCAAAACTGACTAATCATCCCTCCAGTGATCTCTATCCAGCAAGTTTTGACCACATCTTTTTTTTCTGAGCAGCAAGGTACTGCCTGTGTCAGCATTTTGCAAACTGCCCTGTCATTTTCTTTACTGAATAGGGAGACAGAGTTTCCTATGTAACTCTCATCCTCAGCTCTGAAAGGTGAACATCCAGTTTATAGGAGCTATTACTTATTTCACAATTCGGAGGAGGAGGAGGGAAGCTGCTGTGTGATGTCTCCTCTTAAAAGTCCCTGATCTCATTCCTTTTGTTTCTTCTCCGAACAGTTATTTCTCACCCAAAATGAAAATTAAAGAGAATAACCGCAAATGTCATCTCCAAGAATCACAGTAGTACAGACAGGAGAATGTACTCTGAGCAGGAACATTTTATAATTAAACCATTTGTCTTTTATAAAAGGTGTCTAGGCTATTCTTGTAGGATATTTAATTTTTTATAAGTTGTATTTTGTGCAGTTTTCCTTCCTGTGGAGAACAGAGTATTTAAACACAGTCAGGCCCAGCAAATAATCTTCTTTTACTACCATTTTTATTTGATGGATTTGGGACTATGTCAGACTGCAGTCTTCTTTCAGTTAGTGGTTAGTATTATCACTACGTACAAATGGTCCTCATAAATAGCCCCAGGATCTGCCTGTGCAAGGTGCTTAGCACCTTTAGCTCTGAATAGTATAAAATGAGAGTCTGGCAATCATCCCACCTCTTGGGATCAGGTGGACAGAAAGAGCTGAAAATGGAGCCAAGGGCATGATTTCCTTTTCCTGCAGTTGATATTGTCTTCAAGATGCAAGGCAGTTCTTAAAACATTCATAGTTTGAGCTGTGTCCATTAGAAATCACTGTTCACCTTTTTTGTATTTTGTTTTTCCTAAGTTCCAATGACTTAGTAATTGAAGTCACTAGACTGTCTACACTAGAGGTGATGGGACACTCCAGTGGGCATTTTACATGGCCTGGCACTGTGCCTGGCAGTAGCAGGGTGCCGCTCGCCCATTCTTCTTTTGGATCTCATAAGGACTGAGAGATGATTGCACAAACCTTCTCAGCCACCCTGACCCCATAAGTCGGAGCCTCTGGGTAGTGGAAATCAGTGCAGCTCCATCGAAGCCAACCAGATAAGACAAGGGCAATGGTTTGGAGATAGCTCAATACATCAGTGCTTTCTGCTTCCAAAACCCTTTTATTCTGTCCACCTCAGCTCTCGCCCTGTCTTAATTTGTATCTATTGTCTCCCAGGCTTCTCAGCTCACAAGTTATGGAAAACATTTTGTTTTCTCGTTTTTGTGATGTTCTCTTTCCTTCTATAGTCAGCATTTCCTACTTGTCTAAGTGCCTCGCATTCTCCACAGCTGGCCTCTAAGACAGTTGCAGCCACTGGTGCAGGGCTGGGTATATCGGCTGTGGCCACAATTTATTTTTGGGATGCAGGAGTATGCCCACATCTCAGCAGCTGTGAATGCTGGCATGTGCTGGGGACAGGAAAGGTTTACATTGCCTGGATTCCAGGGGACTGATTTAGAGCGGCTCATTTTGAGGCAGTTGGGCAGATAAAACCCATGCCGACTCCCTCTGGAAAGCTACCATCTAAAAACAATGTAGTCTCATATTCAGCTTTCAGGAAGTGCCCTCAAGAAAGCCAGACTTTTCTTTGGGTCCTCTTTCTGTCGTGCTCTCAGTTCCTGGTGGGCAGAGGACAAGGGCTGAGTGTTGGGCTTGGGTGCTTAGTGGTCTTTCCAAGGTGGAGGATGCCCCTAGTAATGCCAGTGGTGTCAGGCCCACTTCTCCTATGAGCACGTGTGCAATCAGAGCTGTACAGCTCGGAAGCCTTGTGTGTGGATGGAGAGGTGATTTGTAGTTTGTTTCCCTTAGGGTCAGTGCCCCCAGACCACAGATGATTAATTTCTGACACTTTCTGGAACAGCGACTGGCCCATAAAGTATTTTGCCCTAACCCAAACAAGATATGGTGCAATGATTGGGGGAACAATTAAAACTCTGACCATCTTATTTAAGGACCATGGTAATGACAGCAACAGCAGGAGAGTTCGCCCTCTCTGAGCATGCATTTCTTAGTGACATAATAGATTTCAAGCTTTAAAGCACCCTGTGGTTGTGATAAATGAAACAATTCAATATATTAAACATTGTTTGGAGAGAGAGATAGCTGGTGAGTGCCGGCTGATGCTTGGCTCATGTAAGAATAAAGCAGCAGCGATCCTGAAGCTTTGCTTCGTGCCGAGCTCTGCTTGTGATGGGGCTTGCTTGTGGTGTAGCATGAGGTACTGTAACCTGTCTCAGCTGCCTTGCAAGAATCATCTGCCTCTCATCTGCTTCTGATTCACCGCCTGACAAATGCTATCTCCCCTGCACAACTGGTAATAGAGACATGTCCTGAGATTGCAGCTCATGAAAAATCTGGGTGGGACAGCATGTATTTTAGAAATGCCTGATGCAAGTAAATTGCTTAAGTAACCTCTTTTTGCTTCATGGTTTCATTAAGGATCACCACATTACTGTGTTTTATATGATTCACCGTGCTTGTCAGAAGACTCCTTTTCTGAGGCAGGGACTGTCCCTTCCTCTCGTGGTGTACACAGTTTTTTTCTCGCTGCTGTAAGGAGCTGAGGGGGTCCCTTGCTTCTCTCCTGAGCAGGCAAACTCCTGCACTCCAGTGTGCAAGAATCAGACACGAGGTGGATCACAACCAAAACCACCTTTGTTTGGAGCCCATGAGTGAGACTGAGGGTGCCTGAAGAAGTCAGATAGACAGAGTGGAAGGTGACTCCACATAACCTGCTGTCCACCCTAGGGACTTTGGGCAAAAGGTGCAGGGTCAGCTTGTTAGTACTTAGCGAAAATTCAGGAACCCCCTGCGATCCTTAACATTTTTAAAGGCTGTTTGTATCTTGAGCTCTTGAGCTGTGAGGGAGTTGGACCATGCCCCTATCTAGACTGTAAATTATTTGTGGCTAGTGCTGTTTTTATCTCTGTGCTTCAAACAACACTCAGCATATTGCTGGAACCAATCATATAAATAAATTATATAATATGTCTTTGGGTAACTTAAATACCATGTTGAGCAGTGAGTAGTTGAAAGCTGAAAGATGCCAAAGCCAAATTTGAAAATAGGAGATAAAACATTAGATAATTTAGTCATATTTATTAGTTTTTCATTTTCTGTAACAGGTTGGTAATATAGAAATATATTTGTGTTAAAATATTATTCAGCAGAACAGATGTTTTTATATTACAGTATCAATTGTGTTTAATAAGATATTATATGACATGCTGTAGTCATAATGCATTGTTAAAAAACTTCTGCAGATACATTTACTTCTGATTAAACAAGTGTGGTGGTAGTTCACTCTATCCCTGTGTAATTAAATGTTATTTTTCAGTTATATGAGTTGCACAATGGGCTACTTTAAGTAGATATGAAGAATATCTTTATTTGTTGCCACACTTGAGGTAAACAAATTCACCCTTAAACAGTTTACTGCTGAGCATCCCATACTGTTGAAGTTCAAAATTAATCATATTTCCCTATTTAAGCAAAGTTTATTTACAGTGGCAAAGTGCTAGTTCTCTAAACACAGCTTACAAAATGAGGACGGAGATGAGCAAAGTCTTTGAACAAGTAGCAAGTATACTCCTCTAGAGACACCACTAATGCAAACAGATGTAAATCCATTGAGCTAGAAAAACGGAAGGACAGAGATTTTAATCTTTTCTTACTCAAGGATTCTTGCCTGAGCATAAAAGGGGGGTAAGGTGCTCCATACTGTAAGGCTGCACGTACAAAAAAAACCCAACCAACCAACCAATGAAACAAAAACTGAAAGAGGGTAGAAGACAGATAAACTGGTTTCAAAGGAAATTATGCCAGTGGAAGAGAAATGAACATGAAATTATCATGGATAAAGAAGGGAAGGCAATAGCTCTCTAGACAAAAAGTCACTAGAGGCTGGGAGAGGCACCACTTCTTTCTTTACCATTGGTTTTTAAGCATGGAGATGAAAATATCTCTGTATAGAACAGATTACAGAAGCCAGTCTCTGCTACGTTTTGGTAGGATACTGATTTTTGATGCATGTCCTGTATACTTTTATTCTTGATATCTGGAAGGCATTTGACTAAGTAGAGTGGCAGGTAATGACCAAGATTGTGCCTGGGGGAGATGAAGGAGAAACAGTGGTCCCTGGGCTAAGTACCACTTAAGATTATTATAAACTGGCACATGAACAGAGTGCCCATGGTAAAAAGGAAGCTGTCTCTATTAAGGTTACTAGGTCAAGGTGTCCTTGATGTGGATTACTTGATCATTAGCTTCTTAGCACAAAGTTTGAACTTTAATATGTATTACTTAGCTGCGTATCATATAACCTCAGTGTATCTGTGTGGTAGAGTATCCTTATCTGAGTGATTAACATTAGACCATGAGTGCTAAATAAAGGTGCAGGAAAAATAAAAACAGTACCCTAATTAAGCAGCACCCCCTCAAACAGATTTACAGCTTCAAGGTGACTCCTCAGTCCATGCTCCTCAGCCTTGTGGCAGGGTTGTTTGCCAAAGCTTAGAGGAGAGCAACTGAAAGACAGCTATCTGCTAGAGGCCTGATTTCTGGGAGACAAGAGGAAGTTGTCACTTGTAAAGGCTGGCATGCAGAGAGCCTGACCCTAAAGTGTAACTGGGCTCTCCAGCAAAAGGAAATATTTGAGTTATGCCTACTCAAAGCGTGAGTTGAATTCCAGGCAGAGGTCCCAGTGCATGTAAAGGGCAAGCGTCATGCTCAGCTGGCATGAAGGTATAGCCTGGAGACGGAAGTAAGGAGATCGTTTGCTCATAACCTAGGAAGAAGTGAAGGGACCTGCCTGCTTCTTGGAAAGGGTGCCCTTAGGGAGCTGGGAGAGGTCTCAGGAGAGGCAAGATGGGTGACAGACGAGGTCAGGGAAATGTGAACTGCATCTACAGCTCATTCGAGGAACACAAGGTCACATTTACATTATTTGCTGATGAATGGTGAGATTTTACTGCATATCCTGAGCAGTCTACCCTGTGCTGTTAGAAGCCATAAAGTAATTCAACGTGTGATAAGGGTGCAACTTGATACCCATCAAGTCTGAAATCTCAGTTTCTGCAAAGAGTCACACCCTTCTGCTTAGATGAACTGTTGAATAATAAAAGCCTTTGGACTTGGCATTCCACGAAATGTGAAATCAAGGTTAAATGTCAGTTCTTCAGTCCAAACAGTTAGGGCTGGTTGAGGTGAGGCAGTCAGCCCCTGCAAGGCCTCATACAGCCAACTGTTTCTTCCCTATTTGTTGAGCCAACTGCAAGGGTTTTCCAGCAGACTGAAAGCTAAAAACTCCTTCTTGGGCAGAGACTTCTCCCCCTATTTTTTTTTTACCTCACTCAAAAACCTTGAATTGCACTTTAAAATAGTTGACAACGTGTAACCTTAGGAAACCACATTCCCAGTGTTCAAACATATTTTGGGGCTTTGCTAATTTGATATTAAAGTGTATGAGACACACTGGCTACCATTTGGTCTGAAGGAAACAACAGATGCCAGGTAAAATAAGAATCCAGTGCTGCCAGTTGCAGGGCCTGGAGGAAATACCAGAGATGTCAATGGAGTAGAGGACAGTGATAATTCTAGGCTATGTCTACACAGCTTGTCAAGCACAAATAGGGAAAGTCTGGTGCACCTCCTGACCCCACTCTCTGCATTTGTGCCACTGACTCTACAATATTTCTCAGTCAGCCTGTTGGTATCCACATTGCATAAGAAACTCTGCCCTATAAATTGTGTTTTCTTCTAGGTGAAGCAACATCAGCTGCCCTGTAAGTAGGATTGCTTAGATGTGATTTGTGGCCACAAGGGCAGATGGGATAGATGGTGGTTGCCAAGGCAGTAAAATTCCATCTGTCCTGTCTGCACAATAGTCAAAAAACACCTTCCTCATGCCTTCCCTCATGCACAGGCCTGCATGTCCCTCCATTCTCCCTTAGAATGACATCCAAGCATGTGTCAGAGGGTTGTTGGTGGATTGCAGTGTGCACCTGGACCACTATAGATAGACAGTATTAAATGTACCCTTGGGATTCAGAGAACATCACCAGATAACTCTTCCTGGTGAAGATTTGCATGGAGGAAGTGAACTTGAAGTCAGTTTTCTCCATTGGTCCTGGTAGGAAGCAAGTTCCAATGATGTCCTCCACCAGTGAGAGAGCACACAAAACAAGCTGTATGTGTTTTCCCCTATCTCTAGGCTTTCCTAGTGGATGGTACCCTTTCGGCAACTGTCAGATGGCTGAGTTTTTACACTTCTGCTGCATTTTAGGTTTTAACTTTTCCTCTTTACTTTTCTGCTGGTTATTTCTTGCAGAGGAGGGCTTTTACTTCACCTTCCCCAGGGTCTCCTTACTGTTCCTTCTGTGACCTCTTAATTTCAAAGGTATTCTTCAAACAACTATTTTCACCTCTTGTACCCAAGTGAAGTTCAAAAGTCCTCAGATGAAGGTCCTTGCTATTTCTCAAGAGACAAATGAAACACAAACTCCTGAAGTCTAAAATGCAAGATACATGTGAATAAAAAGATGATGGGTGAACTGTTTCAGATGCTGGATCAGGAAGGCTGTTCAGAACTCCTGCTTTACAGAAAAAATAGCCAGAACCGGGGTAGCTATAGCAACATGCGTATCACCACATTTGAGGGAAATCTAGTCCTCCTAATGGGTAATCCAATCAAGCAAACAAAGCAGATATTTTAATAAATTTAATAAAGTTATTAAAATTAATTTAAGATTAATATATACAAAAATCCTTTTCACAGCATGCAACAATTTTTAACTTTTCCGTCTCAGCAAATAGGCGTATCACACCACCAAACTGTGTTAGAAACAAACTGTTTCTTAGAAACCAACTTCAATTGTCAATCTGATGCTTTATACACACACGGGCACACACACGCACCCACATTCTGTAGGCACATCCTATCTGCTGCCTACATGTGTGGTGCCTGTCCATGTCTATGTATTCTGTAACTCTTTAAAAGCCATGCCTCTCCTTAATCTCTATCATAATATCGGTGGTGAAATCCTTGCAGGCCACGCTGGTGCAGAATTTGCGTCCTTCTGCTGAAGAAGCAAAGGCCCTTGAGCTTGTACCGAAGCCTCTCGGTGCCCTACCAGCAGCATGGGGCTTCAGATGCAGCCTGAGGCTATGGGGCAGGAGGCAGCACATCCTCAGGCTGGAGCTCCCTCTTTACCCTATCGACCCTCTTCCCATCAAGCTGGCAACCTCCCCTTCTCCCAGAGCCGGGAACACATTTTCCAGTGAGCAGAGGATAAGTGGGTCCTTTTGTCTGAAGAGCAGTGAAAGATTCCTGAAAGCACAAATTTACATTTTATGATTTTGGCCCTTTTTCCATGCTGTTTCTCATTCTTGGAACTCCTTCACTCTTTTATGATCCAAGCAGCTGCCCATTTTCATTTAAATCATTCCTTGAAACACACTTTCTCTGTGAAGCCTCTGGCTACAGATGACTGGATATGGCAGAAGCAATGTTTAAATTCAGAACAAGGGTTTTGTTGGAGCAAATTGTTTGGGGAATAGCCACTTTTTATACCACACCTGATATGCAACAGAGTATTAGCATGCAAACAAGGATTTATTATTCACTAGTTATTATTTCATTACTCTTCTGTTTAAAAGAGATCCAGGCTTCTAATCACAGCACCAGGGGAATAGAAACATATCCTGTCATTTAGAGTATCAATTACAGGCCTTAAATGAGGATGAGCAAATAGTCATTGTGAGCAGTTTACCAGTTTATGTGTTCTCTAGGGGGGAACAAGGTTTCTTCTGCAAATGGACAAAGAAAAAAGCATTTTTGAGTAATCTGCTTGCTATCCATAGACTTTTCCAACAAAACTCTGTCATGGATAAAAACTCATTTAAAATCCATTAGGGAAAAAAAAAGTATTTAATAGTATGATTTTAAACCATCCCCTTTACCTGATTTGAGGATGGTGTTTTGTCTCTTTATATGTTCTCTAAGTTAGTTTGCAGTGCCATATGGGAAGGGCTTCTTTTCACAGTAATTGTCAATGCTGTAACATTCCTAATAACTTTCAGCCAACAGTAAAAAGGATGATTTTCTGGAGCTGCAGCGAAAAACAGTGGCAGAGGAGTGAAGAGGCTGCAGGAAGTGTTTCCGACAGAGCCTTTGGACCCTCTGTGCACTCTTCTCCCTCCTGCATGTCCATGCAGGCCAGCACAGGCAGGCTTGTGTGCCCCTGCAGCTCTGAAAGCCGCCGAAAGCTGAGGACCTGGGAAGAGGAGGAGAAGCGGGCCAGGGAAATGACCGCCACAACCCTTTTTGGTCCCTCATGAGATTCCTGGCACAGAAAACCAGCAGTGGGTTTATGTGATACACACAGCAGGACAGATAACACTGTCGTGGGAGGAATGCCCAGTTGTCAGTGTGGGCGCAGAGTCTCATCTCTGAGTACCATAAATTCCTCCTTTGACCCTCCAAAATTGTGTCAATTCAATCCAAGACATCATTAACCTCTATAATCGTCTTGTCCCTTTGGTCTCAAGGCTCTGTTACATTTCATCTGCTTGCTCACTATCTGGAGGCTCAGAAAAAAGGCTGGATCATGCTGACTTAACTGCTCTGTCAAGGACTCAGTAGATGGGAACAGCCGTCCTTCCCTGAGAAGAACCCAGCTGAATAAAGTTAGCAGAACCATTTGACACCATTATTTGGCACTGAATAATCAGGTAAATGCTGATAAGTGCCCCGTGGTGAGACAGAAACATTATGTAAAACAAACCAAAGCCTCTTGTTAAATGTTTGTGTTCACAGGTGAATACTAAGTGGCCACATGCTGTCCATTCATAAGGTGGAACCAGGAGGTCACCGTGCACAAGTGCAGCCAGTCCCCATTGTGTCCCCTTCCCACTTAGATACCCCTAAGGAGCCAGCTGTTGGCTTTGACCAGGGCTGTGCTAGGAGAGGACTGTACCACATTGGCCTGAATTGCAAAAAGTCATTAAATTATTGTGACTATCCCACCCTTACAAACAGTAAATATGTGTGTGTGCGTGTTGTGTATGAAAAATAGGGCAGGTATGAAAAATACTATGGAAAAACTGGAAATAATATCTCAGTGCAGAGTTAAGATGCAGGTTGCCTTTAGCCTAAGTGTATATTTTCTAGTTTCTTTCCTATCTGGCTCTAAACCCACTAGGTTGTTCACTTTTTTCCCTCTGAGGAGAGGAATGTTGCCACCAGTTTTGCTTGTGCAGTATGAGTGATACATGTGCTCTGTTGAGCATTGCCTTATTATTAGCACATCCTGCAAAGTGATAACTGGTGGTGTAAAGTCCTTGCCTAACACTTATAAACACTTCCTCAGAAGAAACGCCAGGCACTCCAATGCATTTAAATTTAGGAAAGCAGCTGGTCCAAAACAGTGGGGACTGTATTATTAATCTCTCTCTGGGGCAGGACTGATCATGCTTTCCCATAGAGAGAACAGGCAGCCACAATTTAGGAGCAGCTTTGGTGTCATGCAGGAGTCTGTTTTTCAATGTAGCAACAATTTGGCTGCCCGGGGTGGGGGAGATGACCCAGCTTGGTTTCAGGCAGCCATGCCCTGGACTGCTGGCAAGCTGAGCTTGAGGAAAAGGTTAGAGATACTCAGAAGGGTTAAGTGTTGTGTTTCAGAGGGTGCTGGGGTTGGGGGAGACAGAAAGTCATGCAATTGTTTTTTCTTCAAAATAAGATGAAGGCAGTAATGAATCATTATAGGAAAAAAATTACTAATAGGAAGGACTGCTGCCTATGCATGTTGAAAGGCCAAAAAACCCACAGAGATGCCCTGCAGAGCTGAGCAGTATCAGAATAGTCACTGGTCTAAACAGCTAGACCTAAGCTGCAAAACCTCTTACATGTTCCTCATCCCAAGGGCAGCGAGGTGGTGCCACCTGAGCCCCTCTTGATTACTGAGTATGTAGAAAGCGTATGGAAAACCTTGGAACGGGGAAGCAGAACAAAATGTCTTTGTAGAGTGCCTGTGCCAGTAACATTGCCCTGCATCCTGCTAGGAAGCCAGCCAGGGAGCAATGCTTCAGTGAGAAGAGCTCTGAAAGCCTTGATTCAATTTGTACCCAGCTCAGCTCCACGACTGTCTCTTAGCTGCTTCAAATTACTTTCTTTTTGGCAGCCCAGAAATTAAATGTTAACTCAGAGAACTGTATTAGTCTCTATTAGCAAGGAGCTGGAATCTAAATAGCTCGAACGTAGGCTTTCTGGTGTGTCAACTAAAGCAACATGCATTTATCCAATCTATAAGTCAGTTTGTCTGACAGAGCAGCTAAAAGTAGGTGCCACAAAAAATACAATGATCTAAGCACAGTGTTTATCTTTAAATTGTTTTATGACTTAATTTTAAAAGTCCAAAGCAAATAAATAAAATTATGAAAAAAACTAGGAACTAACCTGGGAAGGCTAAAAATGCTAAAATAATTCAACCTTTATTTATTTAAGCTTTTCCCCAACATTAGAGATTATAATAGCATACTGCAGGTTTTTGGCTGCTATTGTACTGTTTCTGTAAGGGAAACTCCCTCTGAAATAATTATTTTCTAAGAGAAAAAGCTGAATTTCTTCACTGCAATACACCATATACAGAAAATACCTGCTTGCCATTTAAATCAATTTCTCTTTTTGAGGCAGTGGCTAGCATAATATGATCAGAGGGAAAAAAAAAAAAAAAAAGGCAAGAAATGTTAAAATAGGCAATTACTAAGGAGCCTGCCCTTAGCAAAAGTTGCCTTCTAATCACTGGGCAATTTATTGTTATTTATGATCTAAAGCATGGTGATTTATGTCTCTTATAATTTGTTATTCTACTCAGTGCAACATTTGGTGTTTGTATTATTCATGGGCCTTTTTAAATCTTCTTTCTCTGCTGACCTCAATAATAGCAGCTGGGGCAGTAAGTTCCACAAGTTAATAATTGGTGGTGCATAGAGCACTTTCCTTAAAAGAACTGTGTTTTACCTACATTTGCCTCCTAATTTGCGTGAGTCTCTCATGTTCCTGCACTCTGAGTATGCCTACTTCCTCTATATAAAGTTGATTATTTTGCTTTAAATACATCTTCAAAAATCATTGCTCATTTGTCTCCTTTGTCAGCTCCCAGCCTGTGACTCCCTTTGTGTGCAGAGTCTTTGTGTGACCATGTGTACCACCAATAGTTTCTCCATCAGCCTTCCTTTGGCAGGTTTTTACCAAAGGTCTCCTGGTTGCAGAATTGCTTTGCCCTGGCAAAATGTTGGTAACCAGCACAAAAAAATCAGGAATTCTTCCTAAATTATCTTCCTAATTATGAAGCAAGCCCCTGAACAGAGCTTTGGAATAGCCACACTTGCATCATCTGCCAGAGTTGTCACAATGGGAAAATACATTGTCCCTGAACAGATCCTGCCTGGTGCTATGGACTTAAAATAGTGTTTTGCTGGGGATTGCCACCTTCCCAAGTTCCTTGCTGGAGCTGCTCCCCTACCACTGCTTCCCCCCTCAGCTCTCCCACTGCTCCCTCAGGCTGAGGGTCTCATCTGCTTCCCCACAAGGCTCAACTTCCAGGCACAGAGGGCTGGTGCCATGCAGATCCAGCTCTAAAACTGCCTGTCATTTCCCCATCTCCCTGCATTTTGCCAGGGTAGAAAGGAGGGGTTGCTCAGGATTGGGACACACCTCCCCAGTCCTGTCCCAGCCCAGCATCACTCCAGTCTTCATTAGCTTGCACGGGGGTTTAATTTCTCATTTAACTGTCCTGGGTGGTAGAAAAGCTTCATTTAGCCTGCTTCATTTAGCCCCTTTGCCTGACCCTGACCCCTCTCTTATGCTGCATGCCCAGCCCTGCCTGTGCCTCCAACCTTCTTCTGATCCAGAAATGCCTCAGCTACCCCAGAGCATCTCACTGCTCTTCATGGACTTGAAGAAGGGGCCACAGAGCAGAGCTGGGATTAAAACCAAGCAGACACAAACACCTAAGAGCACTGTGTTTCTTGTGTAGCGACTTTTACCATTGCTGCTTGCCAACTGTGTGATCCCACCACGAGGAAAAGAAAGTCTGGGCAGATGCTCCATGCAAAGGAACTCCAGTGCGACCACTATTCCTTGTCTCTATGTGCTTCAGCACAGCAGTGCTGCAAAAGGCTTGACCATATGGTCATTTGGTTACTAAAGATGTGAGAAGTGCCAGTGAAAGATGATGGGAACATTTCCCAACTCCCATTGTGCTCTCTGGTGGCTTCTCTGCTGAAAGCCAAAATTAACAACTAGAAGAAAGTTGTCCCCATTCCCAGCTGGCAGGTGCCTGCCTGCAGTACCTACTGTCATTACCTTGCTTCAGAAGTAGTGATTAAATAATCCATGAATATATATTTGTGATAGTATGCAGTAAAACAAATATCCATTTGGGCTAGACATGTCTGGTCTTCTAATAAGGTTGAGGTATTTGATGTTGACAGCTCAGGATCTTATAATGAGTCTTATATTGTGGGTTTGCCTTTTTTTTTTCTTTTTTTTCTTTTTCTGTTGTCAGTCCATCACCTGAGCATAGAGATATCATTTGGAACCCAGCTTTTATTTCTGAAATGGTAGTTCTGAATCGTCTTGATTGCACTGAAAGGACTCCAAAACTAGAAAAGAAACAGAGAACCTAAAATACATGCTTTTGAAATAGCAGAGATTTAAATTAAGCTCATTGATTTAGGAGAATAACCCAAGGTGCTTTGTAGTTACTTGGGCTGGTGAGATGAAATGTACTTCTCAATCTCATTTCAGAAGCTCAAATATTTTCCTGATGTGGTTGAATCATGGAAGAAAATACCAGTATTAATACAAAGCCACTGGAAACCCCAGTCCAGCAGACCTGGGGAAAGCAGGACAGGAGGCATCGGGGCACACCAGTGAGAGCTGACTCAGCTGCCAGGGCAGCTGTGGGCAGGAGCAGGGCCAGGCCGTGTGTGTGTGTGTACCAATACAAGTTGTTAGTGCAGGAGTGGACACAGGTTGTTGGGGTGAGAAAGGGAAGATGATGGGGGACATTGAAAGAGGTGGAAGAAAGGCTCAAAATACCTCATACCAAACAGTGGCTCGGCTGTAAGAAGTGATGTGGAGTCTGAAGACAGGAGGGAGGGAGAGGAGAAGAGGCACATGGTTATCCAGCTCTTCCCTCATAGGGTCACACCTCCTAGGATCAATCTATGCTGAAAATTGGTGTCAGGTTGGGGAAAGCCCTTTCTGGACCCTGTGGTCTCACCACAGCAAGCCATGGCAATCTTGGCTCTACTGCCCAGATAGCAGACCCTGTCAGCAGCATCAGCAGGCCTTCAGCCACCTCATAGCTTGCTTGAACAAACACCTGACAGTAATTTAGGGTGCACCTGCTCTCTCTGCCTACCTAAACTCCAGCAAGCGGTAGAGATAACAGCATATTCTGCTATGGTGAGCCAGCAAGGTGGCTATGGACACTGGGGCTTTGAAGCAGGCAGCGCTCCTCATGCAGAGCTGCTTCACAAAGTGATGGGCTGCTGCACCACATGGACACGTTGGATGAGAGAGCAAGCTGGTGGAGTTCGCTGGGGTGATGCCAGAGCTTGTGGAAAAACCCCACCATGCTCCAAGGAGTCCTGTGCTGTAAACAGTGTGGCCATAGATGTGGCACTCTGAAGATCTGTTAGAAAGCCTGCCTTGCAGATATGAGTTATAAAGAAGTATAAAGATGCATAACTAGAAAAAATCCAGGAAAATTCTAGTATTACAGTGCTGCAGGGAAACACCAAATCTGAAGGTACAAATTTTCCTTCTGATACAAAGCCTTACTCTGTGTTAGAAGGAAAAAACTCAAGCTATGACACCGCTCCCTCCACCTGGAAAGAGCTCATGCTTTAGCTTAGCCAGTATCCTATGTCTAATGGATGAAGGATATTAGAGAGAGAAGTTCAGGCTGTTCAGTTTAGGCCAGGATAGGAGGGCTACAAATGGTGACTCAGTGGGGGCTACCTTTGCTCTAGAAGGAGATTTGTCTGCACACAGCAATTAAGATGTCATCTCTACTTGATATAGCAATCACCTCTGCAAACACTCTACAGAGCAATTTTCTTCTACAAATGCACTTCAATCCTATTAATGCAACTATGAGAAGTTTTTCCAACATTCAGTGCAAGACAGAAGCTGTACAACATGGTGGGTGACAACACTGAGCCTTCTCCCATCTAAGAAAACACCAAGAAATCTAAAATAAATGCTATACAATGTGAGGAGGCCTGACCTTTCTCCAGACAGCAGCAACAAATTATCAAGCTGAAAAAAAGGAGAAGCAGTCCTTCTAAGACGGAAAGCGAGCTCGGAAACCAAGTAATTTAATGTCCTTTAATGTCTCCAGCCAAGCCTCATGTCACTTGGAGCAGCAAGGAAAAAAAGAGAAGAAAAAAAATCAAACTACCTTTAATTCTTATAAGGAGGTCACAGAGTTTATCATGTCCAAAGGCTTACAGCCTGGTATGGGGGCCACAAAAACCAACGGGGAGCATTCCCTCAGAAAATGATACATCTTTTTCCCTTCTGTCAGAATTCTGCTTCTTTAATCAGCTAAAACCAGTTATTATATTCAGTATACTTAGAGTAGAAAGAAAAATATGAGATTGTGCCTTTTATTCATCTCCTTTCAGGCCTTAAAGAGAACCAGAACAAAAAACCCAGTCTACCTGCCTGACTGCTGCTCTATTCTCATAAAAGACAGGAAAGCTGTTTATGTATTTTCTTGAAACTTCAGCTCAGACATTCATGTTCTCACTGGCTTTTTTTACTTCTTCCAGCTCAGCCTTTCAGGCATGGTTCTTGGTGGGTTACTTGACATGAGCAGCGAGGACTTGGGGAAAGCCATCTGCCTGTGCCCTGTAGTGGGAGAGTATGTGGAGGACCACCTGCTACTAGAAAAGCAAGCATGCAGGTGAACCCAAATGTGCCCAGCTCTTTGTTTATAGACAATGAACTCTAAGCAATAAAGAGAGAAGCTTTCTTTAGAAATATATACTACCTTGCCTCTTCAGCAAATGGCAGAGAAAAATTCCAATCCACTTAATTCATCCTCTCGGTGTCCAGTTCTGGAGCCCTCAACACAAGAAGGACAGGGACCCGCCAGAGAGAGTCTGGAGAAGGCCACAAAGATGATCAGAGGGCTGGAAGCCCCATGAAGACAGGCTGAGAGAGTTGGGGTTGTTCAGCCTGGAGAAGAGAAGGCTCTGGGGAGACCTCATAGCAGCCTTCCAATACCTGAAGGGGCCTACAGGAAAGCTGGGGAGAGGCTTTTTACAGGGGTGCGTAGTGACAGGATGAGGGGTAATGGATCAAAACTGGAGAAGGATAGATTTAGGTTAGACATTAGGAATAAATTTTTCACCTTGAGAGTGGTGAGAGACTGGAATAGGTTGCCCAGGTAAGTTTTGGATGCCCCCTCCCTGGAAGTGTTCAGGCATGGGTCAGATGGGGCTCTGATCAACCTGGTTTAGTGGGAGGTGTCCCTGCCCATGCAGAGGGTTGGAACTAGATGATCTTGAAGGTCCCTTCCAACCCAAACCATCCTATGATTCTATGATTCTATGATTCTATGAACAAGACTATGATAGAACTACTTTACAGGTAAAAAATTTAAACAATCCTTTTAGGACTTTTTCATGCACTTTTGAAAAATAACAGAGGAAAAAAACCTGTCCTATGCAGAAGTTTCTATCACAGAGACATCAAAGTTTTTAAGCCTGCTCTAAAACAATAGCTTGTTAAGCAGGCAGGTACTTACCTGTAAGGCTGAGCAGACTGCAGAGCCCATTTCTAGCACAGTAGCTACCAGCTATTCTCCTGTGCGAAGACACTCTTCAGCTACACGGTTGCAAGTGAGCTCAGATCTCAGCGTAAAGGAGAAAACATCTTTTCAGTCCTGCTGCAGCAGCTGCCTGCCATAGGGATAAGGTCTGAAAATGCAGAGGAGAGGCACACCTGGGAGTTCGCTCTGGTTGGAGATGAAGTCAGTGAAAGTGAATGTTTAGCCCTTTTTCCAACTCACAAGTTTTGCAGCACTTCTTAAAGATTTCCAAAAGATGAAAGAGATATAAGCTGCCCATGAACACATGTTGACTAGGCTTAAACAAGGAAAGGAACACTGAAACACTCTTTCAGCTTCTATTAAGGCTCCAAACCTTAACGTTATAAAAGTGATGATCAGGTAACAACAGTAAGTGTGGCTTGCAACAGCAGAGTGAAAAGAACCTTTCCAGCTCTGCATCCCCATCAGAAATTTTGCATTAGGAAACTCACAGGCTACTGACAAAGACATAGGCAAGACTTGGCAGAAGGGAACGACACCTCATAACCATCCACATACAATTGGAGCAAAATGAAAGCTGTACCACTGACAAATTTTGTCTGCAATCTGAGGGGAAGATTCACACTCTCAGGGGAGCTGATTTGTGAAGCAAACCAGTCACAGTGGGGTTTTAACTAATCAGCCTCTGGTAGGGTGAGAGAAGGGAGACTCTAGGTCATGGAGAGTTCCTTCATTAACCTTCAGCTATTGTAACTGTGCTTAGATGAGACCAAGAATGACCAGGTCCTTGCTGCTCCACTTTGACTATCTTCTGTCAAATGACTTCCTAGGACTGTAATTACTCCGGAAGCTGGCCCAGATCCCAACTGGCTCTGGGACTACACATATAAAAAGTCTTAAGACCATCACCAGTGAATCCACTTGCTGGGGGACAGCAAGAGCGGCTCTGAGGCCATCCCAAGAGGCCTCACCACACTCCAGGAGGGACACTGCATGGGGCTGCTTTTGAAGGCATTTCTCTGCCCTTGCTCTGCTTGTTATTCCTCCTTTCCTCCATCAGATTTGCTTGAGCATCAGAAAAATCCCTCTAGGAAGCTTGAGCCATGAAAGCAGCTGGAAAAGACCTGCTGTCTCCAGGAGGAAGAAAGCCAGGCTCAGTTGTTTTCCAGGAGGGAAGAGGGTTATCCTGGCAGATGAGCTGGTTGCTTGCCAGGAAGAGCAGGGGAAGCTAGGGAGGAAAACCTCAGCCTTTGCCTTAAAATGTGTGGCGTAAGACCCAGGGATGAAGTTGGGCTGGGAGTCAAGATCTGAAGACAAGAAAATATTTATTGATGCTTAAGCAGTATTCGCAGAGGAGAGAGAGGAACTGTGGACTCTCACCGGTTATGGAGGGGGAGCCAGGAAAGGGTGAGGCACAGGGAAGCAACACACCACGCTTTTTTTAGACATTGCTAATGCTTCTGCATGAGCCTGGGGGCTCTGGGGACAGCAGGGTTTCAGCTGACACAGGGCTGGGTGCATGTTCTGGAGATTTTCAAATGAGGCTTTAATAGGTCTGTCTTGCTTATCAGTGGCTCTAAGAGCTCAGGGTTCAGATAAGCACTGCAGAGGATGCATATTTAAATAAATGTAGAGAGGACTCTTATTTTTTTCATCCATCACTTTGCAGGTTTCCTTTTTAACCTCCTTCAGGAGGTATAACTGCTGCTTGTGTGTGTGTGACTGTGTAACATCTTCCCCATTCCATCTGGGTTGTGATTAATTTAGATATAAGGCATTCAATATAACTCATTCTGCACATTTATTTTAATTTCTAGATACGTCACGTACAAAGGGTTGTTCAGGAACATGTCTGTCAGCCTGTCTTCTTTCAGCAGCTTAGAGAAGAGAGAAAAAGCAGTAGGAAAGAATGTGTGGTGTTTTGAATAGTCATAATTCTTCACTTTGTCCTCTATGGACATTTTTTTCTTAAGCCTGCTAGTTTATCTTGCACCCATGGACTTGAAAAAAATTTATCATTAAAATATTTTTATTTCTTTTTTTTGCTTTCAGCAATAAAAACATAATTGGAGGGGGAAACAACTTATTCCTCTCATGAATAATCTTCAGCGTGGGCCAGTGACTGCTCTGTGGTCTGTGGACTGTTGACCACCGTGGTCTGGCTGTGCTGGCTGCGAGGAGACATAAAATTCTGAAAATCTCTGACCTCTTCCTCTGGCAGTGACACCATGAGCTTCATCCTGGCTGCCAAGGTCTGCTCTTGCCTTCAGCATCACAGCTGGAAATGTGGCTGCCTGCAAGATGGTGGGAGCGAAGCACATCATGACACAGCTCAGCGCTACGCCAGTGGGTTCCTAGACTAGTTTGACATGGTGGAAGGGACAAGCTACCTGTCCAAAACACCACAACTAGCCCAAACTGGACTACTACTTAATGAGCTTACTTGGGTTAAAGTTGTCTTGGGGTTGCAGCTGGTAGTCCTCCACCACAGCCTAGTTAGGTCCCCTTAAAGGTCCTCCGTCTCTGATCTCCCCTCTGCTACCTGAAAGATCCTATAAGGCACATCACAGAAGAAGGAGAGCAGCTTTGGGCATCATGGAAGACTTCACTAGCTGGGCAAAATTTACCATAGGTATAGCTAGGGGGCATGACACTTCTGCTAGTGCTGCCCATTCTACATGCTTTAATCATGCACTTCTGCAGCTATTCTGTGCCTAAGCTGTCACTGCTGCAAGGGGTCCCTGTTATTGTCCAAGTTATTGTGGTACAAGGTAACATTTTCATCCATTTTTAATCTCATGCAGGCCCATGTGTGCTTTGGAAACCTTTTCTTTAAACTAGCCTTAGAGTTCAGCTGTCTGGGTCTATCTGGATTTATAGGTGACCTTCTTTCTTTGGCTAAATGGTTATATAAAGATGACAGGAGAATGTATTATACTTTGTCTGCCAAATTTTTCTTACTCTTTTTTGGAAGCTGCTTGTGATTGAGGTCCTGCTCCTGCTTGTGCTAAAGCTATTAAGAGTTGTAGCATTTACTTAGATAATGCCTGTGCCCAAAGCATTTATATGAACACTTGCTGAGATCTTCTGGCAATAAAGACAACTTAGCACCTTTAATCAACAAAGGGCCTCACAAACATTACCCACACCACCTTTATGAGTCAGCAACCCCCCATGAATACCTGCAATGTCACATAGCATAGATGGGTTACATTAACTTCTTTTAACAATATGTTAGGAGGATCACAAATGCACAGCAGTTCAGATGCCTCCTTGCTCTCCACCAGGTTTCTTTTGAAACAGATTTGACCAAGGAGGCCAGCAGGAGGTATCCTGTACAAACAAAGGATTGGAAACTGGGGTATGCAAGAATGAAGTAACTTGCCCAGGGTCACAAAGGAAGTCTGTGAGGCCAAAATGGAACCCAGGCTTGCTGGGTATCAGGACCAACCTCACTGCCAAAGAAGGAGTCATGCCCAGACACTGCTCAGAAACCAGGAGGTTCTAGCTCCTGGCCACATACTGAGTGAGCATTTTGTTTCCTTTCATTGATTGTTCCAGTTTCCAAAAAATTGCCACATGCATTTTGGAAGCTGGGCTGCTACCCTTTCAGCAAAACACGTCAAAATGCAGGGAAGGGCCAACAAAGGAGCTGAGGGCTGATTATTGTAGGACACTGTACCAGAGGGAAGGTGCACCTCACCGAGGCCTGAAACCACTGATTTCCCTTGTGAATCTCCAGCAAATCTTTAGCCTCTGTGGGTCACCTATTTCTTCTTCAACATGAACCAGTTACACTTGTTCTGGTGATAAAGACTTTATCTTTCTTCCTTTCTTTGACCATGTTGGCCACCCTGACCTTGCAAAAATGAGATGAAATACCACACTGGGACCTAATGATTTAAATATGAGACTGCACATTTCATCTTGAAATTCAGATGACCTTATTAAAGTGTGGAGGGAAAGCAGACAGAAGTACAGCCTTTTGTGTTTGGTTGGGTACATGTATTATTTATGATGTAGAATGAATGACTGATTACCTTGAATTTTGATATGTGAGGCAAATGAAGAAATGTTACCTCTTTATATACAATGCTACAGGAAAGTGGGTTTTTTTGTGCCTCTGATGTGGGAAAAGCTGGATTACCATACATTTCATATGTTTAAGCTGAAGCTGAAAAGTAAATAGGCAAAGCTAATTTAACAATGAGGACCTACAATCATCTGTGGGGCAAATTCCATTATATTTAACAGTACAACAGCACCAGAGCTACATTTTACCAGTATTTGCTGATTAAAACTCCATGTAACAGCAACATGGTTACTGGCAGAGCAGTGACCTTCACCCCTGCAACTTGGCTTCAAGGGCCAGAAAGCTTTGCAGCTGAATAATAGACTCATGTCTGCAGAAGACTTCAGTCATAAAAATGAAGCTACTGCTCTGACTTTGTGATTTTCTCATAATGGCCATGAGGACAGCAGGTGAATTAATCTCTTTTTTATACTGCCAAAACGACCTCTAAATTATTAAAGGTAAAGCAAGGAAAACTGTGCATTTTTATATGGCAGGATAGGACTTGGGTCACCAACATGCATACTCTGTCAATAATACCATAAGTAATCACAATGTCAGAATTTTTTAAAAAATCATTTCCACCCTATTCTCCAAGTTACCTTTCTTAACACATAACCAGAGAGGCCGAGTCCATTTTTTAGTGCAACTAGAGGCTGTGTGACCACGTCCTTCCTTTCCCTCCCCTCCCACAGTATTCCTGACAGCAGGAGCTCAACTGTTTCCCAACCACTGCTATGCACAGTTCACTCAGTTTCCTGTTACATACACTGACCTACAGAGTGTTGTCTGCCTGCCTTCTATGTTTATGTACAGCACGTAAAAAAGGACAGAGCTCCCACACAGATAGACTTGCACATACGTGCTCTAGTGACATGAGTTTAAATATAATTAGAGTTTGCAAGGCATTTTAAGGTGAAATGCTTTGCAGAACTGCTGACTACCCTTAAAAGTTGTGTTTCTGCTTTTTTTTTTTTTCTTAGAGCATACTGCCTGTAAGTGACAACAACTGGATAGGCTGTTCTCTCACAGGATAATGGCTTTCCGCTTCTACACTGTGCTGAGGTGAAATGAAGATTCCCATGTGTGAGCAAGGGAAGGATGCTCATTTCCAAAGCAGAGAGACACTCAGTGACACCCTTCTGCTACCAAAGCTTTGCTCTTCTGTAAAACGAATTAAGGCAGACGTTGTAAGAGTAATATGGGAAATAATCTCATTGACTTTCTGCGTCTATTTGGCACAGCAAGGCACTGGTCACCATGAGGGCTTTTCTGAACAGAAGGTGTACCACTGCGAAGGCTTGGCTGCACACAAAATTGTAACTATATTGGTATAGTAAAAATTGTGTCATTTCCCTAGGGTAGGAACAGCTGTACCAGTATAAAGGTGCCTATTTATGCTGAAATTTCTATTTCCATATAAGAAGGCGAATAAGCTGTACTGGTATAAAGCATCTTTGTACCAGTACAACAGCATCCCCCAACTAGTGGTTATATTGGTTTATCTATTTCAGTGAAAAATATCACACCTCTAATGGAAACAAGCATACCAGTACAAAACCTGTAAGTGGACCAGGCCTGAGCAAAAACTTTAAAGACAGGCTCCTTTTACCCCCCTCAATACTATTAAAAAAATCTTAATAAATGAACTAGCTGGATTTTTTTGAGCACTGGCTTGAACTATGTTTCAGTGCTCACAGGCAATCATGGGTCAAATACTCAGCAGACCGATAGGCAGGGAGGCTCCCTGGCACGATGACAATGTTCGCAGGGAATATTGTACTTTAATCCTTCTTATTCTGGTTCTTTTCCCTTTTAAGCAGCAGTTAATACCCTGTGTGGAGATAGCATGGACCAGGGCCGAGCGAGGAGCTGCACTCACAAGGGCTGGCTGAGCACTGCCCTGACACAACATCCCTTCTCCTGGACCCACTGCCTTTGGGGCCAGTTTGGGTTTCCCAGCCTTGCCCCACAGCACAGCTGGGGGAACAAGGCGGGAGATGATGGCGCTGACAGTCATACCCACACCCTACGGACAGACAAAGGAGCTTCAGAAATCAGGCAGACCAAACCACACAGCAGAAGTTGTTCCCTTACAAACAGAAAAAATGCATCCCTCATCATGCTGGAGAGCAGTCTCATGATTTTGCGGGTCTGACTCATGATTCTTCATCTCCGATAATTCTGCCTCACACACTTAAAAATAAAATCTGCTCCCAGGCACAGGTCAGGAAGAGCTGGGATGTATTTCTTATAAACCCAGATTTACACCTTCCCTTTGGTATGTCACTGGCAGACGTCAGTGCCGGACTGATTTGTTTCTGTGGAGAATAATGCTAGTTGCTTTTGGAGAAACCTCTGCTGAAAATGAACCTATTTTTTCTAATGCCACCTTGGTTATTGGTGACAATCAACTGTTCTGGGCATATGAGGAAAACGTGCATTTTTCCCATTTTTGGTGATAGTGGAAAGCTTTCTTCTGGTAAAAGGAAAAGGTACAGGAAGGGACCCAACTGAAGTTAGTTTTGAAATCTCATTCACATTGCATCTTCAGTTATGTAACATGAGATCACCAACCCAAGGAAAAGAAGAAATCCTCACCTTTTGTTGCCAGTTTTGGGAAGATGCAGCATGTTATTACCCTGGGTTGGGGCTCTGTGTGGTCTGTTAGCACCACGAAAAACACCCTGGAAGTGAGGCATCTCACTGGAGACCACACAAACCTAAGAACAGCTCTTTGGATGCAATGGAGAAAAAAGGAAGGAAGGAAGGAAGGAAGGAAGGAAGGAAGGAAGGAAGGAAGGAAGGAAGGAAGGAAGGAAGGAAGGAAGGAAGGAAGGAAGGAAGGAAGGAAGGAAGGAAGGAAGGAAGGAAGGAAGGAAGGAAGGAAGGAAGGAAGGAAGGAAGGAAGGAAGGAAGGAAGGAAGGAAGGAAGGAAGGAAGGAAGGAAGGAAGGAAGGAAGGAAGGAAGGAAGGAAGGAAGGAAGGAAGGAGGAAGGAAGGAAGGAAGGAAGGAAGGAAGGAAGGAAGGAAGGAAGGAAGGAAGGAAGGAAGGAAGGAAGGAAGGAAGGAAGGAAGGAAGGAAGGAAGGAAGGAAGGAAGGAAGGAAGGAAGGAAGGAAGGAAGGAAGGAAGGGAAGGAAGGAAGGAAGGAAGGAAGGAAGGAAGGAAGGAAGGAAGGAAGGAAGGAAGGAAGGAAGGAAGGAAGGAAGGAAGGAAGGAAGGAAGGAAGGAAGGAAGGAAGGAAGAAGGAAGGAAGGAAGGAAGGAAGGAAGGAAGGAAGGAAGGAAGGAAGGAAGGGAAGGAAGGAAGGAAGGAAGGAAGGAAGGAAGGAAGGAAGGAAGGAAGGAAGGAAGGAAGGAAGGAAGGAAGGAAGGAAGGAAGGAAGGAAGGAAGGAAGGAAGGAAGGAAGGAAGGAAGGAAGGAAGGAAGGAAGGAAGGAAGGAAGGAAGGAAGGAAGGAAGGAAGGAAGGAAGGAAGGAAGGAAGAAAGAAAGAAAGAAAGAAAGAGAAAAGTATGGGCTGTCCCCAAGCCCTTTCTTTGCTTGTGCAATTTCTCCACTCACCAAGTTTTGACTTGTTTTAGGCTCAGGATTAAAATCCACAGTCTTTCCAGTGTGAAAAGAAGGGCGAGTTGTGAGCTGGTGCTGATGTAAGGCTTTTCCTTGAGAACAGGACTTCTCCTGTGCTGGGTCAGTTGTCAGGTATTTTATTAGGCTGAAATAGTCTCCATTGCCTCCCAAGCACAGTATGTAACACAGGATCTACTTTTTCACAGATCGTGCCCAATGATTTAGAACGTGCAAATGATTTGAAACGGTCCATGCTCCCTCCACCCTAAGCTGCCTGCCTGGGCTGCCATCCTGTGTGCACACAAGGGCTAATTGAAAGATCCTTGTTAAAGTGCTTATTGCTGTTGAAGTGGCAATATCAGGAACTTCTTCCTCTCAGGTCTTCCCTTGGGGATAGCAGGGAGTATAGCTACAGGTGGGCAGGAAGCTGTAACAGAGATATAAGCTAGTTAACAGGGAATTTCTACTATGTAGAAAATCTGTTTTAAATTTAGCAGCTGTATCCCAGCTCCCTCTTGTATTATGTGTTTGTTGGAGATGTGTCTAGTTACAGATACAAGTTTCTAGGAACATTATCTAGTATTTCATACTTTACGCATTTGGGAGAATAAAAACACAAGGGTACATTAAGGTGTCTGGTATGAAAGCCAGCTGAACAGCTGCTTTCCCTGTCTCTCTGAAGCTTGAACTATACCATGAGAGGTCAAGTTTGTTTCTTATTTCATTCATACTTAATGCATTTAGTATATAGGCCAGGAAGCTGCATGACTTGGAGAACTGGGCCGAAATACGACACAGGAGTCCTGAGTTTTGTCTCTGCTACTAAGATCTTGGGTAACCTCAGGCAAGTCACCTGACTGCTTTGCTCCCATCCTCCTCTTCCTCTGACTTTTCTAGTTTTTAAAGCTCTTTGGGGCAGGGACAGTCACTCACGCTGTGTTTGCACAGCACCAAACACAGCAGTGCTCAGGAGCTCAATTAAGGCTTCTATTTACAAATTGAAGTAAATAGTAATACAAACAGAGGACATTCTGCCTGCTCAGCATACTGCTGCTGCAAAGGATTAACCCATTCCAGAAGTCCAATGTCTTCTTGACCGCTTTGATGCCAGGACAAGATGAATAAAACATGCTGCTCATTACTTTTAAAAAGCATTTGCATAAAATATATTGCTATATTTTACTACATTTTCCTGTTATGCAAGCCCACCTTTATGTGGTAAGATTTATTGCAGGCTAAGATTTATTGACTTTTTTCAGCATGGAAATGACTACTAAGATTGACTTGTCAGCAGTTTTTAATTTAATTGCTCTTTGATCCTTCAGCCTTGAACATATTTGCATTTTCAACAAAGCATCTCTTGGCAACACTTGTAGAATACTGCAGAAGCAGTAGCTGAGATGCAGCGTCCTAGGGAAACATGTGAGTTTCTCAATTTCTGGACATGTTCTGGTGTTGAATTACAGCAGCTTTTCATTCTCACTTTATCCTTACAAGGGTGCTTTTGGGTGGCAATAACACTGCTCTTTGTTTTCATTCCCTAATCTTTCAATCCCACGCTGAGCACAGAAGAGGTAGACTCTCAAAGGGGCAATTTCCAACCTGAAACCAAACTAAGATACACCTAAATCTGTCCATATTCTGTGCTCCCTACCCATGCATGTGCACAGGCTTCATCTACAGGGTAGGGGGATGAAACATGTGGCCACTCTGCAAGGAAATGTGTCTTAGCTTGCTCCTAAAGCAAAGGTCTGCGAGGATGGATGATTTCCATGGTGTTTATATGGAAAAAAACACGATTACACAGCGAAAACCAGCACTAATTCATATACGTAACCTAGTGCAAAACTGACTATTTGGAAAATAGGTAGGACAATCAGGACTACAAATGAGAATGAGAAAGGGGAATGGCCTTCTTCTGGAATGAAAGACCTGATCCGATTCCCAGCTGGAACCTGGAAAAATTCTGTCTAATGGCAGATGCATAGGATAAAACTAGCAAGCTTTAACTTGTATAACTGGGCTTAGTAGAACATTTTGTACAAACACTGGCCCCAGCAGCAGTAAAGCAGCAATTTTACATAACACAGAATTGTTGCTAAATTATTCACCAACACATAAAAATACAACTCTTCGCACTTCTCCAGCACTGGCGATCTGCAAATTGCCTCTGACAGTTCCTTCCATAAGCTGGAAAGTTTGGAATATTAGCAGTCAGGCTAATGAATGAGGGAACACGCACTGTGCAGGCAGCCAAAACCACTGCTCTGTGCTCAGTGTCAGCTGGTTAGGGAAGGGAAGGCACTGGGTTCACCCACCCCCAAGGCTGAAGAAGAAGAACTGAGGGCTGCATTTTATCAGCACAGAGTCTGCATTGGGGATAACTGAGTCTGGTCTTGGGAACGTTAACCAACCACATAGTTGTATGCAGAGATACTTGCAGTCTGAGGATCTCTTTGGCCATGAGGAGAAGGATCTTGGAGTCCCAGTAGACAGTAAATTGACGATGAGCCAGCAATGTGCCCTTGTGGCCAAGAAGGCCAACAGTATCCTGGGATGCATTAGGAAGAGTGTGGCCAGTAGCTTGAGGGAGGTCATCCTCGTGCTCTATTCTGCTCTAGTGAGGCCTCAACTGGAATTTGACCAATTCTGGGCTCCTCAGTTCAAGAGAGACAGGTAATATTGGAGAGAGTTCAGCAGAGGGCAAAGATCATTGGGGGACTGGAGCATCTCTTTTATGAGGAAAGGCTGAGAGAGCTGGGACTGCTTAGCCTGGATAGGAAAAGACTGAGAGGAGACCTCATATAAATATCTAAAGGGTGGGTGCAAGAAAGATGGAGCCAGAGTCTTTTCAGTAGTGCCTGGTGACAGGACAAGTGCCAATGGGCACAAGCTGGAACACAGGAAGTTCTATCTGAATACGAGGAAAAACTCTACAGTGAGAGTGACAAAACACTGGAACAGGCTGCCCAGGGAGACTGTGGAGTCTCCTTCTCTGGAGATATTCAAGAACCTCCTGGATGCAGTCCTGAGTAATGTGCTCTAGGGGATCCTCCTTTAGCAGGAGAGTTGGACTAGATGATCTCTAGAGGTGCCTTTCAATTCCAATGATTATGTGATTCTGTGACTTCCAAGATCCAGATGCATCAGTGGTTTTCGTGGATTTACTGCTTACCAAGTTACCTCTTGTATGTTGCTTGCAATTACATGTTGCTTTGGAAGGGAGGGCTGCAGCTCTTTGGGTTATAGGTGCCTTACTCCTAGGTTTGTCAGAGGGCAGACGCATCCATTTCCATCTCTCTTTACCACTACCTCTGGCTAAAGAACGAAACTGTGCAGGCTACTGACTCCTGGGATCTGGGTACTGTAGTTGTGCCAACACTGAACCACGAATCATTCTCCACCTTGACTGCTATTCACCCGAAGAGCCTTTGCTCATTGCCATAGTGGAAGCTTTTGGTTTGCCGTCTCAAGTACTGACTAAGTATCGCATTTGGGTTTCTTGCAAGGTTAAAAAAAAAAAAAAAGGGACACAACCAATCAGTGGTACCACCCAAATCAGAACCCTCAAGTTGTGACCCACTTCTCTGTGCCAAGCACTATGAGGGACAGATCCCAGCGTTTCTGACAGAAACTCCTCTGTTGAATGCATGAAACCAGACAAAGGAAACCCATACATATTTGCACTGTGTTTGCTTTGTTCCTATTGCAGTAAACACAGGTTACAATGTAGAAGACAATGATGTTCCACAGTCTTGTTTTTTCAGTAACATTTCCTTTTTCAACTCCTGAATTGCAAACTGGACAGTGGTGTCTGTGTATGAATAATGTTCTCTTTCACCTCATGTTCAGCTGCAACAACACTATGCTTTGTTCACTGGGAAACCTTTAGGGCTTCGAGCACAATGATGACCTCAGAAAAAGAGACATGGCAAGGACATGTTTTGATCAGTCTATAGACAAAAAAAGTAAAGAAGAAAAAAAAGCAAACTGAAAAGAAACTGGCTGAAGGCAGCATTATCTAGAAGTGGATTTGACACTGCTTCCAGCAGTGACTGAACATGGCTGTTGTGACTGCGTCAAAACTTAGTCCCTTTCTGAAAGTTCCTATTTTACAGGGCAAATAAAGGTACCGTTAAAAACAGTAGAGATGCTTTTTAAACTATTACTGACTTACTGAAATGAAGAAGGAGACTGGGTGTGTGTGTGTCTGTACAGGTGCTCCTGTACATGTGGAGTGAGAGGTGGGAGGGAGCAGCCAATGGAAGTGAGCTTGTTCTTAAATTCCTTAAATGTGAAAAATACGCAATATTCCTGTTAAGTAGTTCTAATTATCTCTCTTTCTTGAAGAGTCTTCAATATTGCAAGAAATCAGAAAAATGTTTAAACAAGAACAAAAAAAAATCCCTCAAATTGGTAGACAAACACATGAGAGTCTGACTTTTACACACAGTGCCACATCATATAGGCTATTAGTACTTAAGAAATTGTATTTCTTTACCAAATACTGAATAACTTTCAGTAACAATAACAAACAAACAAGAAATAAGTACCTTTTTGTTCATCCATCTTAGCATACTTTGATGAACAACCCAGGGAATTCAACTACATGGAAACTTTCTCCAGCCAAATGAAGAAATTATCAATGAATCAAACTCCACACCCTACTCAGCAAAAAAAACAAACAAACACAACAGAAAAGCAGAGAGGAACAATGTTGTACCAAATCCGGGTGAACATTACTGAAAAATCAGGAATTTCTTTTCTTTTTCATTTTCTCTTTAATAAAGGGAACTCTGTCATTGCAAAGGTAATTTTCTGCAAGCAGGGAAATATTGTTATGGCAGCTATAGCTACAGCAGAAGTGTAGCATATTTTATTGTATGTCCTCAATAGCAACAAATGGAGTAAGAATAGGAATAGTCTCATAAATCTTAACAGAAGTCTCAGAGGCAAAGCAACAGAGGATTACAGTTGAGTAGAAAAACAATACACACAAATAAATACTATAAATATGTAAAATTGCTAATTAGCTTTTGCAGAGGACAACTATTTTTCAAACTGCACCAACAAGGAACCAATTTATGAACATTTCATTCAGACAAACTGACTCAAATCAAGATTTCTGCAGATTTTTGCATTCAAATGAAAGCAAGTGCTTAATGCTAAGCAGCACCAAAAACCAGAACTGCTTCTTTGTTTTCTGGAGAGGGGAATCATCACAAACTATCTTGGGGTGGCATTTTCCATTGTTTCATAAATGCATCTCTTGTCCCCCTCCTTTTTCCTACACACTTGATGAAGAGCCAATTTTTGGCTGTGGTAAATGTAGCATAAATTGTGCAAATCACTTCTGTGAGCTGGGGAAGTTGAATACTGCCACGTTTGAAACTCTGTAGATTGATGCACAAGTCAAAAGGTCTTTTGGTCCAATACTTTGCAGGACCAGAATTAGCAGGCTGTCTGTACAAGAAAAAAGAATCTATAATGAAGTCCTGTAAGTCAACCATCTCATGCAGACAGCCAATATTATTTGAAATCAAATATCTAATCAGAGCAATTTAGTGCTGGCTTTATGGTTGAGTACTACCAGATGTCTGCTGGAAGTACAACACAGCAGAAAGGGGGCAATTCAGGAGGTTTCTGGAATGTATGGACGATGACTTCCAGCTACAGCTGGTAAGTGAGCCGACAAGGGGTAGCGCCATGCTAGAACTACTGTTTATGAACAGGGAAGGGCTGGTGGAAGATGTAGTGGTTGGAGGTCATCTTGGGCACAGTGACCATGATATGATAGAATTTTCAATACATGGTGAAGTTAGGAGGGTCGTCAGCAAAACCTCTACTTTGGACTTCCAGAGCGCTGACTTTAGGCTATTTTGGATGCTGATTCTGAGAGTCCCTTGGGAAGCAGCCCTCAAAAACAAAGGAGCCCAGGAAGGCTGGGCTTACTTTAAGAATGAAATTATGAAGGCACAGGAGCAGGCTGTCTCTATGTGCTGAAAAAGGAGCTGGCGGGGAAGAAGACTGGCCGGGTTGAGCAGGAAACTATTACAAGAACCCAGTAATAAAAAAGGAGTGTGTCAACTTTGGAAAAAGGGGCAGGTGAATCAGGAAGCATTTAAGGATATTTTAAGTCCATGTAGGAAGAGAATTAGAGATGCAAAAGCTCAGCTAGAACTTAATCTGGCCATCTCTGTAAAGGATAATAAAAAATGCTTTTATAAATACATTTATAACAAAGGAAGAGTCAGGGAAAATCTTCATTCCTTATTGGATGCAGGGGGGCACTTAGTAATGGAGAACAAGGAAAAGGCTGAGTCACTTAACACCACCTTGGTTGGTGGCAGCCAACATGGCTTCACTGAGGGCAAATCATGCCTGAAAAATTTGGTGGCCTTTTACAATGGAACTACAGCATTGGTGTACAAGGAAACAGCAACTGATGTCATCTCCCTGGACTTGTGCAAGGCGTCTGACACTGTCCCATGTGACATCATGCTCTCCAAATTGGAAAAATACGGACTTGATGGCTGTACCACTCGGTGGATAAGGAATTGGCTGGATGGTCGCACTGAAAGAGTTGTGGTAAATGACTCGATGTCAAAATGGAGACCAGTGATGAGTGGTGTTCCTCAAGGGTCAGTACTAGGACTGGTGCTGTCGGCAACATGGACAATGGCATTGAGTGCACCCTAAGCAAGTTTGCTCATGACACCAAATTGTGTGGTGAGGTCAACATGCTGGAGGGAAGGGATGTCATCCAGAGGGACCTTGACAGGTTTGAGAGGTGGGCCCATGCCAACCTCAGGAAGTTCAATAAGGCCAAGGGCAAGGTCCTGCACTTGAGTCGGGGCAATCGCAAGCACAAATACAAGCTGAGTGAAGAATGGATTGAAAACAACCCTGAGGAGGATTTGGGCATGTTGGTTGATGAGAAGCTCAACATGAGCCAGCAAGGTGCACTCACAGCCCAGAAAGCCAACCATGTCCTGGGCTGCATCAAAAGAACCGTGGCCAGCAGGTCAAGGAAGGTGATTCTCCCCCTTTGCTGTGCTCTGGTGAGACACCACCTGGAGTACTGTGTTCAGGTCTGGAGTCCCCAACACAGGATGGACATGGACCTGCTAGAGAGAGTCCAGAAAAGGCCACAAAGATGACCAGAGGGCTGGAGCACCTCTCCCACGAAGGCAGGCTGAGAGAGTTGGGGTTGTTCAGCCTGGAGAAGAGAAGGCTCTGGGGAGACCTCATAGCAGCCTTCCAGTACCTGAAGGGGCCTACAGGAAAGCTGGGGAGGGGCTTTTTACAAGAGTGTGTAGTGACAGGATGAGGGGTAATGGATCAAAACTGGAGGAGGATAGATTTAGGTTAGACATTAGGAATAAATTTTTCACTTTGAGGGTGGTGAGAGACTGGAATAGGTTGCCCAGGTAAGTTTTGGATGCCCCCTCCCTGGAAGTGTTCAGGCATGGGTCAGATGGAGCTCTGACCAACCTGGTTTAGTGGGAGGTGTCCCTGCCCATGCAGGGGGTTGGAACTAGATGATCTTGAAGGTTCCTCCCAACCTAAACCATTCTATGATGATAAAAAGTTCTGTTCATTTAGGGTTAAATTAAACTGCTACTAGGAATTCAAGAGCACCTGGATGATAATGTAACACTGCACACATCTCCCATCAACAAGAGAAGGGAATGCACACCCACTATCTTCCGGCTGTAGGCAGATGAACTCCCTCTCAGTTTTTAGCTTGAGCTGTGACTGAACCAGCAGGACTTTTTGTAATTTTTTTGCTTGCACAGCGGTGACATTTCATTTTACAGTTGTTCTTCATCTTATAGTTTTCTATCCATGACATTTTGTTATTCAGAAGTTTATCCATTAATAACTCCTTCATAAACTTCAGTTCTATGCAATGCCAGCACATAGACCCAGAACCTTTGCACTGCAAAGCCTGGAGGACCTTATTATCTCAAAACCCAGTTTTGGATCCCTTACATTGAAAAATATTTACCCGTACAACTTTTTACACTAAAGAGGCATTAGTACGGATGGGCTACAGAACTGGGGCCTTCAGGCAATACTATGAACAAGAAGATGACCTGCATGTGCTGAATTCTCTCTTACAGCACCTAATGAAGCAAACTTTATTTGCTGCTGGTGGGACTATCTACAGCACTCAAGCTTATGAGTGACTGAATCCCCTCCTGCCATAGCATTTAAAAAATGTTAATAAATCTGACATAGGGCATACTGGGAAGACTTTTAAGGCAAAATAAGGCTTACTTATCCTAGGGTGTGACAGAGCACCTTAATTCTGAATATATCCCTAATGAGGAAATGCACCATTATCAGTAACATCAAAATGTACAGAACTCTGACATCTTGATTCTAGTTGATGATTCCTACCATGCTCCTAGATCATTAGTTGTGAGCCTTTTTCTGGACTGAGGCATTTAATATTAGACCTGAGATATCAAACACAGCATACTGGGTTGCTTCAAACCATCTCTAGTCCTGATTTCTTTCTGTAAATGGAAAATATTTAGCTAAAAGAAACTTTCAAGTCATGTCAGGTTTTGATTTTGTTTTTATTTGTGGCACTAACAGACATCAATATTTTACAATATATAATATATAGTCACCTTAAATGCAGATGGCTAAATATTCTTAATATTCTTCTGTTTTCAACATCACATAGCTATACAGTTTAAATTTCAGCTCAAAAAAAAAAAAAGACTCTGCCACCACTCTGGTCCGTGATTATAAAAATGTAAATGTACAAACTTCCTCATCTTCATTTTCATTACAATACAGGAAATGTGAAAAAGCATTTTCATTTGTCCTTTTTAAGTTAATCAATTTAAGGAAATATTTTCAAAATATGTACAACAACTACTGAAGTAGTTAATATTTGAAAAAGATGCTGCTATAAATACTCGTGAGACAACATACAAGAGCCATATGAATTGGAAACAAAGGGCCAACTTATGCACGACCCAAACAAGAGACGACAAAAGTCCTGTTTAATGAGATAAACCAGCTTCACGTCATTTTGCAGTGCAGGAATGAACTGTAAATTTTGGATCTCTATGCAGTATTCTGAATCCTATTTACAACCTTCACAGACGGTTGCAAAGAGAGATCCTTCAAGGTGTCTCAATATTTTTAAAGTGCCATGAATGTTACTAGGGTTCGGTATATTTCTGTGTATTAGCATTTTATACGTCATATCCCAAAAGTAACTCTTCAACAGACACAGTCTCACATTCATTATCGATTGTCTGCTTTCTCAAAACTCTACCAGAGATATGAAGTTCATCTGATTTTTAAAACCAATGACCCCAGCATACACAACAATTAAAGTCCTTCATAATGTACCATAACTTTTTTCTTGTGATTTTTTAAAATAGATCTTTATTCTCATTTTCATCCTAATTGCTTACAGCCCTTTTCCAAATCAAATAAGCAAGTAAATAGTTTGAAATAGTTACATATATTTAACAAATTGAAATGAGTATTACTTTTCAGATAGCTAGCAAAGTCTTTAATTTTGCCCATAAACACAATTAAGTATTAACACAGGACTGCAGTGTTTATATTTTTATTAACCTGCCAACAAGAACAGTTTATTGGCAACCTTAAATATTCAGAGGTAAAACACAATTCCTTGGCACAGAAGCTTTACAGCAGAGCAACATATCTTCCCCTTAGAACCATTATGCAGGAACACACAGAAAATTAACTACAACTTATTTTGGCTTGTAGACAAAGAATAAACTGAACTTCTTGATGTTTTTTGCCACTTCAGACCTTGAATGATGATTATGGGTGCATACGGGGCTAGATTTTCCAATTACCTGTTCTTTAGACATGATTCAAACGAGCAGAGGGACCTATAACAAAGAAAAGCACATGATCATTCAAGATATTTTTAAACCTCCAACTGTTGACATTGTTAACCAAACATTCTCCTGTGGGGCTGTTTTCAAGCTTGGTCTCTTCATCAGCTCCTTGAGACTACTTAAAGCTTATCGGTTTTTTCTAGCTGTATCAGTTGTTCTAATGAAAGGTGTTATCCTTCCCTAAAACCCCCACACCTACATCCTTAGGTGTTACAGTTGCAACTACAGGGTTACTACAACTTAGGTGAAATGCTTTTATGCAAACGTCCTTCATTTTGTGGAATGAACAGAAACCCAGGCTGTGAGTACACAACATCTGACAGCCAAAATCCGTTCAGTATCAGTGAGCTGTCACTGCTCATAAAAACCAATCAATTAGTACTTTGCTTCCTGATTGAATGATGGAAACTCCCAAAGGCTTTGATTTGGGAAAATACTTAAATGCTTATCTTCCTTCCTACTCCTCAGGTCATCTAAGCATATGCTCAATTTTAAACAGATATGCTAGGGTGCTCTTCCAAAATCAAAGTAACAGAGCTTTGATTCTATCAGAGAGATATATTAAGATCACAAAAGCTAAACAGGAATAATGTATTTGATCAAGTCTAAACTTTCCATTTTGGCCTTAGTATCCATGGCAGAAGCTTTATTCTCGGGAAAAGAAACAGGTCAGGTACAAATTATCAGCAAGGTGAAGAGTTCAAATTAAATTTTATCTTTCAATTAAAACAGAATAACAGCATGCAAACAACGGCCTCTCACTGAGCATGGGAACTAGAATCACTTTATAGGCTCATTTGACTACCTGTGTATCAAGCTCAGCCAACCATTTAGTAGGGCCTCCTGCCCCACTTCCAGCATACCAATGCCAACATCAACTGTGGCCCTGAGTCTGTAATCTCTGTCATTGCTCCCACAGATATGGATAATAAGAAACAGTGTTTCTTAATTCACAATTATACCTCTCTGATTATGTAAGCAGGATAGTCCACTGCTTCACATATAGGTATGGAACTAGGCCACACTTTATAGAAGACAAAGTGCCATCATACAGATTGATGCAT
Organism: Hemiprocne comata; assembly: GCA_020745705.1. Taxonomy (NCBI): domain Eukaryota; kingdom Metazoa; phylum Chordata; class Aves; order Apodiformes; family Apodidae; genus Hemiprocne; species Hemiprocne comata. The sequence goes on from CM036587.1 coordinate 90,197,410, forward strand.
TACTTGCTGGCAATTGATTTAAGATTATCCCAGCGTATACCAGGGACTCATGGCAGTAATTACCTTACCTGGTTCCTTTGACTGCCACCAGAATGATACACTGCATGTATCCAGAGTTCATGTGACTAAATGCTGATGCTGAGCACTAGCATGAACACTTGTGGATACTGTGATGGAGCCACATCAACTTTTAAAATAGTAGCAAGTAAACAGAAAAGGTTGCTTTAGATACAGCTCCAGTCTTCATTGGAAAACACATCAAGAATTTATCTTGCACGTTACCATTAAAATGTGGTCTAAATAAGTAATCTTATCATAAGCAAAAGCCTGTTCTTCAGATACACAACTTGCCTTTCCCCCCTTGTGCAGACACATGCCTCTGCTATATTTCTACCAAATCTCTAGGTACAACTCTACCTAAGGTGAGTAGATGGCATATAAGCAAAAGCAACTTTTATAGCTTCTCTTTGTTGGGTAAGATTTTCAATCCTGCATGGGCTTGTGCTGCAACTATACCTACAGCTAGACATATAACAGGTTATTTGCATGTGTAGTTATGTTTTTTTTCCAGAGATAATCATGGTAAATCCCAAGGCAAGTTACTCAGACACAAAAATACACATGCAGTGATATACAGAATTTCAGAAATCTAGCTAGGTTATTTTGCATTTTCTGAGATAGAAATAAAACATTTAAAAATGAAACATAAAGATCTGAAGTATGTGAATCTGTGATTACAGTTTCTTCATACAATTTAAGGGAAATACTAGGTCCCTTTTAACACCAGAAGCTCAAACAGTACAGCTCTATGACCTGAGTTGTTATCATCAGAATTAGCAGAAATTTGGTCTCAGATCAGCTGTTTATTTCCTAGATCAACTGTTTCTCCTTTGTACACGAGACAGGCTGCATGGCTGGGAAGCAGGCTCCTTGCTAGTGAGACACGTTCATTTCTGAAGACAATTAACCACTAAAGGCACTAGCTCAGCCATCCTGGTTGGTGGCTTTACTTGATGCCACCTCTCTGACTTGGGATGTGACTCCCTCACACTCTGGATGCGTTAAACACCTGCCAGGTTCCTCAAGAGACCATTTTGAAAACTTAAGAAAAAGGTTACTTCCTGTACAGTGTCAGGTCTTTTCCAGTTTGGTAAGTTAATTCCTACCCAGTAACACATCTGTGTCTCTGTTCCCTTTGGGTAGGATCTGTAGTCGAACCACTTTCTGGCAGGTCTCTGTACTGCACTGCATTGGGGTTAAACCATTTTACTGAGCAGGCCCAAATGGGCTTGGCACCCACAAGAATTTTCCTTTAGGAGTCTGTGGACAGCAAGTGTGCAATAAAACAGAAGCCGTTTCTTCAAAACAAAGTATGATTTATTTCCCAACACAGACCCAGTACTCCAAGAAATGGCTTAAGGAATAGCCAGAAGACCTGTGTGCCTGCTGTCTACTTCTTCATCCCTCAAGTACCTATTTTTGCTCTGGTTTCTTTTAGGTGACCCAATTACAGCCTGTGTGGAGCAGACCCTGACTCTCAGCAAGGCAGGATCAGCTTGCAGCAATTTCTCTCCTCCCTTCCTGCACAGTGGATCTTTTAACCTTAAAGTTCACGACTTTAGCAAACAGCTGTGTAATCAGGGGTGGAGTGGAGGAGTTGCCTTTTCACGGATATTAATAGAGTTCAAATATTCGTTGGGATGCTCCTTATCTAGGCAATTGGTTGCTTTTTATACTTGGTTCCCCTGACAGCCCTGTTTGATCTACTTCCATTGCAAACAACCCCTCATAAATAAGCACCGAGTCATACATAACTAAGCAATGCAGATTCTTCCCAGTTCCCCATAATATTAGCTAAATAAATGACTTCACCATAAGAAGCCATTGGTCCAGCAAACTTCAAGAAGACAATGGAAGAGAAACAGACAATTTCAGAACTGAACTACCTACTCTGCAGCCTAGTTGCAACCAAAATCATCTAGAAAGCAAGCCAAAAATGGCTCTGTGCTCACACCTCATAATTGTGACATCAAAGATCTTTGACAGAAGAGGCAAAACAAAGAAAAAAGCTTGTTTCTGCCCAGGCACAAAACCACCTGCCAGCCACTGTCTACCAAAAACTTAGTGTTGCTCGGAGACATCTTCTTCAGCTGTAAAAGATGAAATCCCTGACAAGCTGCTATCATGTTCTCCTCTAACGATTCAACTTTTGCTGTCACAAGTTGTCCAACTGCAGGAAAGGATTTCCTGTGTTAAATGAGAGCCAAACACTAATGTTAATATGACCTGGATAGAAACTCTTTGAGAAATCTGGCAACATTTTTCTTTAATCAGTGATCAAGGGCGTGAGATCTCAGATGTCAGTGATATGATGACTTTGGCATATACAAGACTTAGCTTGCATATCCAGTATCACGAAGGACAACACAGTACTAACAAAACCATACTCTGTCTTGGAGAAAATGCTGCTCTCTCTTATTTTCATTAAAAAACCTATAGAGTAAGAAATGTACACTTCTGTCATTTCAATGTCAAAACTACCAAAAATTACTCTGTCTTGAAAATGAAAGAAGACGGGCACAGTATTCAGCAGAATACATCCCTATATCAACTTTATTGGCCTGCACTGGCTATACAACTATTTTGAAATAAATCCCTAAGGATATGATAAAGACTTTTTTTAAGGAGTAGAGATACAGTTCTCCTCAAAGACTTCTGCAGGAGTAATGCAGTTGGAAGAACTCAGAAAGTTTGGAAGTCAGGAAGAATCTGGAAAGATCTAAAAAACACCTGCATTAAGTATTCTTGGATGTCCAAATCCCCCTTTTCTGTAATCTGCTGAAGTGGGGAAATAAAGGCCTGATCTGGAGTATTACTTCTTCATGATTTGTAGTCTTAAAATCATAGACTATTTCTAATTGGAAGGGACCCCTAAGGATCATTAAGTTCAACTCCTAGCTTCTTGCAGGACTACCTAAAACTAAACCATATGACTAAGACCGTCGTTCAGACACTCCTTGAACTGACAGGCTTGGTGTCATGTCCACTTCCATAGGGAGGTTGTTCCAGTGATCAACCACCCTCTCAGTGAAGAACCTTTTCCTGACGAACTTCCCCTGACACAGCCTCATTCCACTTCCTCGTGTCCTGTCACTGGTCACCAGAGAGAGGAGATTGGCACCTCCCCCTCCACTGCCACCCTTGAGGAAGTTATGGACTGTGATGAGGTCACCCATCAGCCTTTGCTTCTCCAAGCTGAACAAACCAAGTGACCTCAGCCACTCCTCATGACAGTATGCAGAATAAAATTTTTCACAAGCAAAATAACTGCATATCCAGGTTTCTGTTTGCATGCTAATGTAGAGTTCCCTGAAACACCAATTTGTTTGTGCCATTTGTATGATTCTGAGAATTACTACTACTACTACTTTTTATTGTTAATTTTTTTTTAATTGTTAAAATTTGACAGTATTTTTTAAATTACTTCAGAGAGGATAAGTAAGAAAGGTTAAAGCCTATTGACACATTTATGGCTAGAATCAGCAAAACCATGTGTTGGGAAAACATCTACTTTTGTACATTCCCTACAGTCCTTGGACCAAAGTCCATTCTTGGATACTACAGTGTAATACTGGGATGACACTAAGGCCAGTTGATCTGCCTCTCTCTACTAGGAAGGTCACAACAATCCCATGCAATGCTACAGGCTTGCGGAAGAGTGGCTGAAAAGCTGCCCAGAGGAAAAGGACCTGGGGGTGTTGGTCAGTAGCAGGCTGAATATGAGCCAGCAGAGTGCCCAGGTGGCCAAGAAGGCCAATAGCATCCTGGCTTGTACCAGAAATAGTGTGGCCAGCCGGAGTAGGGAAGTGATTGTCCCCTTGTACTTGGCACTGGTGAGGCTGCACCTTGAATACAGTTTTGGGCCCTCAACTACAAGAAAGACATTGAGGTGCTGGAGAGAGTCCAGAGAAGGGCAGGGAAGCTGGTGAAGGATCTGGAGAACAAGTCTCAGGAGGAGCATCTGAAGGAATTGGGTTGTTTAGCGTGGAGATAAGGAGGCTGAGGAGAGACATGATCGCTCTCTTCAACTACCTGAAAGGAGGTTGTAGTGAGCTGGGGGTTGGTCTCTTCTCCCAAGCACAAGGGATAGAAATGGCCTCAAGTTATGCCAGGAGAGGTTTAGATTGGATATTAGGAAAAAATTCTTTATTGAAAGGGTTTTCAGGCACTGGAACCCAGTTCCCTGCCCAGGGAAGTGGTTGAGTCACCATCCCTGGAGGTATTTAAAAGATGTGTAGATGTGGTGCTTATGGACATTGTTTAGTGGTGGACTTGGCAGTGCTAGGTTAACAGTTGGACTTGATAATCTTAAAGGTCTTTTCCAACCAAAAGAATTCTACGATTCTATGATTCTAAGAAATGTAGTGTAACTCGAGGTAAGAAGAATAAATCTTGACCGAAGAGATAAGTGAACTTACTCCAAAGACCACACCCGGGCAACTGAACATTTAGCTGTCTGGGAGCTGACTGACCCATAGCTGACTGTAGAAAGATGCCTCATTCAATTAATAAAGTTCAGACATTAAAATGACCCCACAATTTTAGTGACAGCTCTCAGCATGTGCAACCAAGGTGTAAGTGTTGGGAATCAAGGTCTAGGACACAGTACTGAAACTAGGAGAGAATCACTGAATCACAAGATCGTCATGGTTGGAAAGGACCTCTGAGATCACTGAGTCCAACCATCAACACAAAAAAAGCCCCAAACACAAACAACCACACACACTCCACCAGAAAACACCCACTAAAAACCCCAAACACCCTACAACCTCAGCCACTAGAGCATGCCCTGAAGTGCCACATCTACATGTTTCTTGAATACCTCCAAGGATGGTGACTCCACCACCTCCTGGGCAGCCTGTTCCAGTGCCCGAGCACTCTTTCAGTACAGAAATTTTTCCTAATACACAATCTGAACCTCCCCGCTGCAACTTCAGGCCATTCCCTCTAGTCAGTATCTCATATCTGATCTTTCTTAGGTTCACTTTGTCTAAAGGACATCCAGTATTATCTCAGATTCACAAGAATGAAAAGGGCATGAAAATGCTTTCTGAAATGACATTAATGCTCTTAATGTTCTCCCGAAAAAAAAAAGTATTGACTATTCATATGGTTGCATACATGCACAGGCATGTTTTAGTCTTAATAGTATGGTTTAATAGAGGTTTAAAGGTTTGAAATACACTCCTGATCTTTGATTCAGTTAGAGAAAACAGTGAATGTACCTTCTGCTGATGGAAGAAAGAAACGTGTGGCTAGAACAGCTTATAAATGGCTCTTGCAGCACAGGAAGCCTAGGTTGTTTCATCGACAATAAAATATAAAAGTACATTTACCTTTTTTAACTTTGCTGCTCCAGCACCAGAGCGAATGGCCTCCAGTAGGGCTTGCCTCGCATCCGCAGGGTTACCTGTAGCTGTGGCAGAGAATTTAGGAGGTGCTGCTGCCAGCTGAGTGGGAGGCGGTGGTGGTGGATGGGCAGGGGCGGGTGGGATACAAAGCTGCCCTTCCTGGGGGTCTTCTATCTTCTGCGAGGACAGTTGTGTGTTCCTAAAACTCTGTAACTCTTCAGATGCCGGTGAGGAGACCTGCTCATAATGCAGTTGAAAGGAGGTAATTAATATTAAGCATGACTAAACTAATTATTTGACATTTTTTGTACTTTCAATACCCTGATTTCACTTTATTTGAATGATGTAAAAGACACAGAACTTTTGTTTGCTCATGGGGTTGAACATCTGTTACTACTCACTCATATCACTCAGCTGGGCTGATTACCAGCATCAAGGATTTGGCATTGACTCTGCCTCAGAAACTCAACCTTTATTTACTGTGAGATCCAGCATCCTGTAACTCTTCTTGGCACATAAGGGAAGAGAGAGATTTGGACTTGGTATTCATTTGGAAACAACCACAAGGGTTTTGGAATCAGGAAGATATATTAAGGCTGCAGAAGCCACCCAGGAGTCTTGTTACTTTTTTTCAGTCTGGGCTGCACAGGCAATCTCAGATGACAAGGAGGCTCTTCTAGATCTGAGCTCTAAGGCGTGGCTTCATTCAAAAAAATGCTGTTAAACCTAAAGTTTCCAGTTATACTAAAAAAAAAAAAAAAAAGGAACAGAGAGAACTACGTGAAAGCACTGAGAACAAAATCAATTGATTGCTCTTCCAAGCATGTTTCAGTGGAATTTCTGAAACTAAAATTTCTGTATGAATTATCAGCTTGGAAACTCCTGCTACTTTAAACAAATGCAGGGGGAGAAGGCAAATTCTCAGACTAAGTCAGCTTTTCCGTCAACTGCCTCAACAAATATTTTTGCCGTTACCAACATTACTAGTAATGATCATGACAAATTGTTAGTAATTACAATGATTTGTCGATTATTAGGAAATTCAGTACCATGTGCCAAATGGGAGATTTTCAAGCAGATGCATTAGCATTCTTTTCTCAGAGAAACTGAGGCACAAAACTTCTCTAATGGAAAATGAAAGGATTCATCACCCATCAAATAATCCACATTCAGAAAGCTCCTGTATTCTACTCCTTCACTGTACACATGAACTCAAAATACATGGGAATAATGTCACGTCTGATAAAACATGAACATTTGAGATAACATGAAAGGGACAGCCCTTTCACCATAGAACATCTATATCTTGCCCTGTACACATACAAACATGATGCTTTACCTAGCACAGGTGACATGGTGTGAAAAAGAAGCAGATAGTTTCTAGGCAACTTCCTTAAAATGATGGCAAAAGCTTCCCTGCTGGAGGAAAGTATTCCAAAAAGTCTCCGTGATAATACACTGCCACTTCATTGTCAGAGCCTTTTTTACACAAATTTACATTTTTTACCAATGAACGCAGAATGCAGTTAAGTATATATAAGGATGGCTGCTGCCTAGCACGTCCTGCTCTCAGGCTCAGAAGAAGCTGTACCCTACCTGCAGCAAGGGCAGTAAGATATTTTGAGGGATAAAGTAATTCCCTAAGACAGGCAAGAGGTTCTTTCTATCTGTGCCAGCTATCTGGATATGTACTAATGACCTCAGTCATTGCACGAGAGAAATGGGAACCTCCTTGCCAAATACACGTGACTGGTTGGATTAGTGAACTGAGTAAAAACTAAGGCTAGAACAATTCAAGTTTTGGCTATTGGGAATAAAAGATGCTTTAATGATTAGGTAAATCTTTCAGACAGAAGGAATTATCCTGCTCTGGTGAAAGCTGATGTTCCATGAACATCAATTAATTGCATACAACTTGCATGCACCAGCTCATTTTAAAAGACAGTTTGTGTGAAGAAGCCCTAGTGTGTTTTCAGGTAACTGGAAATGAATGCATCCCGTAGGTAACACAAATATATTAATGTAACTGCATACTCCGAAAGTAAAAAAACCCTCCATCTAAATGTGAAAATGATGAACATTTTACGTCTTCTACGTACACTGCCTGTAATTGATTTGGATTTCTACATGCTTCTTTCTCAGCTAAAACCACACAATTTGAAAGAGTGTTAAGTTTTATACCAGAGGATAGGATTGCACCCACTATGCCATCTGCCTAAGTCAGATCTGGTCTTGTGTCGTATTACTTGCCCCTCAACATTTCTCTTTGCAGCACAAAGTTTAGTTTGTGGCATATCTGTGTTTATTCAAAATACCCAGTAGGAACAGCCTGCACTTAAAAGATCATTCACCATCTTGATTTCTTACCTTTTTCAGCTTTGAGATGCCACTGTGGCCTCTAATGGCTGCTAGCAGGGCTGAGCGCTCATTCTCTGGCTCAGCATATGAGGGTTTCCTGTGATTGCCATTTAGTGCACTGTCTGAAACCTAGAAAATGAAAAAAAAACACAACAGCCTCACACTGTTATTAGATATTTACTTAGAGATAGTTTGCAACCACTTTTAAAAATATTTTTGGCACTTGTACCAGAACAAGCTGTGGGGGCTAATTGGTCTGTCTTCTTTCGGGCCTGGTTTTACAAACTTTACTGACACTGAACAGTGAGGGTATGTATAGAAAGTAATGCTGTACTTACAGATGCAGTCTCATATCCCCTGAGCATGAAATTGGTGGCAAGCTAATATTGCCTACTAATACAAAATGCAGTTTTCTTTCATAGCAGGTATTATAAGTTTTCTCCATGCTGTGTGTTCCTGTTTTTACGTAACACACTGAAATGCGGGTTCAGCTCTGAGGTTAACCTCAATTACCTCTCCTTTATGCTGAATCTCTGCCATCTCTGCCTCTTCTAGCTAGTACAGCAGCAATGGTGTTGCATAATATACAGGATGTGCAGAATAAGCAGTGGCTTGGTCTGTATTTTGCCATTATAAATTTTTCAAATGCCTTGTGTTCTCCAGCTCACCAGCAACTGAACCAGTTATAAAACCTCTGGTGTCTGACAGGGTGAATACAGGACTCTGCATTCGGAACAGGATAAAAAAAAGTTTCCACTTTACCTTTCTGAGTTTCTCCTTTCCCCCTCCTGTTTGAATGGCTTCCATTAGGGCACTGTGCAGTGACGTGTCTTTTGGAATTGGTTTTTGGACAACAGGTTTGAACTTCTTCTTTGGTCCAAAGATATTGGTCTGCACGCTAATATCCAGTTCACTGATCGCATTAATATCTGAATCATTAGGTTTCTCCTCCTGTTCTGACTCTGTGTTTGCTGCTGCACCATTTAGTTCCAGTGAAGCTTTAAGTGGACTACCTTGTACACCGTTAGCAGTAGGCCATTTAGTGCCTCGGAAAGGTGAGCTGAAAGAGGGTGGGACTCCCTGGAGATCAGGAGACTTGAGAGATGAGGCTGAGTTAGTATGGGGCAAAGTTTCACATTTCTGGTCAAACAGCATCTTTTTCTCTGCTATACTTTGTTTGCTGTTTAAAGGATGATCATCATCTGCACTGTTGTTATCCTTTGAAGAGGATTTAGTAAGTGGGACACTGGCATTCTTTTTATAGAAACTCGCAGGAGTTGCTTGATTTGGTGCCCTGATGTTAACTACTTTGTTTTCCACACCAGAATTATCACCAGGTGTAAACCTCTGGGATGCTTTTGGATTGCAAGTAAAAATACTTGAAAGTATTTCTTTTGTTTCTGATGATTCTGTTTCCACTGGGCTGTATTTGGCCACAATAATACATCTTTTTGGTGAAACTTCTCCTTCAGTTTTAACCTCTCCTGCCCCTTGCTTATTTTCATCTTTCTCATGAGATTCCAGAGATTCAGACTTAAAGGTAGTTGCATTGATGTGTCTTGCAATGGCAGAAGCAACATACTGACTTGAAGTTCTCCTCTGTGGCTTTAGAAATGGAAACTCCAGCTTGTCCTTACTAATGGCTGGTGCCACTAATGGTGTTACCTGAGACTGTGTAACTAGTTTGGTCCTTTCATTCTCAGGCTGTCTTTCAGCCACCTGGCTAGTAACAGTTTGTGGTGCTACAGGTTTTGGAGCTGCAAGACAGACAGGTTTGTGCTCATGTTTTACAGCAAAGGGCTTAGAGTTTGTGGTGACTACTGACTTTTTAGGAAGATGCTCAGCAGAGTCATCACTTTGTTTTTCCATAGAACTTGACCTCCAGAATGCCTTCACTTTCCCAAGATGAATTTCCTCACTTTCATCTGTAGAGGTACCTGGTATGTGCTTACTGACACCAGTGTTAGGACCTATAAGGTTGCCTAGTTCATCTATTTTAATGGCACCAGTGGAGAGTGAAACTCCTCTATTGAAATGTTTTATTTCAGGTTTGGGAGGGACGACTTTAAAGGTTGTCAAACCCATTTTAGGTTCATAATTTGTTCCTGAATTCTGGGCACGATGACACCATATGGGTGTTGATGGGACTTCTTCTACTTCAATTTTTTTTGCTGGTGGCCATTTGATTTCTAGCTCTGATTTGCTTTTTTTCAGAGATCTTTCCTTGTTACTATATTCATTAAATGAATTTATCCTCTCTTTTGCTGTACTGACTTCAGCTTTGGCCTTGAAGTGAGATGGAGTCAGCTTAGATTTACATTCCTCAGATTTCACACCCTGTTTTGGGGGGAGTTCCAGTCTTGAGTTCCTTTCATTTCTTTTTTCAAAGGAGGATGTGAGAGATTCAAACATATCTCTTCTCTGTTCCACAGGTAAGTGACTGAATTCATTTTCAGATGGTTGCTGATGTATTAGGTCCTTGGATATGCATACAGCTCCACCATCTGTGTGTTCCTTATCAAAGGAACCTGCATTGTTGTTTTTGTTCGTACAGTTTCTTGTATTAACAGAGTCAGCTGAGATATTTCGTGAAACCCTTGTCTCTGTCTCTTGACTTCCAGCCAAGTCAGAGGTGCTAAATTCTGGAACATCATCTATGACTGTTACTGGAACAGAAATGGTAACATCTTGGGCAGCTTCAACTTTTCTTACATGTGGGCTCAACACTTCATAGATGTACTTGGAGTCAGAGCTATTTATACCATCCACTGCTGCAAAATACAACATTACATATAGGTGTATTTAGGCAATATGACTTTAAATTGCATAAACAGCCAGTAAGAGCTTAAATGGATCAGATATTTTAGTTACACTAACAGGAATCTATTTATGTCTGTATTACAAAAACGAGATCCTGGGTCCTTTTTATTGTCTGGTTGCTGATTAGGATCAGCCAAATATTCCTGCAGTCCTCCTGCTTCAGCCAGTGGGAAACATACAAATGCAGCTGAAAGCAGAATTTAATCTATTGTTCATACCTTATCTTTGACTAACTTCTCTCAGTGATAAACATTTCACCACATGACTCCAAAGGAGAAACATTTCTGAGAAACAGCAAGCAACTCCAAATTATGTTTCCCAGACCTGGTTAGTAATAACAGTCCAGCTGAAGGATTTCCTTGAGCAAGCGAGCAAAGAAACAGTACTTGTGTTTTTTCCTCCATTCTTCTCACCCTTCATTACCAGGGACTCCAGAAGCCTCATTGTGCAACAAGCTTAAGTCTCCTCTCAAATTTGCTGGTATAAATCAAGGGTTACAACACAGAAGCTAAGAAATTGCAGTGGTAGAGAACTCACAGAAATTAAATCATAATCAAGTCCACTGCGGAAGTACTTAAATAAAGATGGGATGTTTAAAAAAAGCAGTCAACATCATTCGGTGACAAACCATTAAGAGAGAAATATTTTTATTTACAGTAGGGAAAAAGAGCACAATGGAACATTTTATCTCTTCCCACTGTTTCTTTTAATGTTTTTGGATTTTAAGATACATCTGCTACCTCAGAGGAGGCACTGGGTACACAACTGTCCCCTGCTTCTCCACTTCATAATGATAAAATACAAAACAAAGGCATTGTTCATTAAACATGGAGCTAAATTTGCAACTGATTTATTGTGTCTGAAGTCAATGAAATTATACCAAATTTGGCTGATAAAATGTGTCCATAAACTGTTGTTCATCTCTTTTTGGTATCAGTCATCAAAATAAAATGACAATCTGATAAGCAGCTTGAAAAATGTTCAGTGAGAGTCTATGAAGAGTGGCTGTTCCAGAAGCAAAGGGAGAGCAGCCACTCTGGGTTGAGCACATTCTGCCTTAGACCTGTGAGTTGCTCTCAGTGATCTTAGTGAGAAATGTGCAGGTGTCTCAGAGTACAGCATGACCCTGCATCTCTGGCTATGCCTCCCTCTTTCGTACTTTAGAGTTAACACACTTCCCTACCTTCTAAATCTTCATCCAGGCCTGCCAAAGTCTGCTGGAGTTGTGCAGCAACTAATATATCCCCATTTTGATGCTCAGCTGAAGCCACTTCTTCATCTGTCCTGCTAAATGAAAGAGGAGAAAAAAGGTTGAGTCTACCACTTTATTTGCTTTGCACTGTTGCTCTGACATTCATTATCATTTCAGCCCCTTTTGTTCCACTGGGGTTCTGAAACTCATTCCCCAAAGTATGAGAAATATGCAGCCTTGGGGAGACACACCACCACACTGACACATCCACATCTAGGAAGGGTCTCTGTGGTGCCTGAGCATACTCAGTGTGCTGGTGATCCAAAGATTAGGATTAATAAAGCCTGTCACAAATAAATGGTCTGGCTTCACTGTGAAGTACATGCTTCAGCTGGGCTGCAGAAAAGCAGGGTATGCCAAGGCAAAGGTTTTGCATATCCATATAATTTTAAAGTGGACCACTAGCCTGTGCACATGCTGTGCCAGTGTATCTGCACCTTAATTAAATACAAATTGCATGGCAATGAAAAATAAATACAGCTCAGTACTGTTAGCCAATCACACTGCATCCTGAGGGGAGGGAGGGAAGGAGGAAAGAGAAACTAATCCCTTGAGAGCTGTTTCTAATGAAGCATATCAAGCAGCTTGATTTTGCCAGAAAAGAACACCATGGTTTTTGATGAAGTTGTACAATGAAACAAGTCTGAAATCAGAATGAGTGCCAAGTGTTGCCCAGCCTTATTAAAAGAAAAAAAGGAAAAGAAGATGAAACGAAGAAAATCTTGCAAAAAAGAACTAAAATTAAAAAAAATACGTATGGAAACCTGTTAAACAACAGACACGCTGTTTCTCAGGAAGAAAAATCTTGGCTAGCAGAGCTTTTCTATATAAATCTTGGAAGCTAGGGTTTCACATTGTGCAATTTTTTCCATCTACCTGTTCCTCATCTGAATTGAAGACACTGTTGTCTGTGACACTGTATCTAAGTCTTGCCCTTGTGATTAGCCTATTGAAAAAATAATTTTCCATTCTAGCCACACCTAAACTAACTGGTCAGGTGAAGGAGATTTGCCCTTTTCAAGATCAGACCCTTATTATCACAGACGATGTACTTTTTTGGCAGTTAACTGAACACTATCTAAAAAAGCCACTTTTCTGCAGCCCTTTGAGATAATAAATCAGGGATGCTTCCTGACTTTGATTTAAATTATGTCTAACAGTGTAGCTTTCTTTTTTGCTATTTTATGGTTTGATTTTTCCCTCACTCATAACAGGAGCAACTAAAAGCACATGTTGAAGCATCAGATATTTTATTTTACTTTATTTATTTATTCTGCATTCACCTTTTTTTTTATGTCTTTCGTAAAAGTCCTGGAACCCAGTTCTTCTACTTTCACCTAAACTGTCTTGCACTTATAAAGCTGAGTTCATGTATGTGGGAATAAATGAAAACAACAAAACACATCTGCAAGGAAGCCTTCCAGAACTCTTTTCACCTACACATCCTTTTCCTAAATAGGGATGAATTCAAGGTGGCAAAGCTACGTATGTGCCTAAATGGTTTCCTAAACTGGGATTGAAGACAGAAATATGTATTGGTTGGTTAAATACAGAGGAAGAGACAAAGTGCTCTGCAACTGCAATACAATTTCCTCCAACATTTGCCACTGACCTGAGCTTTGCCAAGCCCTGAACATCCCCAGCAGCCAGCCTGCACTGATGATGCTCAGGCCCAGCACCCACACTGGTAAACTGTAGACTCATGGTAAACTGTTTTGTCCTCCTGCTGGATTAAGCGAAAGGTGGCACAATCAGAGTCTCCAGTAGAGGCAACTAGTGATGTTAAGACTGCAATCCTACCACATCCTGAAGCATACACAGACATACAAATCAACGAGACTACTCATCTGAGCAATCCGACAAAAAAGATTTAAGTGTACTACAGCATTCAGATAGAAGCCTGGCAAAAAAAGCTTTACTTGAAAGTGGCAAAAAGAATGAACCAACTGAATTTCATATTGGTTTTGCTGTGGAAAGTTTTCCAAAATGAATAAAAAATACTCTCCTCTGAGTGCATTTTAAACCAATGTATTTGCAAACTCAGGGAGAGCACTTTTGAGAGAAGAATCATTCAAACTGCACCAGCTAAGCAACAGGTCTATCCAGTGTGGAAGGCAAATATTGCTTTCCTCTCTACAAAGCTGGTCTTGCAGGACCATTGTCCACAGCTGGAAGCAAACTACTGACACAAAATGAGACTCTTTGTCTAAGGTACTGTGAAGAAATCGTTTCCAAGGCCTTGGAAGAAAAATTTGTAAACCTGTATCTATCAGCGAGTAAGACCTAACCTTCATGAAGATCATGCCAACTCACTACTTTCCTGGTACCTGATCATATCTTTCTGTCTATTGCCTGATCGTTCTATAATACAGCTAAAATAATTTAATCATAGAATAGAATCATAGAATGGTTTGGTTTGGAAGGGACCTTCAAGATCATCTAGTTCCAACCCCCACCATGGGCAGGGACACCTCCCACTAGCCCAGGTTGCTCAAAGCTCCATCTAACCTGCCCTTCAACACTTCAAGGAATAGGGCACCCAAAACTTCCCTGGGAAACCTGTTCCATTCTCACTACTCTCACAGTGAAGATTTTCTTCCTAATGTCTAACCTAAATCTACCCTATTCCAATTAAAAGCCATTCCTCCTTGTCCTATCGCTACGTGCCCTTGTAAAAAGTTCCTCCCCAGCTTTCCTGTAGGCCCCCTTCAGGTACCAGAAGGCTGCTATGAGGTCTTCCTAGACCTCATAGTCTTCTCCAGACTGAAAAACCCCAACTGTCTCAGCCTCTCTTCATAGAAGAGGTGCTCCAGCCCTCTGATCATCTTTGTGGCCCTTCTCTGGACTTGCGCCTACAGCTGCATGTCCTCTTCATGTTGAGGGCTCCAGAACTGGACACAGTACTCCAGGTGGAGTCTCACAAGAGCAGAGTAGAGGGGGAGAATCACCTCCCTTGACCTGCTGGTCATGCTTTTGATGCAGCCCAGGACATGGTTGGCTTTCTGGGCTGCAAGTGCACCTTGCTGGCTCATGCTGAGGTTCTCATCAACCAACACCACCAAGTCGTTCTCGGGCTGTTCTCGATCCATTTCCCACCCAACCTGTAATTTTGCTTGGGATTGCCCCTACCCAGGTGCAGGACCTTGCACTTGGCCTTACTGAACTTCATGTGGTTTGCATGGGCCTACCTCTGCAGCCTGTCAAGGTCCCTCTGGATGGCATCCCTTCCCACCAGCATGTTGACCCCACCACACAGCTTGATGATATCAGCAAACTTGCTGAAGGTGCACTTAGTGCTACTGTCCATGTCGCCAACAAAGATGATAAACAGCATCAGTCCCAGTACTGACCCTTAAGGAATGCCACTCATCACTGGTCTCTATTTGGACATCAAGCTGTTGATGACAACTCTTTGAGTGCAATCATCCAGCCAATTCCTTATCCACTGAGTGGTCCATATTTTTCTAATTTAGAGACCAGGATGTCATGCGGGACAATGTCAGATGCTTTGCACGAGTCCAGGCAGATGACATCAGCTGCTCTTTCCTTGTCCACCAACACTGTGATCCTGTCGTAAAAGGCCACCAAATTTCTCAGGCATGATTTGCCCTCAGTGAAGCCATGTTGGTTGCCACCAACCACCTTTGCATTTTCTATGTGCTTTAGCAGAGCCTTCAGAAGGATCTGTTCCATGAACTTGCCAGGCACAGAGGTGAGACTGAATGGCCTGTAGTTCCCCAGGTTCTCCTTTTTTTGAAAACAGGGGTTTCCCTTTCTCCAGTCTGTGGGTACTTCACCAGACTGCCACTACTTTTCAAATATGATGGACAGTGGCTTTGCAACTTCATCAATCAGTTCCCTCAGGAGCTGCAGATGGTCTCAAACCTGGGTGGTTTGGCCAAGAGCCCTTGCCGGTGAAGACTGAGGCAAAAAGTCGGTGAGTACCTATGCCTTCTCCATATCCCACATGACCAGTTCTACTGTTTTCTTCTGGAGAGGGCTCACATTGCCCTAGTCTTCCTTTTATTACTGACATACCTGTAGAAGCTTTTACTGTGACCCTTGATGTCCCTGGCGAGATTTAATTCTATGTGGGCTTTAGCTTTCCTAACCTGATCTCTGGCTGCGTGGACAACTTCTCTGTACTCATCCCAAGCTGCCCATCCTTGCTTCCACCCTCTGTAGACTTTCTTTTTACATCTAAGTATGTCCAGGAGCTCCTTGTTCCTCCATACTGGTTTCCTGGCATTCTTGTCTGCTTTCCTTTTTGTTGGGACACATTGCCCCTGGGCTCCAGGAGGTGATCCTTGACTATTGATCAGATCTCTTGGGCTTCTCTCCCCTCCAGGGCTTTAATTCTATGGTACCCTACCAAGCAAATCCATGAAGAGGTCAAAGTCTGCTCTCCTGAAGTCCAGGATAGTGAGCTTGCTGCACACCATCCTTGTTTCCCTAAGGATCCTGAATTCCACCATTTTGTTGTCCCTGCAGCCAAGGCTGCCCTTAAGATTAATGTTGTCCATCAGCCTGTCCTTGCTGGTGAGAACAAGGTCCAGCATAGCACTTTTTCTCACTGGTTCCTCTATCACTTGGAGAAGGAAATTGTTGTCAATGTATTCCAGGAACCACCTGGATTGTTGGTGCCTTGCTGTGTTGTCCTTCCAACAGATACCAGGGTGGCTGAAATCCCCCATGAGGACCAGAACTCATGAATGCTCCTATCTGCCTATAAAGGGCCTCCACCACTCGGTATTCCTGGTCAAGTGGCCTGCAGCAGACCCCATTATGATACCACCTCCCCCGTCTGCCCTTTATCCCTGACCCATAAGCTCTCAGTCAGCTCCTCATCCAGCCCCAAGCTGTCCTTCTTAAAGAACTTGCATCCACCCATTCCCAAGTGCCAGTTGTAGGAATCATCCCACCACATCTCAGTGATGCCAATAACATTGTAGCCCTGCAGGCACGCCCATGTCTGTAACTCCTCGTTTGTCCCCCATGCTACGGCTCTCATTGCTAAAGTTGTCTGCACTGGGCTTTCTCGAGGAAGTAATGGAAACTACTGGCTTGAGAATTTTACGGGCAATTTATCTAGGAAAATGTATTTGGGACTGGAACGGGATTCCTGGGCTCCAAACATGCAGTATGGGTCCATTGCTTTGACCAGCTCTTTTCTCATGTCAACCAGTAGGAATCTTTTAATGACTTATAGCGAAATTGTCTTCTCCTTGATGGACACAACAGTCAGCAGAGGTCTCTTTCATTATCCTCTGAGTACTTATGCAGTGACTATACATAATTTGCCTCTCAATCTCTGCTTCAATCTCCATATCTGGACAACTGGGATAGCAATATCTAATTCAAGGATTTTTTTTCTAAAGGAAAGAGAACAATGCAGTGAAAATGAAAGGCTTCTTATTTGCTCTTACAGAGGGATCTTCAGAAAAAGATCTTTTCTTTTACATTTCCAAATTCCTGAAAGATCTATTGTTCACTTCATCTCCAAACTCACTTACCTACAAAGTGAGCCAGAAGGTTCAAGGAAAGGCTGGATGTGGCACTTAGTGCCATGGTCTGGCTGATGTGGTGGTGTTAGGTCATAGGCTGGACTTGATTACCTTAAAGGTCTTTTCCAGCCTTGGTGATTCTGTGACTCTGTACAGATTAATCACAGAGCTCTTCTTAAAATACTTAGCATCGGGAATTTAAAATGTGACACGTTTTGTGAGGCAAAGGTCTAGTAGCTTCCAGTAGCTCACAGGATTTATAAATACGCTTAAAAAGACTTTCTCACAACAGTATTTGGGAATGGAAAACAAAAGGGTTTCTTTTTTTGTTCATAGCCTTCTTCTCTTCTAACCCTATACACTTTTCTTTTGTTTTGGCCAGAATCCAAGAAAAATATGACTTATTCTGATACCATGTTTTACATTCTGGATAAACATTACCAGTGGTATTTTCTCACACACACTTTTTTGACATAGGGAAGAACTTGATAACCTTTACGCTGCCTTCCTGGTAAAATGTGAGGCATTAAAAATACAGCACTGGTGAGCATTCAGCCCAAGCTCAAAACGGCAACTGTGCAGAGTTCCTGGAAGCCTGAGTACTTATTACTTATGCAGATTAGCAGAGATTTGTGCAAAAGCACAGAACGGAGCAAAGTGACTACTAAACTACAGTCTTCAGTGTTCCACGGAGCTCAGGCTACAACACATAATTACTCCTCGGCACTCATTTGCACAGTTGGAGACAAAATGAAACTTACAGCAGCTTTTCATCAAATTAGTGCCATGGGAGATGGGTATTTATGAGAAAGTTTACATTCTAAGAAAGAGAGAAAATTCTCTGATAAACCTAGCTGGGAATGCTGCATTAAAAAGAAACCCAAACCAGTGGTAAGACAACAGATTTGCAATGACAGAATCTGCCAGTTAAGAGTAGCTTTACCTGGGGCTCTGCAAATGATAAAACTGATCCAAGTGTCTTTGAGTACTTCTCAGGAGTTTTGGTGAGCCTAATGTATGGTACTAGAGCTAGAGACCACAAATCCCACTGTAACTGTTTAAATACAATACAGACCTATGTAAACTCCAGAGAAGTGACTGAGGAAGAGATTCAGTTATCTAAACCTGGGCACTTGGTGTCATTTGAAATACTGCAGGATATTCAACACATCTGTTTGGAGCTGGTAGACATAATATAAAATGTGTGGGAGACCCGTGTCCTGCTGGAGTGGCAGCAGGAAAGAACAAATGGCAGTATCACAGAATCACAGGGTCATCCTGGTTGGAAAAGACCTTGAAGATCATCTAGTCCAACCATAACTTAAATCCACTAACCATAACCTAATCTACCCATTGAGTAGATACATCTCGGGTTAATTGAATGCGATCCTAAAGTCTCACTCATTTTGCACCACGTTTGCTACATCAGAAGACTTGAGAACACAGTCCCTGTAAATTTGTTACTAGCTGGGGAGGGAAGATAGAGCCATTGCAAGTAACAGTCAAATCCAGACAGGAACACCGTGCTGTAGTACAGGCAGGGGAGCAGTGACTGCTACGAGGCAGTTCCATGGACGTTTGAGGGCATTCAGCTTCTCACACGTGTCTTAGGCAGTCAACAGGGACTGACCAATGTGGAAAGCTGATGTTACCATTACTTTTGACTGGGCTTTGGAGTGTGTGGTCTCCTCTCCCAGGTCTGACAGTCTTCTCAGTCCAGTACTAGGGAATCACTTCAACCCTTACAAGTGTATCCAAATTTATCCTCTTCAAAATTAATCTGCAATATTCTCCTCATACATAAATGCTAGAAAGAGATATATCTCTACCTTGGTATAAACCAAGCTGGGTGTAAAGAGGAGACTGATGATGAAGGTTTTTAAGTTGCAGAAAGTGTGGCTGAAAATGCATCCTTTTTTGAATACAACTTCCTATTCAACCAGACCTGAAAGATGACACTAAGTAAACTCAAGATCTTTAAATATTTGTTTTTGTGACTGATGCAGCTAAGTCCTCTTTGAAAGTGGAGGTAACTGTTTTCCAGATTAGCCAATAGTTTACACAATCTTAGGGACCATTTTTCCATTCTTTATGTTTCTAAGGTTACATGACTTCTTCCTATTTCCTTTTGAGGAAGAAATACAAGTTGCATGAGAGCAGCTAGTGTGAGTGGTGGACTTGCTGGTCACCTAAACTATGACCTGAGCAATGAGGTTCTCTTTTTGTGCTGCCTCCTGTGAACTTGAGCATAAAGTGTGAATGTTCAAATAACCAAAGCCTGTTGAAATGCCAAACTGTAGACTGAACAACCAACTTCAAAAATCTAAGCAGAAAGCAAATGAAAATGCTTTCACCTAGTATCATTCTGTGTTTTAATGCTAGAAATCTCTAAGCTTGTTACATACTGGGGTGATTTAAGCTTCCAGGGTCCCCCGACATATGTCAGCTTCAGGGTCCTGCTGCATAAGCAGCAGCTTGTAGTTGCTCTACAGCTGGAAGCATGCCCCTGCTCCCTCCTCCTTGCTTGGGCCTCTGGCAACAGCTTCTCAACAGGAAAGCCCGCAGGCAGACAGCATTGCCAGAAATAGTCAGGAAAGTGGACCAGCATGATTTAAAGCTTAATACAGTCACATCACCTGTGCAATATAACATTGCAAGTTAAAAGATGGCTCAGTGAGGTTAAATAACTTCTCTCGGTTTACACAGAAAAATAAGTAACAGAGCAAAGACCAGAGCCTTTCTCTCTTGGAAGCCAGCACTACATCTTAGCAACCCAAGCTACTTCCTAACATGTAAAATATTCTGCAGCTCCAAAGTATATGGCATTTTTCCAGTCGATGAGTTTAACAGAAAGGTTAATCTGGATCCTTGCTCTATAACAACTGAGAGTATCTATTACTTAACCATAAAATCATTAGTATCTTCCCTCCATGAAGATCTGCCAGCAAAAGAGTGCATGAGAGTATCCAAATTTTTTAGAGTGTTTTCTGGAACAAGGGAAAAGGGAGAGCCAGAGATAAGAAAGGAAATTAGCAAAACTATGTAAGAAGCAGAGGCTTGCAAATCTGTAAGACATCTGGGTCTTAATTAAGTAATTTTTCATCCCTGAAGTTCTCCCTGTCACTTTAACCCTTTCTCTACCTTCCTCCCTCTTAAAACTACATTTCTGTTTTCAAAAAAGTGAAACATATGCCTTCCCAGCTAAAATAAAACCTATCCCATAGAGAAATGACAGAAGAAAACTTTCCCACATTTCTTAGAGATAGTTACAAGTGACATGTAATTACACAGAAGGTGCTTGTGCATAGAGGCATATATAATACACACATGCATTGCTATTTTTCATTACAGTTTTTCTCTTTCCTTCCTGCCTGCCTTCTGCCACTCACTGTTGTATTTTTTCTTCCTCCAACCAGCTTCATCACAGAATTCTCTCCAGCTACCTTCTTCTCTTTCCCTCCTGTTCTTCCCAAGTGGAATAAAAAACCTTGTAACATTTGAGTTTGAAAGGGCTCAAAGTTAAGCACGACAAGTTCACCCGCCCCTATCCTTTCAAGCTTTTGTTTTAAACCAACTTACCAAAACCTTAACAGTTCTGTAGCAAACAGTGAGTATTTCTCAGGTTGGTAATGAAAAGACTCTTCTCCTCCCAATAGCTTCAACTACCCCAACCAGAGCCAAAGGTAACAAATTCTTCCAAGAGAGAGAGAGGAAATAGGATTATCCCTGTCCAGACCCACAGCATGAACCGGTCTCGGGAGGGTTTCCCCACCCCCACCCTATGCCCTTCACTAGCTGTACGTGAAAAAATATTCCTCTCTCATGGCTACTGAAACAGAAACCTAAGGGAGGGAAAAATCCCGTTCAGACCTATGGAAGGTATTTTATCTTTTTGTTCTAGACAAGTCTGTATTTTTTTATCTTTGTAACTGCCAAGTTCCCTTTACATTTTAAAATATATTTATTTTCCAAATATTTTAATACATTTACAACCTTTCCAAAATAATAATAAAAAATAATTATTATTTTAAAGTGTTTTTCCTGCTGTGAGAGAGGATGGCAGAATCACTCCCTCTGAAGACCCTTTTTAAACCTCTGATTTCCATTGCTTATAACTTTGAGAAATTATACATCTTTCCTAGGTGGCAGTCGAAATGCAACAGTTTATATCATGCCCATGATCATTTTATTATTTTATTTCAGCCAAAACAGTTAAATATCTTCCAAGAACAGAGTTTGGAGGAAAAGGAGAGCTGCATTCTGATACACGAAATGTTATTTAATGCACAGTCCTCTGAAAAAAGGAGGTCCTATGTGGTCTAACTGATCACTAGTCTGCCTTGACTCTGTGCATCAGCCCTCGTTCTCTAAAACAGAATAATGCCACCTTGCCATCTCATATGAGTACTGTGCAGATAAATTAATTAAAGTCTGCATGGCACATGAATACGAGTGTGATGAGTTAGATAAAAACAGCAAAAGGAAATTAAGTAGTCCTGTCTCCAAAAGAGAATTTGAACTGAGAATGAATGGTGATATACCTGCTCTATTAATTGAGCTCTGAAACTTACAAAGAAAATAAACCAAAACAGAGCATGAGCACTTTAACTGCAGACTTATGATACTGCACAAAGGAGGGGGAATTAAGGTTAAAGAGAGGAAGCTAAGGTTACACAGACAGCTTTAATATTAATGTTACCTAACTTTGAGCGCGTGACCTAGCATCCCTAATAATATTATTTTAACATAATTTTTAACATATAATTATTTATAAAGCTCCAGACAGTAGGTGTGCATGATGCTCTACAGGCATATAAAACTGACTGATCCCTGCCCCTAGGAGCTTGCGTGATGACACCATACAAGGGATGGGAAAGGAGGGGGTATGGGAGGACAGAGTTGCAACACTGTGAGATCATGAGATGTACTTACTGCTACATAAGCAACATTTCAGCTTCTCTGTGGTTTTCTTGTTACTCATTTAACACTATATATTAAAATTTGGTGAACAGATACATAACAAAAGAAATCAACCATAAGAAAGGATATGAAGAAAGAGAACTATGTAGTACAGTGTTCAGTCAGCAGTTAATATTAAAACATTCACAGCCAAATGTTGTATGTAGTGAGTTATTTACATGGAGTTAGTCCTTGGCACCTCCAGCTGAAGTCTGGATTCTGCTCTACCAGGCACTGTACAAACATATTGCAAGATATGATAACTCCATTATGGTTTTTACCCTAAAAAAACAGCTGGTAGCTAAAAGGAATATCAGAGGCAGAGAGACAAAGATAGTGTAACAAATTAGAAGCAGAGCCAAGGGCAGAACTAGAGTTCTGACATTTGATTTGATATTCTACATGCTAACGAATATGTGTATTTGGATTAAGATTGCCTGAACAAGAATCTCAAAAGAGAACAAAACAAAACAGAGTGCACATGCAAGTTGCTCCCATTTATTGGAAAACAAAACCATGAAGGAAAGACCCCTGCTTGGAAACTCTGGAATCTGGGGACCTTCTTTTAGAAATTTCTGTTTCTCTACTCTGGGAACTGAATGAGATTTGAGCTCTGCTGTGGTTGTCATTTCTGTGTGTGCAAAGCACGTGGTATGTGTTGTTTCTGACCCAGCTATCCTGCTATGCTGCGGTGTGCAGACAAACCTACTGCACCTTGAAGACTGTACCCTTGAGTGCTCACAACTTCCCTTGACTTCAGCAGCAGATGAGGTGCAGACCCTGCTGTGATACTGTATTGCTATCAGGCATTCCAGCTACAGAGAGAACACCCAGGCCACCCAATAAACAATTCCAGAAACTCTATAACAAGTGAAATTAAACCTAAACAAACGGTTAACCAAAGTAAGCAACATGGCAAAATATTCTTGATCTCCTGGAGCATGGGCTAAGCCCCTGGACCAAATCTAGGTAAGAACTGTGGACTTGATTCTGCTCTTCACAGTGCACGTGCAAAACACCACTTGGTATTCATACACCAAATATAACTTGCTTCTACCTTAAGGGTACTTTTCAAGCCTACAGAGTACAAAATTATTTTAGTATACAGCATTATAAATTCTTAGGAATTAGTTATTTCACCAGGTGAAAAGCCCAAGCTTTAGTCATAAGGTAAAATGACAAGCTAAGTATTTCCATTATTCTTTTTGTCCTTTTTTCCCAAGCCTCAGCCAAATTAGTCACTAAATAAAATTTCTAGCTTCAGTGGAGCTCAGACTCAAGGAGGACTCCAATTCACTGCTCCTAACCCCTAACATGTTCTCCCAATTTCTTTGTTTCTTTCTTCCTTTTAGAATCCAGTTACAACTTGGTGCACAGACTAGAAGACGACAGAATTCATAAACTCCATGCACACTTTCCTTTGAGTTTTGTAGCTTATGAAACTTAATTAAAACTTTGTATAGTTTGGTATCAACTATTCTCATGAACTACTCTTTGATTTGTCTGGGAATTTAGGAGGGTGATTTGGTCCTGAAAGTAGCCCATTCATCACAAGAACTACATACAATCACAGAGCTCCCAACAGATTTTATTAGTGGGGTGGCAGCTGCTCTGACAGTGGACGTTGAAACTGCTGTTCTCCAAATCTGGCTGTTCTCAAAATTCTACTCAGAAGTGATTTACATCCCACTAAAACAAGAATTTCATACACATAGTTTTAAAAAAACTCCTTATTTTTTCCTTCCCTCTACACTTAGGAAGTGGCTTTTGAAAACTTGGCAAGTTGACCTCAAAAAGGATTTATACAAGCACTATTTTCAAAGTTGGTTTGTTTACAAACATAGGTTAGGAGTGGAATTAGATTTACCTTCAAGTATTACTGGCATATTCAGAGCATAAAAGTTAAAAAGACACTACTATGAGCATCACTGCTGTGGCAATCTAAGTAGTTGCTGACGTAAGATTAAAACAAATCACAAATGTTAAGTTTCCGCTATACACTAAAGGTGATCTGAAATAATTTTGCTGTCCCAGAGCCTAAAAAATAATGGGAATTCATGAAAAATGACTGCAGTCCTGAAACAACAAATTCAGTCTCCTATTACAGTCTGAAACCACTATTTAAAGTATGGATATGTTAGATAAATACAGAATATTTAGCAGGAAAAAATCACAGAAAAGAATAAGCTGAAAGCATAGCCCAACCTCCTGCTCCAAGCACAGCTAGTTTCAAAGACAGATCAGGCTTTGTAATGAGAACCTTCAAGCATGAAGATTCATCAGCCTCTCTGGACAACCTTTTCCACTGCTTAGTGGCTCCCATTTTGAGGAACTTCCTCCTTAAATTCAATTTTTATTTCTCTTATAGCATCTGGTGACACTTGCTTCTTGTCCTTTCACTGTGTGCTCCTGAGAAGTCTCATAGCCCTCCTTTTTTTTTAGGGAAAGACTGCAATCAAGTCCCTCCTTACCCACATTGCTTTTGCAAGGTGAACAACCCAGTTGCCTCCACTCCCCCTCGTACCTCACATGTTCCAGCACCCCAGCCCTCTCAGTGGCTCTCCTCTGGACACTCTCCAGTTTGTCAACCTCTCTTGGATTGGAGGCCCAGGACTGGACACAGTACAACAGCACTGGCTTCACAGTGGCTGAGCAGGGGGAGTAATCACCTCCCTGACTGCCACTACCACACTATCCTTCCAGCTTCCACCCCTCAGGCTAAGCGAGACCCCTGAGCAGCAGTCCTACTGCCCAGCTTAGGAAATGTCCTGTTGTCTCTTCCGTGTACACACTTCCCAACTATCAAAAATTTTCTTTGTGTAACAAAGGTTAACCTCGATGCAGTATACAGAACATATACCCTTGGCTGAAGTGAAAGATGTAGAAAATACTGACTTCCAAGAAGGAGTGTGTCACTTCATGATCTATGGTCATTCTTTTATTTGACTAAGAAAACAGAAAAGTCCAAAATATTTTCTGCTGATTAGGATTGTTTGTACAGGGCTTTGCTTTGATGTCTTTGCTCAACATTATGGTAATGTCTCTCCCTGCCCCAGTGTGCATACGTGTTTCCTGATCAGTTTAGACCCTGCATTTTGAGGAAAATTGCAATTGCTTAGTGATCTTAGAAGGCCCAATCTAAATCTACTGAAGCTAATGGGTTGGTTTTTTGGACCAGGTCTGGAACGTTATTCGCAGTTACTACACTAGCCTATCTAATCCATCAAATAGTGACTGCATCAGGACTTATTAAACTGTAAAAGGACAAATCACAAGAAAAATGTATTATTGAGCAAGTATCTAAGTGACGCTTGACCTTGTCCCCCTGGATATTGATGGGTAAAGAAAAGCCCTGAGATCATTCCAATATGTTAAATACTGACTTTGGCCTAACATATTCCTAATTTATTGCCCATCGCATGATCCAAGATGAAGTTCTCCCTCAGAAATGTGTGGAAGGAAATAACTAGGTCATGATACATGCTCTTATGAAGGGGCTACAGATTAGCAGCTGAATGGAGAGAGACCAGAAAGCACAGACTTTGTGTCAACTGAGAATTCAGAGGAATTTCTGGCCCCTGTCCCATGACTCTGCAGCATCACACAGAGCGGATCCCTGTCAGTATTACCAGGCCACCCTCCTTGCTGGAGGCACAGCTTCCTATTTGGCCAGTTTATATTTGCGAAGTCCTATAAATTTTGGGCTCCCTTTGCAGTCTTGCCACCAACTATGTGAGTTTTGGCAAACAAACAGTGTCAGAGTCACTTGTGCTTGAAGGCAGTTTCTAGTTCAATTCCAGCTTCTTGCATTTTTTTGAAAAAACTGCAGGAAAACATTTGTTTATGAAAAAAAAAAAGGAAATATGTTGAAAAAAAACCTCCAAGGTATAATGCCAGTGGAGGTCAGCATTAGGTGAACATATATATGCATGCACACACCCACAAACCAACCCTCACATTTCACTGAATACAGTCCTTCTCCACCTGGCTTTCAACGGCTTGAATTCTTCCATTTTATGAATTTTACATTTTATAACCTGCATGCCATTTTTCTAGATCGATTTATAGTAACATTTTAAGCACTTTGTATGCGATCAGAACTACAAAATAAACCAAACTGTAACAAAATTATTTCAGACTTTTTGGAGAAATTAACTCCAGAGGGCAGCCGTCTTTGCCGTCTTTCGCAAGAAATGTAGCTACAAGTTCAAACAGAAAAGTGACCTTTGCCTGTTGCTACAAGCATGTCACTGGAGGGGATCTGGCAGTGAGCTTTTTACTAGGAGGAGTCACTTGGCATTGGTACTGGTTTATGAAAGAGCAGAAGAAAGCAGAAGAAGTTGGTTTTCTTAAATTATTCCCTTCAAGGAGGACATGCAAGGTATTTTCCAAGAGCTGGTTGCAAAAAAATTTTTACCTCTGTGGAGCACTGTCAGATCCCACGCTACGGCAGTAGGCGTTCTTTGCAAGGCACGTGTCTGTGCCATGCGTCACATCTGCCTCAGCTGAGTCCAAGTAGCCATTGACCAGCTTGACATCTCTCAACTTCATACTGTCATTTTGTGAATCCAAAGATACAATGTCAGATGGGGAGCTCACAACACCTGAG
Source organism: Hemiprocne comata (assembly GCA_020745705.1). Lineage (NCBI taxonomy): Eukaryota > Metazoa > Chordata > Aves > Apodiformes > Apodidae > Hemiprocne > Hemiprocne comata. The sequence goes on from CM036587.1 coordinate 90,224,323, forward strand.
TCTTCTGTGGTATCCTCAGACGCAAAACAGCTGCTTTCTGATGCTGTTTCTTCCACCTCTGATAGCTCCAGAACCATGTCATCCGCTACATAAACATTATCATGTGCAGGCGGCAGGCTCTCTAAATGAAATACATCAAGGCAGGTTAGCTGAAAGTCATCAGTACATCAATCAAACACAGAGAGCTACTCCTTTGTAACTGGAAAAAAACACATGACATTCATTAGAAATAGTAGGATGGAGCTCAATACTCGTATATAGGATACAAATAATTTGAAAACTGACAAAAATTTTGTCCTTCTTTGCTTTCAGGTAGGTATGTTGCTCAGCCTGTCTTGTGGAGTTTGGGTTTTATAACCTTCATAGCAAATCAGCTTCTCCACTTCTATGAAGAAGCAACTTTCTAGGGTCAGTTTCTTGGGGAATTAGACGAGAGTTGAAATGATATGGCACAAGAAATTGCTCCTGTTCTTGTTTCTGACAACATATTCTCATTTTTCCTCTTCCATGCTACTAAGTAGACCATGACATTTCCAGTAAGAAGTCTACATACAGGTGATAAGGGGCAGCATTTCCCAGTCAGGACACTGAACTGGTAAACTAGATCTACTGCTGGCTGAGTGGATGTCACTTTATTTTACCACCTTTCGGTTTCCTAAGTGTTAAGTGGGAGAGTAACAAGAATCTCTTTTTCAAAGCATACAAATCTACAAGTAAGTCTACAGAAAAGTAGACACTCCTAATGCTTAAAGCTGAAATTTTGCCAACATTTAGCCATTTATAAAGGAGAGCAAGTGATATGCCCTTTGCATGTCTAACTCCCATAAAAGTTGCAAATTTTGAGAGATTAGACAATGCACAATTTTTCAAGCTATGTTTTAGTTTGTTTCCTGTATGCTACTTGGTTTTTTTTTTAATTTATTTTGGGTGGGATTTTTTTTGCTGGAAAACACATTTAGCTTATTATAAAAAATTTAGAACTCTAGACTCCATAATTCAATTATGCCATTGACAGGGAACTCCCAACAAATTCAGGAATTCCAATGACTGAAACCAGTGACTGAAATCAATCCACACACACTTCTTTTGATCAAAAGGAATCAATAAAGACTAATCTAAATGTTTAATTTGAAATGATAAGTGTGCTCCATTGTCTTCTTCAACCTCAGCAAGCAAAAGGAAGATTAAACAATAGTTCATAGTCTGATCTTGCAGATACTTGTGGTGGATGTTAAGTACATGAGAAGTCCCCGGTCCACCAAGAGTGACTAAGATTAAACATACACTTCACTGTTTTTCAGGGTCAGAATCTACAATTTTTTGAAGCATACGTGAAACTACAGGTCAATGATCAACGAAGAGAAATACTTCTGTACTATGTTGTATACACAAAAGTATTTTCTTTAAGTGAGAGAAGTGAAAATATCTTTGTTAAAAATGTCACAGAAATAATGTTGTAAGGGTGTACCTTAGAAGTGAAGCTTTGAGTAAAACAAAAAAAATAAATTAAAAATTAAACTAACATTCTCCTTGACTGAGGTTACAAGATGCCATTAAGTACTGAAATTGATTTCTGACAGCAGAAGCAATAAAATTCAGAGGGTTACAAGTCATGATTAAAGTTGTAAGTGCTGTCAAGCATCGATATTAATGACTGAAGATGATCCAAAGACTCTATTGTAACTTCAGAAGTAATGTTATTTGATTTCTTTGACCTTACTTTCTGTAACATTAGCTCTAGGTTCCGTATTTAATCCAAGAGATTGTTCTGTCTAAAAACGGTGATTACAGGAACAAAGTATGTGTCGCTGAGAGGATAAGACTATGCTCATGACAGACCTACAGTTAGGAAAACACCAACATCAAGGAGAAATACGAATAATTGGACATTAAACACCAAATAATAAAACTCCACAAAAATAGATAGTAAATAAACAGGCACCAACCAAACCAAAAAACCCAGTAAGAACACACCACCAAAGCATTAGTAAAAACTACAATATGTTAAAAACAGAGCAAAGTAGGATACTAAATAAACCAATTTAAAGAGTGGAAGTTAAAGAGTGGAGGCACACAGGAAGATTTTGAAGTAATGCACAATGCAGTATACCTTGATGCAAAGAGACCTCTTTTTAACACAGGCCACATCTATTGTCACCAGGATGCCATAAATTACCTCCATCCTATAGCTGGCACAGCAATTTACAACAAAGTACCTACTTCCAGTTCCTGACACAAGGTTCTCAGGCTTTTCCTCTTTAGCTGTGTCTCTCATTTCCTCATCCTTTCCTCACCTGCCTGGAACTATTTCTTGCATCTTTCTGCTCAGGGATTTAGATCCTTTTGGTCACATAGCCCTTCTTGCCTCCTGTAGTAACAACACTCAAGTCTCTCCCTGATGTGATCCAGCAAGCTGCTCCACGGGAGGATCTCCATCCCCCATATTCTTCCTACATATTGACAAACAAAATGAAAACCAATTATTTTATTATCAGGCCCCATGTGCAAATCGACCCCTATCTGTTTCCTCTGGATCTCAGCATCCATTTCAGTGTCAGAACCTCCTAATCCGAAGTCAGTTTTATCCTGAGGCATCAGACTACAGAAAGACACCTTTCTATTCAACAAATAAGTTCCCTGTGCTCAAGCAAAACCAGTATGTCCCCCCTCTCTTCAAGCCTATCAGTTTGTCAAAGCAGTTCCCTAATCTTTTATCTTCACTGAGAATGTCCATTCATTTTTAACATAGTTAACACATGGCACTGAACTGAGTTGCTGGTTAAGGCAAACCATTTTGTCTGCCCCTACTACTCATCTGAACATGAAACCAAACACAGAAAACACACCTGCTACAGTTCTGTGTCATGTTAACAACCTCGTTGCAGCTAAGAAACATCCCTGTTTTAAAGTATATTTTGAGACATCCTTGGTTGGATTAAGTAAGAAACTATTCTTCCTTCTATATGCTTGACTAAGTCTGCACTGGTGCAAACTGAAGATGGATGGGCATTACTGGGTAACGATACATGACACGAAAAAAGCCTACCTCAACTTTACTGAGTGGTCTTGACTCCAGGAGTCAGCAAATACCTTTTAAAACTTTATAATTATACACAGAGAACTGGGTAACATGCAGTAGTAGATGTGATTCTGCCTTGTGTTTTTTGCATTATTTTTTCTCAGAGGGATAGTATGTGCAGAAAACCACCACACACTAAGCACAGCATGATCACAATGATGGCAGCTATTGATGTTTGTTGGTCGAATAAAGAAAAATACCAACATTTGTTTCTTTCTTCTCTGTCATGATACTAAGAAGATTTCAGTATGGGCTCTGATCTTCAAGATCTCATGGAGACACATCCAGCTAAAGACAGAATATTCAGCAACTACTTCAGGATTGGACAGACAAATGAAAATGGACATAGATATTAACTGAAACACCGCTGTACCTTGGAAAACTCTGCACTTCCAAAAGTGTAACAATGCCAATATCTTTTTTTCAGGAGCACATGACCTTGTCCACTGGCTTCAAGTGGGGTGTGATATTGAGAGGAGTGCAAAACTTGGCCTATGGTTTCCAAGTCATACTGAAATCTCTGTGGGACACCTCACCCACAGGTGAGACCACAGAGTGCCCCTCGGTGCATTGCCACCTACCTATGTCCTGCTCCAGGTTGCAGACTGTGCAAAGCCCAAGTAAGTGTCGTACCAGGGATCTCCCTCACTTAGCAGCAGCAATGCTGTCGCTGCACAATTAGGTCAACCACAAGTTACAAAGGCTTTCTTGGGGAGGGACTGGGACAGTCTGTTTGCAAGAATGTTGCCCATGATTATCAAGAGGGAAAGAGAAGAGTAGCTCATCAGTAAAGAATGTGAGCTTCTTGTTTAACACAAAAGAGATCTTGTCGCTTTAATCTCAATAGGCTGTAAGTAATTAGGAAAACACTAAACTTTGAGTTTAGAGGAGTCATATCTGCGCTCACGCAGTTTGATATTGCATACATGTACACATTACTCATATAGAATGCCAATGATGGGGAGACAGATAAACCTCATCTGGTTTAAATGCGAATCAGCACTTTTAGAAATGAAGATTTAAGGGTAATGAAATGAAGACTACCACGGGTAAAACACTCACTTCGATTACTACTATGAAAATAACCACTACCATCTCCTAATGAGATCAGAATTGGACCTAAGTGTTCAAAAGACACATATCCTACCTGAACTTACAGTCACCAAAGCCCAAGTCACCACTCTGAGTCCAATGGGCACCACGGTGTATCTAAGTCTTGTCGTACTGTAACTGTTTGGTAAGTGCTGTGACCTTCTGCTTATGCAGCACTGCTGGCTGTTTACTGTCACATTCAATAATGACAGAAACAGTTATATCCAAAACCATTTTAAAAGAGGCAACAGTTGATTTAACCCCCACATGGGGAATAATTTGAAATTCGTAATGGTTTTAGAAATGCAGAGTTCCTCTAATTCCTCTGAGTTTTCGCTAAGAGGTTGGCAATTATTTTCCAGTTTCTTTCATCACTTGTTCCACTGCCTAAAAACCTACCTTTCATGGATTAAAATTGCTTTGCTGTAGTTCAAGTGGCCTATTACAATGAATTTATAAGAAATACTACAAACTTTATAATGTTAAAGAGTATTAATTCTTATAATGATCCCCAAATTACAGCACAATTATTTCACTGACAGTACTTAAAGTTTCTAGCAAGAGAAAGAAACACTGCTTTAATTATTTGTACTGGCACTAAAAAGTTAGACTGTCACAAAAGATCATATAAAAGAAGTGTACAATTTTTCATACACTTGGAAGAAGGCTGGTGGAACAAATGGGAAAAGAAAACATTTATTATGGCAATGATTAACAGAGATCATGAAAATGGACAACACAGGATTAGCTTAAGAGTTTTCCCACAGGTACGATGTGTTCTGGTTAGATTTTGTTTCACTCATCGATCAAAAACTTGTAGCTAGAAATAGGTGTTAAAAACCATTCAGTGAGCAGTTAAAGCACAAGACAGAATGGGCAGACTTTTATTGATTGCAACTAAGACTCTTTTAATCAAATAATGCTTCTTAGCATACTTGAGCCTACATACATTCTTTCTGTGTTGTTTTGTTGTTTTGGTTTGTTTGTTTTTTACTTATAAGAAACAAGGAGAAAATAAATGACCACTGTTATATATTAACCATAGCATGGGGGGAGGGAGGGAATGAACGGAGCTCCAAGGCACTTTTCCTCTCCCAATTCCTTTAACGGCCATGCAGAAACAGAAGGACAGGCCAGAAAATGCTGAGGTGAGGAACCATACTCTGCAGCTCCAGCCCTCCTCCAAAACGAGAATGTAGAGCAGCTTAATGTCGGCTCAGCTCATTTAGGTCATCGAATCACAGAATAATTTAACTTGGAAAGAACCCCTGGAGTTCACCTAGATCAATGTCCTCCTCAAAGCAAGGCTTCAGCTCAGATGAGGTTGCTCAGGACCTTCAGCAGCTGAACTTTGAAAATCTCCAAGCATGGAGACTCCACAGTCTCTCTGGGAAATCACAAATCATTCCCTGAGCGATGTTTAATGCTTCTCCCCATAAAGAACATTTTCTAATGCCACATTTAAATTTCTCTAGCTGCAACTTGTTACTGTTGCAGTCTTATCCTTTGCAGTGGATTTCAAGAGAAAAGTCTGGCTTGCTCTTCCCTTTCCTTCAGATGCAAGACAGAGTTCAAATTCTCCTTACCCTTCCCTTCTGCAGGCTGAACAAGCCCTGTTGCCTGAGAGACCTCAAGTACATGTTTGGATGCCTCTGCCAGACTCTGCTGCCTCTGCTCTGGTTTGTTGGTATCTTGTTCCACAAAACTCAAAACTGAATCCACTTTTGGACAATGGACACAGATGTGGCTTCATGGCAGCCAAGTAAAAGGGAGTAATCATTTCCCTTGATCTGCTGGCTATGCTCTTGCTAGTGCAACCCAGTCTGTGGTTAGTGCTTCATCACTGTAAAGGCACATTGCTGACTCACACAGTCCTGCATGTGACTCCCAGTTCTCACATAATAAGATATTTTCAGTCTTCTTCCCGGTCTTATGCCCCATGCTCATGTTTTCCAACAGGTTATTTTATTGCAGTCATTCTTACTGCACAAAATCTGCAAACAGAAGTAAACCCATTCCTTTACATGCTAGCCAATAACAAAGACCCACAAAGGATACATCTCACCAGACATATCAGAAAGGTACATATAGAGCGTTATTAGATGTACCCTGTGAGTCTTCAGCATTTCCACAGTCAATCCCGAGGTAATCACAGTTAATTTAACTACCTAGACCTACTCTGGTATGGCTGAAAAAGAAACGCAATGTGGACTGATTTAACCTGCCTCAGCAATTTGAGGTAGTTAAGCACTTCCCTTCAGGTTAAACATGTCTGCTGTTAGTTGATATTGAAAAACAAAGGTATTGTAACTTTTACAAAAGCTTTTTTGGCAATAGTGTTTCCTACGCCAAAGGCAATACAAGATAGGATCAAGCCAAGAAGTGAGAACTGACGAGTATTCCAGTCCCTCCATTGTTTATCCCATGTGCAAGTGACTGTGAAGGTCTGTGCACTCATGTTTGATTTTCCTTTCAAACCTTTGCTAAAAATTTTTGTGAAGTCTCCCTATCACATCAACACTAGGTAAGACTGTCTGCTGGCTCTCCAAGGACTCAGAGGAAACTACCACTTAAAGTAAATGTCTGCTTAGCCTCACCCTCGTTTTTAACACTTGCCAAACAAGCAAAGCGAAAATTCTCAGCTAACAGCAATACAAATTTTAAGATGGGAAAATTAACATATTGGGCTTTATTATCCCCATTTCTTTCCCACAATTCCTTCTTCAGCTTCTCTGACCTCTTTGCAAAACCCATTTGACCTAGAACTCTGCTGCTGTTGTTAAAACTGCTTTTCATCCTCTCTTTTTTTGGCACTCTCTTTAACCTACTAGTTTCCCTGCTTTTATAAAAGCCTTGTTTGGACTCTCTGAAAACTCTGCATCATAGCCAGTAACCAGCCTTCCTTATTCAAAGGGATCAGATGTCATGAAAGCAACACGAAGAGCAAAATGCTCTTTGGCAGGAAAAGGATCATGTGTCAAAGCAGATCTTTTCTTGATTAACTGGAGAACATTGTCAATTGGCTTGGAGAAGGACAGATTTTAAAAAAATGAGTCAGCAGTGAGAATTGTTCATTTCCTTTTATACACAACACAGTATGATGGGGAGACTTTCACAACACTTTCTGGCGTTCATGATCCAAGATCAACAGCAACCTAGAATGGCTACAAGGCTCTAGTTGGTCCTTTACCTTGGTGTGAGGAGAGGGGCAACATGCCTAATCTGTGCAGTTCAAAAAGACTATGAACAAGAAGACAGTGTAGGTTAGAGGATCAGGATAGCACAGAAATATATTTAAGAGCATATTAGAGATAGCTTCAGACTTGCACTTCATAAATCACCATGTGTAGCACTGGTAACATGCAGTGATTGATAACAGGGCTTGTCGGAGGCCTTTGTGGGAAAGGAAAATCTAGATCGAAAACCAGAGAAAGCCCAATATAATGAGCCTGGTAAAGAAATAACCACTCTCTGCATTTTGCTTGGAATTATTCGTCTTAAGTGATAGATTTTGGCAATATGCATCCTTTATAGGGGTAGTCGGCTTCGATTCAAGCACACTGCAGTATCTAAACAAATGGACTGTGAAGGTGATTTTCCTGAGCCACCTTAGAGAACACATTCTATACAATTGCCTGAAAAACGTATGTGGTGTAATGATTAAAACAAGCAATTATTGGTGCATCTATGCAATAAACCAATGGTTTATTAGGTGATTTTAAAGACCACAGAAAAAGAAGGCCATTTGGTCAACTTTTCTTTTTAAACTTCACTATCTTTCCCCCTCATGCACTCTGTTCTATCAATTAATTTTCTTCCTTAGTTTGTCTGCTAACAATTCTGTAAAATCTCTACTCCAGTTTCACATTTCTAGAATAATCCAGAGGAGAAAAACATAAAACACTTTTGCATTGTAATTATACTTTCCTTCCCCAGAGAGTAGCTGCCAGCAAACTTGGCAAAGAAACAAAAAAACCCAGCCCTAAGACAAACACATACATGCACACACACTTCTGGGACTTAAGACCTCTTTCCATTATACAAAGACACCATTCCAGTTACAGTTGTGTATTTATTTCTGATTAAAAGTGATTTGAAAGTACGAAGTGTGGAAAAGAATCAGGCCAATTTGTAATAAGCTATCTATTACTGAAACCATTAGATATTAAGAGACTAAAAATAATGATAATAAAAAAATTGAACAGTTGTTTTCTGTTTATGAAGATAAAGTATACCTGCCTTGGGCATAGAAGCATGTCTGCTGAGAACTACTACACCAATGAGGAAAAATACTTTTAATACCCTCCTAATAACGCAGACTTACTAGGCAGTAATGCTAACAAATACTGGTTTTGCTTAATACCAAAAGCTAAGAGTGAACTCCATGCTGGAGTGGTGGTTAACAAAATGGGATTTCATCACTCTTGCAGATATTTTTCTTACCCATCCTCACAGCATCTCATTCTATTCAGATCTTTGATGTTGTCCTTTCAGTTCCTCCATCAGTGCACCCATCATTTTCCCTTACATCAGCTTCCATCTTTGTATAGGACAGTATCTATAGTATCATCTGAAGTCAGACAGAGCCCTGAGAAAATTAAATGTTTCATGCTCAAACCACCTGTCTAACTTACAATTAGGATGGCGCAAAATAACTCCATTTAATTGGCCAAAACAGGCTTCAGCCAAACCACCAATAACGTAAATACCTTCACAGAAGAATTTCAGTAGCTAGCTCCAAATATAGATATGAAAACATTTTCGTACACCGCTCTGCTATAAAGACACAAAGCTCTACTCTGACCTTTTGATGTACATTAACTGACTCCTCTTGGACCTCCTGACCAATAGAATACCTGCTTACCTCTCCAAAGTTCAAACAACAACAGGCTTTTCAATGTACTTTGGCTGGTGCTTTACTTTGGCAATAATATTTACAGAAATACTTTACCCTAAAAAAGCATGCTTCTTTTCTGAATTTAGTTACTATACTTTTTACTGCAAATTCACACTCTGTTATACTGCTATCAAATTTCTCATAGCTGTTAAGACATCCAATTATGTTAACAGAACTATGTACCTGGAGAGACACTCCTTGGAGTACCTGAACACTTCTCATCAATATGACATTTTGCCTTCTGAAACTCCTCAGTAAAGAAAGAATTATTCTTTCACAGAACAAAACTGAGGACCAGGCTAAGTATCTCCCTGAAGATCTTGTGCAATATTCTCCACAGGGGCACTGTACCACTTTCAAAGGACATTTCCTAGGCACTCTGAAAACCAGACTCCTGTGCTGCGTTGAGGGCAAATCAAGGGCAGTGAGCAGGACAGTGCATGCCAAGCACACTCACCACCTAAAACCTTGCCAGGCACCCTGAGGCTATGCTAGCAGCAAAGAGCCACAGACATGCGGCAGAAGACCATAAAGGCAACTGGTTGTATGGAAGGATGGCAAGACACAGACTTCCTTTCCAGTAACCCAGACATAGCCAAGAAATCACTACATGGGGCAAGAACCAAATGCAGCGTATCATGAACTCCACTTCAGGCTCTAGCCATGGGGTTATACCTTTCAGCAGCACACACTGAAGCACTCCCTGGAAGCCTAGTACAGAGGGCAATATTAGACAGGTGGAGAACAAAGTTCTCAGAGGAGATCTCCACTGTCATGCCACCATTCCTCTTTGACAGCAGATGGACTAGATCAGATTATTTCAGACATAAGCAGAGATGGCAATACTTAAATCAGAGTTGAATTTGGCCTGCTCTTTCATAGTCTTCTTGTGAAGCCCATTATCTCATCAATCATGCTTTGCTAATGGCAGTGTCACCTCTGGTGCTATGGTGAACAGTAGCCTGATGCAAGAAATGGGTAATCATCTGAACACCCACTTGGAATAAATTTTCCCCTTTCATATTTTGTGCTGTTAGTATCAGATCCTGCTTCCACTTTGGCAGTTGGGTTTTGCCGCTAACTTCAATGGGAGCAGGATTGGACAGCTCACTGATCAAAATGCAAAGCTGAAGATATCTCCTGCATGGGATGAATCCCCACAGGGAAGATTTGTCTGTATTTTTATTCACATGAAGCATTTTAAGGCTTTCATTTACACAGTTCATTCAATAATAACGTGCATGCTGTATAATGGGGTACCTGATTAAGCATGCTTAAGTGTTTTGCTGGAGCAGGGCCATTTCTAGAATTTGAAGGTTCACTATGATCATACCCTCAAAACAGACAAGCTATTTGGGGAAATTCTGCACCAGAGTTAATAGGCTTGATTAGGATCAGCATAAAAGGTCATTTTTCCTCTGGGAAATCTGGAAATGTCTGTAAGTTTCTGGCTTTTAAGCCTCAGTTCCTACAGAAATTAGGTTGAGAAGGTCACACTGTTGTAGGTTTGTAAGGCTGTCTATGAAACCCTCCAGTAACTTTGAAATTGGCTGCCAACTTCTGAATTAATCAGGAAGAAGAGCACTCTAAAGTTCAGTTCCAAAAGTTTCATGAAGAGGTAGAACAACAGAGCAAGAGGACTTGTTTCATGTATGTGCTGACATAGAAGTTCATTCTCTATTATCTACCAGGGGTACCTGAGGGAAGAACATTATGAATACTAGCAAAGCTTCAACCCAGAATGTGCTGGGTTTTAGATACCAGAGAACTGAGTCATTAATGCAGAAGTCCAAAAGAAATGTTTAAGGAACTACTTAATGGGGTGTGAGGGAGAAGAAGATGACAACAAAGAAGAAAAAAAAAAAGGGGGGGAAAATTCCTAAATCCTAACATCCATTTTGGTTTTGGAAAGCAAGAAGGTGAAGCTTCTGGGATTTTCTCCTCCATCTATTTCTTCCTTTTTTAAACCATTATTATCTCTTCACTGTCCCCTTTCTTTCCCCTTCTTATCCCTAACAAAAAAAGTTAAAGAAAAAAAAAAAACACCTCCTCTTTAAACTACAAAGAACCAGTTAATTTTTTTTTCTAAAAATGTCACACACTGATTGTGTTAGGAAAAAATTTTAGCAGGTGTGACTGGTTACTGTTCCATTTTGTACAGTACAGCTTGTACAGTAATGCTCAAACATTATCTTCATTCTCCTAATTGCCCATCATTTCAGCATGAAAAACTCTCCTCTCACCTTAGAGTGGCCCCTGTCAGACCAGCACAGAATCAAGCTGGTGTTTTGTTATTACTCTTCCCATTGCAGCAGGCAAGCTTAAAGACTTGTGTTTCCACTGGTTTCAGTCTGCTAATTTTCTCAGAGGCACTAATTTAACTCCGTGGACAAACCGCAAGGAGTTTTCCTGTGCAAGGATTTTTTTGTGTAAAAAATGCAATCGATACATTGCCAAAGCCTTGTATTATGAAGAGCAGTGTGTATGTAACATACCCTGAAAGTGAAGAAAAGCCTTCTGTGTCCTTTGTAAGAGCAAACTGAAGACAAATGATTTTATTTGAGGAACATCTGAATCCCACTGATTAGCTTGATGAAAACAGAATAGGAAAGCTGCCAGGTACAGAGGAAGCTGGGCATGTCCACAAGGGAGTGGAGCAAACAAGCAAATTACAGTATATGCATGTTGGTTTTTTTTACCAAATGTTTTCACTTGGAAAATTTGGACACTCAAACCTCTAAGTTTCTTTAACTGACTGGTCAGTTAATCAGCATATTGTTCTCATTTTTTGAAAATATGCAGAGAAGAGTTTTAAAAGTAAAAAATATGTATTTATATTTTCAATAGTAAAGTGTTCATATACATTGTGTTTAATTGAAAGAAGATTTCTTCTGGAAAAAAAAAGTCCCTTTTTCGAGGGAGAAAGCAGGAGAAGTTTTACCTCGTAAAAAAGAACCTCATCACTCCTGAGAATTGATTTAACATGTCTGAGAGAATGAAACCCTTTGGGGTTTCAGAATAAAACCGAAACACCAATGCATTCCTGCAACAGTCCCCAAAGTAGTTTCTACTTCCAGCGATACCCGGAACTCTTACAGCCCTTGGCAGTCCACTGTGAGGCTTTCTGTATAGCAAGTCAAGAGTATTTTCAGCTTCCAAAATGCTCTGTCTCTTATGAGTAAAATTCCCGTGCAGAAAGTTCTTATCTTGAGCTTAAAGCCAGTAATTAGTTTTTCTCTCATTATTTATAATTCTTACATAATTATTCATGATTCTTATGATTTAAGAATTATAAGAATTCTCAAATTCTGACTATTGAGTCTTTACTGTTATCCTTATAGATACACCTTATATATAGAGCTGGTTGCATGTTTTTACTTAATTAAATAAAAAAATTGCAAATATTTCTCCATTAATTTCCATGTTTTTATTATCTGAAAAAATAGTTTCTCCTTTAGTTTTTAACTTCCTGTCAAGTGAAAAAACTGAGGAAAGAAACAATGATGGGAGAGAAAAGAAGAAAAATGCTAACCTACCTGCTTTAAAAGTCAGATATCAATAATAATTTTCATTAGATGCTTGAAGTGAAAAAATTAGTTGTATTGTTTGTTTGCTCTAACAAGTAAGTAGATACTCCCCCACCAGTCCTTCACTGTTTATGGGAGGGTACCATGTATTTAGCAACTTCGCTTTCACCTTTTAATCACAACAGTCTTAAAAGAAAAAAATATTTGTCAGTCATAGTCCACCTTTCTCATTCTTTCCTCATTCCTATTTTGTTTTAGGCCTTTGTCCTCCATTGCACCCCACCTTTGCTTATGGTACAGTTGGTTGGAAAGTAATTATTTTATCCATGCCAGGATCCAATTATAGAATCCACAAAAGGAGCTGACAAAAGAGACTCTGTCTCTGCTCTCAGCCTTTTGCTCCCTCAGGCCCTAAAACCCAGAAGTGAATGTGCATGGCCAGAATTCTCAATTTCTTAGAAGAAAGCAGGCAGGCATTTTAGTCAGTGTTTACTGGCTTAGAAGTGGTAATAGGAAAAGCTGAGTATAAGCATCTCTAAGGATGCATAAGCACTTTGGTATGGGTATTATCACCTACCTGAAACAGAGTATACAAAAACTTTCAACAGTTTGCTTTCTGTAGCTCCCTGTCCATTGCCTGCATTTGAATCAGTAGGATCTTGCAGTACAAATTTCAGTGCCATTTCACACAGTAACCTTCCAGTTGGATGTGGCTCATCCATATTTTGTGTAAATAAAGCATGACTTCAAATTCATACCCTGGATTACAGTTCTCACACACACACTCACATCACATGCATGTATTTGGCTGGACACAGACGTTTAGTCCGCCTTGTAACTGGTAAAGTGTTAAGTTTCTCTACTTGTATGGGTGTGCTGATTTCTTCCTTTTTGCCTGTTCAAGCACAACAGAGTACATATAAGATGCCACTCAGCTATTAAAGGAACAGCTCACAGAGTTAAACTGCTCGTATTTTGACTAAGGAAGTGCAAAACAGGGAGTTTGGTTTAAGTTAGAATAAACATTCACAGTTTATCCACAGACCACTTGGATTGCAGAGACAGGCTGCAAGGGAATTAGAAATGTCTTTACATTTAGCCAGGATGGGAAATGTGAAGCTAAGGTTTATTCCAAACTTTACAAAATAGGTAAATAACTAGTTAAAAACCTAAATAACAGGAAATGAGGCCAGAAAGAATATCTGATTCACTGGAGCCCAGTCCCACACTTAATGTAAGCAGAAAATAATTTGTTATATTCGAAGGAATTATACTCCCTTACAGCAGGACTGACTTCTGGCTCAAAGTTTGCAAGATCACAGGTATTATTTTCCAACACTGTGGCTGGCAGCAGAGTGAACATGTAAAGGAATACAAAATACCCCCTTTCCAACTGGTGTTACCTTTACGAAGGTCTGAGTCTCCTTCAGAACTTTCTCAAGGCATGAGGAAATTAAGCAGATGGTGACCCAAATTTAAGATTTTCTTAAGAGAACTGAACAGGAGAAAAAATATCTTTTATGTTCAAGGGAAGGGATACAAAGGACTCAGTAGTTGATACCTATTCAGTATGTTATCAACTTCTAAAGTAGTTCACTCTTGCTACTGGGCTTGATCCTTTCAACACTCATTTAACACTTGAAGTCAAAGCATCACAAAACAATATGCAATAAAGAATAAAGCAGCTGATTCTTGCATGGAAAAATAAAGTATCACCTTCCCCCTTCTCTGCCTCAGCAAAAATTAGCTGATTTTATTACGTGTAAGCTCTTCTGGATAAACAAAGAATTAATTATGCCATTTTTTGTTCTGTCAACTTCTTATGAATTTTAACAGTGAACTTCTCTAGCCATACAGGTGCTACACAGAAGCCTATCTGCATACTGTACACAAGGTATCTGAATAAGAAGTGTGCAAACGGTGACAGAAAGTTTGTCTCATTGTCCTTCAGGGGGGAGTTCATAGTTTTGCAATGACATTAAAACACAAGATGGCTGTAATTTTGGAGGGATGGAATAAGTTACATTCTGACTTCTAAAATAACATGTATTTTAGTATGGAAAGTTAAATGGTGCCTACTGCATGTACTAAATATATATTGAGAGTCATGCTAGTGACTGGAAGCCAACTTTGGAAGATGGAACTGCTGTCTTATATACACACACACAGCCCATCTCTCACAAAGAGGCACGTTTATACTGGGATGGAACAATAAAGAGGGAGTGAAGTGGCTGTAAACACAAATGATGAGTGTATGAGAATCATGACCGCAGAGTTTACAAATGCAGAACACGGGGACAGACGATGGGCAGGATACATTGCACGGCCATATGTTTAATAACTAAATGCATCATAGGCCTTTGCAATTCATCATACAATTTGGAGTGGATTATTTCTCTACCAATCTGAGCACTCTAGATGCCATGGACAGCTTTAAAGAGTTCCAGTTAAAAACGAACAAGAAGAGAAATATTTCCTTTTTCCATTCATATACTTTGAATATTCTCTCCATATTTTACCTGTCTAGAGAAAGTTTCAGTTCTGGACCAGTAGCACATTTTTTAAAGATAAAAATTGAGTGAGTTCAAAGTTTAGTGTTCTACAGCCCTATCACTGGAAAAGAAAAAAAATCCAGTCCCTCAGTAAGAAAGACAACACTCATTTCAATCCCAAGGAAAAAAAAAGGAAGCTTTCCATGTAGAAAAGATATTTAAGGTTGTTTGCAGAATCCTAGAATTTAGCCTCCGAATGACTGAATCACTGGTAACAAAGTCATTTGTCTGCGAAAGAGGAAAGTTACTAAAACAATCTACTCATGCTTCTATAATGCTAAAACTCAAGCTGATAAACCATTCTAGCAGATCACTCCTCTCTGTATTGGCACTAAACCTGACCTACTTCTTGCATTTGTTCTTAAGCACATACACCAGGCATATGCACTAATTTTGAATACAGCTACCCTAAATATACAGCTTCCCTAAATATACAGGCAATATCTTTGATGCCACCACAGTGTCATCACCTGGAAATATGATTTTATCTTCTTTTTCCTATTTGTGATGAAACTGATTTTTTAAAATCTAGGAAAAAAAAAAATTCTTTTTAGCGGCCGAAGAAAACAACTCAGCTAGGTTTAATTTTGTGGCATTCTTAACAAACTGAAAATCTTTGTATAAATATGGTATCTATTAGCTTAAAACTCACCATTAGCATTACTGAAACTTGCTACCTACTGCAGATATGTAACAACATCGGCTCCCTCTGGTGGTCAACAAAGTTTTATATGGCCATTTAGTAAAACAAACGCACCAGGAAGATTAATCTGTTTTTAATTCACTGAGTTTTGTAGGGATTGAGCACACTCATCGTGCTTCAGAACTGCTTTAATCATAAATTATGCATCTGTCCTTATTTCCTAAAAGCACTGAATGTCACTGACATTGGAGTCATAACACTGGAATTTGTTTTGATTTATAAGCTATCTATCCCTTGTCCTCCTGAAAGGGCTCAATAATATTTTCCAAATTGGGCGGGGGGGGGGGGAGGAGTTGTTTATTTTTCACCCCAGAAATCTTACCACAAAGGACAGTATTTGAGCAATGCTGTTTGGCAGTGCAGAAAAATCCTGAATATATTAAATGTGTTTCTTACTACCTCTGGTAAGCACATTTTGCTGAAAAATTGTAGTATAGTAGTCAATTCGTTATCTACTTCTCCATGTCATTCTCACTACATGTCTAATGTCTCCATGGTTAAAATAAAAGGAGTAAAAGCAAGCCAATGTTCTTTCATATCACTGCTAACCAAAGACTCATTCAAACTGACCTAAACTGACATTTCTTCCTCTCACTGAAAATGACAGAAAAACTTTAATTCTCTTCCAGAAGCCAAATCAAGGTGACATTGGAAATCCTGGGTTGAAGGCTGGAACAAGGAGGGATTCCCTGACTGTACCTCAGTGCTGAGTTGCTGCTCATGAACCAAGCTTCCAGTGAGGTCACATTCCCATAATCACACTTTGCTTAAACACTTTACCCCCTTGCACACACACTATTAATGAATTAACAGTTGTGAAACAGAGTATCTATGCAATTCCACTGAATAGATTTTGATTTAATAAGTGTCACTGAAAGTTCTTTCCCACACTGCGTATAGTAATGGGAGGTTTTAAACATGCTAATACTGCAGTATAATTTCTTGTAATTAAGATGATTTCTCTTAAAAATGCAGTGATTTTTCTGTTTAATACTATATATGTACCTGGTACTTACGAAATCGTAAGAAACAAAGGATACAATTAAGCAAGGAATTTTTTTTCAATTCAGAAAGGCAGAACTGGTTAGCTTAAACTGGTCATTAAAACATTTTACAGATTAATTTCACAGAAAATGTTAATTCCCACACACATATTTTAGAGGCAAATTCTGCATTTTAATTAAAAAAAAAAAGTAAAGTGAGGATGAGTAATGAACTTCAAGTTTTTACCTAGAGCTTTCAAAAGTTTGAGCAGACCACCTGAAAAGAAACAGCTTTTAACAGCAAATCTGTTAGCCATGTGGAGAGGGCTCAAAACTGTATTACCTCAACGCTAAGAAAATTTTTAATCAAAAGTGTAGCTTTGTTGAAAACTTGGCCCTCCTTTAAGCTAAACTACTGTAAATGCAAAAACCTGCTTTTACAATACACGGTACTTCTTCATTGTACTCAATATAAAAAACTTTGTTTCACCACTTCACTATTCCATTTTTATACTAGTCTGAACTCCATGGGGCATGTAATGATGTGCAGTTACCAACAGGATGTAAATAGAGTAATGAGAATGGGTAAATTAGGTTCTTAATCTTCACATTGTGAACAACTACTAGTTTTTCTTTTTTAAGAGAAGAATTACAATTAAATCATTGTCCTGTCTTAAGAAGCTATTACAAAGTACCTGGCAGCACAGAGTTCAATTCTACTCCACTTTTATTAGAAGATCCTTAGGGTATTAAGTATACTTTCTGAAGCACCACTTAAAACTTATTAACTACATGTCATATTTGTATTAAAAACCATCAAAACTCTTTTTAGTCATGTTTCACATTATCTGTAGGAAGGCTTTGCTTTCCTAGTCTCCATTTTGCCTACCTGGAAAGGATTCAAGATGAACATGATTTTTTGCTTGAGGGGAAAGTAATAATTTTTCATCATTTAAATTAGAGTTATGTATTGCAACTCACTCATTTAAATAACATAAATGTCTTAAATCACAGTACATGTGAGGTCAGAATAGTTCTGGGTGTGTGCACCATTGCAACTCATAAAACCTATGTTTATAGTTCAGAATGATTAAAAATACATGCCTTATGGGCCATTCACATGAGCTTTCTTTGGCGCAAAGAAGTTTTTGGTAAGTACAATCCTATAGCTGATATTTTAATTATAACTCACTGACTATTCCTAGTACAACAGTAAAAATGAGACTTGTGGAACGAGATTTATCTTGAGCAAACAGTGTTTGCGCCTTTTGTTACAGAAATAGAACACACACCTTGATCTCCACAGGATGTCTCCAGCATCAAGATAAAACTGCTCATATTAAGCATCAAGATCAAAGCAGAAGTCAAACCTATAAATCAGTGCATTTGGTACTGGTTCTTCATATTCCTTTTAGGCCCCTTATAGATTCAACAGATCTTTGTTTCTCTTTTTTTCTCAGTAGCTTGATTGGTAGCCAAGATATAGAAAGAATCTTGCACTTCAACTTGACTAGGCCATGCCCAGTTCTAGTTTTGTTCCAAAGGAATAAAACATGCAATGAAGGGTATAGTAGAGAATATAAAATGTTATACCTAGGCTAACAGAATCAAATGACAAATGTTTTTAGCAAGTTTTCATTAAATCTTCAGACAGTATTGGAAGTAAGGCACTCTGTTCCAAAAACACTCTTTGAAACACCAAATCAGATAAAACCATGGCTCAAAATAAAGAGAATCTTCTGAAAAAGAACAGACAAATGTACGAATAATCTTTCTGAGGCTGATATATAGATTTATATAACACAGCATTCAGTTGTGGAGCATACATCCCACAAATGAGTATGAACCATGGCCAAAAATAATCAATAGTAATTAAAAGAGAATGTGCGAGTTCAAAAAGAAAGGAAGCCAAAATCTCAGTCAGACAAAAAGGTACTTTTCCAGCAAGGGAGGAAGGAAGGCAACAGAAGAATCTGGGTAGCAGAGGCAACAGGAGGTTCAGAGGTATGAAGGTCATAGGAAGAGGCAAGGTCTGTCAGACGCGCTTGGTATATGAAGGGAATGACGCACAACAGTAAACTGTTGGGGGAAAAGAGTAAAACGATAAAATTATAAATATTGTGTGGGTCAGACAGCAAAATGGCTAGCATGCTCAGTAACGTTAAAGAATCAGACACCCAAAGGAGGTGCATGTGTGTGGGCACATATATTAAAATTTGGAATCCCACAGATGCTCTGAAACTAACTCCTTGGGTTCATGTATAAGCTAACTCAGTCCCAACAGCACAACACCTACTTATATGCAGCATGTCTACTAATTCTGCTTTACTTGCACTGAATTTTAATTCTACAGAAGGTGTAAGACAGATTATGTTAAATATTCCGTGCTTCAAGTTAACAAAGTCCTGCCCTTACAGACTATCCCTAATGGCTGTGAGGGACTAGATACATATCTAACGTGACTCAAGAAATATGACTGAATTGTTGTGTGAAAGTCTCACAGCTTTTGTCAAGTGGCTTGTATTACCTGTCAATATAGCAATGATATAATGAAAAACATAAAAAAATTAGATGTGGGGACATGGCTTCTTTCTGTTCTCCTTGTTCCTTAAAATTAACCTGGTATTATCCATCAACTAGTAGTATACATGTCATCTATACAAAATGACTCTGAAATGCTTATATCCACTCCTTCACCCCTTTCAAACTTTCTAGTTAAGTGATGATTGATTATTTTAATCTATAGTTAAAAACAAAGGCATGTTCAAATGATGAAATCACTTCTTGAAAGAGAGAACACTTTCTGAAATTCAAAAATCAAATCGGCTGTCAAGCTCTCACCCAGTGTGAGTCCTGAATTCACTAGTACTTTATCCAGTGTCAGAGTGAAGAATTTAACTTCAGGATCTCACTTTACAAGGAGCTGGATTGTTTATTCTTTTTCAAACAGCTTTTAATTTCTTACTGCATTTCTTAATGATAGTTCATAACAAGTCAAATAAAGAGCTAATCATGGAGGTTCACAGGAATACTGCATTTATTCTAATGAGCTAGATGAAAACATTTCAAGGCAGCATGTTCTAGTTGCTTGTTTAGGTGCAGCAATCTTTCAACATGTGGATTCTTTACCTGAGTAAGTAGCACAGAGCTTACTATTCACCCATTTTTTGGGACCTTCACAAGCTACGTGACATAAACAAATGCCATGCAACTGGTGTGACAGTCTCCATTACTGCATTCCCAAAGCGCAATCAATCTTAGAATCACGTGCCATGAACAATCTGATTAGTAAGATAAAGAAGGAGAAAGGTCCCCATAAGCATATTTTAGACATGCACACAACATGCAGCTAAGGGTCTGCCAGACCAAAAATTCAAGAGGAAAGGTTATGGAATGAGAATAAAAATATTAAAGAGTAAAAACTGTGAGGAACAATTGTACTCTTGTTTGTGAAAGAGATTCTTACTATTAGAGTCCAAAAAGCCCAAGTATCTTACTAATGGCTATAGTCATGATACACTCCATGTAAGTTTGGAAAACTGTGAAAGTGCAATTACCACCATCATCTGTGAAAGAAAAATTCCCCAACATGGGTTTCCCAGAGCACAATAGGACAACTGTTGTGTTGTGGGGAAGGAATGAGGGGTGAGGCACATTGCCCCACAAACAGTGATAGATTGTAAGGAACAATAATTTAAACTCCACATGATCAAAGAATCTTAGTTTCTGAATGGGAATCTCATCTTGTGAAAGACAAACTGCTGCTGACAGTCACCCACTCAGCAAAGGAAGACCACAATCCTCAACAGAGAAAGCTGTTTGGAGAGTGATTGCAGAACAAATATGCCTTTCATCAAGAGCTGCCATCAGTAGCTTATCCTCCTTCCCACCTTGTTCTACAAAAAAACACATTTACTGATGTTAGAGCTAGGAAGATTGAAAATTCTGTCCTTTGAATCTACCGCCAAAGCCCTACTTGCACTGCTTGAGGCATTCTCAGGCACTAAAAAGCATTGTTGCAAAACTCTGTTCTTACACTGCTCGATCCCTAAGCACCTTTCAGAATGGCATTAGGCAATAGAATTAGCATCTGTCATATGTGCTGCTTTCTCTCATGGGTACATCCATACACATTTCTCTTGTGTAAATCCATACATGTATCTTCATCCAGGTAGAGTAAAAAAAAAAGCTAAACTTGTCCCTCTCCAACACTGATGCCTGAAGTCTAAAAAAAGTACCCTCTAAACACTGTTCTTTTGCTCTCAGTAAACTGAGGATAATAAAAGCTTATGTTTCCATGTGCAAGCTTATTCAAATCCTTTTGGCTGGGATATTGTGTTTGTTTAAGTGCAAGTGATCAGGCTGATAAAATCAGAGCTGCATTGATTAAAGGGTATTTGATCACCAAGATAGATCACGAAAGCATTGCAAAATAACAGTGGTAGAAACGCATATGAAGTAGAAATATTAATGCAAAGAAGGCCACAATGGATTTTTAATAAAGAAAACATTGTAGGCAAGCTGATGGTATCTAGCAAAAAACCACAAACCAACCAACAGATGTGAAGTATGATATTATTTCTGTGCATATGCTGGTAAAAATGAATTAGGGTTAATCCTCAATAAGGCTCAGGTATTCTCTTAACATTGATCTCCTTAATTTCCTCCTCTCCCCTCTCAATAAAGCTTGTCAATCTGTATTTCCTCAGCACAAATTTGAAAAATAATGCTTTAGATATACCTGGTATGCAACAGTAAACACAAAATTGATGTATCAGAGTAACTGCTACCTGCAGAATAAAGAAAAAGGCTCGGAAAGAGATCTTTTGTCAAATTTGCAGCTAATGGAGACATTTCTCTATCCCATGCTTATGAGACACGCTCCTTACCTTCAAAGGAAGTGTGCCCATAAGATGTCATAACGTGCAGAGCTTTGCTGCCTTTACAGGATCTACATGGGTGTGCAGGGTAAGCCCACAGGGAAAATAATACATGATCAAAGACTTGGATCATGTACAAAGATTTAAAAACAGTTGATGGATAAGGAAAAAAAGTAGCATGAAAACACGCTTTTCACAAATACACAACGATGCGGAAAATATCCCATATCTTTGTCTGATAACTGTTATGCCCAAAGGGGAAGAGCACACAAAGGACTATCCAGAGATGGCAAGGAATATGTACCCAGTAGGGCAGGAAGGCCTTTAACAATATACAGCTCCTGTAAACTCTCATTTTCCTAAGGGAAAGTAGTCATAGTTTTCAACCTAGACTGCTAGACCTATTGATTCTTAAAGGAATCTGTCTCTGGAGAGACAGTAAAAACGTTAGTACAGAAAAACAAACATGGAGAATTAATACAAGACATCAGATTTTGCTTCCAGCTGCACAAAGTCACAAGGTTCAATGTTTTGTTTTTGAACGCTTTCATGCAATGGCCAGGTATCATCTGCAAACCTGTCCCCGAACAAGTGTTATGTTTATATTAATTTGTTACACTGCATTGCGCATTTTAAAAGACAACTGGCTGGAAAAAAGGGAAAAAACAGAAAAGTATGTCTGGAGAGCAGAGAGGAAAGTCTGGAAAAACTAACCCTGAGAGTAACCATCAAAAGAGTGGAAATGCAAATACATGTATTTTCAAACATACGTTTAGGTACCAGCTCTGTTGGTGCTGTAACATCTGCTTCTCTGTAACAGACTGCTGGATCCACAATGTCTCTGTCAGGAGGAGGGTAAGGTGGGGGTGGGGGAATCACTAACTGGGGTGGATCACGAGTGGTGCCTCTAGGAGGCTTTTGTGGCACCTGCCGTCCATCACCTATAGGGGGATCAATTAACTAGTTACTTCATTGCAGGATAATGACCGCTCTGGTTTGTGTTAATTTTTAAACACACATCGATATTCCATTGCCCACATACAAAGTCTCTGAGTATCTAATTCTGCTCTTATTTACCCCCAAATAATTAAGGGAGAAGGAAAAGCTAGGTCTCTCTTAAACCAACAGCAATGGGACCAGAAGTGGGCCCAGCAATTACGTGTACATCACAACTAACAGTTAAAATCAGCAGTTTTAAAAAACATAAGGAAGGAGAATTTAAAAAAAATAAAAAATAAAAAAAGGTTGAAATAAGCCATGTAAGGAAATGTGAAAAACATGTTTTATTTTTGTCTTTTTAAGTGCCAAACTGGCTAAACTTGTTGACTTCTCAGATACTTTATGTGACTATTTTCCTGACTTGGAGAGAAAGAGGAAAATGCCTCAGGTTGGTATTTTGAAGTAAGTATCTTGACAGGTTTTTCTTTTCTTTTAGTAGGTTTTTTATTGTGTTGTCATTGTGGAGAAGCAGTTGATTAATCAGTTTTTTTGCAACGCAGTGTCTTAATCCATCAGAGGAAATGCTCCTAACTTTGGTTGGGGGCTTATTTCAATACTATGTGTAATAACTAATAAACACGTGCACTTCTGCACTACACTCTACTACCTCTATTTGCAATTTTAAGAAGCTGCTGCCAGTCTGCAGTGTACTTTTGCTGTAGCAAATTTGGAAAGTCCTTAGAGGCTGAAACGAAACTCAGTGCTGAAGGCACTGAAGGAACCATGACTGCTTGCTCGTTCTGCTCTCATACTCTGCCTTAAGCATCTGCTGTGGTCATTGCTGAAGCTGGATGCTGGCAGAGAGGGACTTCTGGTCTGATCCATTCTGACCATTCCTATACTCTTAGGGTCATGCTCTGGTGCTGCTGAGAAGCAAAGTAGCACCAAGAGGGAGGAAAAAAGATTAAACCATTACAAGTTTTTACTGAGGAGTCACCAGCTTCCAGTGATTTAAGACACAACTTACTGCTGGCAAATGTGCAGACCCTTTTTTACTGCTTTGAGAAAACTGGGCACAATGCTTTGGGGTCAGAGCAAATGATTCAATATTGAATACTGAAATGAATTTACCAGTCTGAGAATATTTTTGATAGGATCTTTTGCTTTGATTCCTGCGGCTAACTTGGGAGATAGATAGGTAGCTTTAATCCTTTTTCCATCATAAGGCTGCCTATTTCTTGCAGCACGTTTTTCTCCTCATTACAGTCTTGCTTTTTTCACAGCTTTTCTCTCTTGCTTTCAGAGCCATCTGTGCCTTCTCATCATTTTCTTGCGAGCGCCCCGAAGAGAGGCTGTTTTACCAACCTTCCCTTGCTGTGACATTTTTTCTTATTAATGAATGCATTCATTCAAGAAAAGTAGCAGAAAACGAAAAGTGCTGAAGATTGGGTTACTGTGAGACAAGTTCTTTGTCGGTGTAAATTAATAAACCTCTATTAAAGTAAACGATACATCCTACATCAGCAGAGTTTGGCCAGCAAGCACTTATGTACACAGTACTGAACGGACTAGAAGTGGCTCTGCTCTGCTTTATTTCATCTGTGACATTCCAAGCACTGATACAAAATAAGACAAACACAAAAAGTTAAAGCACTAAATGTCATGAATAAGTGACTAGCAGCAGGGCAAAGCATGAGGGGTGACAGGCTATGACATATGCAATGGTTAAAAGTAAGCCAATTTGCTAAAAATTCAGGGCACAGGGATAACGTTCCCCTTAGAGGGTTTAAATAAGAGATGTCACTGGAGTCGAACATGTCACAAAATAATGGACTCCTGCTGCTACATAAATGCTGAGGCATTAAATGTGAAGCATTTACTGAAAATAAATGTTGGAAAAAAGCCAAGAGGTTTCTTTCTAAACTGTGAGGCATTTGTAATGTAAGCAATTAAGTATGACAGGATGTCATATCTGTATGTCTTAGGCACTTTATGAAACATGAGGTCAAAGGCATGAACTGAAGTGCGCTGAGTGCATTGCAGCACTTGAAGAATGATTCTCTTAATGTACTGAAAAATGAGTTCCAATATGTGGGGTTATTATCTCACATCTTTACACATCATAAAATCACTTTGTTTGCTACAAGTATAATCTTGGGGTCCTCACTCAGGCAAAGCTCCCACTGATCTGAATAAACTTGCAGTCAGATATCAACAGATGTCTGGGAGAATGTTTTTCAATCTTCCTGTATGAGAGTAAATGTGGTGACACATACAGCAGAAGACCAGAGTTTCTTTTGCTGTCTCCAGCTATATAGGGCATTCCTTTGAGATCACCAGTTCTTTTCTTCTACTGAGTAGCTACAGACTCAGTGGAGATCAATTTATAGTAAAATTGAGGACTAAATTAAAAAGAAAACTTCACTGAACATGGTCAGTTGATTTCAAACTGTTGGAGGACTACAGGAAATGAAAATGTCTTCAGACTTCAGGAACACATCTTCAGATGCATTCAGTATTGCCTGGCCTATCACCATTTACTAGCATTTCCATTTACTGTTTCCCTGTTTCCATTTACTACCGAAACCACCACGACCTTAAAAGCACAGAATAGGCCGAGGACTAGCGCTTTTGGATATCCAGCTTGTGCCAAAATTCAAATCACTTGATAAGTGATAGCTACCTTTTACTACCCTAAGGTACTCTGTTCTGAATGGAAGCATAAAAAAACCCAAACTTATTTCCAGACTTTCATTCTGCAGAGAAATGCATTTTTTCCCCCCAGTTACAAAAGTTTTCAAACTCACAGCATAACAGAATTAAGGAAACTTCAAAGAGTGAGCACTGAAAGCACATGCATGGGATTACACAGGAGAAAAGAATGCCTCTCACCCATTGTGCTCTTCCTCTTGTCTTCTCTCTCTTCTGTCCTGTTTGGCATGGCAGGAGTCGGTGGAGCAGATGCAGTTGGTGGAAGAGGGGCACGCCTCTTCTTTTTTTGTAAATCATTTAGGGATGCTCCTTTTGAAATCTAGCAAAGTTGAAAAAATAGGCACAGTAAAGGACACGTTTTGTTGATGTTGCGAATTGTCAGTAACAAAAAGTGATTGTCATATGACCTAATTTCTCAGCGCTCTGTAATGGCATTTCTAGTGACATGAGAAGATCAAAAAGACAGATCAGAAGGGGCATGGTAAACTCAGAGAAGGAAAGGGACATGAACTGCAGATGGATGTCACAGCAGAAATACCAGTCTGGTAGACATTTCATATTTTTGGTAAAATGGAACTAGGAAGCCCTACACTCGACAACATCCGGTATGATGCTAACATGTGCTGTCAGACTTGAGCCATCACATGATCTTGTTTTTCCATTGGCTTCTTCAGACATTCAACTATGGTTAAATACTCCAATAGGTATGTGTAGGTAATAAATTCTTGCTCATTTTTAAATTTTCCCCTGAAATTTTTGTTTAAGGACTTCTGAGAGAAGAATCAGAATTCCGAGTTTGCTTGCATGATGATATGAGATCATACTGCGCTCTATTTACGTCTACCAGACTTCACAGACATACTTCTGAAGATCAGTAACACTTCAGCTTCCAATAATCGCAACAAGCCAACACTTCGTTATCATTTACGCTGCTTTTAAAAATACAAAAAGTTGTATTATGAGTGGCTTGGCTTTCACCAAGTTGCGCAATATTTTCTGTAGCTTGTTGGAACTTCGCTCTATTTTTTTTTTCCAGAAAAGTAATAGTAATAATACGAAAAACATGTAAGAAAATCTGTTGATTTTTTATATTTGATATGTACTGACAACACCAGACAGAACCAGGCTTAGCTGAGGCAGAAGGTAACTGGAGCTGCCCACATGTGGGCATGCTGTTGGCATTCCTCAGTTTTCCTACACATCACTCCACTGCTCTGTCCATCCCGATACTCCCCATAGATGAAGATATCTAATAGACAGAACTGCCCAGTGGTTTCCTAATATTTCAAAGGCCTAAACAATAATAATAACAACAATCTTTCCTTTAATTCAGAGGATTAATGAACCCTTGAATACATCTGTTGTAGGAGATTTCATTAAACAAGCAGTAGCTTCACACTGCTCAAAGCTATTATCAGAATTCTGAGCCAGAAGAAGACACTCACTTATATGCGTCCTTTCCCATGTTGAGTGAAAACTCTGAGAATAAATGAATTTTTAAAAGAGCAGGACATTAATAGAGCCTCCCTTACTTAGCCTTCCTTTTGAAAAGCACTTAGGAGGGTCTTAGGTTATAGAACATAAACATTCAGTTCCCACCTTTCAGGAGAATGCTTTAACAACCACTGTGCCACACGACATTTGGACACTCTCCACCCATTCTTGGTGAACCCCTGTCCTGCATATGGAGAAACTTGGTAGTAACTGCACTGGATATCTGTATGTTAACCAGGATGAGCTGCAGCTTTATGGCAGTTTCTACAAGGTGGAGGGGACAAAGGGAGCAAAGTAAACATGTGCTGGTCTTGCTTCCTACTATTACAGATTATTTCAGTATTTTATCATAAATGTCTACGGGATACAGAGCAAGACTAAATGACAGGGAGGACAATCTAGATACAAGGTAGGCAATATTGAATGGGCAAGAATGTTAACAGTAACTAGTGATTTTGCAGATTTTGATTTTGGTCACCAAACTTCATGGAATATGAAAAATTAGACTTATTCCCAGAAAACAGCACCAGGCCAAACATTCAGGAATGGATACAGTGAAATTTTAGAGCTCCTTTGAAAACTTTTTGCCCAGAGACATTAATCATATTAAGATGGAACACTTCTCAGGATAAAGAAACTGCCTGACAGTGGTTAGGAACTGACTGTAATTGACTCAAGTTGAATCCCAGCCCTCTCACCTGCCCAATTCTTATAGAACCAGAATGCCCAATATTGAGCTGAACATGGCAAACTCTGTTCAGTGAAACAAACTCATCAGGTTTTGGTTCCGAGAGGAGGAATTACATGGAGGACAGCTACCTAATGCTGCATTCTTCTCCATGTCTATTCGGAGCAACTGGCAAATAGTGAACAAATGTGTGAACATTTAATAATGTATCTTGATTCTTCAGGGTACCTTATAAAAAAGAAAATTATTAAAGTTGGGACTTCAATTAAGCTGACTACAAAGTCTTCAAAATTCAGTAGCTATGCAAAACTCCACTCATCTGGGAGACAGGCAGCATTTGAACTTCCCCAACACTCCACGATCATAAGCCATGACTTTTGCCATTTCTTAATGGTGTTTTAAAGCTTCCACATTCACTACGTTCTCTCCAGACAGAAGGGCCATTTTACTTGAAGACAAAAAATGAATGGACTAATGATTTAAAAGATAAGTCTAGGAAATCTTGAGATGCAAGGCAGAAAGTAAGGAAACGTGAGTTTTCACTTAAAATGATAGAGATGACCCTTCCCCAAGTACCAGATGAATGAAGGATGTCAGTTTGGTATAGTCAGATTCCTCAAAGATAACATTACTGCTTTACTAAGAAGAAAGGATCCTTGTTAGAAGCCAGCTTATCTTTTTCAGCTCAATGCATCCTTATTTAGTTCAATCTTCTGAGAAACATTAGATAGATGTATGGATGAACACACTGCTACAGCTAAAGAAAAGGCTAGAAAAGAGTGCGCAACTGCAATAATGCAAGTTTGGTCAAATACACACAGAAATGCTTTTATCATACTGTCAGCTAAGTGCAGTATACTTCACAAACACAACGAAGAAGATGAAAAGCTTGTTTAAAGTCAGCCATGCTACAACATACATAAGAAGTGTCTAGTTCAACACCAGGTCACAAAAACTGTTCAAAGTAGTTCTTTAATGTTAAGCTCAGTAAATCTGTGAGGCTAAACATAAATGGAAAAAACACAAAGAAGATTCTGTTTCCTTCTTGGAATTGTATATACCAAACCAACAGAACTTGCAAATAATTTGTTACAGCTGGCTGCTTCTTTTATAAAGAAATCAAGCCTAAGCAACGTTATCTGAAGTAATTTCGCACCCGAATGATGTTACAGGAGCAGGTATTTTACTGAGCATAACAGTATTTCCTAGTCTTAGCACTTATGTTTCAGCTATGTAACATTTTTAACTAGTTGCAATTATTAGGTCAGCTTCTGTTATGTACCTTATAAATTTTTAAAGATGTTAATAAGTATTCTCTGACTATAATTAATACCATCAACTAAGCTAGAGATTAATAAAGTGGGCCAAAAGGACCTAAGCCTGACAAACAGTCACTTCTGTTCCCATATTGATGACATCATGTATGATGCAAAAAACAGTTTTCCATAAATTCATGTCATGGCCCACCTACTGTTTGAAAAATACTTCCAATATTGCAGACAAAATATCTCAGGAACGTGGTGAATGTGTTTTTATTCTGTGAAAGCTCAACATCTTTATTAAAATTTGAGAGCCTTAGATAAGATTTTAGAATATATTTATTTAGAGCACAACAACAGTATCATGGGGATGTTATGAGCCAAAATTGTGTAGGAAAGAATCCTACAAGGCTAATGCTTGAAAATTTCAACCAGTAGCATTTGACAGTCACCTTACTTGCAAAAAGTCTGGATACTGTAAGAGTGAACACATAAACAGAGTTTGAGTTTCCTCATGCCTAAAAGTATAGTATTTTTTTTGCATTTTATTGCACTGAATATGAATTAATGAATAATATTAATTGAAGCTCAAGGAAACAAAAGCTACCAAGACCAAAAATTCACCAAGCATTCAAAGAGAAGGAGGTTCTCTGCTAAATTTCCAATGTGAACTCTGCTCCTCAGCCTTCTGACTGAAACAGGTTGCCCAGGGAAGTTGTTGACGCCCCCTCACTGGAAGTGCTCAAGGACAAGTTAGATGGGGCTTTGAGACCCTTGGTCTAGTGGGAGGTGTCCCTGCCCATGGCAGGGGGGTTGGAACTAGATGATCTTTAAGGTCCCTTCCAACTCAAACCATTCTACGATTCTATGATATGATATAAACTGTGTGAAGAAAGCTCATATGCTCTCTTGCTTCTTTCTCCTCTTTATGTAACATTACATGTCAGGATCTTTTCTTGTTTTGTAGAATGCTTGTATTGTTGCAACTTCTAATTTGTATACAAAATTCCTTGCTTGGGGCAACAGTGAGTGCCTTTAGAAAATATTTTTAGAAGTAAATAAAAAGGACTGGAAAACCCCCCCACATGTGGATTCAATCACTGGCATGCCCTGACTACAAACTGATTTCCATCATCCAACACTGACTACACATGCACTCTGATGTAAGCAAGCCAGATTCTGATACACCTGCTGGTGATGATATCGCGTGGGGTCAGAATGCCTATTAAATTATATAGTGTGTTTCAATATGATCCACAGAAAAAACTATGAGCTAACCTGTAACAAACAACAGGATTGCCCCAAACTATGTGTGGGATCATCCCAACCCTGTTCCCTTCACAAAAAATTTTAAGAAATCTTGAAATAATTAAGAGCCATATTACAAGAAGCTCAAGAAGTAAAAAGAAAAGGCACACATTTTATTAACCAATATTAAACTCTTGATATAACCATAACTGCACTGATGCTTCTATACCACAGTCTAGAAGACAAGCAGTAGCTTGGTACATAAGATTTATGGTTTGACAGTTTTAAAAAAACATGTTTTTATGATTTTGTACATAATTTAAAGCAGTAGAGAAGAAAATATTTTGATCCAAGCAAAGCCATTCTAGGAAAATCAGAGAGAGAAATCTTTCAGCTGCAGAACAGACACATAAATCTGTCCACTAAACTTGATGATATAAAAGCTATCCTATCCAGCTGATTCTGCATTTTCACAAGGCAACAGATGCTTCAACATGCCTAGCACTAGAAACCACAAAAAGTCCCAATTGAACATTAATATGTCTTAAACAATGTTTACTCATATGCCTAATATTCCCTGGATAGGTCATACATTATTAGGCTTTTCGTTGGCATACACTGACAAAGGAAAATTCAGGGAGCTCTCAGAGAAACTAGGCGTATGAGCAATTAATGAGGCTGACCACTGTAAGTTACATTGTATTAAATTGTCAACTCAGCACTGAAGTTCCCTACTTTGTTCCCTTATTGGGCACTACCCCATCTCATTTGATTAAACACTCAACGTTTAATCCACAAGTTTGTTATGAACGACATTCAAAGACAGCAGCCTGAGGTTTCCCAATAACATGTCCTTACCTTGTAGAACGCATTTGTGTGGGTTATTTAAAATTCCTACTAGGATCCCATGCAATGCAACCACATATTGCAAAAACAATAGACACAGATACTAAAAACTTGGCACATGGAAGTAGTTTTAAAGAGGTTAGTATTTGAAAAACTTCTCATGTTGACAAAATGCATAGCAATAACTACACTTCAGAAACTAGCAAGCAATTTCTCTGGACTCGTCATTCTTCTGTACATCTTGCATTTTCAGTGTTGGATCTCACAAACCTGACAATAAAACGAATAATAATAAACTGAAAGGGAGATTTTTACATAAGCCACTCAAATAAGCGTGCTGTGATATCAAGAGTGACATTTGGACCAACTAGATCCAATAGCTTGTGTTACTCTGGACACACCACTCTCATCATACGGAATAAATTTAGATGGGGAGATTCCCAAGCTACTGTCAACATGAGTTCAAGTCCACCAACTAAATCTTCAAGGACACTAATTCTTTTCATGGTGACACAATGCTGCTCTTTATCAGGGTGTTTCCTCCTGAGTTTGAAGCTCAGGACCATGCTTCCTTGTACTGTGTTTGGCCTACATGATGGTTGTACCACAGCCCTACTCCCAGCCTCAGCTTCTGAGCTGCTTTGCTGCTGGAGGTGTTCAAGCACTGCATAAAGTGGGAAGTCTGGCTTATAACTAGACTGCATACAACTGCACTGCTCTTCTGCAAATACCTTTAATATTTTAATCATATGTCAAAAAGTACTATATAATTTTGCCTACTTTTATGCTGCTTAATTTCAAAGTAATTTATTTCTCATTATACAATTCTGATATTAAACCAGGATTTTGTAAAGGAATTTAATATACAATATCAAAAGTCAAGCTGTGACTGCAAAAAACCTCATTATTAATAACAAAGAGCTTAGAGTTACTCGATTTTACAGAAATTGCTACGCTCTTGCATGATTTTATTCATAAAATGAGGAAGACAAAATCCAAGGATGTCCTTGAATACTCAGCTGACTGGCAACAGAGAGCTGAATCCGTTGACACAAGAAAGCCACTACAAGGTGAAGGGGCAAGCTCATTTTTCCATCTGTTTTTATTGAGCACACCCTTTGTGAAATGTCACGGTCAAGAGCAGTTAAAAATTAATGTCATTCTAATCTTCTTTAAACAGTTTAACTTGTTCAGTTAAACGTGTCAGACAGGAAACCATCCATAAACAAATTTGAGATGTTAAATTACTAAGATAGCTGTGATTTCCTTCTTTTGCAAAATCTCATTACTAGCTGCAACATTATTTCCACTCAAGGAAGTCACTCTGCAACACCAAATATTTTCACATGCATTGAAATATGTAGACTACACAAGTCTGCGGATGTTTGCTTTGGCAGAGAATAGAACTTCCTCTGTTTCTCTGAATACAATGTAATCCTCCTCATTTATGCCTTCATTTAGAGGGGAAAAAACAACAAAAAAGCCTCCAACACTTAAAAATCACATTTTTAAACCACCACAAACTGCTTTGTTACTACGATTCATTTGTCCCCTACAGAAGTTAAAAAAAAAAGGCAAAACCACCTCCAAATTTTCATTTCATATTTGTATCTTTTTAGTTAGAGCAATGCAATTAATAGAAAAAATGAACACTAGCAAGTGTTTAAAACATAGTAGGACTGCAGATCAGTTTCTTCTGACAACTTTGTCAATGAGTCACTGTCACTCCAGCCTCCAAAAAGGGCAAGAAGGAAGATCCAGGAAACTACAGACCAGTCAGCCTCACCTCCATCCCTAGAAAAATGATGGAGCGGCTCATTCTGGAGGTCACCTCTAAGCACATGAAAGAGAAGGTTTTCAGGAGTAGCCAGCATGGATTTACCAAGGGGAAATCATGTCTGACTAATCTGATAACTCTCTATGATGTGACTGAATGGGCAGACGCAGGGAGAGCAGTGGATGTAGTCTGCCTCAACCTTAGCAAGGCTTTTGACACTGTCTCCCATAACATTCTCAGAACCAAGCTCAGGAAGTGTGGGGTACAAGAGTGGACAATGAGATGGATTGAGAACTGGTTAAACAACAGAGCCCAGAGGGTAGTGATCAATGGTGCAGAGTTCAGCTGGAGACCTGTGACCAGCAGAGTCACCCAGGGATCAGTGCTGGGTCCAGTCCTGTTCAACATCTTCATCAATGACCTGGATGAGGAGACAAAGTGTATCCTCAGCAAGTTTGCTGATGATGCGAAACTGGGAGGATTGGCTGATTCACAGGAAGGCTGTGTGGCCATTCAGCAAGATTTGGATAGACTGGAGAGCTGGGCAAAGGGGAACCTAATGAGGTTCAACATGAGTAAGTGTAGAGTCCTGCACTTGGGGAGGAATAACAACATGCACTGATACAGGTTAGGAGCTGACCTGCTAGAAAGCAGCTGCGTGGAGAAGGACCTTGGAGCCCTGGTAGACAACAAGTTCTTCATGGGACAGCAATGTGCCCTTGTGGACAAGAAGGCTAATGGTATCCTGGGGCTCATTAAGAAGAGTATGTCCAGCAAGTCAAGAGAGGTTCTCCTCCCCCTCTACTCGGCCCTAGTGAGACCCCATCTGGAGTACTGTGTCCAGTTCTGGGCTCCCCAGTTCAAGAGGGACAGGGATTTACTTGAGAGAGTCCAACGGAGGGCTACGAGCATGATTAAGGGACTGGATCACCTGTCTTATGAGGAAAGGCTGAGAGACCTGGGGCTGTTTAGTCTAGAGAAGAGAAGACTGAGAGGGGATCTTATTAATGTCTACAAATATCTGAAGGGGGTGAGTGTCAAGAAGGAAGGGCCAATCTCTTCAGTCATGCCCTGTGACAGGACATGGGGCAATGAATGAAAACTAGAGGAGTTTTCTGTACTGTAAGGAGTACAGAGGACCGGAACTGGCTGCTCAGAGAGGTTGTGGAGTCTTCTTCTCTGGAGACTTTCAAGACCCATCTGGATGTGTTTCTGTATGACCTGCCCTAGATTCTGTGGTGGTCCTGCTCTGGCAGGGGGGTTGGACTCGATCTCCAGACATCCCTTCCAATCCCTACCATTCTGTGATTCTGTGATTCTTTGACATGATCCATGTTATCTCCTTTAGTCATCGCCTTTGGGAAAGGCACTGGCATAAGGACTTCATACTTAATCTTTTCTTCCTCAAGCTCACATCCAGAATTACAGGCTGGCTAACTGGTTGGTCTGCTTGTCTATCCTTAGAAATCTGAGAGATTTTATGAGCCAGCTGCAGATCTGCAAAATTTATTTTGTAACCTTATCAAATTTTCTGTCAAAAGGATGGGCTGTAGCCTAAAATCTGCTAGGGCTAGAAAGTGGAAGACAATCACAGAAATGTTTGACCAGGAACAAGAACCATACGTTTTCTACTGCCACTAAGTGACACACCTCCCAAGGGCTTAAGTTTTCCACTATACTGAAAATTTTCTTCTGTAGAGATAGTCAAGTTTAATATCTAGTGCTTAGCACTAAATCCTAGGCAAACACCAGAGAAATATTCTCAATTTAGAGAAAAAAATACATTACTTATTTCCAGTGTTAACTCCCTCTTATTTAAGCCCTCTGAATCTGCGGGCACATAAAATGCCTGGGAAACCTGGTTTAGGTGGTAGATCAAGTGGTAGTTTCGTGCTATCCCTTCCCACTGCCCCCGGCAAATTTCCACTTTGCCTAGTTTCTTCCAGCACTTCCAAGGGGCAGCCAGAAGCCCCTCCTTCCACAATCTTCAGAAACTAGGAAAAGGGGAAAATAGCAAGTGGTACCACAATGTCAATTAGATGTATTACTAGGGGCTGTAGTGTAATATGGTTCTACATCAAGCCAATCCCCACAAGTGTAAGATTTTTTCATCAAAGACTACAAATAGACTCTGTTGCAAAGATATGTTAGAGAAACCCACCATGGCACTTTGCTTGCTATCCATGCCTGAAAGTGTCAGTGACATAGAGTCGAGTAAGGCTCAGGGGTTGTCTGTTGAGCTATGATCTGATTAAGATGAGCAGACTGCAAAAAAATGAGGTGCCTGTTTCTCCTGGTGACCTGCACCATCCATCCGCTAAACAGGTGAAGAACTGAAGTGGTATGCAGTCAGAAAAACTGGATTTGCCTTCCTCTCTCCCCACTTTTGTTACTTTTGGGACATGACTGGGAATTAACTTGAAACACAGCTTTACGTAGCAGAGAAGATTTTTTTACTAGATTATACTTACATGTGATATATTTTCTTGCTTTCTTATTTGGCTAAACACTGACCAGAATGCAATGCCCTTAAGTCATTAAATTAAACTTGATTTACACAAGCATGCATTTACTTACTTAATTTTTCTATTACATATTTTTTTACCTTTTTAATTTAGGATCTAAGAAAGGTGGACTTACAAGCAAGGTCTGAAAAGCAACATAACCCAGTTTGTAAATGAAGCACTGTGTTATGGTCATTTTTCAGTGTTTACTGAATTCCAGCTCTTCAGAAGCCTCACTGCTTAAAATTATCTTTGTCTATTAACTTCCCCTAAATACCTTGCCCAACAAAGCCTAGTAATTACTTGACACATACTTTCTCTTTAATGAGAGTTATAAGCTTACAATGACATCAGCCTGTCCTATTTGCCTGTGACTTACAAGCCAGATGAAGCTTACTTGCTAAATGTTACAACCCTGCCAAAATTCAGGGCTGCATAGAACAGTATGTTCGGACCCTGATGTCTTGCCAGTTTTCAATGAAGTGCTTGACAGAGACCACATGTGGAGGTCAAGTGACACTATCATGATCTCACCAGATGGTAAGTTGTGGTATTATTCCCAAGGCAGGTAGTATAGTCAGTTCAGAAACAGCTGGCAGGTGATCCATGAACTCACAGCCAGAAGCAACCGGATTATTTCAAAAGATCAAGAATGCTATTGATGTTGGCGAAAAGACTATTCCAAGAATTTTTCTTGCACGTAATTTAAAGGACTCAACTCTCAAGAAGTATGTTTTCTTGCAAAAAAAATAGAGGTATCTATTTATGAACTGCTGTCTTAAATCAGAAACCCTCCTATCAAACAAATCTTGTATTCTTGCATAACTATTAAGTGATGTACGTTAAATAGTAAAGACAGTGCAAGCTCACCTTGCTTGCATTCTTGTACACGTACCACCAGGTCACTCTGACTTTGAATTCAATTCAGAGATTGTATCTACACAGGTTAGTGCACTGGGCTGGAGTACTTTGCAGAGAACAACAGGAAAGCAGACCATGGAGAAATCTTAAGAGAATTCTGTAGATTATACTCTCCCACCCCTCTACAGTAACAACCTATCCAATTCAACATGTGAAACACTCAGCACTTCACACAGTCCAGCCTTCAGTTAAAGCAGGTAAGCAATTTAAAACACTACTAAGCTGACAATACTACTACCTCCTGGACAAAATTGCAAAAAATAACTACTTCTAAAAATCCAATAAAGCCACACAGTGGACTCTGTTTATGCAGCAGCAGCATTTTATCCCAAGCGAAAGAAGCAATATTCTCCTTTCAGAAAAAGACACAATTTTAAAGCAGACTTTAAAATGTCAAGTTCCTCTGGTGCAAAACCTATTAGTTGACCATGAACTTCGTCCAGGAAAAGACAGATACTCAAAGGGCCAGTGTAAAGGCAGTCTTACTTCCTCTTGCACTTCTGAGATGCTGCACCTTCTGGTTAACATCAAAGCCTCTACTGAAATTTTACACTAACATCCTCGTTCATACTGGCCAAACTTCAGAAAAAAATATAATCAACTGCACTTAATCACTTAATGACTGAGAAAGCTAAGATTCCTTTTAATTAATCCATCACACCTTACTCTATTTAAAATTACAGGACAAAAGAGTTGGAAAATAAGTATATTAATTAAAAATAAATTCAAAAGGGGGTGGGGGGACACAAAGCCTCCTGGAAAATAAGTTGGTTGCCTAAAAAAAAAATTAAAAAAGCTTTAGGAAATTTTGGTCTTTAAAATGGGACATGTTGCTAGTAAATAAATGTGCGGCAACACAAAGTTAAGAACTAGGAGCTCTAAAGAGGATGGGTGGTAATTTGGACTGAAGCTGTGGAATTTCTTTAGATGTATAGAGATGAAAATTCTGTAATATATTAAAATGTAATATATCCTTAACTGATACTCTTTGAAGGTACTGAGAAAGCAGTCATTACAGAGCATGTATCATCTAGCTGAATCCTTTGATAACTATTTTAAAAGAGTGAACCTGTTTGATTAAGTGTACTTACACCAGAATTAATTTTTAGACCTGTTTTTCTCATAAAAGAGGTACAAATTACTCCTTTTCACTAGCAGCTTTTTTTTGAGCCTTCTTAAATTTGATTCTTTACAGGACAGCAAGATAAGCCTTCAGCCAGCATTGTACTTTTCTCTTTCTCTTTTAATTTGGGCCTGTATCATTTATCCAAACTAGAGCGTACTTGTCTAGCTAAACTGAGCACTCAGACTGCAGAGTAAACATTATCTGATGTTCTGTCGGCTGGTTTCATGTTTGCCATTTTGAACATTCTCTTGTCAAACATGAGAAGAACATGTCTGGATACTTCTCATTCAGCTAACTGAATGTCATGTTTAAAGGTCTTTAGGGAAAATTAACAAATCACCTTCAAATTGAAAATCAATTGTTCTGTGTTGTAATTTCTCAGTAATTTACTGTGGTGTAGGGCATTTTAGGGACCACAGACCTCTTTTACTACTCACTCTTGCTTCTAGTAATTGATTCTGGTACATCTTGATAATGGACTCTGTAGTAGGATAGCACTAGCCAGGTTCAGGACCAGTGGAAATACTAAATAGATAAAACTTCTCAAGTTTATGACCAGTTACAAAGGCCACTGTTTCTATAAAACTTAATGTATGTCATCACAGAATTTCTTGACTGTGAAGGGCAACAGTTTGTACATGGCTTTTTCAACACAAGGCAATTAACTGGAAGTCATTAAAAAAAGCTCAAGCCTTATATGCTTTTCTTAAAGAA
The DNA here is from genome assembly GCA_020745705.1 of Hemiprocne comata. Classification (NCBI taxonomy): domain Eukaryota; kingdom Metazoa; phylum Chordata; class Aves; order Apodiformes; family Apodidae; genus Hemiprocne; species Hemiprocne comata. The sequence continues at coordinate 90,262,264 of CM036587.1, forward strand.
ATATTGCCCATTTCTTTGGGCAAAACTGGATAGATTCAGGAAAGCAGCACAGCATAAGACATCAGTTTGACCTGCTATCTCCTGAAAGGCAGAAATACCATCAGTTGCTAAGCAAAATAACAGCCCCATCACTGCACAAGACAGGAAGTGTCCCAACAGTTCCTTCCTCAGGAGACTTGCTGCAATCTAGCAATTATTTGGCATGGACCTGGATCTGGTATTGATTTCAAATGGAATGGAATCAAGTCCTTCACGTTGCTTTTTATTTTGTCAGTGAAAGGCACGTGTCCAGTGGAGTGCACTGGACATCACCCATACATCTCCCAGCTACTTGTAATTTCAGCTGCATACCTGCATCTCTGTATTTTGAGATGTTGCCCAGTTGATACTGCAGTTACAGTACTAAGTTGTAACACATATACCAGGAAAGTTGCTTTAGGGTTCATGCTGGAAAATTCTATTGCTTATATGATTTACTGGCAACATTTATGGCCTTATTCTGCAAGAGTAAAGTTTTGCATTTATAAAAACAACACCAAGACAGCAATAATTGGGAATAGCAACCAAAGACAGCTGTTTCTGTTTCTAACAAGAGACATGTTGCCTGGTTATCAAATTACCAGTGATAAAGAAGACTTAGTGAAGTCATTGAGAATGCTGCCAGTGACTTCCCTGGAGTAGTATCAGATCATATGACACAAGTATTTGGGTACAAATTCTTCAGTATTCTCCAAAAGTAGCTGCACTGGGTTAGATCAAAGGTTCTGTTAAGGCTTCTGTATCAGATTGTAGCAAACACCTAGGGGACAGCAGAAGAAAAGGGACATCAACCATCTTCATGTCAGGGACCTCCTGGCATGGTTTGTAGCTAAAAATTCACAACAGATTTGTTATCCTTGCAGCACTTTTTCAGCCTCCTCTTGAGCTCATATAAACTTTTAGGGCCCACATAATTCCTTGGCAAGGAGTTCCACTGATCTACTACTGCTTGCATGAAGAACCACACTCTTCGGTTTTGTGTGGTTTGCCTGTTTCCTACTAGGTTCAAATGCTCTTGTAATGGCTGGTTAAACAGTCAAATTCCCTATTCATAGTCTTCATGCCTCTTTTTGAAGATGAAGAATCATGGTTTACTTAAGTTGAACAGTTGCCCCTGTATTAAGCTACTCCGCACCTCTGATCAACCTTGATGCTCTTCTGTGACTGTCTTCCCATTCTGTAATACCCTTCTGAAACACAGGAAGCACTACTATGGTATTGAAGATAGCATAATAAAGCTCACAATATAGCGGGGTAATAAAGTTCTCTTCTTATCCTCTGCTCCTCTCCTAAAATGCTCTGCATCTGTTTTGCTTTTTTGATTGCTGCTCAGCTTTGAGCTGACGTTTTTCAAAGATGAATGCCTTGTGATCTTCCTAACTGGCTACTGCCAGCAGACACACCAGTATTTTACAAGGTATCTGGGAATTAGACTGGCCTTTTTTCATGTATATCACTTCATACTTACACAGAATTTTACTTGCTTTCACCTGCAAGTGTTGCCAGCACTCAATATTGTAAGGTCTTTTCAACAGTTGTTCTTCATATTTGGCCTTAGTCCTTACTATCTGGATAACTCAGGTACCAGCAACAAACTTTGTCACTTTAGCGTTTTTTTCAAGGTCACTTCTTAATATGGCAAACATGGATCCTCAAATACCCCAAAGCTGTTGCAACATTCCACCACTAGAGGAGTGCATCATTGAGTCCTATCCTGCGATCCCTCTTCTCATTACTGTCAGTTACTCAAGAGTAAGATGACCTTCCTCCTTATGGAATGGAGTCTTGGTTTCCTTAAGAAATCCCTGGTGAGGGACCTTAGTGGAAGCTTTGTGGACACCCAGACAGACTATATTAACCAGATCACACATATTCATCTGTTGCTGAATGAGTCAAAAGCATCCTGAGAGAGTTGTAAGGTAGTGTTTCTGTTTTACTAAGCCTGTATTTACCCTATTCATTATCTTCATAGACATGCCGACTAATTTAATTCTCTATTTTATTTCCAGTAAGTTTTCTAGTACATAAGCCACATTAGGGGTCTTACAGTTCTTCTGAATACTCTTAGATTTTCCAAACACCAACTTTACTTCCACCTTTTTTCTCTGAATTACTTTACAAAAATGCAAAGTGTGGCATCGGTAGCATTCAGCAATAGCATAAATATTACTTTCTCTATTTCCTTGCTCTACAAAATAGAAGGAGACTTAATACAGACACAGTTATTTTATACAATTTTTCATTTCAGATAGCACTGCAGTCTCCAGTGCATCATCTTGAAAATACTTTGCACAGCTACTGCTCAGCCAAATGAACTAGTGTGCACTCCTTAGACAAAGGAAATCAAGTGCATTCCTTATCTATGTTATTGGACCAGGTTGATGTTCATTATCTGCCTATGTGGGTAACCTTAACCTGCAAAAAACATAAAGCAAAGTTGAACTGTTCTAACATCCTAGAAGAACGGTAAGCAATTATCTGGCCAAAGAGTAAAGTAGTGTTTATATAAGTGTGGCAATTTTTTTTTTCTATGTCTGTATGAGCAAAGGAAAAAGCTCTTATCCATAAACTTTCAACATCTACAGAAATGCATAAATGAAGTAAATAAGCTTCTAAGTAAAATTTCAGATAGAAGGACTGGAATAGAAGTCCCAAAGAGATGGATACTAAAAGTCTAATGGAAAGTTTAGTAATTACCATGTGGTATTTACAGCCTAGTACATCTCAAATAAGCAACTGCTACATGAATTTGATGTAAAATGAAAAAAAAAAATCAAAAGAAAAAAAGAAAATCCAAACCAGACAATCTCAATTTTTAATGGGTTTCCATTTTTTATGGGTTTATCCATTAATAATCTATCTATTTGTATTAACACAGAGAGACACACTCAGCTACTCTTTGACCTTATCAAAATATTGCCTCATGTCAATTGTGCAAGAAGTTGTCAGCCTCTTGATCTGGTATCATACAGCAGTACAGTGTGCACTCCAGTACCTAATATCCAAACTCTTAATACAAAAACTAGGAAAAGAATATGATTTACCAAGTTTTCTTAGCAGCTCTACTACCTCTCTATTGTATGAAGAAATCTGGAAATTAGCATTAAGTTTATTCTTAAACCATGAAAGACAACTCATACATTCTTGACTACCTGCTGACTTTTTACAGAATTTTAAAAAGCTTATAAAAGAAAAATAATTTTGTTCTTATTTTATGTAAGCATAAAATTCTTCTTTTATGCTTACACAACTTGGACACCTGAACAGTATTCTGGAGAAAGGGTATCTTTATTAAAGATTCTATACGCCTGCTCTCATTACAAAAATGCTGTTGAGAGAGATCACACAGTGCCTGAGAGTTTTAGCAAGTCTGCCACCAAAACTGGAAAAGATCATGGCTAACACTCATATCCTCAGTTAAAGAACAAAGAAAAAGTAACTTTTAAAAATAACAGACACCATTCACGTTTCATGCTGCCTTCTAACATGATATGAAAACCAAACCAGAACAAACTAAGGTGTACAAACCCAGTAATTAAATTCCTTTTAATCAACATTCTTAAACATTTAGAAGTCAGTCAAGTGTTCTCCCCCCTCCTTTGGAACAAACCTTGCTTTCATATCTTCAGGGAACTTATAAAAACCTGGGAATTGACCTAGAAGATGCAATATATTGTAGAAGTAAAAGGCACATTTTGAAAAACAGCTTTTTCCTACAGCAGAAACTGATTCATTGCATCCTTCCTCAAAACATTAAAAAGTATCTGCTATTCTCTGAGGAGACTTCTGGATGCTCCACCAAAAAAAAAACACAAAGCAAAACAAAAATACCTTCACCAAACACGGAAATGTGTCATAAGAGAAAGGTTGAGAAGACCTCACCCAGAAGACCTCTGAGTCAATAGAAACCTCCCTTCCTCTCTGAAAGATGATAAAAAAACCATGCACTCATTTCTTGTTGACTTCTAGTAGACATTTCTGGCTTAGGTGTAACCTGTGAAAGGGAGATAACTAATCTGAGTCCATTCACCCTTTTGCCGAATTCTGGGCTCCTTATTAAAACAGAATAAACTGTCAGATGGTCTCCACTGCTTATTAATTTTCACATTCTACAGAGGTACAGAAAAAATATAAGGTAGAAGGGAAGAAAATACCTACACACACAAAGCTATTTTGCTGCAGTATGAGAAACAAACAACTCCTCCCCCAAGTATGACTATAACAATGTGTACAAAAGTAGGACCAACCAACTAGGTAAACCTAAAGCAATTTGAAACTCTTCCTCTTGGGACACAGGACTGATCAGAGTGCAGTTTTCACAGTAGTGAATTACAGCAGATGTAGGAGAAGACAGTAAGATGGTAAGAGTATAGTGCTTATAGAAGTGATCACAGCAGATGATAATAAAGCAGGTTTTAGATACCCACCTACAACATATCTCAGTTTTGTAAGTCACTGTGGCAGCCGTTCTCATCCAGTTATGACTCTTCTGTCCCTCAGTTTACCTGCAATTGCACTGCCTGCTGGTATCATGCTTATTCCATAAAATGATGTTTCTGACAGTCCAAGAAAATTTGTGAGTAAAAAAGGCTGTCATTCACACAAACACAGGATCTAAGTATGCAGCTGTTTCTCAGAAGGAAAGCCAACTGTAGAAGTATTACTATTTGAAATACCAGATTTATCCAAAATACTCAGGGACAAAGCAGATTCAAGAAACTGTAACTCCCAGGGCACACAGAATCCTACTGATGGCATCTTCACTGACACAGCTGTGCATACTAGGAACGTACCTTACTCTACACTGTTCTAGAGGACCTGAATCCACTGCTTTAAGGCTTTATTTGCATCCACGGGGAAATATGCCATTTTCAAAACCTGAGGAGAACAGAAGTAACAGTATGATTTTATCCAAATCAAGATTACCCCTGCAGTCAGCTAACCTGAAATCTATGGCATTACATTATGAAGAAAAAGGGTGGAAGAGTGGTTATCACTTCATGCAAACACGCAAGGAAGGTATCAGTGGAAAAAAATCCTCTATCCTTGGGGGACATTAGCAGAACAAATGCCTGCTTTGCTCAGATTTTTATATTAACAATCTCAATTTAAACTCCTTTTGCAACAGAAGGTGCAAAGTGAAGAATACTACATCAAAATCACAGTGGCCAGATATTGAGTTGCTGAGCAACCAGACATAGCTTCTGACATCTTAAAAGTTCAGAAAACGTCAAGCTACAAACTCAGCTTTCTAATCACAAACAGCTGAGCTAACAATCTCTAAAAATCTTGGCCACTGTTTTAAAATACATTCTACTTCTAAGGCAGACAATGAGTCACATTTCCAAGTGGCTTCCAATTCCATGCTTGTAGCATACACACATACACATAGGAAATTTAAGAACTGCAAATTCTGGGACTGATTCTGGAAATCTGGGTTAGAATATGGTTTAATAATACTTTGAACGAATTCAATGTTAACTTTCAATATAATTTTATTTATCTTTCACTGCCCATTCTTTATTTTTACTACATGAACATGCAATGCCATTTAAAGTATCTGAGGGTTGCCTGCAGATAGGCAAAAATTCAATGGCTTTCAGCAGGGCATTTCACTGGGTATTTTCCTCTTAATATCTCTTAATATGCTTTATCAACCAGAGATGACCTAAGCTTTCCATCTATTGGTTTATGTATATTGGTTTATATACAAAAGGAAAGTGGATAGTACTGTAACACAAATTCTGCTGAGAGAAAGACAACCCTACCGAAGGCATGAAAATGCTATTAAATGGCTACAATGCCTAAGCCAGTGTCTTGCCAGCTCTGCTGCACTCCTACCAGTGATTGCCAGCAGAACCATAACTCTTTCAAGGGCAATCTGCACTGCAACAGAGAAACATACGTTACAGGAGGATGCTGTCTCCAATAGGAGTACAGAAGCTCTTGAAAAGAAAAAAAAAAAGGAAAGAGGAAGAAGAAAAACCTTTAATTTCCTTCCATTTGACAACACATACAGCAAATACTGAAAGTATCTTCTCTATAAACAAGAAATCTGGGAAATTTTTAGCATGAGAGTACCTTATTTTCTCCAGGGAAGATATGAAAGCCGTCTTTATATTTCTTTTAAAATGATTCTGTTAAAGCTGAACTTCTCATTTAAGGCATAAAATTGGGCAAAAATAAACCAGAGGTGGCGAATAGGAAACTTGAGAGCGATGTTCTAAGCCAGTCTATGACTCTCCTTGGCTGCAATAGTCCTTTTTATAAGTCTCTTGAATAAGTAAATTATTCTTGGTGAGAAAAACAGAACACTGAGGACAAGTAGTCTGCTCTAAAGCTATGGCCTTGACCATGAATGGGGAGTCAACAAATGTCCTCAGCAAGCCAAGTTTGAGATCTACATGGAGAGGAAAGGAACATAAGAAGCAGGGCAAAACCCACAGTATGTCACACAAGTTACTTTGTCAACAGCAACCTTCAGCAATCAATGTAAGCATGGAAATAAACCTGAAAATTGTTCTGGTTTATAAGAAGGTTTTTGGAACCTTCTGGAAGTGTGAGGCCAATTCCTCACCGGCACTAAAAGCAATTATATAATTTTAATTTAAACCCACTGTTCCTGCTATATGACAATTAAGATTAAAATCTATAAAATAAATGTTAGAATATCGTATCTGTTATATCACCCTATTCCTCTGTTAGTACAGGAATTTGACTGGCTAGTAGCAAATCCCAGATGCCTCCTGTTACATATACATCTTATGTGGAAGTGCTCCTGTTCTGAAAATTGCAGGAGCTGTAATAGCACACAGCTCCTTTATCACAGTCTACAAGTTGCATTTCTGGCCCCTGAAGTTTACATCAGAGCTATTATACAGAAGAAGGCACTGAAGAGTCCTCTTCTAATTCTGATGCCTCCAAAAAGCCTCACTATTTTGTTCTGAATAAACCACTCCATTTCATAGAAAAGGCTCTTACAGAAAATTCCCAAGGCCTTTCTTATCATCTCCCCTCACTCCAATTTCTGTATTCCCCCATACATGCTAAAAAAAGAAAAGAAGTAATTATGCCCATAAACTCATTCACCAGTGCACAATACTCTTGACATCCAAAAGACTCCAATACTCAATTCTACAGTTCTTCCAAGAAATGAGCCAAACACATTTCCTTCTCTTTTAAAGAGTGGTCACTGAGTAAGCCTCTGAGATGTGTTGAATTCTGTTTGACTTCATGTGTGGCTTTTCTCTGTGTGCTCTATCTAAAATGGCATACTCATACAGGTTTTTTCTTATATCTTTTGCCTACGTGGTACATGCTTCTTGGGGTGGGGACTCAGTTTACACTATGTCTACTATAAGGTGGCCCCCAATTCTGCCAGAACATCATCTAAAGTGCTGCAACAGAGAATAGAGATTGTTTACAAAAAGGTTTCAGTTTTTGCTTGCCCCCTGTACTGTTCTGCTCTACTCTCTGCATGGTGTGGGCTCCATGTTGCAACTTAAGAAAGGAAGGGACCTCCTTGCTTCTAAAGCATCCAACCTTCTGGATTTCATACTGGAAATATTACCTTACCCTAGCCTTTTGAAGAATGCTTTTTTTCAAGTGACTTCTTATTCTAAATAGCATAACTTGGGAGTTTTTAAAAAAAAAACAGGAGGAAAGTCTCCAGGGAAGAAATCTGTAGACTCATTTCTTTGACTCTGCATTCCTTTGCAAACTAATCAGTACATCTTCAGCACCCTCTGAAACATTGCTCAATTGTGCTATGAACAGAAATGGGCATTTTCTAGAGGAATTTAAAATAGTTACAGAGGGAACACTACCATTAAATAGAAATGGAAAACTAATGATACTGCACTAAAAAGTAATTAAAGTTACTGTAGGTGCCTTACCCTCAAGGAGGTAAATTACTGTAAGCCTCACAGAAAGAAAAGCTGCAATATTATATTGCAGTAATCTACCTATCCAAAAGTTAGTGGAGTAAAAATCTAAATCTGTAACACAATCTAAAACACTCTAGTCCTTACACACATGGAAATTTCTGATTGCAACCACTAGGCAGTGAGATGAGATAGATAATTCTAAAGAATCATCTGTGTGGTAAAGAAAACTGAATGCCTTGGGGCTTAACAAAGGGTTAAAAATTAAGGACTTATTGGGTTGGAAAGTAAAATTACAGGTATGCATAACTGCTACAGTGTTGTCTTTTCTACACAACTTTATGAAACGAGATAGTTAAAAAAAGAAAAAAACTTTCTGGAAGTTCAGAATACCACCTTTTTCATTTTCTATTAATGTGCTAGCTTCACTGGAAATAAACATGTTCTCCTTTTGCAGGATCTTCCTGTTAGTAACAGTTGCACATAAATACGTTTTCTAAACAAACATCTTATCTTTTTGTGGAAGGAAGTCCATTAATAAGGAATTGACGCCCTTCCCTGAAAAAAAAAAGATCAGTGCTAATTCTTTCCCATAAACTAAAGAAATAAACTTACACCTTGAAAGCTTTTACTCTATTTTCACAGCAAAGTGGATAGTCTGCATATAAATAAAATAGAACTGTTTGGGTTTTCTTATAAACAATATCCCTGTTGCTACCTTGCCACATAACACTTAATGATTAATCTCTTCCCTCGGTTTTTGATTGCTTCATAGAAATTTTGCTTCAATTCAACTGTACTCCACACATTATTTTTCAAACTACAGGGCAGCCTGTGAGTAGCTTTCAGAACGGGAGCTTCAGAAGCACACCATAACTGACATTTGACCCACACAACCATTTTCAGAAAGATGTCCTTTACCCAAAAAACACATCCAAAAAGTCCCTAGTAACTGTGCTCATAACCTACTGTGCTCTTCACAGGTTTTGTCAGCTACACTGACACTTCTATTGCCCAAAATTAACTTTGTAATGGAAAATCCTCTGATGCAACCTTTATCTGTTTCCTTTCTTCATAACAGCTTTTCCTTTAGAGTGAGAGAATGTGAAGTTGACACTGGACTGTATGCTACCTGCGATAAATAAAAGAAACAATTTTCTCTCAGTGGTTTCAGAAAGCCAGCACTTCAACCTATTTGCAACAATACTGGAAGTAGAAATGTTAACACATTTAAAGGGAGTGTTTTTGTGCAACAGAATTTAAAATCTCAATGCCACACTGCATGGAGACAAGCAGGACAGCAGAACAACACAGCATGTGATGACCATACTTGTATAAACTTAGGAGTTACAATGCCATAGTATTTTTGTATGAAAAGATCTATTTATCTTAAACACATTAAATGTTGAACTCTGAGGGACACAATAAACCTCATAATAGTATTCATAGCATGAATTTCAAAAGAAAATTTTAAAAAACAAAGTGCACCAAATGATGCAAGAAAAGATTGTTGTTTCTCTTCAGCTGTGTCTATAAATGAATGCTACTTCAAAGGCATCTATTCCATTTTGAAAGATGAAACACTGCTATATCCCAACTATCACTCTTTTAGATATCCTAAGAATGGGACAAAAATATTTCACAATCCTTTACCAAAAGCATGCAACAAATTTGCTTTCACGATGTTTCACTGTTTCACAGTGCAGATAAATAAGAGAGTGATAGGGAGGGAGACCGAGCACTAGGCTCCTCCTCCCCCTCCACTATACTGAAGTTAAAGATTCCTTCCTGACTCCATTTTGCACCACTACAGATCGCTTTCCAAAGAACAGTCTGCTGTAGAGGTGACAAGCCCTAGGCTGACAGAGTCAGTCCACATTACACAACCTTGAAGGTACTGGTTCCTTGCATTCTTATTTGGCATCCATATATATCTTTATACACTGACTTCTATAGTTTACATTTAGAATGTAATACTTTTTGTTAATGGTGGAACCAGAAGTCTTAATGTGCTTGCCCATGTTTGGTAACATACATACCTGAATGTCACTATGAAAATAAGAACCATTTCCTTTTTCCTTAACTCAATTATTTTCAAAGGGTTTGGTCCTCAGAAAGGTTTCCCCCCATTTTTAATTCTCGGTAACTGTCATGCGGAACAGTGACCTTTTTTAAAAGCAAAAACAGAGCACCACTTTAAAAGGTCACACGGCACAACTAAGAAAGCAGAGCAGATCTGCTGGTATCCCTCAGCAGCACTAGAAATACGAACGTAAGCAACAGCCTGACAAGAATCTGAGCAAAACAGCACACTGAAGATTTTTGTCACCTGTTAGAACTGACACCCATTTTCCACATCTGCCCCGGACAACAAAGATACCTAGTCACCCTACACAATTTCCACCTTTTTTGCCTTTTTTCTTCACTCACCTTCTTCTACCATAATGCCTCACAACACACTTCTGATTTAGAAAGATCCTTGACATGGGAGAAAGCTTGGGGCAGTCTCAAGAAAGCTCAAGATATATCTACAAAAGTCTAAGACTTTTGGTAATTTCCTTTTGTAAGTTCAAGAGTTCTGGTGAACTGTAGTTAATGGCTAGAGGAAGTATCTGTGAATTACTTCAGCTCTGATGAAGCCAGCACATCAAGCAAAGAAGCCCATTTTGTGGTGTCACTGCTACCTGTGTTGCTGTCTTTTCTTGCCCGCTCATCTCCATGTTCTGCGACGCAAATGCCACAACTGGTGGAGGAGGTGCTCTGCGCTTTTTCACTTCTGGGTTTGCTGTCATTCCTGAGATGTTACCAAGGGACAGTGACGAACCCAAGCTACTGGAACGAGAATTCACCAAAGGGGAATTTGGTGCTGTGGAAAAACCCTGTAAAAGGATTAACATCTTGAATTAGCATCAATTTTTAAAAACCATGGGAAAGAAAGAAGAAAAACAAGACACATCTGGTTACCGTTTAAACAATGATATGAATAATCATGTATGTTCCTCTGCCAAACTTGCTGAATTGCAAACTGTAACTTTGGAAACTTTTAAAGGTCAACTAGAAAAAAGTTTACAGGCAATATTAATAAGTCAGGGGGCACAGTGAGCACCTACAGCAGTTGAACAGTACTATTGATGAGAACACTACTGCAGCTTGCTATTTAAACTATAAGCTTCATCAAGACACATAATTATGGTTATCCAAGTGCATTTGCAACTGTATTTAAATTACACAAATAGTACATTTTCTGAAAGCAAGATTTATTCTTAAATGAGAACACTGTACTAATCACATGATGTCTGTGTCCCAGGCTTGTCTGCTTTACTATCAATCTCCCTAATTTACCTGAGTCTTCTCTGTAGATTTACATACGAGAAACCGCTACCAAACTACTTCCAATTTACATCCACAATCAAGCATAATAATTTACCATCTACTGAAAACAACCATTTAACGTGGTCAAAAGAAGTCCTACTGACAGGCATCACCCTGGATTTTAACAGGCCCAGACAAAAGGAGAAGCAGAAACTATTTAAAGATTTTTTTTTTTTTGTTAAAAATTACTTCAGTTCTCCTTGAAAAGCTTAATAAAATCAATTTTTTAAAGTTTCACTGATTTCAGATCAGGGCTCTAATTTTTATATTAATATACAAATAGAAATATATGCATATAGTAGTAAACCTACGAATAGGAAAGACTAGGAAACATTGCTTGAAAATGTGCATTTTTAACTTAGTTTTGGCACTTAAATTCTACATAATTAATTTTTTGAATCTGCTAATAAAGATCTTCCAAAAAGTTTTCCCTCAAAACCTGTGAGTCACTTTTTGGTATTTTTAATTAAGAGAAGCTTCCATATTAAACTGAAGACTTTACTTTTTAATTAAGTTATGAGATGGTCACCGCTTCTCAGAAATGGTTTCTGTGAAATCACCACTGATACCAACCGACTGTGAGCTGAAGTAGGATACCTGTTCTGGACAGACTGATGACTATGGTTGATAATGATGTTCTTTTCACAACAGCACATGCTACCACGCTTGAAGAACTCACCCATTGAGGACACGGTGACCTGGACAGGGTGGAGAGCTTGGGTGAGAGAAACCTAATGAAGTTCAACAAGGCCAAGTGTAAAGTACTCCATCTGGGGAAGAACAACCCTATGTATCAGCATAAGTTAGGGGGTGATCTGCTGGAAAGCAGCTCTGGGGAAAAAGACCTGGGAGTCCTGGTGGACAACAGGCTGACCATGAGCCAGCAATGTGCTCTCACAGCCAAGAGGGCCGCTGCCATCCTGGGGTGCTTTAAAAAGATGGTGGCCAGCAGGTCAAGGGAGGTTCTCCTCCCCCTCTATTCTGCCCTGGTGAGGCCTCACCTGGAGTACTGTGCGCAGTTCTGGGCTCCACAGTTCAAGAAGGACAAGAAACTACTGCACGGAATCCAGCACAGGGCCACAAAGATGATTAAGGGACTGGAGCATCTACCCTATGAGGAAAGGCTGAGAGAGCTGGGTCTGTTTAGCTTAGAGAAAAGGAGTCTGAAGGTGGATCTCATCAATGCTTATAAATGTCTAAAGGGCGGGTGTCAGGAGGATGGGGCAAGACTCTTCTCAGTGGTGTCCAGTGACAGAACAAGGGGCAATGGTCACAAACAGGTAAACAGGAGGTTTAACCTAAATATAAGAAAATACTTCTTTACTCTGAGGGCAACAGAGAACTGGAACAAGATGTCCAGGAAGGCTGTGGAGTCTCTATCCCTGGAGACATTCACAACCTGCCTGGAGGTGTTCCTGTGTAATCTGCTCTGGGGGATCCTGTTCTAGCAGGGGGGTTGGACTAGATGACCTCCACAAGTCCCTTCCAACTCCTACCATTCTGTGATTCTTTGTGATTCTGTGATAATGCTCTCAGATGGAGTTTTGCTCAAGACCACAGAATACATACTGGGAAGAAACTAAAGACCACCACAAAACCCATTACTTTCCATATATAAGAGGTAGTTCTTTGACCCCAAGTTCTCCAGTCTGGGAACTGCCGGAAAATGCTTTGTCTCAATTATGGGGCTGCCCCATTGTTGTGGTGGATATCTAGATTTCTGTAGGAGTGCAGCAGTGAATTTGACTTGTGACATAGCATATTTCCTTTCCAGAAGTGCCAAGGGCAATCTTAGGTAAAAATTAAAAACATGGTCAGCACACTCAACAGAACAATTAATTTAATATTTGAAATATATTTTAATATTTGTTGAGGAAGCACTGATGAAGCATAAAGAGCTAAAGAACACAGCAATACAAAAAGACGTATGTAATACAGGTTTTCCTGACTGCCTGGTGAAGTTCAATGTTCTATCAATTCCTGTGAAAGCAACGGAAAATGCTAAATGCAGATAGCAAACTGATTTGTGTCTTGTCTTGCGTTTACTATGCATGTGTTAACTATCAATGACTTCCAACTATCAGCTAGTTGCTTTTGTTATCTTTTATGCTGGACACTGCACAGCAGACTTCATCATGGAACAGTGTATCTAGCACAAACAGGGCATGCTACTGGTCTCCTCTGATTTACCAGAGTTTTATTGAAGGATTAAAGCAGTATTTGCCACATCTTTTCCATTACCAATTTCTTTGAGCTCAATAGCATTGATAGCTTCTTCACCTTTCTAGCAAATGAAGCAAAAAACTCAAAGTCGAAGGTGGTGTTCAAAAGATTAGGTCTAATCTTCTGAACAAATATACTCTTTTCTTGGCCCTGTATCTTGCCCAGTGGAATAAATAATGTTCTCATCTGCAACCTAGAGGTTTTAAGTCATTCTCAGTGCCTAGTGTGGCTGGTTCTACCAAATAAAGTTTGTTTACTCCCAGAGAAATGACAGGGTTCACAGGGTGAAATACTAACTAGTCTCCTCTCTTTCCACACATTTATAAAATGACTTAACAAAATAATTTTAAAGTGTATTCTACATGTATGCTTTTGTAAGTGTTTTAATTCTTTGATTTTTCTTGCCTGATAAATAGGTTGAGAATTTTTTTTACAAGATTTAAAGATGTATACAATAAAAAACCCCTAAGACTTCCCTCCCAGCATTACAAGTACAAGGTACCAGTAAGAAGATACGATGTATCCAGTTTTACATTAATATCCTATTCAATTCCACCTCAAAGTCCTGTGGCTGAAGAACCATCAGAATCCTTTTCAAGGCAACAGATCACTGTGAAGGAATACAGCAATGAACAACTAAATATTTTTAAGCTGGTTTTATTTTTTGAAAAAACTTTGTATTTCCTAACAGAAGATACAGGAAAAAAAGGTAATACTTACATGACACTATAAATAGTGTATAATAACAAGACTTCCATGGAAGAAAAAAAATTAAAACCTTGGAAATTCATCTGTTTTCTTTTCCAAGTCCCAACCTTTATATCAAGCCCATTATTTACTGAGTGAACATTTCAAGAATGTTCATGTTAAGACTCTTTGCCTAAAATAAAAACTCGCCATGGCTTCCAAGGGAATGGAATGAGGACAACTTCAAAGTAGTGAGAGCTTTCCCTAACTGTAGGCAGACCTTCAAGCTCTCCTGTGTGTGCAGTCCTTTTCATTAGGTTTAAGAGAAAAAAAATGTTGAACACAAACCACTGACACGAGTGTTTTTGGCATGACTCGTCCTTTGTTTTAAACCTAATCTAGAAAGACAACGCCTTACCCAGCTTCTATATTTTATGTTGTGTTAGATGCAAAGCAGCTTCTTTCCAAATCACTGGATTTTGGAGGTTTTGCTTTGAGGCAGGTTAGCAAGGCAACTATTAAGAACATACAACATTAATTAAGTAAACTTGCAGGGACCTGATAGGTACATGCCATTTACTCAACAAATTAAAACAAGAAATGAGATGGTTTATCAATGGATCGATTTCAGTGGGCATACTCAAATCGCAGTGGCATTACTCAAATTACAGCTGTGTGAGAGGAAAGCCAAGTTCAAGTTTTGCAGCAAATGCGGATGGCTGAAAAAGTCAGCCCTTCTCCTCAGTTTCATTTGACAAACAGGTTATCATGAAAGAAATTTATGGCAATTAATTATATAAAGAGCTTTTAAAAACTTGTAAAATCATAGCCTTTCATAGACCACTTTGCTAGCAGTTCAAACAACAATTAAGTAAAGCAAACTAGCAAGAAAAAAGGAAATGAACACAGATACATCAGCATAGGTCAGCAGTCAAGTTATAATCTAGTCAAGCAAGGGTCTTGAACATATACTGAACCACAGCCATGGACTATAGTCCATTTCAATTTAATGAAGTAGATGTTGGAAAGAGGCAAGAAACAGCTGCAGTACCTACATATGGGGCCACCAGGTTTCAAGGATCCATTTTTTCATGTTATACTTGCCAGATAGTTCTTTTCTTCTCATTAACTTCCGAAATCTAAGGAACTCTCTTCTTCTAATGCACAAGATGCTTTCTTTAAGGTAAAGCAGTTTAATTTTAGGATCTTTTTCTACTAGTTCTTCTAGTTGAAATTTAGCTTTCAAAGACTTTCTAGAAGGGCAAAGAGGGGCTGTTAAAAACTCAGAAGTATGAAGGCTCAGAGTAATCTGTTGATTTAGGCATACCAGTCCTATTTTCAGAAGACACCAAGAAGTCAACTTTTTACAATGTTCATAACCTGTTGAACTCAACACCAGCTCGATTAAGAACCTAAAGCAGAGGCCAGCTTGTGTTCAAAGGTCATCAACCTAGAATGCAACTATAAAATGCCTGTTGCAAAGTACGATGAAGAGAAGCTCTGATATCTTACGAATACTGACAATTTTAATGTTACTATTAATAAAATAATGCAAGACTAATCTAGTAAAAGCATAATTGTACTGCTGTGAGAATTTCATTTTACAAAAATAGATGAGCACAAAAATGGAAGCCAGCTTATGTTTGTTTTCAAAAGATATCCCTCATACATAGCTCTCCTACCCAAGCCCTGTTATTAGCATTTCCTTGATTTTCTGATGACACTAAGTGGCATTTAAAGGTCAGAAAGGAAGAGACTGCAGCTTGCCTGTGAGAGTGATCTGACTTCCCTTTCCCTGTCCACACCGGTCAATAAAAATTTTTCAAAATGTCAAGTTCTTTTCTTGTGAGATTGCTATAGCCAGGCCTTTCTTCCGCAGCTCTTTGCCAAAACTCACATATTTGAGCTCCCAGTCTTGTTATGCAATTTCCTTCTGAGAAGTTTTGAAATCAAAGGTAATCAATTGAGCTGTTTTTAGGCACCCAAAGTACCAGATGTATCAGCAAAATATAAGGGTTATTTTTCCGAAACAGAGAAAAAAAAAAGAATAAAAGTATCATAAAGGAATAATTGTTTTTGCAAGTGTATCGTGGATAAATATGAAAGGTGAGATTTAGAGCAGGTAGACAAATCCATCTACCATGTGACAGCAAGAATATGTATGCCTGTTGGACATTTAAATTCCATTAATGCAAAATCTTATTGATTTGCTGACACGATAACTGATTACAACTGGCCATTTAAAATGACAGGTTATGTCAGGCCTACTGCACAAATTAAAGTTGGAGGTTGCTTTCCTTGACATGATACTGAAATTCCTTATAGTAGCACTAAATTTGACAACACTGAAACTGAATTTATCCAAGCTCCTGCTTCAAAACCAAAGCATAATACTGTGGTCATGAGATTGCTTGGAGACATAGCTGGGTTTTTAAAAAAACAACAACAACAAAAAACAAGATTGTGTCTACTCAGATTTTCCTTTTTAACCTTTTTAGCCACATTGAATACAGTTTGTTTTTTGTACTCCCTGAAGCACTTGTGATTATGGTACTTGCATGAAGTCTGGAGCCAGAAAGGAAAAAAGTTAACCTGTTCCTGCTTTGAACTTAAAAAATACACATTTTAATGCAATTTACTTTACTATCTTGTTGCATTTTGCTATTGGTAGGAAATTATCTGGTCACCCATCACAATATTAAGTGAGAAGCAAGTATTTCATTTCCACAACAGCAGCTTGTACAGGCAGTAGTACCATGTTGGTTTTCTATGTCTGGTGAGTAAGCTTTCAAGGTTTTACTGTGAAAGTTTTGAGTTATACTTTGAAGTCTGTACAACTACAATGCTATCTCATGCTTGTGTAAGTCTGTTTTAATATCTAGCTAGCAATTCTAGATCTTGTGGTCAGGGCCCATTTGGTGGACAACAGAACTTACATAGCCAGAATAAGAAATGCCTAAGAATGTTCTCTATCCTGTGCCCCTGCCAGTTTTCCTTCACCATGGATGTCCGTCCACATTACTCTCATTTTAGCAGTTTGTTGATCAGAAATCTTAGCAGTGCCAGATGCAAGGAGGTCACCTCTCCTTAACAAAGTCATCTGCTTTGCAGTGAAGCAGCATGACTGATCTGTCCCTGTAGAGGTTACAAAAACCTTCGTATGACACAGGTCCGTAACATTCTCAACTGTGCAGTTTTATTACTTAACTATCCTTATCATTAGAATTTTTTTCCTTGTACCTTAACTATAATTTCCCTTCCTAGAAGTTTATCTGATTACTTCTTGTCCTCACTTAGGTAAGATCATGGGATGTAAAGTATCTCTAGAAGGTTCCAGTCCTAGCTGCAGAGACGATTTCCAGCTCCAACTAATTTATGTTTACTTTGCACCTTTTGTGGTGTCCAACCTCTTTCCCAGTA
This sequence comes from Hemiprocne comata, assembly GCA_020745705.1. NCBI lineage: Eukaryota > Metazoa > Chordata > Aves > Apodiformes > Apodidae > Hemiprocne > Hemiprocne comata. The sequence goes on from CM036587.1 coordinate 90,279,888, forward strand.
GAAACCTGAAAGAACAACCACCCAAGGGGGAGCACTAGAGAAGTGGAAATCTCCAGGAGAAAAGCTTTCCAAAACAGACCAAGGGGCTTAGATTCACTGACTGAGAATTTCGAGGCAGGGAACAAATATGGGTATTAAAGCAAGCCCTGTGCACTACGCTGAGGACACAGGGGGTGCCCAACCACAGAGAGCTTCCAAGAATCTTCCTTAGTTTTTCTTATACTTCTTCTGTGTGAAGCAATAGTCAAAACTAACTTTCCATTTGAAAATCAGATGTATACTGAATTAATATGATAAAAAAAAAATCACAAAGAAGTTGATCACTTTTTAAATGAACAGTCAAATATTTTATTTTGGTGTTTAGAAATACTAACTTTTTGCTCAAATCAATAGTAGAAAACATGGATTGGGAATACATGCATTCCCAGCTACATATAAACATCTCTAAATTCTTGCAAATAAAAAGAATCAGATGCAGTCAAATCAAGCCTAAATGCTAATATCATCTGCTACTACCACTTTCCTCAGTATTCAGCCAGTCTGAGATCACAACTCCAATCTCTGTTCTCCAAGGTGAATGAACTACCATAACGCATCTAAAGCGGTGGAATACAAATCTGTGATTTCAACAATCTATATATAATATTCAAGCAACTCAGAGACTGTCAAATAATTCATACTTTTTCAAGATTTTATGACAGATGTGATTCCTAAATGCTTTGAGAATACAAACTTTTGAATCACCTCTGATGATTTAAAATTCAGTGTATTGTCTTTAAATAATTTATCCTGTTTCCATGTTTCACTCTTCAGATTTTCCCAAGTCATACTACTATTAATGCTTAACAAAGCCTCTGCTACCCAAAACCACTCATGTCAATCTGAGGAAGTCTCCCTGCTACAATGAAGAAGACACCTACAGTATCAAGGGGAATAGATGCAATTATTTTTGTCCATCACAGCAATACGTGCAGAAAAGGGAAGACAAGCTAACTTGATTTACATCTGTATGCTTGTATAATTTCTTTTGTTTAAATTATAGCATGTTTCAAATAAATTCATAGTTTAAAAAAAATAAACAACAACGACTAAAATCCCAACAGAATTAGCACAAATAACCTCTGTTCACAGAAGAGGGTAGACACCTTTTCTGAATGGCGGGACAAAGGAAAAGAAGGCAGAGCCATATCTGAACTCAGAAGATCGGAAAATGCTGCTTGTTGCCTGGTGCTGCTGAGAAGACCAAAGTGTATAAAACAATGTTTGGAAGGTGCGCATAAATTATTTGTGTCCTCTCCTATTGATCTGAACACTGAAGTCACTGCAGTTAACCAGCAAGCACACATCCCGTGGGCCTTGTGAATCAGAACTGAGGAATTTTTTAAAAAGAAGAGAAACACATCTGCTTTGATTTAGTGCTGTTAGCACTGACAAGTCAGCCTCAACTCCAGGCAGTGAAAATACACTTGCTAGAAATCCTTCTAATGCATAATTTGCTTAGTTTCTGTCCTGTACATCCTGTGACAGATGAAAAATGTTACACCAAAATCTGAAGCTGTTCAGCCACAAATGAAAGAAACTTAGGTTGCGAAACATTCTTTTCTAAACAAGCGTAATGGGCAAAGCAAGAAGGTGGATGTTCAAAAACGCAAAATTCAACTCATAACAATCCAATATATTTTCCACTGAATATTCCAGATAATATTCCACTTAATATTCTGCTTTCCATCACTTTCTCAATTTCCAGAAATACAGCTAAAAAGCTATGAAACACAAAATTATTATAAGATATTTCAATACTGGTATACATCCAATGACATCCATGATATAGTCACAAGATTCAGTTAAGTGCGCATTACAGGTATCTTTCGAAGTGGATAACCTAATGTTTAAATACCATGTTTTTTTAAAAAAAAACATGCATGTCCACTCCCTTAAAATGACACATTAAGGTGACAGACACACCACAAGGAAATCGTAGATATATCACAGAATCGTCAGAGTTGGAAGAGACCTCTAGAGATCATCTAGACCAACTCCTCTGCTAAAGCAGGATCGCCTACAGCACATAACACAGGACTGCATCCAGGCAGGTCTTGAACGTCTCCAGAGAACGAGACTCCACAACCCCCCTGGGCAGCCTGTTCCAGTGCCTTGTCACCATCACTGTAAAGAAGTTTTCCCTCCTGTTCAGATGGAACTTCCTGTGTTCCAGTTTATGCCACTGCCCTTTGTTCTACTGCTGGGCACTACTGACCACAGTCTGGCTCCATTCCCCATACACTCGCCCTTCAGACATTTACAGACATTAATGAGGTCTCCTCTCAGCCTTCTCTTCTCCAGACTAACAAGTCCCAGCTCTCTCAACCTTTCCTCATAACAGAGATGTTCCAATCCCCCAGTCATCTTTGTTGCCCTCCACTGGACTCCGGGGAGCCCAGAATTGAACACAGTATTCCAGCTGTGGCCTCACCAGGGCAGAATATAGGGGAGGGTGGCCTCCCTCAGCCTACTGGCTACAGTCTTCTTAATGCATCCCAAGATACCATTGGCTGCCTTGGCTCCTTGTAAGAGCTTCCAGAACATGCCAGATTCCTTCATGCCCTTGCACTATGCACCTGATACTATCAGACTAGATGACAGCTGTCCTGATTGAGCATATGCTTTTTTTAAACTTCCGGATGACAGACACATTTTGAAAAACCCCCAAACTGTAAATGCTCTTGATTATATTTTGGATATGTAGACCCCAGTGAGACAAAACCATCATTAACATAGCATGGAAAACATTTCTGCATCAGGTATTTTCTATCCTACTTAGTAGTTTAATGGAAAGTTTACTGTCCATCACTTGAGTGCAAGATAAGAGTGCAGGCTGCATACACAATCTGAAGTGAATTCCAAAGTCAAGCTGAAATGCAGGTGACAGTCGGGATGCTGGCAGATGCTTAGGATAAAGTTTGTTTGCATTTTGTACAACTGTAATATGATTTATCTTGACTTTCTAAAGTGTGTGGCAACTTTGTGTCTCATTTACTAGAATGCCACCTTTTTTTTTTTTTCCTTTTTTTAATACCGTTTTGGGAAAATACCAGAATCCATTTCTATATCAAATGCACCCTCCCAGGGCTAATTTACATCCTTCTGGTTAGACTTAACAACTTAACTTCAACAAGTCCAACTCGTTGTCACAGTGCACTGCCAAAATGTTTCGGCCTACAAAAAAAGACAGTATTTTGAAAATGGATTTTTCGTAACTGTCAAAAATACAAATATCTGAAGGCAATATGGGGAGAAAGAAAATATTCCCAAAATGGATGGCTGACAAAAAATAGGCAGTCGGCAAATTCAGCTACTCGCCACGCTCATAATTGTTTTTGGTAGCTATGTGCACATATGTTAAGTAAGCACATCCTTACCTGATAGTGCAAGAGATAGATGACAAAGAAAAGTATTTATTAGCTACTATGCCAGACAAAAAACCCCAAAAAGACCCAGAAGAGTTAATCTTTAAAGAAAAGGAAAGGTTTATCTATTTTAGATGAAATGTCTCATCAAATGGGGACAGAAGATGGGCTTGTAGCAAGATATGTGCAGGGATTTTGGTGAGTTATAAAAGGAAATGGGAAAAACTGTGGAAAACACTACAAGTCTCTTTTGGATATTTGTCCAAGCGGTACAAAAGCAGACAAGAAAGTAGAAGGAAAGAACACAGGAAGAAGTGAGGAGAGAAACAAAAACAGTCATTATGGCAAAAAATGAAGTATGTTCACCAGATTTGACCAGAGAGGAAGTTATTGCAGAAATTCAAAGTCAAAAATCTGGAAAAGGAGAGGAGCAAAGCAAAAGCAGAAGATTTCAGTGAACGTGATGATAGAGTACTGGCTCATATCCTAGGGAAGGAACAATGAACTAAGGAGACTGTGCAGAACAGAAACCATATTCTGCAAGAAAACTCAATGATTACTCTTACGTTAGCTCAGAAAGATGGTGATGTTAATGCTCGCTTCTTGACATGAAGACAGTACGGGAATAGTCATGTGAACAGAACTCAAAACTGGTAAAGATTCGGTACTGAAAGGAAAGGGAATTAATATATAGATTTGTAATGTGGAGTAAATATTTCTGTGATAGGGATTTAATACATTCAAAGACATGGAGTGAGGCAGAATGGAAGAAAATAACCGAGGAAACATCTTAAAATCTACCAAGAGAGGTCCAAAACCCAATGATAGACTCTAATGGAAAATTACATTTTAAAGAAACCTGAAAAAGAACAAATTGCAGAGGAAAACTCACATGGCCTCCAAAATTCAATTCAATCCCAGCTTATAAAGAAGATCAAAAAATATCAAGCCAGAAGGAAAAACAAGGAAGGAACATTGGCAAAGAAGCCATTTACACTTGGCCTTCAAAGGCCATTAGTAGATCTAGTGAGAGCAATCTTGGAGGAGTAAGGATGGAAAAAGTAAAATTTTTTTATGTCTGGTTTGTCCTTTCACTTACACTTTTGCACTAAGTGCAAATAGATCAGCTCAAGCAAATAGTGTTGAACAACCAAGCCAGAAACAAAAATCTGTCTTTATTAATGGTCTGGCAACAGGCTTCAGGAAACTACAAGTTCAAAAGGTCAAAGACCAACAACAGCAAAAAGACGTTTTCATAATTTCCACTGGTGTTAAGCATTAATCAATCATAAATAACAAAAAAAGGATGAGGGGGGTCTTAAACTAAATTCATTTGTCATTGTAGTAAGAGTTTTTCTCTAGGCTTACTAATTCTTTTAAATCAATCAGCCAATGTGTTTGGTTCATGAAAGACAGGAGTTGTTGTATTTGCAAAATGTATGTCCCGAAATTCAAAATATTTTGAAAAAATACTGAGAAGAACTGCTACTGCAATAAATTCTTTTAACATATAGGAACTATCAAATCACTGAAGTTATCATCTTCGATATATTGTCATTGTAGATATGCCAATTTATACTGGAGGAGGAGATGGAAACTTCGCATAAAACATACAACTTAAAAAATATTTGCTCTAATGTCTGCATAGCCAATTTTTATGGAGGCTGGAATTATGAATGGAATAGTTCCTGGCATGAGCTTTTTGGGTGTATATTTGTTTGGTTTTGAAGAAATAATTTCTGGGTTTTACTGAAAGTATTTTTATTCTAGTTAAATTAAAAAGTGTTTTCCCTCCATTTTAATGAAAGTGTTGTCCTTATACAAATTTTCCAAAACCAAGGAACTTAATGATAATTTTTCATTATCTTTCAGTGTCTGCTGAAATTCTGACACATGACTTCTGAAAATCTCTACTAATTATAGCAGCTGATGAATAAAGAAAATCTGTACTGAAATTCAAAGGCGAATTTCCACCAAGACCTGCAGAACTTCTCTGAAGCCAAAGGAGTTGTTCCGATTTACTCAAGCTCAGGGAACTGACTTCTACTTCCAGACTTTACAATCCAATTCCCACACAAATACTTTGTTAATTTAGAATGAAGTTGTGTAACTACTTCTCCCTTTGAAGTCTATGGCAACTCTAGGTGTTTAGCTAGAGGGAGACAAATAAAATCATCCAACTGTCAAAGCAAATTTTCAAAAAGGAAGCTTTACTACACTTTTTAATCATAAAACACTGCCAAAAATATTACTGAAAAACAATGCAACCTCTGAAGATTTTAAAACTTAGAATTAGAAGAACAAATCTGCTTTTGAACCCTGAAATTAGTGCAAATCTTAACACAAATCCTAATTACAGAGTCGCTAAGAGGATTCTAATAACATGAAACAGAAGTCAGCCAGGAATTTTACTGTTTCAATCACCTCCTGCAGAATGCACATGTGTGTGTACATACATGTGTACATAGACAAACACTTCTTTCAGACATTTGTATGCACATTTGTATGTGTATGTACACATTCTTACACACACTGAGTACCAGCAGGCTGAGTCTGAAACCCTAAGGGGTGGCCTAAGCAAGCCCCCAAACTATCTGCAGCTTACGTGCTGAGAATTTCTGGCAGCAAGCAATGGCACTAAAGCAGACCAGTCCTTTAAGGAGATATGACAGCTTGCTGCAGAAGATGAAAACAAAAGACAAACTCAGACACATCATTCATAGCTTGATGCTCAGGTATTAATGTCAGTGAAGCATTTTGGATTGTAACAGCTGAGTATTTAGTCCCAGATCAACATCAGTGGTCAGGAATATTGACTAGAAGAGAAGGTTTAGAGGCAATGCTCTCCCACTGGACAGAAATTCAGATCTAAGTCTCCTCTACATCCTAGAGCATTCTCCAAAGGCTATGCTCTTTGGAGAACAACCAATGCCCTTAACATGCTGGCAAAAAAAATGGAAGTTCAAACAATTGGGCATAGAAGCACAAATTAAAAATAAGGAAAGAGATCCCTCTTAGCATTTTCTTAGAATTATATTCAAACATTACTTCAAACATCTTTGGTATTTTTATTTTTTTTTTCCTATTGTGAACACTCATTATTATAATTTTAACTCTGACTTTGTAGATGTCAGCTCACCTTCTAAATGAAAGGGAAGCAAGAATATAGGATACAGCAAAGTGACTGGAAGTAAAGCTGCACTGTATCCCAAGCAACCTCAGCCTTTTCTCACTATAATTTCAAATTGTTATCTTCCTTTGCAGTATCATATAGCCAACTAAGTTTCTCAAAGTCTAAAAATTCAGTACTACATCCTTAGGACACTAGAGCTTGACTCGTGAATGTTTGTTATTGCTAAGATACTAATTTTTCCACTGTGTACGGCCTTGTTTCCTGTGTGAATTCAGTGTGAAATACTGAGAAATCATAGCTCCCGGATCTATTTATTCCCGCTGACTGGAATATTACAATCCATTGGAATGCACTCCCAACTTGAGGAACAGTGGCAGAAACTTCACGCTCAGTCCCAAATTTAACTGACACTGAAATTAAAAACTGTGGACATAGACACAACACTTGGACTTCCACTGGCACAGCTACATCTTGAACAGGGCAAGCAGTGCTGAGAATTCTGCTTACTTCTGTGAGTATGCACGTCTTCAGATAACAAAGAAAAACCTGCTTTTTCAACAATTTATTGGTTGGTGAAAGTCACTCCTTTCCTTTGCCACTGTTCACAATTAATCTTCTACAAGACTCAACATGTTTGCTTTGGGGTTTTCTCCCTCCCCAGTGAGAAAATGCTCTATAAATTAAGCAACTTCAAGAGATTTATCTGTGTCAACCATCCACTGAAAAGGAACAAAGGTCTTATGTTTTCGAAGATTACAGTGAAAGTGTCAGAAGATCTCTGTCCATGCAAAAGAGAACTTGAAGTAGCATACAAAAGAATGATTTTAAAATGGCCTACTGTAAAGAATGGCTAACAACCCATAAAGAAAGAAAAAGAAAAGCTGGCTCAGAGCCAGCTGAAACCAGCAGGAATTTTTCCACTGGCTCTAAGTGAGTTCTGCATCAAGTCTCTGATGGTCACTCTAATTTTACAATGCCAAAAGACAGTAATGCTCAGCTATGCTGCCGCTGTTATTTCTCCAGGAAGCCTTTTCTTCAGTATACTTTCAAACTCAATGAAAATCATAACAGTGCCAGCAAAGAAAGCATAACTCTAATTTTTTTAAACATAAAATTTGGCTCCAGATACCCATACTTTAGTCTCTACTGCTAAAGAAATAAAGAAAAGCATCTCCAACAAAGCATGAGTAAATCTGATCACAACCAACAGGCAAGGAGCTGTTTTAAAAGCATGATCAAAATGCAAGTTAAAAACCCAATGCACAATCAGATACCCTTATGTATATAGCCTAGTTGTGTAAATATTTGCTGAGGCTTTAAAAAAACAAAATGTAACCCCCCCCCCCCCAGATGATGTTAAACAGCATATGAACACATGCCCATAAAGCTAACAGACCCTACGCTACTTTCACCCTTGGCATGATGCTTTCTTTTGATGTAATATTCAGCCACAGGAAATTAAAAGCAGAACAATATATTAAGAAAGTTCACAACCCAAAGGAAAAACATTAAGAAGCCTCAAAGCAATGCCTTTCCACAGGTGGGAAAGTGGGGTTTTTCGTAATTCAAACAGGTTGCATAGAATATTTTCTCTCAAAACCCTTTTATTTACCAAAAAAAAAAAGTTATTTTTGGAGGGTAGGAGGAAGGTGTCACAACTTTGGAAAGGCAAGTTGCTTTTAATTAAATACTAGTTAATGACTTTGACTGACTTGCACAATTGCCAGTATTTTTAGTTGATACTGTCTTTCTGACCTGTAACCCTTGAACTAGAACAAGGACCTTGTTTAATGTTGGTAAATTTAGACTGCACCACTATCCACTATTACCCCTGTCCCACTGCTGCTGCACTAATCTCCCATGCCAGCTGCTCAAATGTTTACATTTGAAGGGCTTTCTCTGTTTGTGCAGAAATGGTCTCTGCACAGTATCTCTCATCTGTACATTTGCCAGAATCAAGGCAAGAAAAGCCTTGCTGCTGGAATTCTTGATTAATAGAGTTAAATGTTTCTACTTCCCTTCCCCCTTCTGTCAAATCCATTGCCATTAAGTTTTTACAAGGCAAACCTCCACAGTGCACTTTACTGGCCTGACTCTTGTCCTGTGCAAACAACTCTAAATCAGAACAACCTCCATTTAGAGTCAATGAAATCCCACCATCCCTGTGCTGAAACTGGAAGAGATCAAAATCAAGATGTGCACCTGACTGAGCATTTGCTGGGAAGAAAAAAAAAAAAGTTATAATCAGAGGAGGGGCTGAGCAGGAGCCAAACACTAAGAATCATAAATCTCCTGGTAATCTCTCCATCTCACTATGTCAGTATACTTCAGACACAGCCTACACAGCTCATGTCCCAGACATCGGTTGCACCTGGATCTCTCACCAGGTCACTAAGGTACTGAACCAGGAAAACGCTCAAACAGGTGCTTGGAATGATACTGACAAAGTCAGTGGGTCCAACTCCTACGCCTACAGCTACTCATCTACTTAAGAACTCTGCAAGGCTACGTCTTTCTATTTGTCTTGATCTGTTTTCTCTTCTGGCCTTCCAGCTGACCATTTCTAAAACCAGAAATACTTTCCTTAGCTTCCATGACTATTTTGAGATCTGCTTAACATGTAAATAATGTTAAAAAGATAAAAATTCAAGAAAATGGATCTCATTGAAGGTATTACTACTTCATGCTGTTGTAAAAGTCTTTAGGAAGACTGACTACTATTTGTCACACTCTTTCCCCTCTCTTCAGCTTGTGTCCCAAAATGATTCTGAGAATTCAAATATAGTATTAAACACTGGAGAGTAATAGAAAAAGCATTGTCTGAAATTATTTGTAATAATTTCTGCTAAGCTCAGAGGGGGAAAACAGTATTGGAGCTGCAGCTAAAAGAGCAATAAAACCTAATTTAACAGTTTATTAAAAAAGAAGAAAGAACATGAAACAACTGCATAGATCAGAGGCATTAGAAAGTCTCTTTTTGTAGCGATGAACAACCGAGCAGCACACACAGCACTTACTGCTATACAGTCTTTGCTTCATACATACAACTCCTCTTTGAGTTTTTAGGGGGATGTGTACGGCCCACTAAGCCTCATGTAGGTTTGACTTTGCATGAGAGAACTAAGCCATAAAGTTCATTTGGAAAACCTCCCCATCAAAGTAAAATGCATTGTGTCCTGTCAGCAAATGTTGTTTTGCAAATCCTCCCTCACCTGCTGTAAGAAGTTATTGAGACATTTGGTTTCACATGCTACCAAGCAGCTCAGTTTTGCCAACGAACAATAATGCATAGAACAAATGTTTGGAAATGTGTGGAAATCATGAGATCATCTAATTAAAAGAAATGTTATTGTTTGCCACTACTTTTAATGAAATGGAGTCTTCACTGTCCACAGAAGAGGCTGGAAAAGAACCAAATCCTATTAGTGCTCCTGCCTCAGAAAATACTTGCAAAAGAAAAGAAATTACACATTAACCAATGTTGAAAATCTTCACTGTATCTAAAATCTACATATGGTAATATGATATTTTAGATGAATATTACAAATCTATGGTTACATGTGATTCAGATTATGCCACTACAAAACCAGGTGTTACTGTCTGATTTTTTTTTTCCATTATATATTAGAAATATGTAGTCGATGACATACAATTAACCATTTCTGATTTCATCTCGTTTCAGGCATTGGCATAAATACACACTAATCCTTTCATTAAAGTAGTTACATCTGGAAAGCTTTACAAGAAATATTTTGGGTATCCATCATTAAATCAAACAGAAGTGTACTTTGCAGTGGAATTAATAATTCCCTGACTCATTTTCAGACCATCCCAAATTTAAACACAAAAAGCATTTTATGTACACAGAAATATGTGAAACACTTTTTAAAGGAATTACACCTCTGCTTATCCAACTGCAGAAAAGTCTGATCCTGGGATAAAGTTTTCTTTAGAGGTTGTATTTTCCGCACCACTGTGTGCTTGCCAGTTACAGTACGAACAATATGCTGAATAAATAATGACTGAATATGAATTACAAGGCTATTAAACACTATTAAGGGGCTCTGTTAATATTAACACCAAAGAAGCAAAGCCTGAGTGGTTGAGATGTCACTAGAAAAATCTCAAATGGAATTTAAGTTTGTCTTTAGGTTTTTTTAATGTCCTTTTATTAACGCAAATTAAAAGCCATTGGTCTTATTAGCTGCTGCTTTCTTCTATTTTTTTTCCAGTGGGTTAACTTCAGAACTTTTCAGTGAAATCAGTAACAAAAGATGAATCAGACATAAAAGGATTTGGGTGGTTAAGGGTGTGTCACCAGGTCTTAATTAAACATCCGAGGGAGATATCTGAGCCAACTTAGTCCAGACTGACTGGGTACATCCACCATATAGAGAACGATGCCATGCAGCCCAGATCTGGAAGCTAAATTGCCTCACACTAGCCTAACTTACTGTGCTCTTGCTAGCTTGGACCTCCCTTACTCACACCACTTTATGCTTTCCCTTCAATAAGCCTGACACATATCCTTCTGATGTCCTCACTTCCATTTTGGTGCCTGAATTTGGTGCATACCTTCTGGGCATGCTGAGCATGAAAACTTCTGAGAAACTACGCTTCTAACCTCCTGCCTAAACTCCATCAGGATCCATAAAATTGACAAATCTCTCCATCTTCATCAGCCAAGAGGTTTGATCCAACAGGTGCGCTTAAAAGACAACTAAGAAACCTGGCTCCACAAAAAACAGCTGCTAGAAGGAGCAGCTGTGGTATTTCGCTCCTGTTTTGTCCCCCCCGGCCCAAGTTCAATGATTCAGTAAGAACATGGTTAATCCAGGTTCAAAACCTTCTTCTAGCTGAGAAAACAACAAACTTCAAACTTCCCCCTCTTGTGAGCAGAGTGAGACTACTCTCTGTTCAAGGACACAAATAAGAGGTTAGCTAGAAAGATATTAGGGCACTCATCTGGGCAGGAAGCAACAGCCTTTTGGCTCCTCCAGTTTTAGCTTCAGTGACTACTTATTTGGTGGATCTAACATCTGCTTAGCATAAAACATAGAAAAACATCTCTGGTGCTGACACTGGAACCCAGAGCTGCCACTGCACTTAAGTTGTTACGTTACTGGTCTGAATAGTTAAGCTTGCTCTTGCTGTCTCTTTCTGAGTCACTGAATATTTGGGTATTTTTACAAAAGGGTGCTTCCCACATCAATAATATCTCACAGCTTTGTTCCAGGCATTTTCCAGCTCAGCAAGTGTTTTGGTTTTCTTTGCAAAGGAGGAAATATTTCTCTCAATAAAGGTCCTGAGAGAGATAGAAGATTGGCTGGTATCTCTAAAGGCAGAGAAGGGAACTGAACTTAGCGCTCTCACATGTTGGCTAAGAGGGTTAGGTCGTAAACATTTAGAGTAAAAGCTTTCAATACCTAAATCTAGCAGGTGTCTCAATACTTCAGTCCTGAGCAGAGGCAGGTAGCAGACACCACAGCAGGCAGAGTTTAATGTTCAACTCCTGCTGTGCAGATCTCAGTGGTGTCAAAACTTGTGAAATCAGACTCTGGGATGCTTAGATCCAACATCCAACAGAAGCCCACACTGCTGCGTATTCAAAACAGGCACTGTCAGGCATAGTTGTGCCCCGCTCTTTTTGTAGATATGGCCCTACTCAAGCCCTTTCAATTTGATTTGATCTATTTCTCTCTGTTCACCTCAGAACATTTCTTGAGAATATTTCCTTCAAAACATCCTGCAAAAGCCACTGAAGGAACTGAAGTTTCCAAATCATCTTTTTAAAAGCAACAACTTGAATGCAATGTGCTGTGATGATTTTACTCTGAATCATGTGATTTTCTGTAAAAATGCAGGTTCTGGTAACCAGTGACTAGGTGATAATATTTTGTTTTTAATAAAACCTTCATGGTTGCAAAAAATGTTTGGAAATTATACCTCTACAAACCTAATGCTCAGAAGCCAAATGGAGAGAAAGGAAGTCCACTCCAAATTACTTGTTTTCAACTCTCATGATCTTAAGCCACTTCTGTGTGGGGAGGGCAAGAGCTGACAAGTGATTTTTGAATGCATGAAGTTGGCAATCTGTGGTACTAGAAGCTAAGCAGCACAGACACAACAGGGGTCAGCTGACATGTCTCTTCACCAGATACTGTTTTAATAGCTTGTAACTTTACCAATGCTTTAACTATGATGATGCTGAGACTTTCCATTCCAGGTGTCTGCCTCAGGCTATTTTTTTAATTTTTTTTTTGAGCCAGAGTAGTTCAGCTGGTTCTGAGATTTTTTTTATTTTTTTTTTTTTTAACACGAACTCCAATGACCTTTTCTTTGAAGAAGTCTAGCACCACCACACTTTGGAGCAAGAATTTGAAGTATGGTGGCAGGTAGCCATTGTTTCAGGCTCTTGCCTTCTACTATCACAGAATGTCAGAAAAATTTAAGGATATTATGTTATCTAAAAGTATCTGTAATTCACATGAAGGAAGACACATAGTATCTTGTAAGTGCACATCACAAAAGAAGAGGGGCACAACTGCATCTCTTCAGTAGCCATAATCTCCCTGAAAGGCACCTCCACGGTTCACCTTACCTACCCCTCTGCTCCAAGACACAATCAAGTATGTGCAGCTCATAGTCTAGACATTTTTTGAGGTTTTACTGATTAGATGATGATAAGGATTTCAGTCTCTTTAATTTCCTACCTCTAGTGAAACCGACACACATTTGGTTGGGTTTTTTTTCCTCTAATATCTAAGTTAAATTTTCATTGATATATGTAAAGCACACTTCATCTTGTCCTGCCCTCATTAGACAAGAAGAAAGAAAGCTGATTGCTGTCATCTTTGCTACCTATTTGAATTCTCTGAATGGCAGTCACAAGCCAGTTGGATCTGCCAAACCCTTCTTCTTACCAAGCAAAACAAAGAAATAGATTACTTTTTTTTTCAGAGACTACCACAGCATAGAAAAACAAAACCAACTCACTGATGGTGAACCTTATCCTGAGATATCCGGTAGTTAATAAATCTTTTTTTTTTTGTCTAATCATGTACACCATTGCACAAATGAAAACATTTATAACTATACTGTATCTTCTCTAGTGTCATCCTCTGGTATTTAACTACTGGCTTACAAACACCCTGTAATAGAAGACTGGTTGGGACAGACTAGTCTGCTGTAGTATATAGACAACTCTCCATACAGTTTGTTGAGTTCTACATTCTGCAAACAAATTCACACTAAGCAAAATTGTTTCAAGGCCAGATCACAACCTATGCCTTTGACAGTGCACATAGATAGCTCTAACTGTATAAAATGCAACTGAACTATTCCAGGATTTGACCCTGCCAGTACAAATAAACATAAATAACCAACATCATCCTAAGCATTGCCACAAAACCAAGAAACAAGAATATGAAAACAGGAAGTGAAAGTGAATGTAATGGTCAGAACAAAAAGAAATATTAAAAGTAGATAGCTGTTAACTTCCATTTAGATGACATGGGCTGTATTCTCATTTCAAGTGCCCCAAACTGTACCTAGCCATGTGAGGTGAAATCCTTAACAGCAGGTGGTATTAACTTATTAGCCAGGACCTGACCTGGCTGAAGAGAAATCACATTTCAAATCACTTTCGCTTAACTGTTCTTGATCCTTCTTCCAACCACTTCTGAATTGGGAAATAATGTAATAATGAATTATGTAACTCTTGCCACCAAGGAGGGCATAAAAGTTAGAGTACATTAAGAACAAACAAGGCCCTGAAATAGTAAGTTGGTTTTTTTTTTAAAAGCCTTTATAGGGAAAATAGGTGTTCCAACCATTTAAGAAGTGACTGCCAAGGTTACTAAAATGCACTACAACTCCTATGACTTTTTCAAACACTAGCACAGTATTTTTCTTCTGGAACATGCATCTTGCAATTATACAGGTAGTATGAAATAAATTAAAAAAACATACACCCATCGCAAACTTACCTGATAACTGGAATTTAAAATTACATTGTTTTTCTCCAACAGTTTTGTTAATGAACATATAAAAAAATAGGCATGACAGGTTCCTTTAGCAGGCAACTACTGGATTATCTGCTTCATTTAGGTTCACTGATTCTGGTATGAGTAACACCTATATTCTGACATACACGGAAGAACAGACTTTTTAAAAATGGTCCTGACTAAAATCCTCTAACATTGCTCCGCTGAAGCTCTGTTTGAACTAGAGAAACCTTGTGTGATAAGACTTAGTGCTGAAGTTTCAAATCCTCTGATAAGTGTCCCTGGCTGTACTTCCAAATATTTTTGTCCCAAGCTGATTTATTACATAAACAAATTCCACATCAGAGATACACGTTGTTCAGCACTTAGGATGTGTTTTTTTGCTCTTGATTTATGAAAACATGAAGGCCTCAAAAATAAAAACAGCTAATTTTAGTTCTGTGTTCCAAATATCGGGTTTCAGCTTGATCAACTGTTTATTTGAGGACAGTGACACCAAGCGGCAGAGATGACTTAAACGCCCTCATTTTGTCTAGCTGTTCGAAATTCTAGTTCTGTCTGCCTTTGGCACACAAAAAAAGCAGAATATGGTCAACTGTGCTTCAACTTCCAACTGCTCTGTTTGTATTTTGTATTGATATACCAATGTATTTCAATAGTATTTGATTTGTGAAAAGTTAACCCGGATATAAAACTCACCAGCTTAGCACAAAACTGGAACAGAAAAAGTGAAAAGATTTCTGCTTCATTTGCAGTACACCATTAGATTTCAGATCCTGTACTGACATGTGGTATAATGCACTGCTGCACTCAGAGATTGTAATGGAGAATTCTTTTCTTGCATTTTTACACTTTCTCTCAAGGTGTTAACAATTCTTTTCTTCACCTTTATTTTTGTTGATACTGTGAATAAATGTCCTTTCACCTCAAGCATAAGCATTGGCTTTCCCATCTTGACTTTGAAAATTTGCTTCCTTATCAACAAAGTATTTTAGAAGCATTAAAAATTCAAATAATAATTAGATAAATATGGCACTGAGAATAGTGTGGTGCTTAAAAAGTGAATACAACTTGTGCCTGAATACATCCTAAGGATCTCTTATTTCTTACACCTTTACTCCACTTCTTCATATTGCCCCATTTAAAAAAAAAAACAAACAACAAATGATATCCAGAATACAATAACTACTTTTTCTACCATTCAGTGCACATCACCACCAGATAACACTGAGGAAAGGATTTAAATTAAGCATACCAAAATTCATGTCCTTACCTCAGTGCACTTCATGAGTTGCCTATTTCCTTATATGCAAGAAAAATTTTCCTGATTTATCCACTCTATCTCCTGGTGCTATGCTAAAGGTAATGGCAAACTATTTTCCCTTCAGAAATAAATCTGAAACTTCGGCTTTGATTCCTGTACAGCAATTCAAAATACTTTCAAGGTGACCAAAAGCAGTAACAGAAAGTAGACCTGAGAAACTGCAATAGGGGAAGCCTCTACCAGATGACATTTTGCCAAAAGGCTAACCTTAGCTCAATTCAACTTTTTATATCATGAGCTCTAAATGTGTATTTCACATATATGGCAATGTAAGATACTACATATTTTGAATAAGGATATTCAGTTCTAGTGAAGTAAATAAGAGAATATCTGTTGAGCAGGTGGAATAAAGAAATTACTAAGAATGATCAAGGGTCTCAAAGTCTAGCCTGTAAGGAACTGCTCAGCTGGATTTTAAAAATTATGAAGTGCTCTCATTGGCATTTCCACTTTAACTTACATTAACATAAGATAAAATTCTCTATGCCTACTATTGATGTCTAGTTTACAATATTTTAGAATTTTTCACCTAAGACGTCACAATTGTTGACCTTTTTCCTGAAGCCCATCTAGCCTGCTCAAAGAATGGATCTTTCATACTGCTGAGTGGATCTGTTAGACTTCTTTTATCCATCTTCTGCAAGCTTTAACAGAATAGTACCAAATTAAATGGAACTGTGTCAATACATTCCTTTAAGTATGTACTTATGTCTTAGCTGGATTGGTGCTTATCTAAATACAGGTGTCAAGTCAGAAGTGAAAGATGTAAACACTGAGCAAAAGCTACATTGTTCCTGAAGATTGTTCCTGAACCTCAAAGCTAATCACTTCTTCAGCTGTTTCTTCCTTTTGACCTATTTTGTATTATCCTTTTTATCTAGGATTTGTTCTCTCACTCCTCCATTTTTTCCACAATTTTCTGTCACCCCTTCTGCCACAGAGCCAGTGTAGCTGCACATTTTGCACATAGGCACTCCTTTTCCATATATTTGTTTGTGAAAAGGGGATTCAGATCAGCTTAATACTAGCTAGGAGTTTGTCCCATTTCAAGAAGGATGAAAGCATACTGGGTTGGATCTGGAGGATAACGACATTAGGAAGTGGTGGAGCCACCATCCCTGGAGGTATTTAAAAGATGTGGTATTTAGGGACATGGTTTAGTGGCGGACTTGGCAGTGTGCTTGGCAGTGCACTAGGTTAACAGTTGGACTTGATGATCTTAAAGGTCTTTTCCAACCAAAACAATTCCATGATTTCAGGCTTCTATCATGTCACCAACAGTGTCTTCTCCAGGTTTTGAAAATATTATATCAGAAAGCCAAGCAATTAAAAAAAGCAACAAAAAGACATGTAATTTATTGTGATTATTAAACCACCAGAACAACCTTACAAAAATATTTAGGATTCACTCTTCCTAATTAGATACCTAAATCCTCACAATCTAGAAGTCTGCCAGGCACTTAAAAAACCTTTCTAAATGTGTTTCACAGGCTTTTAGTACCCCAAAACCTCCTCAAGTACTTAACAAAAATCCTGTTATTACCAGTGTTGAAAACAAAAGTACTCTTCACCCCCAAGCTACTTAAGAAACAAATGGAACGCTACCATACTGCAGAAGAAATGTAAAGGGATAAAAATGAGAGGTGTGGTTTCATAAGGAAAAAGCCTCCTCTACATGTCACTGACCAGGCAAACATACTCTTGCATCATGCAGTACTGTCATTGTCTTACAGTCACAACACTTATGTCCTTGGTTAAAACACTTTTTACTCACAACTGCTTAGAACAGAAATGAAAACTTTATTTATAGAGAAGCTAGCACATTTTATTTGGAGACACTGCACTGCATTTTAACTTTATCAAAATATGCAAACTGTGCACTCGCATAACTACTAAGCCTGTTAAGAAGGAAGCTATTGCTACTTCTACTTGGCTAAGCATCAGGAATCGCAGCGGTTGCTGGTTATGCAAACTGCAGGATCTAATAGGAATGCAATAGCGCCTACAAGCCACGTTAGTACTTACATCCAAGCTTCCTTCACTTGTAGAACTAAAAACATCCTCCTCACCACAATCTCTGTCCATCATCAAATATTCTTCTGTCTGCAACACAAACAAGTATCCTACATAGCAGCCGCAAAGGAAATAAAACAGCAAAAACATACCAGAGCAAAGCATGAAACCTCATCACAGAACCAAGACAAACCGTCTCAGTAGTGCTGGACCTGATTGCTGAGAAACTCTGAAGTAGTCTGCAAAGTTTCTCTGATGTAGGCAAGGCCCTAAGAAATCATTAGCAGAAAGATTTAAGAACAAGAACGTAAAGAAATTCTCGGGCAAAGAGGAAAATGGGATAGCAAGCAACCCCTGTGGCACTCGGGACCAGACTACAAGTCTCTGCTATACCCACAGACACAGGGGAACAGAGAACTTCTTCCATGACACTTGCCAATGATGGGACTGTTCCCATGCGCTAGCATACAACCTACTTAAGCCTAGACCCCATGATTGTCTCCACAGGAGCTCTGGCTCTACTGAATTGCTTAGCAGTGCCGATTTGATCTAGATTTAGCCTCAGGCACATGACTACATTTCACATAAAAAATACAGAGTTCATGCCACCTTTGTGTTTTTTTATGCCTGCTGCAGGAGAACAGAGGGTAACTGATCCAGCATAAAATTAGAATGGAGAGAACAAGATGATACCTGATCTGGCATTAAGCCTGCCAGTACAAAGTTAATGAGAGAAATACTTCCAACAAATGTGTATTAACCACACAAATAGGACCCTGCTTTCATTCTGTGTCACTGTGTTTTTAATCTAGCAGAAAGTTTTTTCAAAAAGTTGGATCTAGTGTATTGTTACCCAATGCTTATTATGCTTTCAGGGAGCAGCTAAGAAAGAAAGCATGTGTGTGGGTACGTACGGAAATCTGAGCGTAGGCGTGTAGCATGCAGTGACACCTGATCCAGGACACTTTGCCACACAGGCTAATACTCTTCTTTCCTTGCAAAATAAATTGCCTTCCCCTTGCAAATGCCTGCAGCTATGCAGCCCTACTGCTGAGCAAGACTGCAATTCTTGCTATCAACTAGTTCTAAAATACAGGCTATGCATGACCACCTACATACAAACAGATACACAGAATCACTGCAAATCATAATGCAAACAAAGAAAAAAACCAAAATAAATATGCAGAAGCAACTGAAGTATTGAGGAGGAGTAAAAATTTAAGAATAACCACAAAGAGCAGAGTTTAGGAACTTTGAGCTCTTGATTCCAATACCCTGAAATCACAGGGCATCCCATCCTGTAATCCCTTCATAAAACTAACCAAATCCTTTTCTTAAAAGAACTTAATTATTTTGCACTCATTGTGCTAAATAAGTCTATTCAGCAGTTTCACTGCTGTTTTGGCTTGAAATCTTCCACAATATCAAGCCAGATGTATTATGGCCAGTTAACACCTGCTTGCTCTTGTGCGCTGCACTATTCTTCAGTTTTCAGTAATCCTTCCATCTGTTTGGGTCCAAACTCCTGGAAGTTTGTATTGGAAAGACAACAATCACTTCCTTGCTGGACTAAACAAGTAGTTTCTTTTTCTACAGAGCCATTTGAAAACAAGAGTCCAAGAAAGAAATGACCAAGAAAAGTTAATTAACTTGTCAGAACTAGCAGCAAGAAAGACTCACACTTAGATTTAGAAGCTATTTCTCTTACTTGTTCGTACAGTTCCTAGTTTTCCCAGGTAAATGCTACTTTTAACTTAACTGATCCTCAGTATCCTTAACATCTATTAAAGTTTGCATTTTAAAAAACTTCAGAGTATCACCTCCTATGTCTCTGATTAACAAGCATGAGGAAGAAAACAGAAGGGAGGAGCTTGCACTCTTCTTGCAATACTCATCCCAAACTCAGCTGTGAGAAACCCCCTACAGTAACCACAGATCTAGGATGCTTCATAGCAACTTTCTCTAAGGTTGCAAGTGCAAACATTTTACCACTTAAATCTAGAGCTGCTTCAGGAGTTTTAACCCCAGAAGCACACTTTATACAAACTATAATGCAGGAACTGCGTGCTGTAATATACTTCGTTTATCCAGAGGAACTAAAGCCCTGCAGCATGCTCTAGAGGCTCAAGCTGAGCTTCCTTGTTTACTCAATGCTTCCAGGCAGATACAGCATTATTGCTGCAGTTATGCTTTTTTTGTTCCCTTCTTAATGGGAAATACATTCTTATAGAGGATAAACACTCTGAAACTGACTGACTACTTATCTCATAAAATACAGTTTCCATTACTCTTTTTACAAGATGTGAGGAATAGCTCAGCAGCCATGAGAGATCATATCTTTCAACACAGTAATTCCCAGTGTCCATAAAAGAAACTATTGCCCAGCAAAAGCACTCCAAATTTCATCATAATCAAAAAGGCAGAGAACTAATAAAGATTTTGGAAAATTTTCACAGTTTTAGAACATGACTGAGAAGATTGGAAGGGTAAATGAAACACTGGTCCATTAACAAGCTTATATTTCTTAGTATAGCAGTTAATGAGACACAAATTTCATTATTTCAATACAAAAGCCACGGAGGGCTTTTTAAACAAGACAAAAGAAAAGTCCCTTTTTACTCTGAAATAATGGAGCATTAAATACTTTATAGTAAAAATCAGTTGACGCTTTTATTTGTAGCGAAGGATGCAAAATGTATTTAGTTAAAGTCCAGTATT
The DNA here is from genome assembly GCA_020745705.1 of Hemiprocne comata. NCBI lineage: Eukaryota > Metazoa > Chordata > Aves > Apodiformes > Apodidae > Hemiprocne > Hemiprocne comata. Next base: position 90,300,489 of record CM036587.1, read on the forward strand.
TTTAGTACGTTTTTGAATTAGAAAGTTTCTCTGTATTTAATTTCTGTGATGAATGAGTAAATTTTCATAAAGGCATCTCAACAAAAGCAAATTGTTTTAAATGAAATTCCTTTTTCAAATTTTCCAACTCAAGATTAAAAAGTTAAAAAATGCCTATCACGCACCCCAGCAGATACTGATCCTTCAGTTTATTACTGCAAGCTATTTTTCCCACACCTGATTAATTTTTACAAGTTGTACAGAACTGAAGATAGCAACAGAGTGACTGCACAGAACTTCCTCATGATAGAAATGCTTTAAAAGAGATTATCACCCATGCACAAAAAAGTCAGTAAGACACTTCTATTTGATATATGAATGTGTTTTATATTACATGAGTTCTTTCATAAATGCATTTTGTAGTTTCAGCACTACTAAGTGAACATAAGTTGCTTGAAACTACTGCCCTTTGATAATACCTACTGAACCCACAGTATTTAAATAAAAAATAAAAAAATTAAATGGTCAACGTGTTTGACTCCTTCAATACACAGCTGGTATCTCCATAAGGCTGCACTGAGTAAACACAGTTTTGGACCTGATAACAGAAGGGCAAACAAAAAACCCCCAATCCTACCACCCATAAATGTATCTGGAAAAAAAAAAACAGTTCTCTTTAGAGCAGCAGCACACTGCTGAATGCTTACCTTGCTGTTTCTTCTATCAGCTTTAAACAATCCCAGAAGTCTTGTCTTTTCTTTTTCTATTGCTTCATTGCTTATTGAAGCCTTTCGACTTGGTTCTGAAACAATTAGAAGGGAATATTTTTTACATTTCTGACATAAAGATTCAGAAGATCTGTATTTTTAAAACATCCTGGATTAATGCTGTATTTTTTATGAGCTGTAGGTTCTATGAACTGAATCATCTAACTAACTGCCAGACACTGCACCTTCTTTTTTATCAAACTTTTATTTGTTCTGAGTTTGTTCCAAAATCTAATGGAGGCAAATGGAATAATTTCAGAAAGTTTTCAATCACAATTTAGTAATCCTTCTAAAAAAGCAAAAACATAAGCAATTTGCTTAGTCTTTGGAAATGCTAGTTAGATGTCTCACTTAAAACTCATGGAGTACTGTAATACCTTGAAAAAAATATTTTTTCAAAAAGATCATGGTGAATACCTTTAACCATCCACAGGCCTGACTTAATGCAGTCAAGCTAACGGAAAGACTCTCAGTGTGGACTTGGATAAAGCTCCAAAAAGGGGAAAGAGACCTTTTCCCTTGGAAAAAGGGCTCTCCTTGGAACTTAAACCAGCTGGCTGTGCTCATCTTTTCTCACCTTGGTGCTTTTACTTCAGTTGGAAAGAGAGGCACGTTTATATACATTTCAGGCTGGAACAGTTCAAACATGCATTTAGTTCTTGAGCCAGCCAAAGAACTGGCTGAATTCTCAGGCTGTTCAGGCTCCCTTCAATTTCCCCCACACCAGCCAAGCTAGTAACATTAGAAGGTTGTGCATTACCGGGAACAACCATTGGCTTGGCATTCCATATACATACTGTAAAGCTCTCCCACTTTTTTAATGGACACTGCATAATGTTACAAAGATTCCTCCCTGGTTCCAAGCACATCAGAGTATCCCACTAGCACATAGGAAATTCAATGAGCAGAGAAATATTGCTTTCTGTTGTAAATATTTGCTTCATATGTTTAATAACAAGTAAGAAGCAAATGCAGTATGACTTGTTTGTTGACGCAAAATAAAGGTTTACCTCAGAAAAAAACATAATCCCACAACTCCTGTAAAATTGATTTGCATTTCACACGGAGCACATGATTTTCACACAGATCACTGCGCATCAACAATGTCAAATGTTAGAAGGTGTTAAGCACATACAGTAGTTCAAAGCACAGGAGAAAGAGTAAACATGATGAACCCAGAAGGAAACAGGAAGAAACTATCCTCAAGAAAGCCTGCAACTCTGCTGCAAAAGAATACAGTAATAAGTTAATGCCTTCCTCAAATACTAAGTGCTGCCTATAGAAACTGCTGTTTTTCTGCTTGGGGCTGGGCTGCAACTACATGCAGATCAGAATTCCCTCACTCACATAGTCTTTCACTAGGAACAATAAGCATGAAGCTCTAGCATAAGCTATGTCAGTAACAGCTGATCATCAACATTCCCATTAAACATTCTAGAATCCAAATAAACTGGAACTTAAAACACAGCATATAATCTCAAAACAACAAGGAAAATTTAAAAATCCACATCAATTTTTCTTAAATAAATACAATAGATATTCTCTCTGGTATTGTGCTCTGAACAAGAGGAAGCCACAGCTAGCAATGACAGGTTAGGCACTAGTGAAGCCAAGAGGCAACAGGCCATGAGCTAAGGTTCGCTCGATGGCTGTCACCTATTGGAGGTGGACTTCCTTCCTTCCTGAAAATTTAAAGTTATCCACAGTTTTATTTTGGTTTCGTTGTGTTTACTAGTAATGCAAAAGAAGTAAAGCCAGCTAGAAATCAACCGTATCTTTCTTGAGGATAATTAAAGCAACGTATTACAACAGACTAGGTGAGGGAAAAGGCTATATTAAATATAAGCATTTTCTGTTTATCTAGAAGCAGAGGCACCAATGTAATCTAATCAAACCCCATTTACTGTAGCAATTCAGAAGTCAACATGTATTCAGAGTTACCCAACATGTATACACAGGTTTGATACTAAAATGCTTCTTTGCATGTAAATTGAAATTTTTGGAAAACCTCATAGATCTCAAAATACTCTGTCTCGATAGAAAATAAATTTTGAACCCAAGAGACCTCTGAAATGTTAGTATTTCTGAAATTCAACTAACCATACTTTAAGTAACCTGAAAAGGCTTGAATCAGTACAGAAACATACCGTACCACAGAAAAGTTAACGATGGGATTTGTTAATTGCTGGCATTTTAATGGCAATTAGTGAAGAAGCAGTATGCACAAATAGGCGTTTGTTCTGACAAAAGTACAGACATGCAAACAACATTTTACAAAAGACAAAACAGACCAAAAATAGCTTGTTTCTCTACAACATTCATCTGTAGAAAAAGATTCGTCTACCAAGCCCACACTGAACGTAGTGTGAAGGGAAAGCCCGTTTTCCCTTAGCAGCATTGTACAGTACCTCTATAGTTCAGAGAAGGTTCAGACTGAGTTTTTGATGGAGGAACTGGAAAAGGCAAGCAATGAAAGGACAAGAGAAGACATATTAAAGTTATAGTATTGCCTTGTAAGCCACAATGTTCATTAATTATTCCTAATATTTGTTTTCCTAAGCATTACAGAAAAAAAATTCTGACCAACAGCAGATATGCAGAGCTGCTACTAGAAGCAGTGTTGCTGCGTTTGTACTACTTCCCGATTCAGTCATGAAGCTGCTTCAGCTGCTAAATCAAATGATGCAAGCAGGTGGCAGCAGAGCTTGTCTTTTAATAGTCCGTCAGCTCTTGGGTAGTTCTGTTTCAGCAAAGGAGAGAATGACTAACACGAGGTTTTTCTAGAACCTGCTCTTACAGGCACAGCCTATGCTTTTAGCACCTCTGATGACTCACTCATTAGTGGTAATGTGTTTTTAAAATGTTTGTTCTGATAACTAAACAGACTGGACACCTACTCAACGGACAATTCATAAAGCAACTGCTACTGAAACCAATAGGATTATTCCTCTTGGGAGACTACAGATGAGAACAAGAGAGGATGGAATCTGCTAGAACAAAGGCAGCCTTTTGTAAGCTTTATGTGTATTTACCCGTAGTCTCATCAGATACCATGGTACAGAGGAAGAGGAAGGCAGCAAAGGCTGGAATCACTCAGGATCAAGAGGGATTTAATCATAATCAAAGGTATACTGGAAGGTTAAGAAAACCAAACAAGAAAAAAAAAAAAACAAACACAAAAAACCCCCAACAATAAATTGATGCAGAGAGCACTATGAAATGTCATATCACTTGCTGTTATAAACCCAGCCCTGAAATAAAGTCTTGGTTTTGATTGTACAGGCTACAAACAGATTTGAGGACCAATATATACACCAGTATATACACCATCTCTTTAATTTTAAAGGAAAAGAGTTTAAGGAAGGCTTAGGCCAGTTACTCCATAAGTTGTCCCTGAAATATGCTGAATTAATCCTGTTGAATACTCTGTATGCTTAATATGTATCTCCCAAATGGTTAGCTTAATTACAGTAAACAGGTCTTAAAAAAACAAACACGCAATTGAGTTATGACGTTGTCAGCCACTTTTTTGAGCACCCTAACAATTCAAAGGAAAAGACGACACCTACTTTACTTAAAAGTCTAAACTAGTTGAAATTTGACTCACATAGAGGTAGAACTGTCACTTACCAAAGGAGTTTGAAAGAAGAGACAGAACGTCAACATAAATAAATAACTGTATAAATAAAAAATAAGCCTGCTGCTCAGCACCTACAAGACTGACATTATCTAAACAATAAATAAGGACATTTACTATGCTGGAAGTGAGACTGATCGAGACAAACTGCAGGAGACAATTTTAACGAATATCACTTTCTGACCTCAAAGGAAGCAGCACTTCTGTATTTTTAAGGCAGGTATATTTTGAAGCAGATCACATAATTATGCTATTTGAATACACAATCGAGATGCTAAAACTCAAGCCCAAGAAGTTGCTGCTGTAATACCATCTACAAGAACAGAAGGTGAGGGTCAATAAACAAGAGAACAAAATTTAAAATACAAATACCTCTTAGCTCCTCTTCATTAAACTGCCAATAACTTCACTCTTTGGAAGAACCGTCTCTGAACCTATTCACAGTTTTTTTTCTCATAAGCCCCAGCCTGTCGCCTCTTCCTCTCAGCTTTCACAGCTGCCATGACTATAGCATGGCTCTTCTTTCCTTCTCTCCAACCCACAGCATAAGTAGGTGACAGGCTCTGCCTGGATGGGGCCCTTGTGTTATTGCACACCTGTACTGGCAGCAGCTGCAGGAGGGAGCAAAGCTCCTCCTTTTGCCCTGCCCCGGGCCAATCTGCGCCCTGCCAGAGGCCAGCCCAGCCTGGCACGGGGCCCAAGAGCAGCCAGGGAAGGCTGGGCAAGCTGCTGTCCTGGCTTCTGCTCTGGGCATGGCTCACTGAACAAACCTGCATTGCTCTCTGGACTGAGATGTCACTCTGCTGTTTGAGTTGGACCCCAAAGGAACGAGAGCACAAATGCTTTTAAGTTTCCCATAATATTGCTAGCACATCATCTAACCCTGCAGTGACCCCACCCCTTTCAGCCTCAGCTCACCTCTTTTTCTGTCCCAGGCATACAGTTCCTTTATTCCCAGCTCCTCCAAGGACTTGGTAAGCTCCAGCTCCTCCCCAGTGATGCCATCTCGCAGAAGAACAACGTGCTCTTGACTGACTTCACACTTCTCACAAATAGCTGGGATGATGCTGTGGAGGGGCACCTCCGGACTAACTCGAACCACAGCCTTCTGCGTCTTCAGGTAGTTCACTACCAGCCTCACAGATTTCTGGAGAAACAAACACAAACTCTCAGCCCTCCCTCTGCGATAGCTGTAGTCTCTGGACTTCCATATTGTCCTGTCTCGTCCTAGGCAAAAAGGCATACTGTTGCAAATAATATTTTTTTTAAAAATTGAAAAACTCAGAATTCACATGTCACTAGGGAGACATTCACAAGAACAGGCAAGTAAGGAAAAGTAATTAGAGGCAGCTGTAATTTGTGAATGTTTACAAGCACCACTCTGAAAGGTGTGACAGTGTAGCTACCTATAGTGATACAGAATAATAAAAATTTCAGCTAACATTTTTGGGAAATAGCTACTTCTGAATGTTCACTATACTTTGAAATACATTTATTAACAGTTTTCTCCCGTACCTCCAATCAAGAAGGCAAACAAAATACCAACAAGACCCTACCCACCTCCAGACAATCCCATCACCCTCGTTACAGCCACCACTGCAGATTTCAGTACCTCAGCTCTCAGTCAAGGGTCGTTAGAGGAACAGATTTCCATCTATCCAAACACACACAACCTAACATTTTGTTTAAATGCTGGAGTCCAGACTGGCACCTGCCAGTCTGCATGCAAATTATCAGTTAAGCTAGTAAAGCAGGTTATAATCCATCTCAAGCCTCTCCCATCTGGTTTGGAGATGCAAAGATTGGAATAACTGCTTGAAATAATAGGAATGAAATTATGTTTCATGGCACCATTTTAGCCCTACATAGTACCAACCTCAGGGACTCTTGGCAGAGGTCGCTTTGTCTTCTCTTCGGGGACCTTCTCTTTCAGAAGTACTGTCTGTACATCCAGTGCTCCTATCAAAGTGTTTGGCTTGTAGCTCAGAGGTTGTTGAGTTCCTGAAGACTTCAGTTCAAGACTATGTTGGGATGGATTTAAACGATAATGGCTGCATAAATCAACCAATAGATCCATCACAGCTTTACTGCAGGGAAGAAGACATTCACCATTACATGAGAAAAAACAGTTACTACAAAATTTACCTCGGTTTTAATATGGGAGAAAAAAAAGACATTACAAGCTGTGGATGTGTCACTAGTAGAGGGGAGAGTGTTATGCTTTAAAATGCTAAACAGATCAGATAAATTGCTAGGAATTAAATATATTTGCACTTCAGTGTGTTTTTATGAGCAGCAATTACCTATTTGGTATGAGGCAGACAACAGTGCCAATAATGACACTAACAAATATAACCAAGAATGGACAAAGTGCATCTTATCTGCTAAATCCATACATTACAATCTCCAATTCAAACCCTGTTCTGATACACTCATGGTATGGTAAACTCAAACAAGATTTTAACCATCACATAAAGCAAGTCAAAATGGAGTATTTGCATCTGGAATTAAAGATAAGACAGCATTTTTCTTCCAGCTTGTAACTGAGTTCTTTCCCTTTTCCTCCAAATCCACTTGACAACAGGAAAATTTCCAAGAACAAGAAACCCCTTCCATATTTATTTGGTAAGGATATTAAGCCAGTATAAAAACATCTGGTTTCAAGCACTTTCATTATCAAGATCTCTTCCTGAAGATGTGACTGTTAAACCACAGGTTTAAAAGTCAGTCTCTACTCCTGTCTTATACCATGCCTTTGCATGGAGGTACTCCATTTTGTGACAGTAACTCAACATTCACTGGAGCTTGATACTGGCTGACACAGCAGATATGAACTATATTCCTCTGCACCCCAGAAATTCTCCTCTACTGCAGGGGTTTTTTTCAGCCTTCCTCCCTAAAATTCCATCCAAGATCAGAGAAAATAGGTTTATTAAAACTGGTTATGTTTCTGAAAAGTTTTGATTTCATAAACAACTATCTGTCAAAAGAAGAAAAGTTGAAAAAAATTAACAGCCATACCTGAAGCCTGTCATATACATGGGATATTCTTCTTGTAACCAAAGTGAAAATAAGCACATAGACAGCATATTTGCCAAAAGAACAGACATCTTTTCTAATGTGTGAACTGGAAAAAACTGTATATAGATTCAAAATACAAGAAAATGCAAAGAAAAAAATCCTTCACAAGTCATCAGCTACCACCATTACATCTGTAGCTCAAACTGCACTTCCACTACAAGCTGTCTGCATCTGAGAAACTACTCTGGGGGGGGGGCTGCCCATCTTCTTTCTATATATATGTCGTTGGCCAACAACTGGTCAAGAAATTGGTGAAGAACCCTGGAGAGCTAATGGCAAAGAAAGATAATCACAGAATCACAGAAAGTTAGGGGTTGGAAGGGACGTCTGGAGATCATCAAGTCCAACCCTCCTGCCAGGACCAACACAGAATCTAGGGCAGGTCATACAGAAACACATCCAGACGGGTCTTGAAAGTCTCCAGAGAAGACAACTCCACAACCTCTCTGAGCAGCCAGTTCCAGTCCTCTGTAATCTTTACAGTACAGAAGTTCTCCCTCAACATGAGGAAGAACTTCCTGTGCCCTAGTTTTCATTCATTGCCCCATGTCCTGTCACAGGGCATGACTGAAGAGATTGGCCCTTCCTTCTTGACACTCACCCCCTTCAGATATTTGTAGACATTAACAAGATCCCCTCTCAGTCTTCTCTTCTCTAGACTAAACAGCCCCAGGTCTCTCAGCCTTTCCTCATAAGACAGGTGGTCCAGTCCCTTAATCATCCTTGTAGCCCTCCTTTGGACTCTCTTGAGTAAATCCCTGTCCCTCTTGAACGGGGGAGCCCAGAACTGGATACAGTACTCCAGATGGGGTCTCACTAGGGCTGAGTAGAGGGGGAGGAGAACCTCTCTCGACTTGCTGGACATACTCTTCTTAATGAGCCCCATGATACCATTGGCCTTCTTGGCCACAAGGGCACATTGCTATCTCATGGAGAACTTGTTGTCCACCAGGACTCCAAGGTCCTTCTCCACACAGCTGCTTTCTAGCAGGTCAGCTCCTAACTTGTATCAGTGCATGTTGTTGTTCCTTCCCAGGTGCAGGACTCTACACTTACTCATGTTGAACCTCATTAGGTTCCCCTTTGCCCAGCTCTCCAGTCTGTCCAAATCTTGCTGAATGGCCACACAGCCTTCCTGTGAATCAGCCAATCCTCCCAGCTTCACATCATCAGCAAACTTGCTGAGGATACACTTTGTCTCCTCATCCAGGTCGTTGATGAAGATGTTGAACAGGACTGGACCCTCTGCTGGTCACAGGTCTCCAGCTGGACTCTGCATCATTGATCACTACCCTCTTGGACTGTATTGTTTAGCCAGTTCTCAATCCATTTCACTGTCCAATAATGAGAATGGAAAACAAGAATGATCCCTTATTAAGGGGTAAGAGACTAAAATACATGTAGATGACAGCCCTTTCCATGCCAGAGATGAGAAAATACCTTCTTTACAGCAACCTATTTCAAGTTGGACTGAGTTGTGCAGTGTGAGCTGAACAAGTGGCAAGTGCCACTGAAATAGGTGATTGCATTGAAAAGATACAAACATGGTGAGAAGATGATGACTGAAGATCAAACAAAGAAAACAGATGACATTAATATGTATAGAAGGCTTCAGAAAAACAGTGCATTGTCATAACTGCTAACATGAAGGGTATCTGAATAGCATTGTGTAGTCTCTAAATTGAAACTGTATCGGGTCATTTAATGAAATCTTATTCTGGCACTGTCCCCAAGTTGCAAGCATCTGTATTTCACAACCATGTTTAATTCATATGTAACATGCCACAAACCAACAGAAACATTTACACCTACCAAATTCAAACTATAGGAGAACCCCACCTACATTGATATTTACATGAATATTCATTATGTTGTGCAGTAGTCAGCGTTTTAAAGTGTCAGTCCGCCTGATACAGATCTCAGCTCGTCTGTTTACAGACATACCTCTTTTAAAGTGAAATTTGCATGTTTTTTTATTACTATTGTTTCAGAGAAAAGCAAATAACCTGGCAGAACCACAATACATTGTGTTCTACTTGCTAGACATTTCTCTCTGAAGTGGAACATCAATATATTTCTGTAATACATAATATTGTGAGAATTCATTCAAATTTGCAGTTATCTTACCTCACATAAACTATTTGATTAAAAATACTTTTTTAAAAAAGGATATATGCTTTAAAAAACATATACTTTGTCAAAAGAATAGTTTAGAAATTTTGCACTGTCCACAGAAGTTCAGAAATACATTCAGCAGCAACAGTACCCCCACTGGAACAAGCGTAGAATACACACCAGCCATCTGATAAAATAAGTTGCAGACAATCATGCAAGTTCAGCAAATTTGTCCAGACAACACACAATTTAAAAATTGAGCCAAATTTGAGGTTTTTTTCTTACTGTTGATTACAGAAGAGGTGGATGTTAACTAAAACACTTAAGGAAGTCTGCAACATTCCATCCTGAGCGATGCTATTCAGAATGCAAAACTGTTTCATGAAAAGCATCCCCAGACTTCATCTGTACCATTCAGCAGTACAAATTAAGCAGTATCTCTGAAGCTGTTGAAACAACTTCAAAGTGAATAGTATGCTCTTGCCAAAATGTAAATTTAGGAAATTAATTTCCACAAAACTTGCGAAGGATTAAAAATAAATTAATAAAATTCTACAAACAAAATTCACGAGTTTCCAGAGAAGTAAGAGAGCTGGGAAGTCATTGCAATGAAGTTATTCTATCAAACTTTGATTTCAGTGACCAGAAAAATTTTTCTTCTAAACCATAATACATTTCGGCTTGATTTTAAATGGGAGTTTTATTTCAAGTAACTCCATGTATGTGCCAGACACAGAAGAGAGACACTAAACACCGCAAGAGAATGGGACTGAACCACCTACTAATCTAGACCAACTTTTCCATCAATCACAAACAGAAAAAGTTTCTAGTAAGTCTTGTGAGCTTTTTCACTTGCTTTCATTGTGAATGTCTAGCCATTGCCTCTGTTAGACCTGCTAACAGTTTGAGTGCATCTGCTACAGATCTATATGCATAAAATATCTCAGTGGCCAATGCTCTGCCTATCTTTTCAGCACATCAGTTAGTGCTCATAGAACAGTGCAAATACAGATTATTTATATGAGTATTTTTTTAATCCTTTCCAGGGGGGAGAAGGCTAACAGGTTTTCATTAATACTTTTACATGTTTTACAGTAGAGTTCACAGGCAGTAATTATTTCAAAAAAGAAAACTGGTTTTTAATACTATTCTGTTTCTGCACACACTCCCCTTAAGGACTCAACTTTGTCCTTAAGTCTGCACTATGTATTTCCAAAATCTGAAGTATATCGTGCGTTTCAAGATGACAATAAATTTTTAAAGAGAGACTGGCAGCTTGAGTTAACTTTTATGAATAAATCTAACTTAACTTTTATGAATAAATCTAGTTTAAAATTCCAGATTCCAATAAAATATCTTTAAATAGCACACACTTTCTGTTTTTCCTTGAATTATCTTTCAAGAAAATTTATTGAGAATTTTCTGCCCTCTTGCTGATATTTATAGAAACTTTCTATTTAGAGAACAAAGTAAAATTAAGAACATGCCGCTTTACTTACATACAATGAACAAACTGTAAGTGGTAATTTTTACTTTAAACTTGGTTCATTTATAATAACCTTAAATGATACCAATTAACTACAGTAGTTATATTTTCAAACATCCTGTAGTGTACTTCATTGCTGTAAACTGCTTTCCTGAAATTACAGAATCATTTTATATTGTGATAATGCCCAGGGCAAGATTTTGCAAATTTTTCTGCAACAGAAAAGAATTTCCCCAGGGTACTCAAAAGCAGATTTTGCAGAATGCAGTTTTAATGATGGCAATGAAAATACTGAAGATTTATAGCAGTATAAACAACAGCAGAATTTGTCTGCAATGTCCTTTGATTGTATCACCACAGATAAAAGAGTGAACAAGGAAAAGAATTTATTACCTGCACTGGTTCCCATACTTGCTACCAACTAAACGAAAAACTTATTTATTTTTTTTAAAATGCAGTATCTTCATCATTAAATGTTACCTCTGAGTATCACTATACTTTGCAGCTGTCCAGTTCACGATGTCAAAACAATGGAAAATGATGAAAAAGCTTTTACCTAAACCGGAGAGTTAAAACAGTCCAATCCTTAAAAAATTTCAGATGCTCTTGACCATTTTTTTTTATTATTCCCCATCCCTAAAAACGTAAACAGTGTTCATATACAGAAAATTTCATCTTTCAGTGGTTAGAAAGAACAGCAGCACACACAAGATCTCTTCGCAGATTTATGCCACTGTAATACAGGGCTGATTAGAGAGCATCTGTATATTGTAACTTGTTAGGATGATTTATTCCCATTCCGAGTTTCCATAATCTTCAACTTCCCACAGCTGGCTATCCGTGCCTGACAGTTGTCACTAACTCTCCATTTCCAAGTGCTCAAAACAGCGCTAAGGGAGAATACCTACTACCTGTGTTAGGCACTGGTGATACTCAGATTAGCACAAGCAAGACTTTAATTGCCTCCTAAAGCAGGGTCCTTAGACCTGTCATGCAACCAATGGAGAGAATGGGCACCTTCACAGAACCACAATGAGAATATTTTGGTTGCTTAGAGTGCTTAGCGGAGACAATATAATTAACCCCACAGAAATGTCTAAGGTTCAATTTTGACATTTCCTTCAGGTTTTAGTCCACAAGTTAAAGATTCTAATAATCAAAATACTCAGTCCTAGTTTACGTGTTAGCAATGGTAGGGATAATAAACACCCATGTGAGAGACAGAATGTTTATTGCACAGGGCTTTTCCAGTTGTTCTCTGCTCCTGTAGCTTGTATGTTCTTAAAAATGTTACATGAAAACACCACTCTTGTATTTCTCTTGAAGTGTTTGCTTTGGCTTTGTTTTTCTTTTTTGGTTGGTTGGTTGGTTGGTTTTTTGGGGTTTGTTTTTGGGAAAATAAATTATTTTCTAACCATATGGCAATTATTTATCACTCTTAGCCTCTTGTTAGCTCTCAGTAGGCTTGCACTTGCCAATGGAACACCTGCTTTCTTTGGGATCTAATGGCTGTCGAGTTTCATGCCTTGTTCTAATTTCCAGGCCTGTTCTCTTCTTTTCCTCATTAAGTCCAAATCTCCCTCTAAAAAACTCTAGCACTAAATGTAGAGTTTGAGAGCTCTGATAAGCACTGCTTTCCTTTAAAATCTTTTAACATCACTCTGGCTTTGGGGCTGACCCACACATGTTGCACTTAGTCTCGTGTGAGTGGCTAAGTGAACACTCATTTCTACAGGAAAAAAGGGGGAAGAATGAAGTACCAGACTCTGAAGGCTGCTGTAGACATCCTCCTATGCCATCAACTGCACTAACAGACAAACAGTTAAAACAGATTAATACATTAGACCAAGAAGACTAGTTTTACAGGAATGCAGACTAACTACTGCAAGCCCCAAATGTAAAATAAGCACAGGCCCTGATTAACCAACAAGCACATAAATATTCTCCTAATCTGGTATTATCACTTTCCGCAGTTTTTTGACCACTGCTGGCAACACCATTGTCATAATTCCATCATAGTATTGAATACATATTTAAAACTCTTCCAAATTATTTCTTAAAGTGGTAAGCTTCCCTCTTTCAAAACAATGTTACAGAGAGGATGAGGAAAAGGAAGAGCTCCCATGGAGAAGAAAATCTCAAAAGTGCCTTCCAATACAATTTGCCTTTGATTGTATCCAGTGACAAGGCAAACCTCTCTCTCTGTGGAAAAAACCAATACACTTTTATATATAAAAAGGCTTCCCAAATACCAGCAGATGCTTTGCTGTCTACACGATCGCAATGTATTTGTGATCTGGATGTGATGAAAAATCCATTCATCTTCTGAGTTGACTCCAGACAGGCATCTGTCAGGATTTCTGTTTGCCAGCAGCACCTACTTTCACTGCAGCAAAACCCCTCTGTATTATGAAATGTGATGCAATCTAAGGCTAACCCAGTGATACTACATGGAAGAGATGGGATCCATATATATGCTGAGGGTGATCCATGGGGAAAACAGTGACACAATACCTGCTAAATCCTTCCTGCCTCAACAGAGAGGGTCCTTTATGCATGGCTCTCAGGACCCTCTAGTGTGACAGCTGTATAAATGCAGAGAGAAGCACAGCCGAGAAACCTCATCAACTCAGAAATGGAGACATCAGCAAGTATCCCACTGGAAATGGAGGGTTTCAGAAAGTGAGAGCTAATCAAAGCCTTACCTTCCTTGTACTGTACTCTTCTGCTCCACCCCATTGGGTAAAATGACTGTGAAGTCCACCAATCTGTTTATCATGTTCTCCTTCACGCTCACAAGGTTCTGATCTGAAATTACAGCTGTCTCTGCAGGTGACTTTAGCTCACTGTGAATTCTACTTGCTGCAGAAGGTTGATTTGGTGGAGGAGGAGCGCGAGCTTTCTTTCTTTTCCTTGAAAAATAAAGGCAAGAAAAAAATTAATAATTTCTTGTGAGCAAAGGATAAATACATTAATAAGAAAATATGTTCTTTTAGTCATAATATCAGATTGTTTTAAAGAGTTCTTCTAATGCAATAATTTTTCTTTATCATGAAACTTTTCAATGGAGCTGCATTTTATTTTTACCTCCTCCCTAAAAATACGCTAATTTTTTAATGATGCACTCACTCCTACAGTTTGCTTTCCATGCCCCGGGGGATGAAGCAGTTCCATAATTAGGATATGAAATAATCATTATTCTCTTGAGTACGAAGCATGCTCCTATGAAGAGAGAAACAGAAATGCTTATTCCAGTCCAGACCTGACTCAAGAAAGAGTTTTATTTACGTAAATGAAGGTTTCCTCCAAGTCAGAATGGCAGGAATGGAGGCAGGATGAGGTTTCATTCAGCTATATTTGGGTTCCACAGTATTACACCACTAGAAATATGCCTCTTCCTCTCTTCTGAGTAAGTAGTATTAAATTTGACTCATTGTACTTCACAGGGAAGCACCATAAAAAGGTCAGCCATGAACGATCCTACTTCTTACCATACAACACTAAGAGACTATAGCTCATTGAAAGCCCCCTGAAGAGAATTCACTCTTCAGTAGCAGGCTATGCGCCTTGTGTGACACACAGAAAAGCTGCATCAACTTGCACCAAACAAGCAGTGTACTTTATAGAGACATAAAACCACCACAAACTCCCAAGTTTTCTTCATTGGCAAACGGCCAGAGGGATAAGCAACATATGCGCGCTGTTAAAGCTTCTGAATAGCTGGCCTCATACCAAGCATACATCTAAGAGGATTAATTCTGATGATATATTATCATCACAGTGACCTCTTCTGACTAAATTTATGCCTATTTTAAGTCAGATTTCAGTGAAATACATGCAAAAAGCAGTAAAGTATTTACTGAGAAATCATTAACCAGGCTTACTACCTGCATTTTTTAATCTGCATGGTTTTAGGATGCAGGAAGAGGAGAGATTATGATTCTGCACATGGTTTTCACCCTGCAAACAACTTAAACATAGGTCCAGAAAATAAGAGTACAGAAAAAAAGCACTCTTAACTCTTAAAAGCCTGCAAAACTTAGTGGTTGAACTAGCCAAGGGCAAAACCATGTATGCAAGGGAAGAAAAAAATAAATTAAAAGTGAACAAGATAAATACCAAACCAAACTCTTATTTAATTAGAGACAACCTATATTCTCACAGATAAAAAGACTAAACATACCATTTGGATTACCAGTGTAAGCTTCTGGGAGAGAAAAAGGTAAGACCTACCTCACATAGCAAAAAAAAAAAAAAAAAAGTCCAGAAACAATCCAACTCCTCTACACTTTTTAATCAGTATTTGCATTTGACCATCAGTTTCTGTAATATTTGTCGACTTGCAAAAAATTACTACACTGCCCTGAAAATGCACATTTCAGTAAGACGTCAGCAGGACACTATAAAATTAGTGGAAGTATGCTTATTTCATTTCCTGTATGCATAACAAATAGCATTCTCAAAAAAATACACAGAGAAAGCTACTGCCATATTTACTAACATAAAACAATTTATCTTCCGTGGGAAATTTTTTCTGGACATTCACTTTTTATCTTGTATACACCCAATGAGTCTTTTAGTCATCAGTCAGTAACTTGCAGCTGCTACATTCCTCCCCATGGAAATGATGATAAAAAAGTTCAACTGTTTGTCAAACAATAAGGACATAAACCTGTTAGAGTGGGTCCAGAGAAGGGCCATGAAGATGATCCAAGGGCTGCAGCACCTCTCCTATGAAGAAAGGCTGAGAGAGTTGGGGTTGTTCAGCCTGCAGAAGAGAAGGCTCTGGGAAGACCTTATAGCAGCCTTCCAGTACCTGAAGGGGCCTACAGGAAAGCTGGGGAGGGACTTTTTACAAGGGCATGTAGTGAGAGGACAAGAGGTAATGGCTTTAAACTAGAATAGGGGAGATTAAGGTTAGACATAAGGAAGAAATTCTTTACTGTGAGGGTGGTAAGACACTGGAACCAGTTGCCCAAGGAAGCTGTGGAAGCCCCCTCCCTGCAAGTGTTGAAGACCAGGTTGGACAGGGCTCTGAGCAACCTGGTCTAGTGGGAGGTGTCCCTGCCCATGCAGAGGGGTTGAAACTTGATGATCTTTCATGTCCCTTCCAAGCCAAACCATTCTATGATTCTACAAATTCTTGATTTATTTACTTGTCTATAAAAGAAAAAAGTTGTTAATTGTAAAGAGGTGGTGAAAGACATAGGAGTTTTGCATAAATCCAGATCATGCCAACTTAGCTTTACAGTCATGCAGGGCAACATTTAAGGACTTCAGATCAATTAACAAATTATGTAATTCTTGCGCTCCACAAACACAACTGCATTGATATAAGTAGCTTCAGAGATTTGTATCACCTTGTTTCTTAAAATAAGCTTTTCTTTTTTGTTTTTAAAACTTGTCCTATAATGTGGGGGACAATCTCCAATATAAAGTACTGAACGGGGTGGGAAGAAAAGATGGAGGCAAGTGTTCTGAGCCTGGCAGAACTAGGTTTTTTTAATTATGATTTACCTAGGCTTGTAAATTCCAGATATCTTAGTGAACAGTGATAGAGGGGAAAAAAAACCCCATGAAACTGAAACCTGCTGAAACTGATGAGACTTGAAACTTCAGAGGAGAAGTGAATGACTGAGTTTTGAAGCTGATGAAGGAGCTGGAGGTAAACTGGGAGTAAGCTACACAAGTGTTTGTTCCCCAGCAACAACATCAAGCTGCATCTGGTTTTCTGAAGGAACAGATAAACAAGGTCAGACATTTCAATACCAGTTTCTTACTACTAAGCTCTGAAATGGGAGTGCAATTTTTATTTGACCACTTTTTAAGTACTCTTTACAGCCAATTCTGCAGTTACAGGCTTTGTACAACACTGCTTGGGGCTGGGGGCAGAGGTGGGTGTCAGGAAATCTGTCATCATAGCATGAAAAGCATCAACTATACATTGATCCACAATGTTCGCTTTACCTCCATAAAATGTGTATCAATGTGTACTATTTTTGGCATTATATTGTCAGGGCCTTTTAGATACTACAATACTCCTTTTCTTTTGTGCAGAAAGGACAGTGCAGGTCTGTTCCCTTCAGAGACATCAGAGAAAGGAAAAGGGAAAACATTTGCCCTACAGTCTGTCCAACCTTGCAACTGTTCAGGTGACCTCATATGAACTTTTCCACAATAGCAACTACACATTCTCTTGAAAACACTGTGATTTCTTTAAGTGCCTGGTTTTCAACATTTTCGAAATGACAGATTTCAAACTACTTCAGTGGAAGCAGATCCCTTTAAAGTTCACATTTGTAGAGATACATGGCACAGATTTGCATTTCCTAGCCAAGTTTCTGAAACATCTCAGTACTAGAAAGTTGATCCATGAACCACAGACCAAAATCCAGAGCTCTAGCTCTACCTTGCATCTGCACAAGCAGCTGCTTTCTGACAGGCTCCAGCAACTGTAGTCAGAAGGTGCCGAGAAGCCTGTTAATACTATTGAATGTGAGCCAGAATAACTCAGCTTTCTGTCAGAAGTACTATGGCTATAAAGCAAAATACAAAAGCACTCCATAATACAAGCCTTTTTGTTTCCCCACTAAAATAATGCACAGAGAAAGTGTGTGATTTAAAAGCCTGTTTTAAGTACAGGTACTTTCCACCTGCAAACACAACATACTATAAAAACAGTTGCATACCTTTCTTCAGTATGAGCTAAATTCAAACTGAATTTAGTTCAAGAGAAATTTTGTTTCCCCAAATATTTTTCAATGTGCTCTGTACTGAGATACTAGTTAAGCACCCCTACTTCCTATTGGTCTGCAGATGAAGTTACAAGGGGGACCACTTCAAACCTGTGATTCATTCACGGGGACATGAAGGCTTCTACCCAGTCCTTGGTAAGGAGACAGAGTAAAAGCAATAATCTGATTTCAATACACCAATGTAAAGTGCCTTTTACCGAGGCACTAAACTCACTTTACTATAAGCTGACAAAAATGCACATAGCCATGAAATAATCAGGCAGAATACATAAATAACCTACCAGCACTCTTCTCAGTAACAGCACCAGGTTTCCCAAAATGGAAAAGCACACAAATTGTCCAACAAGACCAGCGCTTCTGTAATACAGCATGTAGAAAAAATGCAACAGAAACAAAGAAAACTTTCACCAGATTAAGAACTTCAAGACAAGGTAACGCAAGCCCTTCGTACCTACACTTTATTAATATGTAACTATCAAGTCACAGGATGCAACCTGGACTTTACAATCCCATGCTGAAATAACATGATCTCAATTTCAAACAGAAGTGGTCCTGTGAAGTGGTCCTGGCACTTCCACCTTCATGGCAATGCTATACAAAGATTGTCTTTCTTCAGATAGGGTCTAACATATTAAAAAAAAAAAAAAAAAAGGGATCCTACACATTTCCACCATGCTCAGAAAATTCTGGAACCCTCTCTGCCCTGTAAGATAAAGGCAACTTAACAGGTACTGGGGGCAGACTTTATCCCATGAATATCTGCAGGAGTTTGGCAAACGCTCCATACTATATCAGATTGTAGAATCTCATCCTTTGTATGCCAATTCTCTCTCTAAGCATTAGTTTAAAACAAACAAACAACTGAACCCAAGCCAAAACAAACAAACAGGAAAAAAAAAAGACAACACAAAACCAAAAAAACGAGCAGCCCTCAAAATAGCAGAATTATGGGCAATATTAATTTTTTATATAGTGAACAAATAGCACAGGACCTCCAACCCAGTGAATTGCAATCTTGTCAATGCACAAGGTTAGAACAGTTGCAGAGGGTTTCTCCATGTTAGCAGCGTGCACCCCATTGGATAATTAGGAGAAATAAACCAACACGAGAGCGCTCAGTGATGAGCGCAGTACACAAGTGCAGTGTCCCATGAGTTGAAAACATGAGACAATGAAGTAAACATTCTCGACTTTCAGGTGATTGTACTCCTATAGTCTTTTGAGGGAAAATCTATGCACACTGCCGTTTAAGAAAAAAAAAAAAGCAGATGAGTATCTTCACTCACTCATTCTCTGGCAACGTGCACGGTGAAGCTAGAAACCCAGCCCTGAGTCATACCTCATACTCCAAACCACCCATACACCGACAGTATGGTTCAAGTCAACCCTGCCTAGTGACCTAGCCTGCAAAGCAGATACCCTTCAGAGAATATTTCTTTTTTACGCCTTGTTCCTCATGGCAAAGCAAAGAATACCCAGAACGCCAGCTGAGAAAAAGACCAACTATTATGGAATTAATAGTATGCCAAGTTCCCTCTTTGTAAGTAAAATCCTTTCAGCTTCTAGATGTAGCAGCTCAGAAAAATTGTAATTCAACACAAGCATAAAGGAAACACAAACGGATTAGCACTATCATAAAGCCACCTCAAGAATTTTGAAAATGGAAAACTGTTAAACAAATCCCACAGAGATGGAGAACAGAAACCAGGAGAGCACGATAATGTCCCTAACTACTACAGAGCCCGTTCATCCAGACAGCACAACACAGAAAACAAGAAAACAAGAGCTCTGTTCCAGTTTGCCATCTGGAACGCTTAAATTAACCAATTAAACTGAGGTTTTGGATTGCTTTTTATTTGGGTTGGGAAGGTGGGGAGAATAAAAAAAAAAAATCAAATAACATCCTCTAGTTTACTTAGTCTATCACAGGGAAAATACAATGATCCGCAAGTATGTGAAACACAGGTAACTTACACCTATCAATGTCTCGTCCATAGTAAGTAAACAGCAGGTCTAAAATACATTACTCATTAAATACATTACAGTTACTTGTTTCCAGTATAATTTTACATTTCCTAACATTTACAATATTACAAAAATATTACACTTGCTAAACAGCTGAAATCCTTAGCACACACTAAGATCTAATGAACTGGATTACCCCCATGTTAATATAGCTCAGGGAACAATTAAGAGTTCCTTACATCTTTTTTTTTTTTTTTTTAAATGAGGTTTATCTTTTTAAAACAGTCTTTACTGTGAATTCCCTGGCTATTATGTTATACAATTATTTTGAACATTTCTCTTTTCAAACATTTATTTGAATTTCATATCGCTTTTAAAAGATCATTCAGTTTCTAAGGCAGGATTGCACTGACAGACATGATGAAAATTATTTCCTTGCGGGGGTGATAAAGTCACCCAAAATAGACAAGAAAAAATAATTTGTTTTTGGCAAAGAAATGAAAGTTATTTAATTATATTTTTGATCTTCCATTTGATTCTACTGATGAGAAACCCTACAGCTTTATGTGTTTTAAAAAGAAAGTTTTAATGCCAGAAAAAGAAAAAAAGAAGAAAAAAACCTGAAGCAAACTGAATGAGAGCATTTGTAGAAGCAGTAGTAAGGATGGAAGTACATGACCATGCCTGCCCAAGAGCAAAATTAAACAAAAATAAACAAAAGTCAATGTCAGATGACACAGTCTAATGGAAGTAGCTCCTAATGTTCCATCTCTTGATTCCAAACATTTCACAAACTTAACTAATCAGTCATTAAAAAGCATTGTGCTGCAGTTTCCCAGTCTCAAATGTATAAGTAAATAAACTCATTGCTATAAAATTTGCTACTAGGGACATCTCCCTAGATCTGACCCATTTAATGAGAAGCCAAGATGTGTCCCAACTCGCAATAGAGACCTGGCTGCTCCACTGCTTGTGAAGCACTGCACAGCTGCCCAACAAGAGAAAACCCCCTGGGACTCAGACTCCTGCACTGCCACTATGTAGCTTAACTATCAAGTGTGCATCCTCTGGCAGGAACGCCAAACAATCTGTTAGCCTACGGCTGGTATCCTCAAATACATTTTTTTAATACATCACCCACGCTTTCAATTAAGCATGTATTATCTTCCAATGAAAGCCTAATTCTCCTTCCAGTCACTGAGGCTGATCTCACAAGATCCAGTACAATGCAGTTCACATATCAGTTTAATGATACAGTCATTTTTTAGGGCCAGAAGGCATATGCACAATAACCTGATTTCCTGTAGTGCACAGGCCATACAATTCACCCCCTTGCTACTTTCGAGAGTCCTCAGGGTAAAAGAAAGGATGGATCTGTAGAAGAAGTAGGCTTTAACTGATCAAGGAATACATCTATTAACCACAGTCACAGTACAGAGCCTAACAGATCTACCTGTCTCAGTTCCCAAAACCAAGTAAAACAGAAGCCCTAGAGAATATCTTTTAAAACGCAGCCAAATCCCAAGATTTGGGTAGATGCCCACTGCAGTTAATGAAAACACTGACTGAATAAATACTGCAAGGTCTGGCCTAATAGCTGTATCACAGGACTTTTGAGATACCACCCACATGTTCAGTGTGTGGCAAAGACCACACTATGAGCTCATGCCATCATGTGCAACTCCATCAGGTTGCACATCAGTAAAGAGGAATGAAATGGGAGAGCAGCTTTATGCAATTATTTGCCTCATCTGCTGAAACACGTGCTAAAGAAAAAAAGAATTCTTTTGTGGTTAAAGGCAAGAAAGCATAGATGAGTTACCCTACTCTGGAACATTAAAATCCTGCTATCTAAACTGGAGTATTCACATTTCTAAGTCAGAGATACACCAATAGTTTTAACTCTTTAGCTTGGGAGACGTGATCAAAACAAAACATCTAACAATTCATACTGGAGGTTGGGTTAACAAGCCTCACCTTCAAAAAAAACTTGGTGTAGAAAAGCAAAAGTAGAAGAATAGCACACTAGGTAGGGATGGTGAAACCTTTCTTTTTTCAGAATGACATCTGCCAGAGGAGAAGACTCAGATGAACCAAAACGCTGATAAAGGCAATACACATTTATGCTTTAAGACATAAATGTTTAGCCATCAGCACCTGAGCTAAGACTACCTGCCAGTTCCACACTGACCAAAATCAAAAGGCTGCCAAGCAATGGCTGTTGAAGTGACTTGGAGCAGAACTAGGAATGAATTAGTGCAAAGCATTCAGTGACCAGTCATGCAATTCACTAGTATTTTTTACTTATTTCTCTATTATCCACAGACTCACATTGTTTTTTCCCCACTTGTCAAGTACTGAGCTATCAGTCTCATTCCATTCCAAGCAAAAATAAAATTATAATAATAATAACAATAAAGAAAACACTAAGGGAAACACCACGTTGCTCATCTGAAATGTTGTCCAGTTCCCCCACCTATATCAGGCTGCTTTGCATGGTATGCTTAAATAAGAAAAGAGAATGATGCTCTTTTTAGCATTCTCATTTTAGCATTCATAGGTCCATGCTAACATCCCAAACATACTTATAGAGACATCCAGCATACTGCTGCTTATACTGTAAAATGACCAAGTCCTGCTGCCAGGGTGCTCTGTTATGTTTCCAGTGCTATCAGATCTACACTGAGCTGTTTTAAGGATGCTCAGTTTAGCAGACAGGAGGCTACAACCATGCAGACAGCCACTGTACATTGAGTTTCCTGCAGATGGCAAATCCTGTGGCCCTATCCAACTTGTCCTTGAACACTTCCAGGGAGGGGGCATCCACATCTTCCCTGAGGGGAACTGGTTCCAGTGTCACACCATCCTCACAGTAAAGAATTTCTTCCTAATACCTAACCTAAATCTACCCTCTTTCAGTTTAAAACTATTACCCCTCACCCTATCACTACATGCCCTTGATCACAAAGTTATAGTCAGGTTCATGTTGGCTAACTGGATTCTTATTAACCATGCTGACCTGTGAGAAAACAATGGCATGAAAACAAAGCCAAGACTATTTCTAAGCAGGCTGGAATCATGGTGGCATTGCATCCTCTGGATGTTGTGGGAAAACACATCCTTTAAACGCACTCACTCTACTACCCACCAGCTGTGTTTTTGTGAGGACACTACAGCTCTCACCTCACTGTGCCACAACTCCATGCTGAGTTCTTTAGGAACACTCTTAGGTCTGGAAAGATAACTTATTAGTTGGAATATGTTTTATTATCACACAGTAATTACGTAAGTCTGAAAGCAATGAGAACGTAATTTATTTTGAGAGAGGTCAATGACTAAGGATACAATTGCACAAGCCTGAAGCTAACTCAGAAATACTCACACTGTACGGTATGTTCCCTGAAGTTATAGGTGCTGTACAGGTTTCAGTGTGGTTGTCTTTTCTTAATCTCTTACCAACAACCATTTTCAATAAGGCTATTAACATAAAAAAAAATACAGAAGTTTACTGCTTAGCAACACTAATCTATAAAATCTCCTGTAGTGACTTGCACCATCAATTACGATACAACTTCAAGATGCATTTGCCCTCTATCACTGAGCAAATATATCCCGGACTGTGCTCTATTTTTGTGCCCACAGACTTTTTAACTTCCCTACCACCTACTGAGAATCACTCTCTAGAGGCTTGAAGACTCTGTAGATTAAGGCTTTCCTGTAGTAAAGTGCTTTTTTTATTATCTGCTTACAAGGGACAAAATAGATTTAACGCTTTTAAAAGAATCAGTGAAAAACAGCACACGCAGCCAGTGAAATTCTCATGTGATTTACTGTGCTACCTAATTCCTAGTTTTACGATATGCTTACAAGCTGGTGGGCACTTCAGTGGAAAACCTCTGATATTACTATAGAATAATGTGCCTACTGATACCTGTTTCAACTAAAAACAGCCTTAAAACAGTGTCCCTCTGATGTGCAGATGGGAAAGAATGAGAATGATTATCTGCTTAAGTAAGTACACCTATGGCAAACATTAACACAAGTTAATTTAATGGGAATATTCTAGAAGTATGCTACCAAAGTTCATTTCACCCATTCACTCTTATACAAACAGGTGCCACAAAAACAGGCAGGCAATGGTAGCTGAGGGAGAATTTGCAGAATTAAACCTTATTTCACCTACCTCCTTGAAGAAGGTTTTAATTCATCTGCCTACAAACGGTGGCAAGATCACGTGTACTTCAGAACACCTACACACCGCACAAACAAAAAGTTCAAGGATGTGGACCAGAGTAAAGAAGTATCTTGGCTCAGTTCCAGAGGCCCCCCCGCTTAGACCCAAAACGGCTTCCCAAAATGTCAGAAATACATATTTCTAGAGAGAAGTTAAAGTAATCAATAGCTACTAACTCTATGCCTTTACAGGTTGCAGGCCAGAAGGTATTGGTAATTTTCCTGAAACCTGGAGTTAGTTTATTATGCTAGATGGTCCCAGGCAGGAGAGACACAAAGCATAGCAGGCCCACCTACAGAAGCCATGTATTTTCCAGGAGCATCGAGCACTCCTAAAAGGGGAGGGCCTCTGTGCTTCCTCTCAAGTTCACTTGCCCTTGGAGAAGCACTTGCTATCTTCTCACAGGTGACCTTACATCAAATTTCTTGGGGTGGGGAGGGGAAGGTTGCATCCAAGTCCAATGTCCACTGTTCCTATGTATTCAAAAGTCCAAAGTTGCTGACGCCCCAGGGAATATACAAGGAAACATAACTTGCTTTGGATTGCCCAATCCAGAAACCAAAAACATGAATCTACACCCTTTGTTCATTTACAGAAGAAGCCAGCACCAGAACTACAGGGCTGAGAAGCTTCTCTAGAGCTAGAAGAAATCTCCTAAAAGATCTAACGATGAATTTTTGTTAGATACAGTTTACATTCACTTGCTGAGAATAGAATCAGAGACGCCAGGACATTCCTTACTCTCTTAATCATCTTCTTAATTAGCATTTATAATGCAGTCTTATTTTGCACTCCATCACACAGTAAGAAATCACGTACATCAGTATATTGCAAAAGATTAATAAAGCAAATATGCAGTGTGAATGAGATAAAGAAATATCCAACTTCTACACAACAGCCCTAACTGCTGCAAGACCCTGTATTTATTTTATCTGGAAATCCCACTGCTTCAGGTGATTTTCTATGTATTTTCCTGATGATGATTTGCTAAATAAAATTCCTTATGAGATCCACATATATTTTGCTTTTGCTTTTAAGATATTCTGTTCTTTTTAAATGACACAGGAATCAAGTAATTCTTAGTGATAATTGAAATTCAAGTACTCTGATTTATTAAAAGCAAATCATAAACTTAATTGCAAAATACTAAACCCTACTCCAATTCTGCATTGTTGTTAAGAGACCTACACTAATATAAAAGCAGAAAGTCTGATGAAAAAGTAAATTGCAAATGTTAACATAGAAAAATACACTTACAACATCAAACAGCTGATTAGTAGGACTCCGAAGTTTGATATGGATTTATCAAGTAAGAACAGATTTTAACAATTTTTAAATGTCAGCAAAATCCATTTGTTTAGGTACTTTCCATTTAAAATTCTGTTTTTATGTATCCTGTAGGCACATGTGGTACTTACCGGATTTTAAATCTCACAAAACAAAAAAAGGATGTGGTATCAACTGAGCACTTAATGGCCTCATGCAGTGCAAACTAGAGCACACTATGAAGGAAATCTTGATAAATGAGGCATGTCAACACACCCAGACAGTATCAAGTAAGAGAGGAAGCAGCCAAATACTCTCCCTCTTTATCACACGCATTCAAATCAAGGACAATTACTGTAGGTGTTTTACTGATGTTTGGCACTGGCTAGGATACAGCAGACAGACAAGAGTCTGGACCATTATGGACTTCACAAAGTAAAACCAAGCCCTTGCATCATCCCTGTCAGCAGACTCGAAGCCAAGGGAATGCTGTTGGATGTTGTTAAGGAGAAAACATTACCAAGAGAGCAAAGGTATCTACCACTCAGGAGCTTTAAATGCTACTCAAAGATATCGCAGTTGCAAACATGCTTGAGGCTTCTCGCTAAGTACTGATGGGGCATCATAGCAGTGACAGCATGATTGTGTAGACATGCCTGAGCTAATGGCAAACTCAGCAGAGCCTACAAAACCCACACAAGAAGCAGGACAGAAGCAGATTACCTTATAATGTCAACTGCCATAGTGACAGTAGAAATGGCAAGAGGTGCACATACCTCAAATGCAAACACTAAAAAACCATGCAAAGTTAGAGCTGGTCTTTCAACCCAGAGAAAAGATTTTTGTCCTCTTGTCAAAAACAGCCAGCAATATAATGATGTCCGATTACCTTCAGCTTCCTTGTCTTGTGCAGACCGATTTTGGTATTAAAAAAAGGTGAGAAGTCTCACCAAAGCTTTCCTCCATTCTGGAACATTTAATGACTGTCTTCAACTCTGGACCTTATCCTGCAGCTATTCTCTCAGTGGGGTGGTTGTGAGGCCTTACCTGTCCACCAGCCACTAACTTTCCAGAGACATACAAAAAGCTTATCAAACAAATGGTTGGGGAAAAAAAAAAATCAGAATTTTTTTTTTCCAAAAAATACAGGCAAAGAACATAATGAAATAAACTTCATCTTAAATGAAAATCAAGTTAAGATCTGACATTACATGGCTACACAAGCTGTTGGCAGACTATGTTGAAACTAGGGTGCCTGTCCCATCTGAAAGCTGCCACCTGGGAACACTGAATGAAAGTAAAATGAGTTTGGAAGGGATTAGCCAGAGTTTCCTCCTCACCACCGATGAAAACCAAAACAAAGAAATTCTGGACTTGGTGAAGTCAATGAGAGTTTTGACACTGACCTTGCAGAACCCCAAGTTTTCAGCCTGGTAGAACCTCAGCAGAGCTCAGTTTCATCTCTGTTTTGACAGCCCCTCTTGCTGCCTCCTCCAGTTTGAACTTAACTTTCAAGCAACAGAACAAAGCCAAGCAACAGCAACACAGCACCTAGAGAAGATTTGGGATGCTCAGAGCAACTGCACTGCCCTGACCATCCAACCGGCTGCATTTTAGACCTGCAAAGGCACAGTTCTCTTACGTTCTTGCTACATCTTACCAAAAAACTGAAATATCAAATAAAACTAATGTAAAAAAAAATTAAAAGCAGAGATAGAAAAATCAATTAAAAAAGAAAGCAAGCCTGTCTTTATGCATTATGACCCTGACTTTGTATCATTTCCGATTCTAAAATCGGTCAGAGAAGTCAAGGAAATCTGAGGACGCCAGATAAAGTCAGAGTTGCCACACCATGACCTCTTGGGTCATCTCCTCTGAAATAGGAAGGTCAGTGGCATAGTGATAATGGGTGAAATTGCCAGCATACAGAGAGCACTCCCTGAGCCAGGGCCTAACAGTTGCTCAACTGACACATGCTGACAGCGTTCTTCCAAAAGAGAGATGAGGATGCTGAACTGCTAGCAGACCTAGCATCCTCCCTGATGTTTACTGGACTTCCCTGGCCAGGAAAATCATGGATGCAGCTCACAGAGCAAGGCACCTTCACAAACTTTGCTTCTGCTGAGCCCAACACTAACTGCACTCAAACAAAACAGCAAGGCAGGAGAAACACAGAGTGAAATCTACCAAAACAAAAGTCAAAGGGACTTGTTGTCCTAGCTGAGTCACAGGTTTCCCACACTGAGTACAGTAGCACAAATGGTGAAAAGGGAGCTGAAAGATTTATAGAGAGCACTTCAGGTTTTTGAAAGCCATAGCTGGCTCCTCAACAAATAATACAGAGTTCCAGTATTTCTGACAGATCCTCCAGAAAAAATGCCACCTTTTATTTTGGAACAAACAAACAAACAAAAAATAGTGTCTCTTTCCCCACTTCCTGAAGCAAAAGTAATAACCTACAGTATGGTATTATTGCTTATAATGTTGTCTGAGTGTCAAGCTTGCAATACGGGCCATGGTAAAAGTGTGCATAAAAGTATTTTCCCTTCTCACACACCCTTTTATAGTACAAATCGAAGCAAAAAAAATATATATATTACTGGTTTATATAAATAAAACATTTTTTTCCACAAAATTCTACCTTCAAAAGGTAAACTTCTCAAGAGGTCAGGTTAGTTAATGCCGTGTCATTACAAGAGTTCTATTTCAAGATTTTGGCAGCCCTCTTTATCTTACCACAACAGACCACATAAAAACTTACACTCAATGGGCTATCACATACCCCAGAACTGTGCTGCTGTGTGGCTCATACATTGATTCAACTAAACAAAAGCACTGGTAGCTTCCGTTACTCAAACCTAAGCTTTGGTTTCCATTTCTTAGCAGGACCAAAAAAGAATACTACTACTTCTGCAGGCTACCTGGTTATCTCAGGCATGTCAGAGTACATGTGCCTAACTGTCAAGGTTTGACTCAGGATCGAAAAATAAACCAGAGACAACAATGCTCTCAATCCCCTCCCCCTCCAACCCAGGTAGGGAAGGAGAGAATGAGGAGAGAGACTTAGCTGGATTGAAAACTAAATTAGACAGCTTTAATTATATGTACAATTATATACAAGTATATTCAGGAATGTGCAAAAGCCTCTTGCCTCCCCCCACCCCCAGCAGCTCTCCTGGCACTCTCCTTAGCTGTGAGCAGTCCCAGAATGTCTCAGCCCACTGTCTGAGATAACAGCAGAGCAGACGGGGCTCTGAGGAGAGTTATGAGGGTCAGGGCTGAGCCTGGGGTCGACGGTGATGGATGGATGGAGTCCTCCCCAGACCCCGAACATGGACAGAAGAGAAGGGAAGAAGAAACAGGAAAGAAGTTGTCTTCTGTGATCTCTGACCTTCCTTGGAGCTTACATAGATATATGGAATGGAATACCTTTAGTCAGTTCTGCTGTCTGTCTAGTCCAGCTCCGCTACGGGGGTTCATAGATAAAATTCTCCTGCCCCGGTAGCCTCTGTAGCGACAGAGCTAAGAAGTGACTTTGGAGTCTCAGCAGAAACATAAACATTCCAGTGTTATCAGTCCACTAGCTGGAACACTTGCTGCTAGTTAGAAGAGAGCTTACTGAAGGAAAAAAAATAAGCTAATTTTCCTTTTACTGAATCCTGGCTCAAACCAGGACATTCCACCCCTTATTACATACCTATATTACATATAGGCTGTATAATTTACCAACTGTCAAATAAAGGATTCTTCCCCAGAGTCAAATTACCTTGAGGTACATATTGTACTTCACCATCCTCCATCATCAAACACCAGGTATGTCCAGGTCCCTGAGCAAAAGCAACACCCCGGACAGGTTTACCTTTGCCTGAAGCAGGATAAACTCAAACACTTTTTCCCAACAGGTTTCTTTCACATACCACAGGGACTTTATCCCCATCTGCAGTATGTAGAAGGTCTGACTGAGCAGAACCAGCCTGACTGATGGATCTCCTGGTATTAACTAACCAGGTGGCCTTTGCCAAATTTTTGTCCCAATTTTTTAAAGTTCCACCACCCATTGCCTCCAGGGTAGATTTTAACAGACCATTGTACCTTTCGATTTTCCCTGAGGCTTGTGCATAGTACGGGACATGGTAGATCCACTCAATACCATGTTCTTTGGCCCAGTCAGTCACAAGACTGTTTTTGAAATGAGTCCCATTGTCTGACTCAATTCTTTCTGGAGTACCATGTCTCCACAAGATTTGCCTCTCAAGGCCCAGGATAGTATTCTGGGCTGTGGCATGAGGCACAGGATATGTTTCCAACCATCCTGTACTTGTTTCCACCATTGTAAGCACATAGCACTTACCCTGGTGGGTCTAAGGCAGTGTGATATAGTCAATTTGCCAAGCCTCCCCATATCTGTACTTTGACCTTCTCCCCTCATACCACAAAGGTTGTAACCGTTTTGCCTGCTTAATTGCAGTGCATGTTTCACACTCGTGGGTAACCTGCGCAATAGTGTCCATGGTTAAGTCCACCCCTCGGTCACGAGCCCATTTGTATGTTGCATCTCTGCCCTGATGACCTGAAGTGTCATGGGCCCATCAAGCTAAAAAGAGTTCACCCTTATGTTCCCAGTGTAAGTCTATTTGGAACGCTTGAGCAGCCTCATCTGCTCGTTGGTTGTGTCGATGCTCCTCAGTGGCTTGACTCAGAGGTGCATGTGCATCTACATGATGCACTTTTACAACCAGTTTCTCTATCCGAGCTGCGATGTCTTTCCACAGCTCAGCAACCCAAATAGGTTTACCTTTGCACTGCCAGTTGTTCTGCTGCCACTGCTTTAGCCACCCCCACAAGGTGCTGCCATCCATGAGTCAGTGTAGAGATAAAGTCTCAGCCATCCCTCTCGCTCAGCAATGTCCAAAGCCAGCTGGATGGCTTCCACACAGTCCAGTAAACTCAGTTGTCCCTCTCCTCCTCCTGGCTGGAGGCAGGGCATCTCTAACGTTCAGCGTTTGAGGTTGAAGCACCACCCTGACTGGAGACTGGTGCAACCTTCTTCCTGGAAGAACCACCTCCTGCCTTTGTTCTATTTAGTAGCTCTTGCACGCGTATCTGGAGGGTATCAGTGGGTTTATTGTCCCAGATTCTCATGTCTTCTTTAAAACAATTACGCAAGAGAGAACACAGGTGGCATCGGAATGGGTCCTGTTTCTCCTTCTGCTGTCTCGTAGCAGGACGTCTCCTCTTAATGGCTGCAACACGTGACCAGTTGTCTCTAGGGAGATACTGGGGTTTACCTTCCCATCTGTTTGGCTTCTTATTCTTCCTGCCAGTCATTTGTTCAATGGCTGAGGTGTGGAACGGATGGGAACCAGAGATCATGTCTCCATACTGTCGTGCTCTGAACGCCACTTCACGCACAGTTGGTCTTGCGTCGTCATCAAACCAGGACACTAACTAATTGCACACATGTGCCTACAATGAATCATTAACCCAGTCCTGGAGCAGGAAAGAAAGCAGCAACCAGCCTCATCCCCATCGACCATTCATCATCCCGAGGTGCTGAATGCATGCTGAAGCCCATGGAAAAGTGGGGACTAAACCAAACCAGGCTGGGGTGAAAGAGCTGGGAGGAATTTTGACTAACACAGGCACAAGGCTTCTTTCCACAGGCCACCAGCCGCAACTGAACCTTGTGTCCAAAGTCTAATTCTAACACTGAAGAAACAAGAGTGATACTGTCCAAGTCACTCCTGTGAGCTTGGCCAGTCCCTGCCTTCAGGGAGGACACTGATGAATGAGCATGGGCTACTCACACCAGCGTGGGAAGGGCACAATGTTCTGTTGCACTTTCATGGAAACAAAAGCATCCCACACCTGTGGCTGCTGCACACCGTAACTGAGAAAAGCACAGGCATGCTTCTTACCCTAACAGGACACACAGCATGTAAATACTGTTTTCTCCTTACCCAAATGGTACCATGCATATGTATTTGATGTAGTAAGAATGTTACTAGGCCATATGCCATTGTTTCTGCTTCTGTGTCAGCAGTAATATATGAGAAGTAGGATAAAATACTACATAAATCGCATTCATTGTTCAGATGCAGCTACTTGTGTGCAGTGTTGCTTTATCTTCTATGCAACATCTGATACAATGCTCCTCTGCGGTACTTTGAGTAAATAAATCATTAGAGACATCTACTGACACAGGCACGAGCAAAGTGGGCTGACTGCTCCTTGTTACTCTATGGAAGGACGTTACCGAATGCTGCTGGCAAAGCAAGGATGCTTCCAACACAGACTACAGCAACCCTAGGCCTCCTAGCAAGCTAAATTCAGTTTCACAGCATCAGAGAACAGGAGCAGCCAGCACAGGATGCATGGGTTCAGAAGGCTGCTAAAGAAAACTTTTTTTCTCCCCCTGACTGAGTAGGCTACTATATGCCAAAAATATTATAATGCAATAACGGAAGACCTGAAAAATCTGTAACCATCTGTGTGTCATCACTGCCCACATTCAGAGCTAGGGAAAGAGACACTGGAGGCATTTACACACCATGGAGTCATTTGTTGACTATACCGTCAATATCAAATCTTCACAAGGGCATGTGCTGTTTTTGACAGAGTGGTTGGCCTGCTAGCTCCATAAGCACAGTAAAAAAGTATGCTGAAGCCTTCACCTGGCCTGTGAGTGTTAAGAACCGTGTTCCCTGCTATGAAACATCATGTATTCTTGGTGTTTTTAATGAGGCAGTAAATGAATGCCTGGAAGCAGATGTCTCCTGACATAAGCACAACACAAAAAGTCTACCCTGAGCCAATCTAACACATCCATGCGCACATGCACACACATATGGATATCAGCCAAAATACTATTTGCAACCAGTACCATTTCCCTGTCAATATCTAAAGAATTATTAATGCATCAGCCTTATTCCAATTATCCTGACCATGCTGCTATGAAAAGCAAGCTATGCTTTATCACAGATGTCCTTGATCACAGGATTCAGTACAGAGAGATGGTTTAGGAAGAGTGAGAATTTAATTTCACCACTGCTTCTCTCAAAGTAAATAATGAATTAAAAGTTTAATCTTTCACCAAATACCTGGCATGTTGACAGTCTCAGCAAATGACAACTAAATTAAACATATATGAACAGTGTCATATAACAAGTCTAACCGCTTATTTTTAAACTTGGAAGAGTCTGAACAATTGAAAATATCTGGGTTGGGCTTATAAAGTAATTCCACACACCCTTTTCATGCACTCAGTCTGCATAGCTGGTAGCAGTAGATGGCATTGAAAAGAGAGAAGAAATCTGAAACAGACAAAAAAGGAAAAACTTTCTATACTCATCATATTAATGAGAAAATAGTATGTAGCATACTACTCTTTTTAATTTCTGCTGCAGAAAAGAATGGGACAGGCTTAGGATGGGAAAAAACCTCTGTATATGACATTGATACTAAAGAATCAGTGTGCTAGCATGAAAAAATAATCGTAAAAATAAAATAGCCTAACCTTAACCTCACTTAACATTCTCTCCCTTGAATCAGCAAACTTAAACCCATGAGGAACTGGTGTCAGGTAGACAAGCAGTGTGCTTTTGCATTTTAATTATGCAAACACATACAAAAAGAGAATTTCTTTCAGTCTTTAAACATCTTCCTTGTTGAAAGAAGAAACAACTAATGTTAACATAAATCTTATTCTGGCTTCATTTGGTGTTATTTAACAAGTTCTATGGCCAATTAATTCAACCACCGCAGTTTCTACTTCAGACAGCCTGAAGAATAGCCACAGACATACACAGCCCAAGCAAAGCTATGTATTTCCAAGTATTTTCCTAGATATTTTCTTGATATAAAGGAGAATGTAGGGGAAGAGTATCTAAAGGACTTGTATATAGGCCTGCACACCTAACTAGAAAGGCTAATCTTCCTACTAAAGCTCAACCAACAGCAGAGAAGCAGCTTCACTTTCCATCAGATTTCCCCAGTCAAGAAAAGTCACCCAGGAGCCTGCAGCTGAAGCACAAGTAGAACCTGTGGGCCAGTGAGGTCCCACCCATTTCCCTGCTGCAGGCAGATCCCTCCATAACCTAGGCAGATCCCTCCACCTTTTCGAGCTCATCCAGCTTCTTTGGCAACACACATACTAGAGCTAAGTGCTCAGACACTGTGAAAATGGAGCGCTAACAGAGATGATGAGAGAAAACAGATTTCCTGATGAAGTGTCCACTGATCGACCAACAGGCCAATTTGCAGCACCGGGGCTGCCCGAGACCCACAGGTGGTTTAAATGTTAGGCTGCATGCAAGAAGCCTTGTGTGAGACAATGATGTCTTTGGCTATAGAAGACAAACCAACATCAGCAGGTCCTGCTAAAACCCAGGTTCATGCTGAGCCCAAGAAAGTGACACAGTAAAAGCAGAGAAAAACTCCTAGGGCCAGTTCATCTCTAACTTTAAGACATCAAGTTCATCTTCACCCCACGTTGAAACAGCATGTCCTTTATGAAACTACACAAGAAAACTATCAAGGCCAATGAGAAGCTTCACCTGTGCTGCAAAGATGGTCAGGTTCCTCATTCTAAGGCCACCACCATGGAATGAAGCACTGCCTGAGGATTTTGGCAAGAAGACTTCAACTTTACCTGTGTCCTGCAGCTTTGACTGTCAGTACACCTACAGAGTCACTACCAACACAGAATCTCCAATTATTTCATTATTTTAATTTTTGCCCTGATTTTCCCCCTCACTCAAATCTAGCATGTTAGAGATACAGAAATGTTTTACCCATAAGTAATCAGTTAATAATACTTTGAGACAAACTTTAATCAAACTTTGAAAGCCTACCATTCCAAGAAGCTAAACCCCTCAAATTTAAACAAACTTAACAAACTTTCATGAACATAGAAATAAGATACACAAGCACCCAGTCAAATGCTTAAAGAAGTTACATGCATAAACAGCAGTTTCTTAAAGCCAACTCAGGGATGGCTACTTCAATGCCAAGGGCTGAATCAAGGAAACTACAACTTCATCTCACAGCAGCACGGTACAGAGATGCAGCAACACATCTGGGTGGTGGCAGCCAGGCTGTGCATACTGCCCAATCTACAAAAACCCATCTGTATTTTTACTGCAGGTTTTCAGTTATCTTGCTATTAAATACATGCCAGTACAGCAAAGGATTGCAAGCCTTAAAATACTGACACAGGTTAAGTCAGCAGCCTTAAAAACAAAGAGCCAAATTGTGATACTTCTGCTAAACTCAGGATCTCCAAAAACATCACATTGTTGTAAAAAAACAACTCATGATGTAGAGGTACCTGTCCCTGTTAGTGAGGCACCAGTACTCCTGTAGCTGTCCTCCTGCTCACACCCTCGTACGCCGGTTCCTGAGTCGAGAGCTGCTCCAGTGGCTGGAATCATGGCCTGAGGAACCCAAGAGTTCCCTGCTCATTCGCTGTGACCACCTGTTGGTAAATTGGGTGTGTAACACCTCATCAAGGAGCGTGTACCTGTTCAAACGACTCCCATTTGTGACATTGCTTCAGAGCTTTAAAGCCTGTTCTGTTTCTCCCGGGAGGGAAGAAAAGGA
This sequence comes from Hemiprocne comata, assembly GCA_020745705.1. Classification (NCBI taxonomy): domain Eukaryota; kingdom Metazoa; phylum Chordata; class Aves; order Apodiformes; family Apodidae; genus Hemiprocne; species Hemiprocne comata. The sequence continues at coordinate 90,335,374 of CM036587.1, forward strand.
GGAAAAAATACTGATAGTGAACACTTGTCTCGATGTCGGTGAATCTTTTTAAGGAGTCGACGCGTGGGTCAGGTGCCTGACCGCCGTGTGAACCGAGCAGGCACCGCGCAGCGCGGCAGAGGCGCCCGCCGGGGGAGCCAGGCGGCCGGGCCGGGCCGGGCCGGGCCGGGCCGGGCTGGGCTGTGAACCGCCGGCCCCGGCCGCTCCCACCCGCCGTGCTCCAGCGCCGCGCAGGGGACTTCCCCACTCCTCTACTGCCAAGCACTGTTTCCCTTTGTCTAATGGCACCGTCATTAGAAAACGCACTTGCTCGAATCACAAAAGGCAATCAGGCATCCTATCTGACTATACTGGCTGGCGGCGGACACGACACAGTTCGGCTTTTTGGTAAAAAACATTGCAGAAATAAAATTGATAAATGCTTAATTCCCTCTCTATATGAAGTAGCATAGTCCATTACATTCATAAAACAACCCTACCTCAACCAAGTAAGTAATCTCTTCGTGGGATCTCTTTAACACATGCATCCTGTTATAAAACTACTTCTGAGCAAAATGTCTGTGCATCAAACTAACAGTGGAATTGAGAGCTTTCATTTTTCTTCATCATCAAAAACAATCATACAAAATTAAAGGAAACTACGCATAAGGTTTGAAGATTTAAAACTGTTTCCAGTTGTCATTACACAAAAAGAACTAAAAATGTTTATGATTAAAGAAATGAATATGCATGAAACACATTTATAGCATTTTGTGATTACTTAGGGAATGAGAAACCAGTAGTTGATTTTTTATGATCATTTCCTGACTGCACAGTAAACCCAAGATACAGTAACAGCAATGTTACCCTTCTAAAATTCAGTAGCCTGGGACAGAATAACTGCCCCTGAGTCACGTCTTTGGGATGGACAGCATCAGGAGAAAAAGAAAGACTATGAAAGCTGTATTTGTACAAACAGGAAAAAAGAGAAAAAAATAACTTGTTGGAACACAGAAAGTAAAAATTAAAAAAAGACACAGAAAGAGAAGGATAGAGACATGTGGCCTCCCAGATCAATCCTCTTCTTGTCAACCATGGGTAAGAAGGTATGCTTAAAGAGAATTACAAAAAGAGTACTATAAAGCTGAAAAACAGATAAAAGGATAAAAAAGCCTAAATCCAGCTGGGAAACAAGGAAGAGGAAATACATCCCTTTTTCTGAAAACATTTGTTATTTTACATTATTTTATACTAATGAACCACTCACTCTCATCACACTTTACACTATTTATTACCTAATAAGGAGTAACATTTTACATTTTCAGCAAAATCTGTAGCCACTTAAAACAGGTAGGCAAGCTGCCCCTTTTTCTAAGATGGAAATTGAGAAAAGGAGTGGATAGAAAGGTGCCCCTTCCCTCCAAAAATTAACAGCAAGGATGCTAGAAGAATTTGATGCATGAACAACTAGATTTTGCTGTTTTGCCCACACGGGGATTAGGAGTTGGGGTTTTCTGAACCTAACCTTCTACAGATATTTTCATTAGCTAATAATACTAAGTCTGTTGTTCTGCAACTTGGACCTCAGTTTAAAACAACTAACGCTTATGTTTTTAATAATTTTTTAAGCATGGAAGACTTAAAAAATGAAGGCTGTTTTCCAGCTGAAGCCTGCAGAGAAACTTGGTACTGCCAGATACCCAGCGTATCTGTTCTTTTTCTCAGTAATCTGCTGAAAGCTGATCTTCAGTGCCACTAAGCTAATTTGTGAAAAACAAAACAAAACAAACAACAAAAATTACCACTGTCTCTACTCCTGTTCCACATACAATAACTATTCTACAAAACCATATTTTGGAGCAAGAAGAAAACGGAAGAGGTTTTTTACAGTCAATATAATGGAATTACATATCATGGGGCACATCCAATTTCATGTTGCTGAGAATAAGAAATTGCTGAATTTAAAAAAAGAATCCTTAAGCATATTTGACTTTTGACTGTTCATTAGTATTTTTGTAGAAAGTGTTCACCAAAAGAAAAAATGTTTAATATTGCACCAGTTATGCTTATTCTACAGTTAGATCCAAATCCTGAAGCAGTGGCTGTTCATTTTTCCTCACAACAGCTTACTCACTTCTGGTATAATTCCTGACTAGATATCCTTTACTCATTTTCTGTTCTGTTCTAGATAGTGGAACACCCTGGCAGTGCCAGTGGCTGAACTGAAGTCAGTCAGCATCATAATTCATTTCTCATCATCTCTCCATCTGATTCCACCGTCACAGAAAACCAATAGAATACTCAATTTTGAACATAAGCGTCAAAGAAGCAGAAAAAAACCTGTTTACATTAATACTTTCTGCACTTAGGGATACCCTAAAACAAAGTGCTGCTTCCCACTCTACTGTTAGATCCTGCATGTAATAAAACTTAAAAAAATAAACTAGCAGAGAAGTTGAAAGATGGACTAATAGAAGGAAAGAGATCTGACATCTATCCAATATAAGAAATAACTTTCTCACCAGCTACAGCAGCAGAGCAGACCTGCTGCACTCTCTGCTGCACTCAAATGCAAAATTAATGTAGTCCAAGTCTGATTCACAGTTTGAAAACTGAAGAACCCTATTGGCATGTTGCAGCATTAGTTAAAAAATTCAATTGTTTTTAATAGTAAAAGCCTGACTTCTTTTAGCTATTGGATTGGAAGTTCACCAAGGAAGCACATAGCAGGTGAAAAACATGCAAGTCCCCAAGAACAATACAAGCTAAAACAAGGATTCCCAGATCACACTGAGGTAATGGATGAGCTATTACTGAAAGCATAAAAGGAATCCCACTGAAGTATGCTTTTAATATATTCTATATAATTATAAATTTCTTGTAGAAAAGCCACTGATACTTTGCTATAGGCAGAGCAACCTTGGTCATATTAGTCTGACTGAGTTCTTGGAAGTGAGCCCCAAATTCACTCCCATTACAATGCTGGTCTCAGACTAAATACAGAACACTACCACTTTCAAAATGCTCCCTAAGTTTGTGTCTCTATATAAAGTTTATAGTCCTCAGCTGCCCTAATCTCCAAGTTAATCTGTACTTCTGTATTATAGGATGAAAATTTGAAATTGACAAGGACAGACAACTCAATGTCATACATTACTAAACACCTGTCACACAAAACACCTGTATTTTGTTTTCTCAAACTGAAAAAAAAGGGCCTAAAAAACTTAATTAAAGCTACTTGTTTATGTTGTCTCATAAGAAGATTCAACACCAAAATATAAAATCCCTGGGTTTTCATAGCTGCATCATCAAGAGATGCTGGACAAAAATTATCCCCTCTGTTTTGTGGTAGCAGTGGTTTCCTCTGCTAACTACACATGTGCTTTTACCTCTGCTTAAATCAAGACTGGCAAATGACACCTCTGTAAAGTCTACTTTCAACTACCCTTTGCAGCCAAATGCAAATCCCGTGTACTTAGAAGATCTAAGATGTACTAAGCACGTGAGTTATTATGATAAGCAGCAGCTTGCTTTTGAGCACCTCCCTTTGTGCCCTCAATCACTGTATCCCAGCATAAACCTACAAGTTAGCCTCTGCACCTACCTGCCTGCTTGTGGGGGACACATACAACAAGCAGTACGAATCTGAAAGCTGAAAGGGTAAAAAAGTAGGACAGACTTTCTTCTCTTACTATCTCAGGCATATCACTGTACATGTTTCTTCAAATATAAAATCCAGACAGTTGTGTCACCTATCTTTTCTAAAATGACCCATATGAAGTTGTATATTTATGCTACTTTCTTTATAATGGTATTTTTATTTTCAGGTAGATACAGCACACCATGTGATCTACCTGGGGAGAGTTTTGCCTGAATTCACTTCAAACAGGAGCTTAATTTGAACTGCTCCAGTGTCATGCCTCCTTCATTCACCCCCCTAGGGCAGCAAGAGAGAAACCATTTCCTTAGTGGGACTGGAACCCCGCTTTTTTTTTTTTTTCTTGATCTTGGATTTGTATTCGTAGCTGATTGTCAACAAATCTTTGGTAACTAACTCACAACAGCTCCTCTGTCTGCAGTCACCAAGGATGTAAAAGGGAAATGATCCATGCGCAAAAAAAAAAAAAAAAAAAAAAAGGGAAAAAAAGAAAAAAGGAACCCTCTCCTGGAGCCAAACCTGAGTTTAGAGAGCATGAAGAAATCTCTCCACAGGCTGGCTTTACTTCTGGGCAGGTTTTTCATGGGATCACAGTGCCACAGAAATGCACAGAATCTGCCTTGTTTATGCCCTGTTCCTTTCGAAGTTTGTTCACACCCTCCCCTCTGAAGTGGGTTTATACATGGCAACACCTGTGTTATCTTAGGAACACTTTGGCCAAGAGTAATCCTGCACACAGGAGCAGACTCTTATTATGCCTGCCTGCTGAGCACAGAGGGGCACGTAACCTGGCTGAGAGGTCTGGAGTCAGCATCAGTGGGTTTTCCTACACAGCAATGGAGTCAAAGCAGTAACTTGGCAGGCTGTGACATGCCAGAAACTCAGCTCAGCAAAAAAGCGGGATGGAGGCTTGAGAGGTGTAGCCAGCAGGAGAAACATGATGAACGACGCAGACTTGAAAGGGTATGAAACATGCGGGGGGAGCAAGGGAAGAGGACAAATACTACATCATACTGGACTTGTGTAAAAACAGAGTGAAATGGGTACACCACTGAAATGCCTTTAAGGAGGGAACATCTGCACGGGCTCCCATACAACCAGAGGCTTACGATACCTTTTAATGAGCATTTCTTAATACTCTTCCTCTTCACTAAGGCCTGTCATGCCTCCTTGCCCTCTGTCCTATGCTGTGGAAACCCAAACAGAACTCAAACAACTTAGATGTGGCGCAAAACCTCTATTTTTTTTACTTAAGTCTTCAACACCTTCATTCATGTGAGTTAAAAAAACACAGTAATTTTTTCTGAAGGCTTAAACTGTATTTCCAAGAGCTGGATCTGTTGGAAATATCCACTGTGATTTCCAACAGTCAAAAACCTCACCTTTGCTGATCTGTTACAGATGCCTACTGCATGTTCAGGGTCCAGAACAAGATTATAAGAAGAATAAATAGACCAAAAGACTTGCAGTGTAAGAAACTGTTCCTCCTTTCTGATGGCAGTGATGGATTTGAATGACTTTTGCTCATTATTGTTTTATTTTAATTTAGCCTTGCAGCCTCAGAACCACGTAATAAAGCTGCATCATCTGTGCCCCATCCACAACCAGCAAGACACAAGGCAGGCACAGGAACGGGTTCTGTGCTGGACTTGGGTTCACATGGGCAGGGCATCTTGCTGTTGCACCTGTGTTTGCAGAATTTACCTGTGTCCTAGGGATGTGAACTGACGCAATTTCTGAGTCTAGTCCTTACGTAGCAATTCTAATTTGCAAAGAGGTTTTACAAAAATACGTTAGGTCATATGCTAAGGGGAAGTATTTCTCACTGCAAACCCAATGCAAAAGGTATATACAACATTTAGATGTACATATAAAGCTTTCCACGGGGCTGCTCTAACTTGTACCTGAGGTATTTTAGCTTCAGCAGCAGCTCCAGAAAACTAGGATAAGGATAAAGGAGGCATCAAACCACATTTTCACTATGATTTCTGTGCTGCTTCTCTCCCAGAAGATGAAGCTCTGAAGCAGCCCTTGGGTCTTTATATGAAACTCTACATTCACTTCAGTCAGCCACTTCCAAGGAGCAGTCTGTTTTAACCACAATTTCAAAGGATATAAAAGTTGACAGCATATGGATGCATACACCTGGGTAAACAGTTTAATCCCAAGTGCTGTTTAAGCTCATGCCTATGTGATGTTAAAATGTCTATGCTACAGATTCCTTAACTGACCTCGCTGGTTCTTGCACACAACCCAAGCACAGGGTTGAAGACCAAAGCATCAGACCGAAGAGACAGACCTCCCAGATTATCTCTCACAATGTTTAACGATGATAAATTAGAAACATTGTCTCTGCATTAATAATGCTTTTTAAAATTACTATATAATTTATATTAATATACTGCATTAAAAATTCACATCACTTAAAAAACAGTGACTGCTGAATCTCAAATCACCAATTCAGAGTAAAATACTCATAATATATAATATGGAGACAGTGAAGCTTGTTTCTTCCCTTTATGTGCAATAGACAGCACTCTACTGTAAAATTACATAGAGGATGATCCAGAGCTTTACAGGTCATGCATGATGTTGATATCACACATCATACACTAAATTAGGAAGCACTAAAAAATTACATACACTAGTACAAACAATATGAAGTTAATCTGGCCAAAAAGGAATTCTCTGAACCTGAACATCTAGTCCTGTTCATGAAGAAAACATAATTTATCAAGAAGTGGGACCAGTGCTGTTCAACACCTTTTTTGGAGACACGGACAGTGGGATTCAGTGTCTCCTCAGCAAGTTTGCTGAGGATACTAGCTATGTGGAGTAGTTGACACCCTAGAGGGAAGGGATCCCATCCACAGGGACCTTGACAGGCTGGAGAGGTGGGCCATGCCAACCTCACGAAGTCCAACAGACCAAGTGCAAGGTCCTGCAGCTGGGTTGGCACAACCCCAGGCACAAATACAGGCTGGGGGGGAGAATGGCTAGAGAGCAGTCCTGAGGAGAAGGACTTGGGGGTGGCAGAAGATTAGAAGCTCGACATGAGCCGCCAGTGTGTGCTTGCAGCCCAGAGGGCCAACCACATCCTGGGCTGCATCAAAAGCAGCATGGCCAGCAGGGCCAGGGAAGTGATTCTCCGCCTCTGCTCTGGTGAGGCCACACCTGGAGTACTGTGTACAGCTCTGGAGCCCTCATCACAGGAAAGACATGGAGCTGTTGGAGAGGGTGCAGAGAAGGGCCATGAAGATAATCAAAGGGCTGGAGCACCTCTGCTATGAAGACAGGCTGAGAGAGTTGGGGCTGTTCAGCCTGGAGAAGAGAAGGCTCTGGGGAGACCTTATAGCAGCCTTCCAGTACCTGAAGGGGCCTACAGGAAAGATGGGGAGAGGCTTTATATCAAAGAGGGTAGTGATAGGACAAGGGTAACAGTTTTAAACTGAAAGAGGTTAGACATCAGGAAGAAATTCTTCACCATGAGGGTAGTAACATACTGGAATAGGTTGCCCAGGGAGGTTGTGGTGTTTAAGGTGAGGTTGGATGAGGCTTTGTGCAGCCTGGTCTAGTGTAAGGTGTCCCTGGTCATAGTGGAACCTCATCAGGTTGGAACCTGATTATCTTTAAAGTCACTTCCAACCTTAACCATTCTATGATTCTATGGTTCTATGATTAAGTGTTAAGGCATAATGGAGATGTGCAGACTTCAGCAAAGTGCACAGAATCAAATTAGACTCAGAAATCAAATGTAATATAGACAGTCTCACCTGCAAAAAACACACAGTGCATTCTCATATTTAGCCTGACATTAAACACTGGAAATGAGAAAACACTGGACATTACCCAAAAGCTTCAATACTAACATTGGACAGTGAGATGGCTTAAGAACTGTCTACACAATAGAGCCCAAAGAATGGTGATCAATGGTGCAGAGTCCAGCTGGAGACCTGTAACTAGTGGAGTCCCTCAGGGATCAGTGCTGGGTCCAGTCCTCTTCAACATCTTTATCAGTGACCTTGATGATGGGACAGAGTGTCTTCTCAGCAAACTTGTGGATGACACAAAGCTGGGAGGATTGGCTGATTCACAGGAAGGCTGTGCAGCCATTCAACAAGATTTGGACAGGCTGGAGAGCTGGGCAAGGACGAGTATAATGAGGCTCAACAAGACCAAATGCAGAGTCCTGCACCTGGGAAGGAACAACAAAATGCACCAATACAGGTTAGGAGGTGATCTGTTAGAGAGCAGCTCCATGGAGAAGGACCTTGGAGTCCTGGTAGACAACAAGTTCTCCATGGGACAACAATGTGCTCTCATGGCCAAGAAGGCCAATGGTATCCTGGGGTGCATTAGGAGGAGTGTGTCCAGAAGATCGAGAGAGGTTCTCCTCCCACTCTACTCGGCCCTGGTGAGACCTCACTTGGAGTATTGTGTCCAGTTCTGGGCTCCCCAGTTCAAGAGGGACAGGGATTTACTTGAGAGAGTCCAACGGAGGGCTATGAGGATGATTGGGGGACTGGAACACCTGTCTTATGAGGAAAGGCTGAGAGACCTGGGGCTTTTCAGTCTAGAGAGGAGAAGACTGAGAGGGGATCTAATGAATGTCTGTAAATACATGAGGGCTGGGTGCCAAGAAGGCGGGGACAACCTCTTTTCACTTGTGCCCAGTGACAGGACAAGGGGCAATGGATTCAAACTCGAGCACAGGAAGTTCCACCTCAACATGAGGAAGAACTTCTTTACTGTGAGGGTTACAGAGCACTGGAACTGGCTGCTCAGAGATGTTGTGGAGTCTCCTTCTCTGGAGACTTTCAAGAACTGTCTGGATGCTTTTCTGAGTGACCTGCCCTAGTTTTTGGTCCTGTTCTGACAGGTGAGCTGTACTCGATGATCTTCAGAGCTCCCTTCCAACCCCTAACATTCTGTGATTCTGTAACATGCCAGATATAAGACAACAGATACTTATTGCTACACTGATTTGTATTTTACTAACTACAGGATTTTACAGACAGTAATATAAAGGCAGAGCTTTGGTTTGGCTTAAAGCATGGAAGTGGATACCTAAGAAAACTGCATGGAACTGTCATTTAGAAAAATACTGCAAATCAAAGTGTACAGAGCAAACTAGCTAACCTGTACAACAGTACACAGAAACAGCCTCACTGCTCTCGAGGCATTAGTGTCACCCTGCAGAATCTTCTTTGCTAGTGACACTGGCTCACTGTAAACTGCTGTATGGGGGAGAAACTACTTTATTTTTAAAAAGTATTACATTAAAAAGAAAAAAATATCCACCAAAACCCAAACACCCAACAAGTAGCTGCTCTTGGCCTGGTGATCACAAACACTGCCTAGCTCTCTCCCTTCTCCTTTCCATTTGCTTCACAACAGACAGCGGTCTCATCCAGCACATCAGCTGTGCAGCAGAACATTTTGAATCCTCACTAGAATGGGATGTACTGCCTGGAGAATTTACACAAGCTACTCTGTTTTCCCATTAATGCTAAATTACAGTCATGTGTACGAAGATAGAAAAGTAATTCCTCACTGAAAGGCAACTGAATAATCTTACTCCTTAATTTCCCTGTAAAAATGGTACTAGAGAGTAGCTTTTTTCCCCTCTCCCAATATAAAACCACTCCCATTCAAGTACTTGGAGCTGGTTAACACTATCTGGTCTTCACACATATGCACTGTTCTACCACAGACATTAATGTGTTAATTAGAACTTGATAATGTTATGTTTGTATATACATACACAAAAACCAAGCAATATCTATGCCTTTTTCTGACCAGTTACGTGAACTCAACATTTTTCCATACTTAGCCTTATATAAATAGCCACTAGACAATCCAAAACTGGTTATGCTTTTTTTATCTTGGTCTTCTCTACTCGCACAGAAACTCAGTTACTTCAGCTTGCTCGGTCGCTTTCATACAGATGCTTAATTTTTCAGGGAAAAGGAGGGAAGATGCAGTATAGTTGCCAGGTTGTTTAGCAGAAAAGGATTCTTAAATGAGAACAGTTGTTTGAAGGTTTCTTCTTCATCCTCTCTAGAATAGGAAAGTCTTGAACTGGAGATCCAGTTTGTGTATCCCTGTCTCAAATAGCTGAGAGGCTTCTGTATAGAAGGGGGCTTCTGTCAGAATCATCTTTACAACCTGCAGAACCTTTCAGGACATTGTCGCGGACCGATATTAGACATCTTAACTGAAAACCTCCCTGCCAGCCCCAAAGCCTTCTCTTTCTCCTGACCTTCAGTCAGCTCCTGGCACTGAAGCTGAAATACCAGAGGAGGACAGATGAACAGGATACAGCACCTTCATAAGTTAAATCACTGTTGCGTGGGTGTCTGGGCATGAGTTTGGAGCAGGTTCCTTTGGGCACGGGGTTGGTTTTGCTTTTTTTTTGTTGTGTTTAAATTCCAGCCACTATCTCAGAATACCAAAAACTCACATAATTGAGTATAATCCTCCCAATGACAAGGCTGTCACTGGTATAGTCATGCTAGTCAGCCGGTAGGCTGTTTTTCCCCTCCACGAGAAAGCTTTTTTCCCCTGATTAACAAAGAAATCAAAAAAGCATTTGGTATATGCTAGGACCATGGTGTGCAGGTATCACTCTTCTATCTGTGTCATTTTTGTACCTCTTTATATCAAAGTTGAAATATTTTCACCACATTGATAAACTAAATAAAAAATACAAAAAATTACATGTTGTTCAATGTGGGTAAATGGTGACTCGTAGATGCACACACTTAAGTAATCATTGGCATAAGGAATAAATGAATTCATCTGTTTTGAACATAAAGCCAGACACATATTTGTCATCATAGGTGAGTCCATAAGCATTGCAATGGGGAAAGGTATGATGTAGTTGGAGGGCATGAAAAAGCAGACTGCAGCGAGCTACATTAAACATGGATAGATTTCAACCACTTATTAGCAACAGACTTAGACAAAGTAAAGCTTCACCTCTCAAATAAACAGTACTTTTGTGACAGCTTTCCTACTTATTTTTTTTCCCTACTGATGTTTATTTATTCGGATTCTCCTGCTTAGCTACTACTTAACATACATCACCTATTAGTCATCATTATTCAGTCAAGATTTAGGGTCGCATCCAGTTACGATCTGTTCTATTTCTGACTGCAGCCAATGGTCAATACCTATTAATGTTAAAGGTGGAAACAGAACATAACCCTGGGATTATTAATGATGCCCTTACAATGTTATTTGCTTTTCCATGGGTCTTTCTGTGCTTTTTTACTTAACTCTGTAACTAAAATACTGTGCCAGCAATCTCCTTGCACTTGCAGTCATTCACAAATTTCATGCCTTAGTAAACAATGCCACACAATAATAACGATTTATAAATGCAGCCTGTACTTTCAATGAAAACAATTTGCCAGTCACTCCACAAATAAAAATTCTCGCAGCTTCATGGCTTTCCTTTGAGTCATGAGTAGAGAGCAACTAGATGCTAGAAACTCTGAATAACCCACACACCCACGCTCCATGCGTCCAAAGAAGATCATTTCCCAGCAGACATTTGTGGACTTGTTACTAACCATCCAGCTGCTAATTTAGCATCTGCTCTTGTTCTCAGGTTACCATCAGGTCCCCTCCCTACCCCACAACCCCACTGTGAATGGGTCGTACTCACGCACAGCTTTGCTTCTTTAAAATACACTGGTATATTTAGCAACAGTAAGCGACTTTACACGATAAGGAGGAGGCATGGTTCAGATTAAGTAGGTAAATAAAATTCAATCAAATTAATCAAAAGAAGGCTCCACAAAATAGAAGTCTTTTTGATTTGGTCATTTCAGGAAAGATTTGAAAGAGGGAAAAAAGCTTTATGTATTATAATTCAATCTAGGCAGGGAGAAAAGTATCATATTTTCCCCTCCTCTCTCTCTGTAAGGCAACTTGCTGCAGTTTATTTAAACTAGAATTTCTTCTCTATGAGATCAAAACAGGCAAGATATGCCATGTATTTTTACTGTACAAAGTGAAAAATCTTGATTTTTAATAAGTATGGGGATTTTTTAGAACTGGATTCAGACATAAGAACGTTACTTCCAACTTTGTTGGAAAACAAAACTGCCACCAGTTGTTTTTTTTTTCACCCAAGACTGAGTCAGTTTTGTAGATGTAAAGGTCCCTGCTCTTTGTCTATTACATTTAAATTCATTACTAAAATGTAACTTCATGACATATAATGATATCATGAAGTTACACAACATTTATTTGGTTTGATTATAAGTTTTGAGACAGGAAAAAAATAATGCACTGAAGTACTAAACCAGTGTAACTCCATTGACTGAATATGTGCACAAAAATTGAACCACCTTGTGACAAAAATAATTTAATGCAATGAAGTATTAAGTGCTATTTTAAAAGGAAAACATTTTCCACTGGGAAAAACCGCATTATTACCTTCTCAGTTCTCTCATTTAAGTGTTCACTGAAATACTGTTCTATTAGAATACATTTCTTTATGCCAACTGTAATAAAGATGGCACGTTATGAATTACAGATGGATTTAGCCACAGAGACATACTCAGACATAATAAATGAAATTATGCCAATATTTAGATCTGTACCAAGAGGTCATATGGCTCATTATCAATTTTACAGAATTACAGAGTTGTGTATCAGAATACACTCATATTGTCTAAGCTTGAAAATAGCTGGAAACAGACTAAGTGAGAAAGAGAAGTAATTCTATTCTTACCTAAATCCTACCTATAAGCCTAAATCTAAGGTTTTTAAGGGCTTCTTCTAACATGCTGGTTGTAAATTTTACATCTATTATTGTAAAACTTTATGATTATTACTATTCCTAACCAAGTTAACTTGTTCTTTCATGAACATATTTTTCCCCTCTTTTCTGCAGCACAGGAACCCCTGGTGAGAGAAGACAGCAGGGAGAAGTACAAGGTAATGAGGGGAAAAAAAAAAAAGACAAGTGACTCGAGAAAAGTGATTTACATAACTATGCACTTCTAAACCTTTCATTTATCATATGCCCAGCTGTATCTTTACAGTTACTCCCTGGGTCTGCTGGATTTGGGACTTTTTGGGCCCATGTCAGCAGTAAAGACACCATTTGAGGCATCAAAGAGCTGCTGAACCCCACCTGGGGAGTCACAGCTCTGGAAAGAGCTTGGGGCTTGTGGATGAGACCTGGAAGGACCGAACGGCAGGAGACTGAGCAGAGCACAGCCATCGGACAGCAAGCCACAGCAGAGGGATCTTCTTCCAATGCTTTTATAACACAGCCCCCGAGCAGCAATATCTTTACTCCAGATACAAATGCAAGTACGTGATTCTCTTAGTCTGTCATGCCATAAAATTAGAAACATGCAAGAGAGAATTTAAAAAAAAGGCCAAGGGAATAAAGTCACTATCAAGGGACAGTTTCATTTTTTCCATGTGTTTTCTCCAAGGAAGCTCTATTTACTCTGAGCTCCCAGGACATACATGCACTTTCAGACAATTTTAATAAAACCATGAAGACTTGAACTCCACCACTTGTGAAATCTGCAGGCACCACTGCCAAACCAGAGAAACACACTGACCGTATCTTGAAAGCCTGAGCAATACAAGCCAATACAGAATTTCAGGCAATTTTGAATTTGCATCAGATGTCAACATGGCTGCCGCTCTACTGTGCAGCAATAAAAATGGATATCCCTCAGTCCTCATCTGCCATCAGCATTTTGAGGAACAGAAGCCACCTCCCAAATTTTATTTCATCTCACAGTACCAACCCCCTAAATAAGGGAAGTTTCATCGTGGAACACTTAATTTCCGCATGGACAGCAAATTTTGAAATTTATAAACTTGCATGGTCTGTCAGATAGTTATCCTCATAAATCCATCCATGACTTCAACATCTGCTCGATGTAAATAGATTGCAGAACAATTCTGGAAGGAATGGCACAGCTGTACAACAGTGGACATGCTGGCACCAGAAGCAAGGGCCCATACAGTAGCATTTATTTTCAGTATTACTCACACACTGCTCAAAGCACAGCTTTTAAGCTTCCATCTGCAACTCCATGTGAAATACAAACATATTAATTCAGAGATAGGCTGCAATTTTCAAAGAATCCTAAAACAGTCACACATTGGCTTTTTAAATGCTGAGAGAGCTGACCACAGCAGCCAGTTGAAAGAAAAATCTATTTCATTCTACAAGCAGTAAAATAGATCAGGGCCACACACTCCTCCCTTGTGGTACCCATTGGTACAAAGGCTCGCTAGTGAGACTACCTGTATGCAAGGACTGAAGCTGTGTATTAAGTATCTATAGCCTCAGCTTCCCTTGCACAGCCCCTGAGGAGTTGCACTGGTTATACTCACACACACCAGGCAAAGCAGCCTCCAAAACAGCTCCTGAGTGGACCTCTCTATGCCTACAGAATTCAATTCTGAAGAATTGAGGTATTTTCTGTGATAAGCACTACAGAACAAATTTCAGGCACTTCAAGAGGCACAAAAGGAACATGAAGTCTGCAATTCACTCAGTTCCATGAACTTTGTAAAGACGTTCATCTGCTTTCTAAAAGATAAAATGATACTATTTTTACCCTCTTAACTGCATCACTGTAGTACAGATGAATAACACTTAATTTACTATTTTTCTTTCTATACACAGTTACAAGATCCTTGGTAAAAGGAAAAAGCAGCATAGAAAATTAGAGAAAAGTATCTTTAGGGAGTTTGATTTATTAATATTTGAATACTGTTGCACAGGTACCACCAGGTGCTAAACAGGGCATGAGGGGTTTCTCTGCAATCCGAGCTTCCACACTACATATTCCCAAGTAACTCTGCCTACCCCTCCCTGGCCAAGCTGGGAAGGAAAATTCAGTCTCCGTGCTAGTGACAGCATAGGCTAGCTTATTTCTCCAAGATTAATCAAAAGGCTGAAGTACAAAATGTGACCTATAAAAGAGAAGCAAGAGAATACATTTCCCCTTTTCCCCCAACTATCTGGGTCATTCACTTGAAGGGTGGATCTGTAGCAGAGGCTGACGTGCACGTCCTCTCTGACGGTGGCAGAACAGAGCTCTGCCCCCAGTCACTGTACCTGGCCTCCTATCCAAATTTGGCAACTAAGCTTTGCGCACAGACACTATTTATGTGAAGACAGCTTAATATTTTATATGCAGCACAGAGCTGCTTGTCCTGTAACAATACAGATAAGCAGGAATTCACATTAAAAAATAATGACTGAACACTGTTAATACATACACCACTTTTTTTTAAAAGGTTAATTCTCCCCAAAAAAATAATTCAGCATTGCCAGTTTCTTTCCAGGTAAATTTAAGCTAAACTGTAAAATACGAAGTAATTTAAGGCCTTTTTTTCCCTTCAATCACTTCAATACTAAATGGAATTCTAAAATATTAAATTATTCTCCAGTAGCAAATTAGTATATAAATAATTGGCAATGCACCACAAGCAGTATTTATTTCCAAGTAGTTCCTTATGAAAATGAAGCTGCACGGGGAATTTACGGTGCTTTTCATGGCAAGAAACCCACAGTATCTGTATTAACAGGTTTAATACTTCAGGCAGTTTTGTATTTGTAAAATATTTTCCAGTAGACCTGGATCTCATTTTTAATAGGAGAAAGTATGGTATTTAACCACTTGAATGCAAAGAAATTTCATTCCAAAATAGCTATCGCTAATTTAAGAATACACAGTAATAAACAATAAACAATTATATAGATGAACAGTATTATTAAATAAGGCTGGTGTAACGGCATGACACGTTGTAGGCTTTTCAAAACAGTATTAGCAGTATCTGGTCTTGCAAAAAGAACGAGTGAGAAGAACAGAAACAAGTGACCTCTTTACCCTTAACCAGTATGAACAATCTATTGTTAGTGCCAAAGAGGTCTTCAGCTGTAAAATACTAGTAGAAAGACAGCATTTTTGAAGTTTACTGTCATGGAAAAAAGGGAAGCAACCGCAGGTGGAAAACATCGGGGAATATAAGCACTGAACTCCCCTATATCTTTACCTAAACACGCAAACCCACCTCCTCTTTCTAAAATGAGATACCGAATTTTTATTACTACAACACAAAACAAAGCAGAACCTCAGGAAAGAGACAAGAGCAGCATGCCACGTACAGCCACAACTATTTCACTGATCTGCCCAAGGGAAGCCCATGCTGGTCCCTCTCCCACCTGCTTGATACAGAAGCAGACACAAAAATTTCAGCCAAGCTGCTCAGGATTTGCACAACTCAGCCCAGCAAATGAACCAGGGAAAAAAAAAGTCCATGGGACCTTTGGCTCTAAAGCTGAGTAGTAAGGCAATGGGAGTGTAGCCATACCCCCTCTCCTCCATGCTAAATAGGTCATATAAATTCAAGCTTCTTGAATTTAAAAAAAAAAGAAAATAAAAAAAAAGAAAAGAGAAAGAAGAAAAAAGAAAAAAATTTAAAAAGGAAAAAAAGAAAAAGCAAGAAAGCAAGCAGGAAGGTTGCTTCTAAGAAAAAAACTGAAACCCTGGTTTGCCTTACATAAGACTGGAGGAAAATAAACCTAAAAAAAAAAAGAAAAAAGGAAAATAAAAACACAGCTGAGCCAAGAGAGGGAAGAGCCTGTATTTTGATCCTGGCATTAAGTGCTAAAACCTAATGAGACACTGTTTATTGACTGCGAAATGTAACTACTGAAAGCAAAGAAATAAAATAACAGCTTGCATCCATTGGTATTTGATTATTTCAAAAATTTACCATTTGTAAATCTCTTCCACAATACTTTTATGAAGTTGGTACAGTTTACAAGACCCGAAATGAAGGGACAAAATGGACAATTAAATTTATCACTCAAAACTTAAGTACTACTTTTTATCCTCCTCCTAAATACACATTAATTCAGAAAAGCCACAAATGTCTGAATTTAAGATTACATACTTTTCTGTAATTACCCATGTAAAAGCTGAGGTATAGTGGTGTCCTTTTTTTCTTTCTTTTTTATTTACGTTTGATCCTGGACTCTCTATCCATCACATACAGACACATCTGTGTTTGTTTCACAGTGGAAAAGCTAGGTTTGGCAAGAAATTCTTCATTAACACGTTTTATTCAGGAATAACAGACTTGATCTGAACACACAGCAATCCTCGACTTACTCATGTCAGTGCAGGAGTAAAAATATCTTCTGGTTTATAAAAGCCCTTATGGGGTTTGACGATGTTGTCCTGGCACACTCTGGTTTCTCCCCAGCGTCCACTTGCCAGGCTTGACCTTAGGCAAGTCCACTACGACATGCAGCCCAGTGCTGGGAGATCCCGGGAGCTTTCCTTGGCACAGGAAGAGTTCGGGACGCACTGAGGACAGAAATCTGGTCCCAATTTGTCCCTCTTTGGACAAGGCACTACCCAGGGAATGAAGCTGCACAACAGACCTTAAGGAGCCATAAAACAAGACAGTAAAAAGACTGCATGTCTCAAAAAGTACAAGCTTATGCATATGTGATGTTGTAACATTATTTTACCATGCGATGCTGCTCTGTGTTGCTATGAGGTGACCAAGTCACTCTTCAGTTCAGCACAGGCAAAGATACAGAAGTAATTAAAAGCAAGTAAAATAAATAATTGTGTTAATTACAACACTAGCAGTTTAGCAACATGAGCTGACCGATTTGTAGCTGTATTTAATTAATTGGTAGAGTCAGTCTTCGGAGCACCTGAAGGTGTCAGAGTACCAAGATTTTAATCACAGCAGAAGCCAAAGGTTGCTCTCCTTCCCAAGGAGAAAGCCCTGTCCTAGCAGGAATCGATCAGAGCATTTGTCAGAGAGATTGCAAGCACACCAGGAGCCCCACTAGAGTAGAGAAACCTGTGTTGACACATGAGCTGTACCCCCAGGCAAGCTGGGAGTAATTTATGCAGTATGCATGAAAGTGTAGTACCAAGTATCATGAGAAGTTATTAAAAAAAGAGAGAGAAAAGAAAAAAAAGCAGGAATTTGGAATCACACAAGAGATTCTCTCATCAACACCCAGAACGACTGCTGTGCTGTTCAGAAATAAAGCACTGCCACAAGAGGAGAGAGAGAAGAAAAGCACAGAAAAGTTTTTTCATCCAATCTGGGCGAAACTATTTATTGATTTTTCAGACTCCCCTTGTGGCACGCTCAGACAAAAACAGAAGGGAAAAGACATGTCTCATGCACAGTAAGATCAGTATTCAACTTGGTAGTTATTTTTGTGGCATATGCAAGATACTTGCCTCAAACAAAAAAAAATGCAGAAAGAAAAGCCGTCTAAGCACAGAATTAAGATCAAAGATGAAATGTTTTATTATAAAATGACTTTTTATTATCTTTTGAGGAACCTGCTAAAGCAGGGAAAAAAGAATGCTTATTACACTCCAGAACAGAACACACAGTTCTACACAACAGAAATAAAATAAAGGTTAGTATTTTAAAGGGTCTTGAACAGAATTCACTACTGCATTTTCTCTTACATTAGAAAGCCACTGCCATGGCTCTCATCAGATCTCCAGGGCAAGCACAGGAGAATGCCCACTGTGGGATGTGTGGGGCAGGAAGGAAGAGAGATGAGCTTTTGAAAACTGTCATCTAGATAATCTAAAACAGAGCTCTTTGCAGCTTTCCTCTTGTGTCCCTGGAGAAGTTGGCTTTGACCAAGCTGATTCTGCATTTGGTAGATCTTACGTACACCACAGCACAAGGACCTCTGTGCAGCCTTGGAGGGCAAAACCTCTCCGGTGTCACCATCACATCAAGTTGTAGCGAGGTGGGGTTTGGTGTCTTCTCCCAAGTAACAAGCGATCAGACAAGAGGAAATGGGCTCAAGTTGTACCAGGGAAGGTTTAGATGTTAGAAAAAATGTATTCACTGGAAGGGTAATTAAACACTGGAATAGGCTACCCAGGGAGGTGGCTGAATCTCCATCCCTGAAGGTGTTTAAGAGATGTGATGCTTAGGAGCATGGTTTAAGTATTGGACTTGGTAGAGTTAGCTTAGTGGTTAGTAGAGTTAGGTTATGGTTCGACTCAGTGATCTTAAAGGTCTTTTCCAACCAGAGTGATTCTGTGATTCTGTGATCTCCAGACACCACATAACACAAATACCAAGGAGAAACCCAGCAGTCTCACTCCCCCTGCAAAAAATACCTTTTCAGAGGAAAGGTGACCAGCAGACTAACAGGAATGACCAGCAGACCTCAGAAACAGCAGACCCTGATCATCAATGGTGCATTCGTACTCATGCTCTTGAATTTTGTTGTTCTCTAGTCTAACTAAACCATCAAAAATTATTAATAAAAAATCAGCAATATAAAGAGGTTTTATATTGTCTTACTATGAATAGTAGCACATGTTTATTATAGCAATGTATCTCCTCAACTGTCAATGTTACCCATTTTAAATCTCTATGTATTTGTGTGGTCTTAAAAAAAGAAGGGGAGAAAACCCATTAACCCTTGATTACTGAAAAACCAACAAGAGCTCTAGCCTTCTGGCTCAACTTCACAATAAAAACATCAGTAACAGTCGATTGGATCAGCATGTGTTAATATAAAGAAAACCTAACACACTGAAGAAAAGGAGGTATGGCAAACAGGGAACTGTACTGCTTGTTAGTCACCCTTGCTGAAAAGACCAAGTAACACTTATCTGATTAAGTACTTCTGGATTGGTACTTGCTGTTGAACCTTACAATACAGCTATATTTAGAACACAGATAACATAAAATGTAATTTTCTTCCTCAAGCTCCATGACAGTCGTTTGACTTTGTGTCGTATTTGTTTGTTTTATTGAGTAAATGAAGTTTTCACTGTTAGCACCAGAAAATGAGTATGTCTCAGAAAGACTATTTTCTCCTAGCCTTTTTGTCACTGTTAGAACTTGCTATGGAAACATCAACTGCAACACAACAGCTGCAGGAATAGTGAATCTTGCATTTATTCAACTTCTTGCTTGCAGAAAAAGGGAGGACTCTGGGCTGCTGGGTGGTCCTGGCAATCTGGTGTAGTAAAAGCTACTGCTGGTTTAATCCTCAGCCCTTCCTGCACCAAGCATGTCCTTCAGTGTGGGTTTTCTGTAAGCAAGTTCCTTGATCATCCTCCTGCTGATTACTTAGGTGAGGGACTCTTCATCACACCTTCCTGAACCGTTCCTCTTTGCGTACGCCACAGTAACACAGATAGATATAGAGAGGCTGAGCAATTCACAGACTAACCTTATAGCTTATGCACAGGTCAATCACCTGTAATTACTTAAAAAAATAAGACACTAGAGAATGCAGAACCAAACCTGAAAACGCAGTCTGTCTACTGAACCTCTCTGCAAATACCTCAGGCCCACTCTACACCAAATTCTCACTTCATATGCACCTTTCCTACCTGCTTCAAGAATGCTCACTGCCTTAAAAAAAAAAAAAGCAAACCAGTGTTGTATCATTTTTTGATCACCAGAGAAAGCTTTATAACTTCACCACTTAAACTGTCAGAGGAGACTGCCAGCTCTCTTCCATACAACACATCACAAGAAACACATAAAGCACAGCTTAGCGTGTGGATATCAGGTTGAACTATACAGGATCAATAGTAAGAAATTAAATTTTTGTCCTATAGACACTCTCAGTCTAGAAGCTATAGTAAAAACAAAGGAAAAGAAAATGAAAAAACATTATCAAACCATGTGCTTTCCCATTTCTCTGACTATGATGACTACCCTGCACAAATGCACAGCATCTTAGCTCCTTAGCTGGGGGATTAATGAAACCAAACAGACAA
The DNA here is from genome assembly GCA_020745705.1 of Hemiprocne comata. Taxonomy (NCBI): domain Eukaryota; kingdom Metazoa; phylum Chordata; class Aves; order Apodiformes; family Apodidae; genus Hemiprocne; species Hemiprocne comata. The sequence goes on from CM036587.1 coordinate 90,355,816, forward strand.
CGTTTCTGGTGCGAGGGGACTGAAGCGGGTAGGAGATGCTGTGTGAGGCCCTGCCACGCCATCTCTGTGACTCACATCTTGGCATGGCTTGAGTCCCTGGCTCATCGCTGGCACTCTCATGCTGAAACTATGACAACAATATACTATTCCCAGCATCACTTATTTAATGATAAGCAGCCGAGCTCACTGGGCAACTGACAGCTCTGGAAACACTCTATACATTAAGAGACTTACTGTGTTAATAAGGGTTTTGATTTTCATGAGGTAGAAATGCAGCTACTTTTAAGAGATACTTAAATCACAATTTTAGCCGGAAACGTGGATTCTAAGTCTTTCCTAGTGCGGGAGCTGGCTTAAGCCAATACAGAAAAATAAATTTCTAAAGACCTCTCAATCTTTTAGAAGAAGCATTAAAGTGTGAGAGCTGTCAATTTGCATGGAAATCAATGCCAGGGCAACACAAAAAGCTGCAGTATACAGAACACAGTTGTTGCCAGAAAATCAAGTGTTTGTTGATGCTAACAGAGTAGTAGCTAAAGGCCAGACACAGGGGGACACTTGTTAAGGCACTGAATTGTGATTCAGGAGAAGTCAGTTACTTCCCTAACTCTGCCACAGGCCTCCTGGCTGCTTTCAGAGCAGGTCACCTAAATGAGTTCAGCCTTTTGCCTATATAAATGAAATGGACTCTGCTATGTGTATTTCTTTAATCCAAAATAATGTGAAAAACCCTTCATAAATGCTTCTAAAATAAATAAACTCTGTGACAATAGGAGCCTTAAGAAATATTTACTACACCATAGAAATTTAATAATATGTACACATATGCAAGAAAATTCTCATTTCTTTGAAGGCAAAAAAATTCCCTTCATCTGGCCATAATCATGGTTGTACTGTGATCTGAATTACTCAGCAAAAAGCAATATACCTCTTCTCCAGTAAGATTAACTACTCACAAAGCAGCCATGTATTTACTGAATGGACTTCAAAATAAATATTTAAGGAGTTGTTTTTCCTTAATGTTCAGCAGCATCTAAAAGTGCACCCATGAGAATGCTCGAAATTGTAATTATCAACCCCCATCCTTATCTAGTGCAGTATCCTGGAAAATCACTGTAATTCAATCCTGGAAATTGGTGCGACTAGCCAAGATGGGGTGGTAAGTAAAACCTGCCCCACCCCAATGGAAGGCTACCTACTGCAGAGCAGTAAGGTGTTTTCATAAAGATAAGCAGTTTGATTAAGGTGTAAACCTATGGGGGCAAAACCTGTAGAAAAATGAAGCTGGAACTACAAGGAAAAAACCTGAAGAACTAAAGAGACAGGTTGGAAAGAGAAGGCTCAAAGCATGAAGAACCAAAGAGACCAGTAGGAAAGAGAAGGCTCGATTTTATATACCAGTGGCAGGAGCAGCATAAAAGAGCAAGAAGAAAAAATACAACAGGTATCCATTAGAAAGAAATATTAAGAGATGACTGGGAGAGTGAAAACAAATCCTAAATATTCTAGACAGTCAAGAAATGAAAGAGACTTTAAAAAGCCATCTATTTCACCCTTCTACCCTGTCACAAGATTAACAGATTTCTGAAAGAAAGGAAGGCGGGGCGGGGGGGGGCAGGAAAGGGGGGAAATAAAATAGGAGAAATGGGAAAGTGGAATTCAGAAAGAACTGCTGTCAGAACTGGATTGCATTGTGCTTATCTCACCATTTAGCTTATTCTTACTATTAGCTTCCTTATCTTCAGCAATCCTGAGATATTAGTCATGACTGAAAACACAAATGCCTTCCAGTATATTAGGTCTACAGTTATATTCATATAGAGGTGCAAAACACAGCAGAAGTTGCCTTGTTTCATTTTATGCAATAGCAAACAGAACTCTTCTATTGCCATTACCCAAGTTTTATTTAATGTTACATATCTCCAGTAAAAAAAAAATGAAATACTTTGGACCCAAACTACTTGTGAGAGAAGGATAGGGCTAATTCTGCCCATGGTGCCAGGAAAAGTAACTACAGAGAAGCTCCTCGTCTCAGGTGTGTACATAAGAAGCGTTGTCTGAATTCTTCAGCAGCGGTGCACATACAAATGGGGACACAAGAAGAAGGACAATGCCAAAAGCACAACTGCCAGCCTTGCAACTGGCCACATTTCTAGTTGCAGTCACCACCCTTTGCCATCCAGTACTCTGCACATTACACTGAGATCTCATATAAATACAAAGCAGAGGAAACATACGCAAATTGCCCAGGTTTCCAATTTTTATGTAAAGATTAATTACGTGGTTGCTTCTGTATACCCTCAATCTTATAACACCTGAAGGTGAGACAGAGTGTAGTGTAAGCAGTGTATGCAGACATTCATGTAGACATTCAGATGACAACAGTTCCCTCCAGGCTTCTCAAGACAAGGTTTACAAATAATACACTAAACATAAGCATAATACAAAACAATTCTTTTTTTTTTTCTTTTTTTTTTTTAAAGCTGGATGTGCAGCTTCACAAAGTAACCTACTTAACTATGTGGAGTAGGTACAAAATAATAGGAAAAGTTTTAAACAAGTTGAAATGCTCAACTTTCTGTGTGTAAACTGATGTTTTGCAGCCTTTGCATGACTTCAAGGATCACTTTCAACCCAGCAATGCAGGTGTGCTAGTCTCTGCCTGGATCTGTTACTACTGTAAGTCCTGTGAGACAGGGAAGGAAGATGAAGCACAGAAAATAAAGGTCCTACTTAACGAAAGCACTCACACATCTTGTTTAACACAATAGCTTTCCTCGAATTTGTCAGAGACATTAGCAGTTTTTCTGTGCTCAAATATAAACACAGAGAATGACCCATGAACCCCTGGTTTTGGTGGGAGATGGAGATGCTTCAGTGACAGAAGAAGCTATGCACCATACAAGGCTCATAACACAGCAGAACAGAACTGATCCTGTAAGTCCTCATTTTAGGCTTGAGCCCACTAAGCCACTTATGACCAATAAGTATGTCAATTATACCATATTATAGTCAAAAGAGTAACCAATCAGATGTTCCAGACACCCAGACAGAGGCCTAGCTCTGCCCTCCCCAATATAAAGGCAGATGCAGAAAACAAGACAAGAGGTTTTAAACAAGTGTATTTCTTTCTTCTAGCACCTGTTGCATGATCACAGAAGAATAAATCCTCACTTCTGCTGCTGCTATTGATTGCCTTAAATTCACCTTCATAGGTGAAAATAAATGTTAACTAGCATCCCGGACATGCTAAAACTTTACAAAACTCACGCCTAGCAATTAGTAGTAATAAAAGTCTTGGTACTGAAGTCTACTTGAAACAGAAATGGGAAGAACCCTGCAACACCAACACAAACTGCATTTTTAATTTGCCATTTAAAACAGTAACAAAAAACAACCCAGTATAACTTGTAAAGGTGCAATTCTTGAGCAGCTGTGCCATGAAAATACATGTGGGCAATTTATCTGTGTAAAGCACATAGCAGAGCTGCTCTAACCTGTACCAAATGATACATTAAATTTGTTCACTGTTTAACAAGGGAAACGCTGTTAATGATTTACAGAGACAAAACAGCTCTGCCTAAATTTTTGTTAAAAATCGTGAAGTTGCAGTAACTTTAACTTTTTGCTTTAGTAACTGCAAGCTAAGCCAATCAATAAGCTAGAAACATGTACAGCATTTCTTCTGTCATGAAAGGAAGGTATTTCTGCCACAAGTGGCCTGAAAAGCCAGCATTCCCCAGGCACACTCCATAGATGCAGCTCACGTCTGGATTTATACAGGAGCCAAGAAGGACATACAAAGTTGTCCTCTTCCTGCAGCTTCCTGGCCCTAGCAGATTTCCTCAGTGACTGAGTAAAAACATCCACTATTTTCCAGTACAGATGTTAGCAACTCAGGGAATTACAAACCATTCAGTGAAGCCCACTGCTAACGGCACAGACCCACCCAGGCTGGGAACATCTGACTTGCAAGAAAAGGCAACAAGGAGTATCTCAAGGTTGAAATCAGCTCAGATAAAACAGACAGGGAGTTCCTGTTGGAGCACGTGACAGTGGTGTCATCAGCTTCCACCGGAGTGGATTAGCACCCACACCTTGCTGTAGAATATCACAAGTGCATCTTTACCTTACGACTCAAGTCGCTTCCTTGAGCCATGTCAGGAGTGCTCTGACTGCAGTTCATACAGTTACTGTAATTTTTCTTCATGTGTGATATCTGAGTCTGGCTGCAGAATGAAATTTACACAGATGAAATTGGCTATGTAGGACTAGTGAGTTCTGTTCAGAAACACCCTCAGACTCCAGTGCTCATCTCCAAGATACACTAACAACATGCTTTCTCTTTGCAAATTCAAACTCCTTACTGGATCTTTGGATCCCAAGCAATCAAGACAACTTTTTAATCAGCACTGCACTTGAGAAATGCTAGTTACTCTTCAAAGCAGACATGTAATTGGTACTCTACATCTCCTCTTCATCAGGATTTCAGAAAGCAGCTATACTATTACATAAGCTAAATACACAGAGGGGAGGTACATTATATCTACTGCTTTCCATAAAAGGTTAGCTTAAAAGGTCACAACCAAACAGGTTCATTTTTAACAGGAATTCAGCATTTTACTTACAAAAAGAGCAGCTAGCTATGTCATGCTCTGCAAGTCAAAGAAACATTGTACGTGCAGGATTTAATTACTATAGCACTAGCAACAGCATCTTTTTTCTTCACCCATCACCCCCTGTTCTACCTTCAGAGTTGGGCACGACGAGACTTCCTATCAAACACAGAAACTCACAAAATTAAACATAACAAAAGTACTGTAGCCCACTAGCATGTACTTTAAAGCTGTTTTCTACTTAGCTGAAAATTAATTTGATATAAACATTTTTTTTAAATTAATGCTGAAGCAATCAGTCTGTTTCAGTCTATGCAGACAGTGTGAAGTAGAGCAGTAAATTGCAGCAAGCAGACAGCACAGCTCTTAAAACTTGTCCAGCTTCTGCTCTGACAAAAGAGATCACATAGGACTTCATCCCGCTGCTGCTCTCGTCGTTTAATTAACGGACTAATAAATTCACTGCTGGCGTATTCGGTATTTGTTTCTCCTCCTGAAATACCACCTGTGGTGTACACTAGGGCTGACTGCTGTTTAGCGTTACCGCTGCGAGAGCGGTGCCTGTCACCAAAGGTGGGAGGCACTGGGACCAGCGGCCGGTACCGCGGTCCCCAACCAACCTCTGGCAATTTTCAGCATTTTTAATTCAAAGTTGGCAGCGTTTTCCCTTCCTCTGCCACGGCTGTGCGGTGGGGCTGAGGGACCCACGGCTGGGGCGGCTGAATAAACCTTTCAGAGGCTTTTGCCAGCTGCCTGTTGGCACACACACACAGGCGGACACACAGGCGAGAACTCATGCCTGCGGCCGTGGGCTTCCCCGCACCCGTTCGCCGGCCGAATCCTCCTCGAGATCCGCAGCGCCCCGGCTCCCCCCACCGCGACCCTGGCTCTCCATTCCGCGGCCCCGGCTCCCTCCCTGCCCAGCGCCCCGTCTGCAAGCGGCAGCGGCCCGGGACGGCTGCTACAAGTGACAGCCGCTTGCCGCCCCGTGGGACCGGGGGGGCGCCTGGCCAGCCCACGCAAGAATCGAACACCAAAACCAAAGCCCGCCCTTGAACCTCTCCGGCCTTGCCGACGGAGAAGAAGCAACGGCAGCAGGGTCGGGGCGCCCCTTCCGAAGGGGAAACGCGAAGCGGCCACCTCTCCCCGCTCCTGACCTTTTCCCACCCCAGCTTATCCTGCAGCCCCGTGCTCCCCAGCCGTGCCCCTTCTCTCCCGCCTGCTGCCACCGCAGCGCCCACGGGGTGAGCTGTCCCAGGCACGGTGGGACGCCGACACCTGCGCGCCGGCTCCGACCTCGTTGGCTCGACGCCCTAAGAGAAGGAAAGAGGAAAGGCACCGAGGCCCGCCGGCCAGCGCGGCTGTTGCCGCTGCCCGGAGCAGCTCCTGCCCGCGGCGGCGGGTGGCTTACCCGCTGGGAGGCTTGCTGGCCCCGGGGCAGACAAGGGTCTCCATGGCCGGGCCTCCCTCACCGCTTCTTAAGGGACGGGCCGGTCCGGACGCGGTGCCGTAGCGGGGCAGCGACGAAGGTCGGCGGCAGGGCGGGGGGGGGGTAGATCGAGAGGGAGGGAAGAGAGGAGAGAAGAGTGAGAGCCGGCCTCGCCCCCTCCCTCACCCCCGCCTCCCCCGCCCGGCCCCGCTCCCCGCCCCGCGGCACTGCCCCCGGGCGCCGCCGCTCCCCAGAAGGTTGCGGGCGGGGATACCCTGCTGAGCCGGCACGCAGCGGCCCGTGGCAGTCTCCCGCCCGCCTTACCGGGCCGGCAGGGAAGCAACGTCGCGCCGCAGGCACTGACAGCTCAAGCTGCACCCACGATGAAAGGGGCTGCTCGGCCCGGGCGGGGCGGGCTGCGCTCCCGAGGGCGAGCGGCTCGACTCTGCTCGCTGCGGTTGGCCGCTGCCCGCTCAGCGGCCCGGGCAGCCCGGGAGTGCGGCGGGCGGGGGCAGGGGCGGGGGCGCTGCCAGCCCGTTTCCATGTGACTGCCCGGGACAAATGCAAACACGGCTGCGGGCCCGCGGACAGTCGCAGGGGCGGCTGCCCACGCCGAGGCGGGGGAGAGGAGGGGAGGAGATGGAGGAACCCGCCGGAGAGGTTAACGACAAACCTCATGATCAGCACCAGCTCAGAAAACCATCCTACACTTCTTTTGCCAAACTTGGCAAAACCGAAGCATGCTAGGCGGCTGTCCCCCGAGGCTGAGCCCCGCGGGTAACGAAGGCTTTTCGTGAGCTTCATGCCCTGCCCAGCACCTAACCTTGCGGCGTAAGGCTTAATTCCTGTTACCTTTATTCTTACTGAGTTTTGGTTTTTGTTTGTTGTGGGGGTTTTTTTTAAGGTGGCGCAAACAACTCTTTTAAAATTAGTAGCGGCTTCGGTCAAGAGAGGGACTGAAGGGCCGTGACCGGGAGACACGGCAAGGAAGGCTTCTCTGGGGTGTTTGAACCCAGCGGTGCGAGCCCAGCACCCGGCAGCCCGTGCCGGGCCCCAGCACCCTCAGTCTCGTACCCCGGGCAGGGCTGGCACCCTGTGCAGGGCCCCATGGCACAGCCTGGGCAACAACATGGGCCGCACGCTAAAATCCCAGTGTGCTCTTTCCAGAATATGCCCCTTGTGCTGTTTCCCCCAGGAGAGCAACCGTGTGTGAAACGCGAAGCAAGCCGGCAGCAGGGGAGCCTGGCTTCTGCTACTGCTGTGTGTGCCTGCTCTGGGATGTGCCCAGTGTTGGGGCATCCTGGCCTCTCTCGGACATTTCAGGGGTTTCTCTGCTCCCTGCAACCCTCTTTGTTTGCTTCACCTTGCTTTCCCGGCCATGGTGGGAGGATGCGAAGGTGAAAGACGAGCCAAAACATGGACTGGGAGACAAGAGCAAGCAGGCTGAGTAAAATGACAGTGAGAAACACAGGTGAGGGCCTGCGAGGAGAAAGGGAGATGCTGTCTGACTTCCCTTTTCACCTGGCTGCCTTGGCAACAGTCCCACAGGTTCTGGTTAATGGTCATCCCTTTCCCCAAACACCTCCCTTCGATCAGGGTTGAGCTCATATCTCTGCATATTCTACCCACCAGAAAGTGTCTTGCCAAGCTCAGTGGCCAGAGTAAATGCCATCAACTTCTCTGGCCCCAAAAGTGAGAATTCCCTCCTCAGGGAGCAAGACTTGGCAAAACCGTGTCAGAACTTGCATGTGAGTTTTTTTTGCAAGAAACTCCCATCTGAGGCAGATCATAAGTATTTGGAAACATTCAGACATCAGATTAATTTGCAAGTAACAGAAAGAAAAAGGACATACTAATCTTTTCTGTATGACATGAATGGAAGATGACCACTGATGGTGATGCTCACCTTTGTCTTATACAAAGGCTTTTGCATTATGATCAAAAGACCTGTTTCTGTGTATTTTACCCCGATATATAACAGCACACATTGTAGTATAGTCATCCTTAATTTTGTCTTCTCTTGCTTTGACAACCTGAGGTCTCCCCTTAATTCCCGTATTCTCAGCAGAGAGTTAAGGATGCTGCTTTCACTTCCCTCCTCTCCATCCCTGACATACAGAGACAGCCTAAGGGCAAGGGAGGCAGCTGTCTGTCCTAGCCCTAGGTAGAGAAACAAAAATGCAAATTTGCAAAAGCAAAACATTGATCTCTAATTTCCCTGTTACCATGGGTAGAAGTTGACTGAGCCACCACAATTCAATAATTACCCAGGTCATCTGAGCCACATGCCATGATAACAAGCCACGTGCATGTTGGTAATTTGCACCCTTATGAAAATAAATAGGCTAGCTTCCGTAGTTTATTTTGCAAGTGGATTGGTTCAGAGACTGCACACTATCAGTCCGCATAGCTCCAGGAATGAATAGTGAGCTATTAAATTGCAGGAACTTGATTTCGTAGTTCTGTTCATAATCTAGTCAGTCATTTTTCATCTCCTCTTCTAAATCTAAATTGACTCCTCCCTATCCTAGAATAAATACTAACAGCTGCAGGGGCAAAAAAACTCTACAGAAACCCTAAACCTTTCCATGTTGAGATCATTAACAAACTACATTACTCCAATTACTTCAAGAACCTGAAGGAATTGCCATTACCTCAGCTGTAACTTCCACTCTGTTGTGAAAATACCAGGTGGAGGATGTGCTCACCCTACATCCCACTTTCTTCTTCCTTTCTTGTCCCTGCCTCTTGCACCCACCAGCATACCCTGGGACACTCTCACTGCTATTGACCCTGTCCTTCTGCTCTTATTTCGTGAAGCCACCACCTCACTATCTTCTCTACATGTCTATGGTTCTGCTGCTGTTCCAGTTTCTTCCACCCTCTCCTAGTGACTTCACCATGTCATAGAATCATAGAATGTCTTGGGTTGGAAGGGACCTATAAAGGCCATCTAGTCCAACCCCCCCTACAATAAGCAGGAACATCTCCAACTATAAAAGGTTTCTCAGTGCCCCATCCAGTCTGACCTTGAATGTCTCCAGGGATGTGGCCCCCACCACCCTTCTAGGCAACCTATTCCAGTGATCCACCACCCTCATAATAAAGAACTTTTTCCTAATGTACAACCTAAATCTACCCTTCTTTTGCTTAAAACCATTACCCCTTGTCCTATTGTTACATGCCCTTGCAAACAGGTCTTCCCCAGCCTTCTTATTAGGCCCCTTTCAGGTATTGGAAGGTTGCTGTAAGGTTCCCCCTGGAGTCTTCTCTTCTTCAGGCTAAACAACCCCAACTCCCTCAGCCTGTCTTCATAAGAGAGGTGCTGCAGTCTCCTGACCATTTTTGTTGCCCTCCTCTGGACACGCTCCAACAGGTCCACATCCTTCTTGTGCTGGGGGCTTCAGAGCTGGATGCAGTATTCCAGGTGAGGTCTCAGCAGGGCAGAGTAGAGGGGCAGAATCTCTCAGTCTTCTGGCCACACTTTTCTTGATGCAGCCCAGGATGCAGTTGGCCTTCTGGGTTGCAGTTGCACATTGGTGGCTCATGTCCAGCTTTTTTTCTGCTAGTACCCCCAGGTATTTTTCCACAGGGCTGCTCTCTAGCATGTCTTCCCCCAGCCTGTATTGGTATCTCTGGTTACCCTGGCCCAGGTGCAGGACCCTGCACTTGGCCTTGTTGAACCTCAGGAGGTTCACCTGGGCCCACTTCTCCAGCTTCTCCAGGTCCCTCTGGATGGCATCCCTTCCCTCTAGCATATGGACTGCACCGCCCAGCTTGGTGTCATCGGCAAACTCGCTGAGGGTGCTCTCAGTGCCACTGTCAATATCATTTATGAAGATACTAAACAACACTGGTCCCAGTATGGACCCCTGAGGGGCACCACTTATCACCGTTTTCCATCTGGACATCGAGCCATTGACCCTCTGGATGCAACCATGCAGCCAATTCCTTATCCACTGAACAGTCCACCCATCAAACCCATATCTCTCCAACTTGGCGAGAAGGAGGTTGTGGGGAACTGTGTCAAAGGCCTTACAGAAGTTCAGATAGATGACATCTGTAGATCTTCCCTTGTCCACTGATGCAGTCACTCCACAGTAGAAAGCCACTAGGTTGGTTAGGCAGGACTTGCCCTTGGTAAAGCCATGCTGGCTGTCCTGAATCACCTTCCTGTCCTCCACGTGCCTTAGCATGTCTTCTAGGAGGATCTGTTCCATGATCTTCCCAGGCACAGAGGTGAGTCTGAAATGTCTGTAGTTCCCACGGACCTCCTTTCTACACTTTTTAAAAATGGGCGTAATATTTCCTTTCCTCTAGACAACTAGGGACTTCACCTGACTGACATGATTTTTCAAATATCATGCAGAGAGGCTTGGTAACTACATCAGCCAATTGCTTCAGGATTTTGGGATGCATCTCATCAGGTCTCATGGACTTGTGTATGTTTGGGTTCCTCAGATGGTCACAAACCTTGTCTTTGCTTATGGTGGAAGGGACTTGGTCTCCATCTTGTGGGCCATCAACTTGAGAGCCGTGAGGAGAGGGTTTGCCAGGGAAGACCAAGGCAAAAAAGTTGTTGAGAATCTCAGCCTTCTCCTCATCTATTGTTACTGGTTCACCACTGTTGCTCATCAGATGGGGGAAGCTTTCTTTAACCTCCTTTTCCGGTTTACATACCTGTAGAAGCCCTTCTTGTTTTTCTTTACATCCCTTGCCAAGTTCAGCTCCAGCTACACTTTGGCCTTCCTGACCTCGTCCCTACACAACCAGACAACATCCCTATACTCTTCCCGGGATACCTGTCCCCACTTCCACTGCCTGTGTGGTTCCATCTTGCCTTTTCGTTTGACCAGCAGGTCTCGACTCAGCCACACTCGTCTCTTGCCTTCCTTTCCCTTTCCTACACCTGGTGATTGAGATCTCTTGTGCTCTGTGGAAAGCATCCTTAAAGATCTGCCAGCTCTCTTCTGCTCCCTTGTCCCCGAGGGCTGTTTCTTGTGGGGGTTTATAGAAAATCAGCATGCCTGAATTAGAAGAAGGCAACAGTGTTGCAGGTGCTGCTGACCTAATCCTCACAGTCCTGAGGCAAACCATGGGATAAGTAAACAAGCTGGTGTCCCACGGCTGCTATCTCAAGAAGTAGCGAGAAAATAGAATGTTGTAGCAAGAATAGAATGTTGTAGCAAGAATTGAGAGGCACCAGCTGGGGGTGCAACGGCGCATGCGTCAGGGGGTGCGGACAGCGAGTGACAAAACATGTAGCCAATCATGTATAAGCTGAGAATGTATGTAACCAGTGGGGTTTGTACTGGGGTGTGTGATTAGGAGTCAGAAAAGTATAAATTGCAGTCACTTTTGTGAATAAAGGTCTTGAGTTATAACTCTCATAGAGTTGCGTGAAGTCCGTTTGTGAAGCGCCTCGACAGTTTCTCACAGGGTCCTATTTACTAACTCATTGGAGAGCTGGAATGTTGCTTTCCTAAAATTTAGGGTCCTGACTGTGCTTTTAATCTGCCTCATACCCCTTAGGACAGTGAACAGCACTAGTGTATGATCACTGCAGCCCAGGCTGCCTTTAACTTTGACATCACTGATGAGTTCACTTGCATTCTCTAGCAGCACTGCATACATGTTTTCTGTTTGATAGCATCTCTTCCAAGTCCTACAAAACACTGTTCTGGGGGGTATATAAAGGCTGCCATAACAAAGCACAAAACAACAAAATAGCATTTGTTTGTTATGTTCACTTCTTTTTATATGGCACAGCAAATGAGCAAAAGCCTATTAATAAGCAAAATAATCAGAATACACCTCCAGAGCACTAGGAGCAGCAGCAGTGACTGCCAGCAGCCCTGCTTCTTCAGTCCCATTTAACTGATGGAAAAACCGGGTAAAGTGTGGGGAGCGCACTCTGTGATGCAACACGGGAATCTGCTTTTCTCCAGGCTCCTTGGCACTGGGCCTGGCTCTCAAAAAAAGGGCAAAGGGAGCATTTCTAGTGTGCATTGTAATCCCCACAATCGGGGTGCTATGCTCGTATTTTAGGCAAAGGGCATTAATTCCAAGAGGGGCTGCATGAGCATTTGCCAATCTCATAAAAACGTCCATGAGACTGAGCATGTTCAATTCCACCCGAACTGGCTCTTTAACCCTTTCCTGTCTGTATAGCTGCAGTGCCATTTAGATTGTCTCCTTAATATATTTCCTAATATTAATTGATTTAGATGACTAAAATCCTTGCTGTAACATAGTTTAGGCCTTTAAAAAGAACATTTAAAAAAAGTTAATCCCCAGTGCACTTTCACATTTCTGCTTTTATACAGTCTTCAAAACATTACTCCTACTTTTCCTCACCTTCATTGCTAGTAATATTACTGAATCAAACCTTTAAGGCTACATTCTTCTTCTGCTAAAACTGGCCTATGGTGTTTCAGGAATTCGAGTTTGTAGTATAAACTTAACAGAATACGTAAGGAATCTGGTAGGACAAGTCTGATGCCAGAGAATTGGTTTCTAATCTAGCAAAAAGAGGTTAAAATTAGCTCAGCATTAGCCAACATGCACCACTTAAGCGAACTTTTTCTTTAGTCTGGCACTTTTCTCTTCCTACAATTTAGGTGTTTGAGGACCATCCTGGAATTGTAAACCAAGTTGGAGCTTAAAAACCAAGGCAAAAATACAACAAACCTGAATTTATAGTGGGAAAATATTGTGAATAATAGTTAATGTGGTTAGGTTCACTTAATAGCAAACACACATTTTTAAACCACATAAATCCTTTTCCCATTCTAAGCAATCTAGAAATTGCAATTTAAGCATTAGCCTCTGAAAGAGACTTGATTTACTGTACAACTGAAAAATTCCTGGCTTTGTAATTATAGCAATTGGGGCTGTGTAGCCCCAAGCTCGCAGAATTATTTTCTTCTGCTATCCACAGAAAAAAAGAAGAAAAAGAAAGAAGGGAAATGAGATCTTCAAGGCTTGCTAGACCATTCTCTTGAGTCCCAGAGCTACCCTTCTTCAGAAGGTTGTTTTGGGATTTAGCCCCCCAGGTGCCATTGTTTTTATTAGGAACCTGGAATAACTCTAAGCAAATTATGTCAATTTTAGATGAACACATCAAAATAATGAATAAAAACAATGAGTAGTTCTGAACAGATACCAAGTAATTGCTGGTCCATACAAGATGAGACTAACACAACATTATCAAATACCACTGAAGAGGCTGAATTTGCTGTAGAAAGGCACCGTGACTCAATGAGTGGGGCATTCAAGGGAGAATGAGGATATTGTGCTTGGCTCTGCCTTTAGTTGGACAGCAAATCATTGACAAGTTTATGCTTCATCTGTTGTTTCTCTTCCTTGTCTTGTGTCATGCCGAGGAGCCTCCTTTGTGACTCAGTACCAGACTGTACTAGTACAGCATCTAGAAGACAGCAAAGACAGCTCCTGCCCTGGACAACCTAGGGTTTTTGGAACAGATATTTTTAGTTAACTTTGCGGTTTTAGAGACTTCGTGTAAGACATCCAGGATGTAAATTGAGGCTCCAGAGTAAAAAAAACCAAAAAAGATACTAATAATACAAAAACATGGAAAAGAAGCCATCTGAAAGGGCACATGGATATGGATATTGGTTTATGTAGCTTTAGTTGAGATAGTTCAGATTACTTCTAAACAGTCAAGTAATTACTTCCCATATATGTAGAAATACTGGAGCTTTCTCTTTGTCTTGTTACCTCTCAATCTTTTCTGATTTTAAAGAGAGAGCCCTCCAGAGATTTTGTTCTTTCATCTCCCATAACTTACTAAAGTCAATTAAGACATTGGAGGGTGTTTGGCCTTAAGACACCTAGAAACAAGAATTGGAAGCATGATGGAGAAAGCTAGAGACTCTTTCCCAGCCTCTGCATGGAAAAGGCTGTTGAGGAAACCCCTGCTTGACCATCCACTCCTGCCTTCAAATCATTGTGGTCTGGAAGGTGGAGAGATGGAGAGTGGGACCGTGCATGATGCAGCACTGGCCCAACGCTGATGCTTGGAAGCCGCAGGGCAGATTGAGCTCTGTCACACCAGGTAAAAATATTCTGCAAAGGGAGGGTTCTTTTGCCTTACAGAGTATTTCAGAGCACACATTTAGGGCAAGGAACAGAGAGAGAAACTGTCTAAAACTGTTATGTGAATAGAGAAAGAGGAATTTCTGTGAATGGTGCAGCCATCAGGAAATTAAAAACAGGTTATTTAAAATGTGGCTGAAAGTGGACATGGCAGACTTCAGCATAACCCAGACTGAAGCTGATATATCTCTATAATATGCTGACAAGGTCAGTCTAAGACCTTAGAGTATTTTGTTTTAAAAGTTGGGTATTGATTATATGCCTATTCTTCCATTCTTCCTCTTTTTCTTTGTTCCCAACTCTTTTACAGTCTGTTGCTTTTCCTAACATTTTGTTCTATATAGTTTGAAAAAGTAGCCTTCGCTTTCCTCTCTTTTGTACCATTCCTCTTACAGAGTCATTGTTGGGGTTGGAAGGGACTTCTGAAGATCATCTAGTCCAACCCCCTTGCTAGAGCAGGATCACCTACAGTAGATCACACAGTAACACGTCCAAACAGGTTTTTAATGTCTCCAGAGAAGGAAACTCCACAACCTCTCTGGGCAACCTGTTCCGGTGCTCTGTCACTCCCACAGTAAAGAAGTTTTTCCTTATGTTTAACTTGAACCTCATATGCTCCAGTTTGTGCCTATTGCCCCTTGTCCTGTCATTGGACACTTCAGAAAAGAGTCTGGCCCCATCCGCCTGACATCCACCCTTTAGATATTTACAAACATTTATGAGATCTCCCCTCAGTCTCCTCCAGGCTAAACAGATCCAGCTCTCTCAGCCTTTCCTCATAAGGCAGATGCTCCAGTCCCTTAATCATCTTTGTGGCCCTGTGCTTGACGCTCTCTAGTAGTTCCTTATCCTTTATGAACTGGGGAGCCCAGAATTGGAGGCAGTACTCCAGATGTGGCCTCACCAGGGCAGAATAGAGGGGACGGAGAACCTCCCGTGACCTGGCTACACTCTTCTTAATGCATACCAGAATGCCATTAGCCTTCTTGGCCGCAAGGACACATTGTTGGCTCATGGTCAGCCTGTTGTCCACCAGGACTCCAAGGTTCTTCTCCCAAGAGCTGCTCTCCAGCAGGTCAGCCCCCAACCTGTACTGATACATGGGGATGTTCCTCCCCAGATGGCAGTACTTTACACTTGCCCTTTTTGAATTTCATTAAGTTTCTTCCTGCCCAACTCTCCAGCCTGTTCATGTCCCACTGAATGGCAGCACAGCCTTCTGGCTTGTCAGCCACCCCTCCCAGTTTTGTATCAATGAACTTGCTAATGGTGCACTCTATCCCTTCATCCAGGTCGTTGATTAATATATTGAGCAGGGCTGATTGCAGTACTGACCCTTGGGGGACCCTACTAGACACAGGTCTCCGACTAGACTCTGCCCCACTTACCACAACTCTCTGAGATCTGTCCTTCAACCAGTTCCCAGTCCACCTCACTACCCTATAATCCAATCCACGCTCCATGATTTGAAACCCCAGGCCTAGCCTGCAATTAAACTGACATTAATGAAACGATTTTTACCTGGAGAGACTACTGGCCTCATCCTGTGGATCAGAGCTCATGTTTTTGGGCTCAGCTGTGGTGAGACTCTTCCTAGATGAGATGCTAATGTAAGATGCTTCCCAAAATCAGAGTTGCAGGACTCATACTCATCTGAGAACAGTGTCAGAGAAGGCAATACTATTATCCAGGGAAAACATAATATTAGTCTTTAAGTGATATCATATGTAATTTATGTGATATATGACTGAAAAAAACACATTTGGGCATGTACATTTAACTGGCTTACAAACCAAATTTGAATAAAAACATTAGCTAATTTATGTAAATGCATATTCACTGTACTGAGCTGGGAAATCCTGCTCCGCATGCTGGTCAGGGTGACCCAGCTACAACCCTTCCTCACTGTGAGGTTTTTGCTCTTTGTTTGCCTTGCCAAGGAGAGACTGAGGTTGTCAAAGCAGCATTTCAGAGAGGCGACTCACGACCTCCCAAATGCTGGTGCTGCTAAAACTCCCTTCATCCTCTTTCTGTAATGAAAACATGTTGTGCTACACTTAGAATTACCCTCTAAGTGTTTTCATGGAAGAGGAGTGCTTGGAATGCTCAGCCCAGCAGAACTAGCAGAAAGGGAAACTTCTGCATTAATAACTTTCCACAGATTTGAAAACAGTTCATTTAAAAGTGGCATGAAGTCATAGTAGAGCACTTTACTTTGGCATGAGGCTTTTCCAGTCAGTCGGGTACAGACAGGCCAGGCTTATGTAAAGCCGGGCAGGACTGTCAAGAGGATGGTAGGAGGGATGCTCCATGCATGGTGTAGTGCAGCAATGAAGAAAACAGAAGCTCTCTCATGCACATTCCCAATTTTCTTTATGCAGCACACTGTACACAACGCCACATGGCTCCACTGCTGCAGCCAGCCTGCACCTCTCCAATGCTTTGCACCCAGCTCTCCTCCCAGCACGCACAGTTGGTGCTGCAAGTGATGGCAGCAAGGAGTGCCTGCCACCTTGGAAATGCTGGTTTTCATGTGGGGCTTCAGCTATTAACTGCTGAAGTCACTCTTGAAGCAAGTTAGTCCCTGCAATGACCAAATGCCCCTAGAAAACAAATCTAAAGTGAGCTGTGTCTGTACTGAATACCAAGGTTTCTATTTCAAGAAGGCTATTTCTATTCTCATGTATATAATATAGCCAAGCTATAATCAGAAGAACTATATCCACCCACAGTCGTCTCTATAAATATTCAACACTGTCTGAGATAAGTTTTTTTAACAATGTCCACAACTGTATTTTAGCTCACAGACTGGGTTAAAATTTCTACCACTTTTAAACAGATTTTTTCAGTACAGTGTTTTACTGAAATCTAGAAAGTTCCCATCATGAGGAGGTAGTGGTACCTCCAGGTTTCTTTTTTGAGTTTCAGGATGAATAAATAACAACATCAATTTTGTAGAAATTCATAGTTACTTATGTAATTCTCATTTCACACTTCCACCATCTAATGCACCTTTCATTTAAAGCAGTTAATCCTGATTGGTAGCAACAGAAGTGGAAACAGGACTTAGTTCTGTATTTAAATAAAAGTTAATATGCTATAGATAAAGACAAATACATATGTACTTATGCAAAAATAGAAGAGTAGCAGGCTTGGTGCTGCTGCTATGTCTATTGTGTTACTTAATTCATGGTTTCTTTAGTTGAGCAACACCTTAAAGCATACAAGGTTTTACATGCTCACCCATATTACACTTAATTTACATCATTTGATTGCTTAGAAAAAGTAAGACCCTTCGACATATAATCTCTAGAACTCTTCATAAACCAAACAGGGACTTGAATAGCTGTGTGGTGTTACATTACTACATGCATCCCCAAAGGCCTACTTTTATTCATTCCCACCCCAAATGCAGACCTCACAAACCTTCTGAAATCACTGAATTATATTAATATGAGATTCATCGCCCTGGATGACAGAGCATCAATGGATGCTATTATCAGGAAAGCATCTGAAGAAGGCAGACGAAGTCTAAAGACTTCGTACATAAAGTCTTATATATAATTCATACCCAAGATATAAATGTGAGGGGGTAAATAATTAAATAACTTATAACGAGGAGTTCTCTCTGGGCATATTTGGATTCACATAATGTACAATTTTTTCTAGCCACCACCATATCATGACACAATCACTGGTGCAGAGGTTGGCTTCCCCAACACGTACTCTTCTGAGGCCAGCAAAGATTTCTTACCTCTCCCTTCGTACATTTCATTTACACCTTGATATCAGTAAGTGACAAGACTTTTTGCTAACGTACCTTGAGACCAATCCTGATGCTTCTCTCTTTTTCCAGAAAATATGGGTTAGCTGGGTATGGCAAAGGAAGAGGAACAGAAGTCTTCCAAAGTTGTCCTGTGTTAATAATCCAGGAGATGGTCTGAGATGATGTACACGGTTGGTTCACCACGGTATCGTTGGACAGATGCAGTCACACTGGGACAAGACAGGGTAACGCTTCTTTCTTTAGAAAGGGTTGCAGTCACCCTCCTCTCCCTGTTCCTGCAAGCAACACATAATTAGAAATGAGAAAAACTCTCCTTGAATTAACAAGGAAGGGATTGGATAAACAAGCCAGCAAGGGGTGTAGGAAATATGTATTATCTGAGAACATCACTGGCCTGATCCAAAGACTACCGATATTAATGGGAGGCTTTCTACTGGCTCCAACTGGTTTTTCCAAGTCTTTCAAGTCACTTGCAAACATGGGCAGTAATGACTGAGTGTTTTACACAACCCTGTTTCTCTCATTTCTTCCCCTTTTCCTCTTGAACATCTTAATCTCTAGCCACCTGTACTGGTGCTATATGAATCTTCACAGGACCCTGCCATTTACTGGTCCCTAAAGGACAACATGAAGGTAAAAAGTCTCTCCTATGTTTTAAATGCCCTGTGCCTGACATGAGGTGACTGATAAACCTTTGAAACCTTTTTATTTCTCTGTCTTCTTGTTGCCAGCTCTCCTAACCCTGCAATCTCAGTCTAGGGGAAGGGTATGAATTATGACCTAATTAACATGAAACAACACTCCTTTTCTTCAGGTGAGTCATCCACAAGTATCCAGAAAATGTACAGCATGAAAGTCATCTTCAGTTCAGGGCATTATGAGTACAAAGTAGCTCCTTAGAGTTCCTTTGGAAAAATAAATACGGAGCACCTCGAACTTCTGAATACAGAAATTTGATTTCCTACCATTGGCAGCAGCAGACTAGAATAAGCAGATTACAAAGCTCCCTGTGAAATTGCTACATGGTGTGGTGTGCTGCTGTGTTGCTTCAGGGACAGTCCAGAAAGCAAACTGGGATGCAAAGGGCTGTGCTTGGTTCCTCCTCTGCCCCCACGGCAAGAGCTCTCCCTGCAGCAGCTGGTGCCCAGCCTGTTGGCACGACTCCATTTTCCAGCAGAGCGGGAAGTGAGCCAGAGCCCCACCTTTTCTCCACCTCAGTTTCTCTCAACACAGATGGATAACAAGGGAGGAAAACAACAGCCCTGCAATGACCCATCTTTTCACAGAAGGCAAATATCACAGGAAGGCCGTACTAGCTATGAAGGCTCTAGAATATCAATGAAAATCTCTTTAGTAACTAGGCACGTGTCTGTAGAGATTTAAAGGAATAGAATGCTTTGTTTAATTTTTATAACTATCCATAACCTGATGAAATATTCAAGAAACAAATTTACCAACTTTTTTTTTTCTTTTAATGGCAGATGACAAGTGAAAGTGTAAATCCTCCTAAAATGCATTAGATTAATGATTGCAATAACTATGGAGATGCTTACACAGCACTGGTTGGCATTTTATCCAGATGTCATAAAGCACAGGGAAGACATTGACCTGTTGGAGCATGTCCAGAGGTGGGCCACAAAAATTATCAGAGGGGTGGAACACCTCTGCTATGAAGAAAGGCTGAGAGTTGGGCTTGCTCAGTCTGCAGAAGAGAAGGCTCCAGGGAGACCTTATTGCAGCCTTTCAACACTTAAAGGGGGCTTATGAGAAAGATGACGACAAGAAAGCAGGGCCTGTAGCTATAGAGGAAAGTGTAGTGGTTTTAAACTAAAAGAAGCTAGATTTAGCTGCTACCTAAAACCTTCTTAAACAGATTGCCCAATCCCAGCTGAACCATTGCCAAGCTCACAGCGTACCTTAAATAAGAGGTAGGTCTCCAGTGCACGGTCACCCCAGTGCAGGTATAAACTTCTCCTTCTTTGAGAGTTTAATGTCACAGCACAGGAGAATATTTGTGTAACTGGAGGTGTGGCATTTGTAACCCTTTGGGAAAGAGCGACATTCGCAAGAGTGTCACTGCAAATGTAGTTTACATCGACAATATCCTGCTCCTCTGTTTTCAGTTTTAAGGTGGTTCCTTAGCAAATTATTAAATGTGCTTCATTTATACATTACAACTGCATTTCCCAATGGGTGTCTAGTACAGATCTTGAAAACTGTATTTGCTACCCTACTGCTTTATGAATGCCTCATTTCTTCCTAATGAATAAAGACTAAGTACGGCTAAACCTTGACTTTTCAAATGGATGTAAGACAGACTGTAAAATTCATATATTTACGCATACATATATAATTATATGATTCTAGGGTTTTTTTTTTTCTTTAGGGTGAGTTTTTTTGCATACTGGTTTACTTGGAAGCTCCAGATACCTGTGGCTTCTCCTGAGACCCCATCCGGAGTACCACATCCAGCTCTGGGGCCCCCAACACAGGAAGGGCATGGACCTGTTGGGATGGGTCCAGAGGAGGCCCACAAAATTATCAGAGGGCTGGAGCACCTCTTCTATGAAGACAGACTGAGAGAGTTCAGGTTGTTCAGCCTGGAAAATAGAAAGCTCCAGGGATACCTTTTTGCAGCCTTTCAGTACTTAAAGGGGGCCTACAGAAAAGATGGGAACAAACTTTTTAGCAGGGCCTGTAGTGACAGGACAAGGGTTAACAGATTTAAACTACAAGAGGTAGGTTTAGATTGGTCATAAGAAAGAAATTCTTTATGATGAGGGTGATAAGACACTGGAACAGGTTGCCCAAGGAAGTTGTGGTTGCCTCCTCCCTGGAAGAGTTCAAGGCCAAGTTGGATGGAGTTTGGAGCAACTGGGTCTAGTGGGAGGTGTCCCTGACCATGGCAGGGTGGTTGGACTAGATGATCTTTAAAGGCTGCTTCCAACCCAGACCACTGTGTGATTCTTGGGTGCCCAAGTGAGGATTTGGGTATACTTGTTAGTGCACACAAGTCAGACTATTGGATTAATTGTTGGCAAACAGAGGGCATTTGAGGTCAATTCATAACTGAGACCCAGGATTCAGATCCCTTACTCCTAAATTAAAGATTTTCAAGGGAAACAGACAGAGTAGTAGAACAACAACAAAAAAAAATAAATAGAAATGCCTCCCTTGTTTAAATTTTTATCATAGAAGCTAGAAATGAAATCAGGTGTTCTGCAGTGGGCTGGTAAGCAGCAGTACAATCAAAAATTAGGTTATGGAAAACTCAGGGAAGGAAATTTTGATGGGCATGATTTCTTCAACAGTCTGGTGACAATGTGTAATATGAAAGCAGCCAATGAAAGTCTTGATAACATTTCAATTGTTGGATTAAGGCTTGGAAAGGACTAATGATTGAGAAAGGGAAAAGAGGAATCAGCAAGAAAACAAAACCAAACCAAAATAAAGGAAATTCCCCAAGGTATTATTGCAGAATTAGGCTTTAAAACGTTTGTATCCAGCACCCCTCCCCTGGGAAGCCTCTGTCACTGCCCCCTGGGGACATGGGGCCAATCGTCCTGATAAACAGCTCTGGGAGGAGAGGCAAAGTCTTTTCCCAAGGTGGTGAAGCAAGTAAGGTGTCATGAGAAAAGAGAACAGGCTGGTTTTATTTTAATCATGATATCTGTGTTGGTAATTGCCAGCTATGCTCTAAGCAAAGCCGAACAGATTTTACTTTTTACTTCAAATGGGAATGAAATGCGTGGGCATGAAGAGGATGCTCCGGGGAGGTGAACGATGAAAGGTCCTGCTAACACCATCATAAAAACGAAGCTGAAGCAGGAAGCTGAAAAGATGCCTTGGGTAGATTTGTTATTGGAGCTTCCAGTTTCAATGAGAGAGACAGGCAAAAACAATCAAAAGGATTTTGAATTCCTGAGCTTGTGGCTGCTTTGATGAGTGGAAGGGGTCAGGATGAACCCACCAGCAGTCAGAGTTTTCACCTGTCATGCCAGTGGCACAAGGATTTCAGCTGCTTGTGAAGAACTTGTTTTGTCTCATGTACTCCCAGGAACTCTATGTTTTTTAAAAAATAAAGGAAAACCACACAAACAGCAGAATGATCCTTAATTCAGTCCCTTTGAATCCTGAACCTGATGGCTGGGCCCAAAAATCAAAGAACACTATCTGCCCCAGATGCCTCTGAACCCCAGAGGGGAGAGAAGCCCCACCAGGGACATGCTCTTTTGCCATCCAGCGGGGCAAGGGGGAGGCAACCAGAGAGCCCCAACAGACATGCCCTAAGTACTGTTTTTGTACACTGTGTTGCTCCACTGAAGAGATATTGCTGAGAAGCAGAATTTACAAACTGGGGAAAAGTTTGCAGCTATAACAAGAATATTTATGGTGTTGCAATTTATTTGTAGCTTTGTGAAATATATCTGGGTAAATGGCTACTCCAGCCTAAGGCAGTAACTAATGTCCAGCAGTGGGTGCCACGTTAGAAGTTATGCTTAGCTAGCTGGGGGGATGTCACAAGATTTTGTGCTGCAGACTATATAAGCATAGGAAGCAGAAAAAAAACAAGTTCCCAGCCTCCTCAAAGGTCTATGCCCAGGTAGTTCCCCATTCAGTTCAGTTCAGTTGATGGCTGTGGGTAGTTCTCAGCAGTGAAGCACTGTAGAAGTCCTGGAGTGAAGCTTGTTAGCCAAGCTGAAGGAGTCTTACTATACTGTTCATGTGGCTGTGCCACACGTGGCTGTGCTGGGTCAGCAGCAGCCAGCTGAGAGCAGAGGAGCTATTGGCAAAGCTGCAGCTGGAGGCACAGCCACAGGGAGCCAAGCAGCTAGCAGAGCATTGCTTCACATAGCAGTTTATCACCCAATGAAAGTTAGGTTTCACTTACTGCAAATGATGGTAAAAGGTCTAGCCTAGAAATTACTTTCTTAGAGGAAAAGACTACGAACTGTTTTAGTTATTCTTTAACTATAACAGCCAGTTACTATCATTATCTACCTGGTCAGATTTTTGTTCTTAGAAATACAAACAAACAACAAAAATTTAACTGTTTAATTCATGTTTGCCAATAGGAAAAATCAGCTAGTTCCATATAATTTTTCCAGTTGTCCAGGTGTGGCCTCAAGTCACCACTTTCAGAGCAACTCCGTTCGATGTGGATTCAGACCTTGTAGCTGCCTGTCATGTCCTGGCAGGAGGGTTTCCTCTGAACAACAGGAGCAGCATTTCAATGAAATGACCACACTCTTCTTTTTCCAGAGGATCCCTGCCACCACTGGTATGTAAGATGGAGAATACGTAGTCTAAGGATGTACTAAGGCAGTGTAGTCTATCTCATTAGTGAGAAAAGGAAGTGAACAAGGAGATTATAGAAGGAAAAAGGGCAATGTATTAAAATAACTAAATACCATCTCAGACGCCAGCAGACTCCTTGGCTCTGAGTAATTATCAATAATGCTGGGTACATGGGATGAAACTTTATTTATGCTGCAGTTTCATAGTCACTTCAAGCTAATCTAAGTTGGCACAGTTTATGAAAGAAGCAGTCTCACCTGCCTGTCCCCAGCCAAACTATTCCCTCTTTTCCCTCCCCCTTCACACACACAGCAGCTCTATTTGCCTCTGTGTGGCATGCAGCAGGGCAGGTGGTTTGTCCAGGAGAATCCCACTGCTCCAAAGCACACTTACAGCCTGTCCATGCCCCTTTCCAGGTTACAGCCATCCTGAGAACAATGGGGGAAAAAAACCAAACCAAACATCAACAACAGAGAAGGGTTTTGGTAATAAGTTTCCTGGTTCAGTTTGGGGAGGGATTGTAAGGATGATGCAGTGACATCTTCAAGCAGTGCTGACAGTACTGCAACACACCCCAAGTACTGTGAAAAAGGGGAGCAGTTAAGACACTTGGACTTGAAACGCCCTGGAGTCAGCAGTAATTCCAGCATTTGCTAGCTTAATGCTGGTTTATGTTATTGCTGTGTAACATATTAACTTCTAGAGGTCACAGCCCATCAGCCCTGATCCACTGGTGACTTGCTCAAACACTGGCAAGCAAAAGGCTATCTACTGTAGCCATGAAGGGGAAAAAAAAAGAGCGCTTTTTCCATATATATTTTAAAAAAATTGTTTGGTCCACTAAAGTATCAAGACCCTTCCATCCCTGTGTTTGTTTCTGGATACTATAGGGAAACATTGGCCTCAATTATGTTTTGAAGTTGTTAATCCTACATCGGAGATCCTAAACTGAACTCAGCAAACACAGCCGAAGTACGCGCCCATGTGCACACACCTAATCCTTCATTTCCTGAAGTTTGCACGGGTTTTCATGCTGCAGCCGTATTTAGGATACTTAAAAACAAACTACAAATAAAGGAGTGGTGAACAGAACAGCCCCTGGGATCATTTTAGGTCACATGCTCATTTTGCAGGAAGCTGGATTCCTCTTGCAGTAGAAGAGTTGAACAACTGTAAATACTTACCTAGGTGTAAATTTTACTGAGATCTGCTCTTCACTTCCAGACATACGCAAAGGGTTCTCATATAAACAAGCACTGTTTACAGAGATCTCAGTACTAGCACTGTATTGTTAAACATTAATTCTTTGGAATGTGTATGTTGTGCAACCTTTTTACATGCTATTTGAATCTGTTAGCAATTTATAAGGACTCTTTCAGTAATTTAGGATCAAGGCATACGGAGAAAGGGAGTTAGGGAGAAAGTTTCCTATACAAAATATAGGAATTCACACGTTAAGAGTAAACAATTATTTTTTATTTATTTTTTTAAAGGTGCCCTGAAGTTTCTCTTACAACCATTGAATTATTAGAAGGAGAGCAAAAAAAGACCTTGACGATTAGTCCCATCTCGTATATTTGCATTCTACCGGCAGAGGAGAACAGACACACAAGCGGTGTAAGCAAGTTGGCAGAAAAGGACAGGGAAATAATGTAAATATTTGGGATCATTTCTGGGGAGACAAACAAGCAAGTGCACTATTTTTAGTGCAAGGCTACTGACGAGAGGTCCCTGCTCCACCTGTTGGTGGAGAGGAAGAAGGAAAATTCTTCTTGGAGAACTAAAAAGAGGGAACACCCATGTTTGCCCATGTCTCCAGGGAAGTGTGCAGCAATAGTTAGATACAAGCGGAGTTTTCTTTGTGTCTTAAAAGATGAGGAAGTGAATCAGAAACTCCCAAAGAGACTCTAAGAGGAAAAAAAGAGGAGTTTCCTTCTTGCCAGCAAGCAACCCTGCCTGGCCTACACCTACAGAGAGGGACGCTCAGACAAACATACTTCGCTGATCAAATCACACACAGTTGGGGTGGGTTCTTCTGTGGTGAGGATGATTTTGTGGTTTAGTCGGGATCTGTTACTTTGGAGTGCTTTCATAGAATGGTTTGTCTTAGGAAGGCACCTTTAATGGTCATCTAGTCCAACCCTGCTGCAGTAAGTGGGGACATCTTCACCTACATCAGGTTGCTCAGAGCCCCATCTAACCTGACCTTACATGTTTCCAGGGATGGGGCTTCTACCACCTCTCAGGGCAACCTGTCCTGGTCTTTCACCACTTGCATCGTAAAAACCATTGGCTATGAAGGAAGCTCACCAGACTGGCAGCAGGGTATCACATCCTCTAGCAACTGCTTGTTATTTTACAGCATGTTCTGCCTTTTGCCTACCCCAGGTTGGTAACCACTAAGACAAACTTCCAATTTGCAGAGTTTTTGGCTGTTTATCACTGTTATCCCAGGCTGACCTGCTCAGTTTGTAGAGGCTTCCAGGAAAAGAAGCCAGTAGCGTTATCTGTCAAGAAGTATTACATCCAGTTTCATTACTTCTTGGTGAAAAGTTTAGTTTGATGATTTGGCTGGGATAGTGGGGATATACTTAGATCTCATCTGTAGGAAAGCAAAAAAAACCAAAACAGTGGCCATGAGAAAAAACACACACAGTGCATAAATTACAATGTGTTAAAACACTCATGTAAGGAGATTCAGACTGACCCTAGCAGCCAGAGGTCTTTTAGAGAGAGCATCTCATTCAGCAAAGCACAACACACACAGCAGAAAGTTCAGTGCAGTGTCCCAGTGTCAGAGCTGGTCTGTATTTTTAGATTCTATGACCTCCAAGTGTGCCTGAACAACAGTGCCATTTCAGTATCTCTTTGAGAGCCTGATTCTCATTGGGGACATTTTTCAAAATGCCCATAGGAGGGAGAAATTGCCCACCCTACATCTGAAGCCAGGAAGAATTCCTCTGGGAGTGGTGGTGACTCAGGAACAGCCAAGCTCTGCCAACCTGGAACAAGTTCAGAGGGAGCACTGCCTATGATCAATTAAGTACATAAACTTCACATAAGGGAGTGGCAAGAAACTTTCCTGCCACCAACCATGAAAAACAGTTAAGAGGAAACAAAGCAGCCACTGCATGGGCTTTTAACAATCTACTCAATCTTGGTAGTATAAAGGCCCCAAAGGGCCTGGTGGTAAATAGAGAAGAAATTGAAACCAGAGATAAAGCTGCTGTGCTGAGCCATAATGTCCTTTCTTCCAGTATCTCCAGGCACAGACAGCAGCTGCAGTTAAGTACATAGCCTTAGGAAATAACTTCTTAGTACAAGAAAGCAGGAGAAAAGCAATTTTCTTCCTTCACATTCTTTTTGCGGGATCTGTTGCAAAAGTTACAAAACTGCAATGAACTATAATAATAAGACAACCCTGTGTAGCAAGGGCTGATAGAAGTTAAAAAAACCCATGTAACTGGATTTCAAGCCAGTCCCACATAGATTTCCATGAACCGATGAGTTTTTTGGAGCATCAAACCACTGGTCCTACATGTAGGATCCTACTGCCTCAGGGCTGGTAACACCTCTGAGCCCAGGTCTCAGTACAAACTAAATGTAAAGCAAAAATTGAAGTTATTTTTCAAGTACATCTGCCATAATTCCATACTTGGTCTTGAGTACATGGTGATGTAAATGGCCAGGACCTGAGCAAGTTATTCTACATACTGTGCAAGAAAATAATGTCAAAATCCAGAGGGAAGAAGGAAACAGCTTATAGTCATATAAGTCGTGCAACGACACTTCAGCATGTGCTGGAGAGGAATTAGCCTGGTGGAGGAATTAGCCAGGAGCATTGATTTGTTCAAATGAGTTCACATTTGGGAAAACTATATAGATTACATACCAAAAGGCTCCTAAAAATTTTACATGAGAAAGAGGTAAC
Source organism: Hemiprocne comata (assembly GCA_020745705.1). Taxonomy (NCBI): domain Eukaryota; kingdom Metazoa; phylum Chordata; class Aves; order Apodiformes; family Apodidae; genus Hemiprocne; species Hemiprocne comata. Next base: position 90,382,995 of record CM036587.1, read on the forward strand.
AATGTAACACCTGTCCTGATGAATGTGGGAGGAGGGGAAAGAAAAAAACCAACAACAAACACCACATAAAAAGGCCTAAGCAGATGCTTTCATAAAACTCTTACTTATGCCTCTGCTTTTGAAATACTGAAGTCTGAAGCTTCTAGAGGATTTAGTTGGAACTTCTGGGGTTCATCCAGAATTAAGCTACAGTTGTAAAGCTAATGAAAGGCAACTTGGGAAGTCTGAAACATTCTGAGGAGAAACTTTAGCCTTTTTTAGAAATCAACAGGAGAGGAGGTTGGACAGGAACCATTTTTCCCTCTGAGTGTGTTCTGGGCATGAAAAATGTCAATCAAATATGTTTTGCTCTTTTTTCTCTAGGGTCTGTGTTGCACAGAGCAATACCTGCAGCACTGGACAGGAGAGTTTTAAAGGAAGGCTGGGCTCAACAGCTTCCCAAGCAGCCTCAGCAGCACCACATGAAATCCAGGGCTGTCCCACTTAGCAGTTCAGTACAAGGAGAACAAGAGCTTTTTTAACTGTTTGAGTAAAACTTAAACCTTATGGATACCTCTTTTATGGTATGAAAATGCCTTTTATTACTTAAATTCAAGTCTTTTTCTTACATATGTCACAAGATGCACATTTTGCTAAGCCACATAGAAAGACCCACCCTAAGCCAGACTTACGTGAACAGTGGAACTGGATGTTCATTCAGTGGCTGCACCAAGATAAATATATTGACCTAATTGCTCTAGCTCATCCAGAGGGAAAATTAAGTTGGTGTGCAAACAGAACCTAAAGACGATCTTCCTAGAATTGGGTGAGAAATCTGAATTACCAGTGAAACATTTATTCAAGGACGAAACATATTATGTGCATGAGTAACAAACTCCAGACTATTTCCCATATTATCACAGTACTTTTCCTTTCATCACAGTACTTTTCCTTCAGACCACACCTGGAGTATTGCATTCAGTTTTGGTCCCCACTCTACAAAAAGTATGCAGGCAGGCTGGAGAGGGTCCAGAGAAGGTCCACAAGGATGATCAGAGGACTGGAGGACCTGCCATATGAGGAAAGGCTGAGAAAACCGGGTTTTCTCAAGGTTTCAGCCTTGAGAAAAGGCAGCTTCAGGGAGACCTTATTACAATGTTTCAGTACTTAAAGGGTGGCTACCAAGAAGATGGAGACTCCCTATTTACAAGGAGTCACATGGAAAAGACAAGGGATAGTGGGCACAAGTTGCTCCTGGGGAGATTCCAATTGGACACAAGACATAAATTTTTCACCATGAGGACAGTCCAACATTGGAATAGTCTCCCAAGGGAAGTGGTAGCTTCCCCCACGCTGGACAGTTTAAAGTCTCAGCTTGACAGCGTGGTGAGCCATCTCATATAAACTATAGTAGCACCTAGAAAGTTGGACCAGATGATCCCTGAGGTCCCTGCTGACCTGGCATTCTATGATTCTATGTTTGACAACATGTCTTTGCAATTCTTTATGACCATCACATTAGAGGTCAAATGTGGCACTAAAACTTGCAAAACATACTAAAGCTTCCTCATAAATCTCAATTAGATATAAAATTCCTTAAAAACCAAATGCCTTGACCATGGTTCCTCTTTGCAGTTTAAGCTGGAGTGAAAGAGTAGAAGACTGTCACATGCCCTAGAAATAATTCATCTGGCAATGTCTTCATTCTGTCTTTGCACTTCCCTCATAGCCAAGTTCAGGCTAGGACAACAGACAGGGCTTAGCCTGACTCAGAGGAATTCTCCAGCTAAGTGCTCTAAGATCTGAACAAAAAAACCAACAACAACGAAAAACAAACTGACAGCTTAAAGACCCAAGCAAACAAAACCCTCAAACATACTAAAAAACAAGAAAAAAACCCCAAACCTCACAACTTCGTAAGGACAACCAGATGAGCTCAGACTAACAATCCACCTAGCCTGCTGTCCTCCCTCTGACAGAGGCCAGCAACAGTGAGCATCTGGGGAAGACAGTAAGATCAGGACAACTGTAAAATTATAATTTCAGGTGCCTTAGTAAGTATTCAGTTAGATAATACTTCATTTGTTTTTAATTGAGGCCTACAGTCTTTAGAGTTGCATGATTTTTCTTAAAGTGAAGGAATAAGGAGCAATACCATAATTAACTTCTTAGGGTAAATCCTCCTGTCAGATTCATGAGACAGATTTCAGATAAGCAGCTCAAATGAAGGATTAACTTGCTAGCAATGCGGAAATGTTGATCAGCTTGATATTTCCATTCTGCAGGCAAGAGTTCACACTGGCTGCTTACTATTTTCTGCAGGGAGGTAGATCTCCAGAAAGGTAGCAGGTCTGATCCAGAGGGGATTTTGTTTTTAAAATCCCGGCACATGACCATCTTATACTTATCTGTTTTCAGGCAGAAATGAGATCTGAATATAAATGCTGCTCCGCTACCCCAATTTGAGAAGGGTTACTAAGCAGATGGATGCCCTGACAGTATGATGGATGGGTTGGAGCACATTGCCTATGTGCTAATTTGGTGCCTTAACACAAACATCAACACTTGTGAGCATCACAGAGTACTCAAGCATTCTGGAAATATTAAGTTCAATTTAAAAAAAAAAATAATCTCCTATGACTGGTAACACTGTCAGCATATGCTTCATGGCATTTAAGGACAAACGGAACCCATCTAGCCAGTATATTCAAATTTCAAGTAAAAAAGGTCCAGCCTATCAGCAGGAATACACTGAAAAAAGTAAACAGAATTTGAACTGGAACCTTTTCATATGCGTAACAGTCTTGCATATGCCCACCTTGTCTGGTGTCTGGGCAACCAATGTGACCAAACAACTAAGGTACTTCCCTTCCTAGTGGAAAGGAGGGATAAAATTTTGTGGCATCTCCCTTTCTTGCCCACCTACTTCTTACCATGCCCTTTTCAGCCCTTTTGTTTCATTCAGAAGTGGCAGGGATGGCTTGAACAACATCCTAGTTTCATTTTCAGGTTCTAAAAGCAGTTTGCTGGATGGGGGTCAAGGGTCTCTATGTCTTCATTCTCTACACAGTAGAAAACCAGACATACACACTTCAGTGAATTACATCGTTAACAAGAGAGGATGCAGAAGCACATGGAAAAAAATACAAAAGAGTTGCTATTACTACAGTCACAGTAGTAGTACCATTCTTTTCATACTTCATTACTTGAACACAAACTGCATATGACCAGAGCAGACATAAGAAATTCTCTATCTCCAAGGAAATTATTTGCATTTCCAATGTTTGAGTTATGCAAACGGGTTACACATTTTGCCCACAGGCAAATTATAACTTTGTCCATCATGAGAAAAAAGGTACTGTAGTCAAGCCACACAATTTCCTCATGTCTTAGGTGTCCATAAGAGAAGTAGCAATGTGTTCTAACTGCCATCAGGTATCTTTAGAGCAGCAGATTTTCAGTTAAAGTACATTTTATTAGCTGACTTTGTTTCTATTTTGCAATAATTATAGTGAATCTGTTACAACATTAAAAAAAATGTTTGAAACTTGGAACCTAGCCCTCTCCCGTCCTTAGTCAGATAAAATCCCCCTGCAAAACCCCCCAAACAAAAATAATTTTGGCTGAATGCATGCCTAAGCAGATAAGTCTGACAGTAAGATTCCCAACAAATACTCCCGAGACTTAGGTATCAAATTCCCACCAACTGAAAAAAATTCCCCTTTCTCTCCAAGAGCATTGAGATAAGATCATGTGCAGACATCACATCACACTTGGCTCATGTCTGCACATTTAGCTCTGAAGTGTTCATATAATTTCTGAAGGTATTCAACCTTAGTCTCCTAGGCATATTAGCCAAGTCTGAGGGTCATGGTGATTGCCATTTCTCCCTCAATTTTTTCCTACACAGGCAAGCACTTAAGGTACCACAACTGACCTTAAGAGCATCAGTAGGGCACCTCACTAGTAAGTGGGAAGGATGCCCACACTGCCTGGACAAAATCACTTTGAGCTCTACAAAGCAAACTTAGCACTATTATCTCCACACAGGCAGCTGCTGCCTGTCAGGGAGAAACAGCTCCACGTGTACAGAGAGAACAAAACTGCTTTGCTTCTTTTTTTTTGTCTTTCTTTCTTTTTAGTTTTGCTAGCTTTGGTTTCAGAGGTAATAGAGGGTAGCCCCATTTCAGTATATATGAAAACACCTTTGTGTGGCAGTAAAGAGGTAGACGCTGGGAGAAACAGTCAAACAGCACCAAAAATAAACCCAGTAGCTCTCTGTAACATGCGCACAGAAACAATGATCACTTGAGAGCTTCCAGGCATGCGAACACTTACCGATCGCCAAATCCTCAGGGAAAATGTTGATCAACAGTCAGACAGCAGAAATACTAGATAGGATCATTTGCATCATCACCTTTAACCTTTTTATCAGTAATTAACCCATGCATCTTGTTGAGAGCACGCATACTCATGGGTCCTCAACTTTCTTTACTGGATAAGAAAAACAGTAACATCTCACACGTACTTCCATCTTTCTTCTTGCAGTCTTTCCAGCATGCATACATAGCTGCTGAAAAGTGGGAGCAGCTGTGCACAAAAGCCAAGGTGTGTAACTCCCAACAACACTCTCTGGATTACCCAAGCAACACTAACCATCAGTTGCAGTAATGGATTGCAGCCCCCTGACCTTAAGACAATAGCTGAAAAGGACTTCTGGTAAGCACACAATGGGAGAATGAAGCCCAGGAATAACAAGAGTTATTCCTTAAAGAAAAGGCTTTGCTCACAGGAATAATTCTCATTTAAGGTTCAGTAGAGCTATAAAATATTGTTTTCATTTTCCTGAACTCACAACTACACTTTCAGACAGCTTGCAAGGCTCAGTTTTATAGCAGCAGAAGCATTGCATATAAACCCATTTGACTCCTTTTTCTCTTACAGACAGCTCTTAAGCTGTAAGGAAAAAATAATTCCTTTAGATGCTTATGTCTAAGGTGAAGTTTATGGTGGACATTCAGAACAGTTTTAAACACTGTAATCTGTAGTTCATTTAAAATCCACTAGACTCTGTGAGATGCTTGCAAAAAGTCTTTCTTTACACAGTTACTGCATAAGAGAAAGAAGGAAGAAGCAGAGGAAAGTGATGCCCTCAGCAATCCTGCCCTATAACACTGTTTGTGGCTTGATAGTGACTGCAGAGCTGGTATTTGGTTGCATTAGTCTTAGCAGTAAATCTAGTTCAGGGTTTCTTGCAAAGTAAGTTTTACTTCCCACAGGAAAAAGAAAATATCTGTCAAGTAGAAGTGCTCTGAAAGTAAGTCTTGTTTGCTGTAAGGTAGCTGCTGGTTATCTCAGTTATTCAGTGGGAGATGGAGCTGTCAAAGACCTATGTACTTCTTCATTGCTAATTAATATTCAGTTCTTACTGAAGTCAATGGTAATATGGGGTTGTTATCTTCAGGCATTCAACTGTAAGTTCATCCTCTCTTACTGTAGACATTGCCTCCAGGAGATGGAATTGAGTTCAGAGCACTGTAGTTTCTTGATTTATAGGGAAAGATGAATCCCTCTTTCTTCCTCCATGAAGTATAAGGGAGATACCATTCTGATAGCTGAGAAGGTATATGTTAGACAGGGTGGAAACTTGCACAGGACCTCTTTCTAGCTGATAAATAAAATTTAGTCCAGAGATTTCTGATGTAGAGTGAGAACAGCAGAGAGAAGTTCTTGGCAAGTCACTTGCCTAAAAACCAGCAAAATTTGCTGTAATTTCTTTGTCATTTCAGTGATATCAAATGGCAAGGCTGATAATCCAAATGAAGTGCAAAATAAATTAAGACCAAAAGATTTTTTTTAAGGCGTAAGAAAGGGAAGAAACTTTATTTAAGTCTACAACTTGAATGTTGCAGTCCTTTACCTCAGCTTCTCATCTTTCAACTGATTCCATTGCCTGCTGGTATATTGTGCTTTTGCTTGGCAAAAAACCAATCTTTGTCAGCTTACCTGATCTGTAAATAAATCACATTTATAAACATGAAAATCACATTTGAAAATACTTGAAAAGAATTTAAGCCATTTATTAACCAAATCTGCTGTTTACCAAACACCAGTTCTCTAATTCAACAGGTGTTCATTCAAGGATTTCTATCAGAGAGGATGGTACAAATTTATGTTAAGGTATTCTTTTTTTATATATCTCTTCACTAAGTGATTAGGTAACTGTTGGATGTTAAGATCCACATAACATCAGTCCTATTGGGTACCTATCCGAATATGAGGAATAATAGGAAACCTCTGTACAGCAACTACTGACAATTAAGCAAACAGGGGAAAAAAAACAGGAAAAAAATAAATAAGTAACAGCTTCCTAATGCAAACTCACTCAGGTAGAGCTTCTAGCCAAAAGATATTCATTGATCATATCCCAGATGCACATTTCAGGAAATGGCACCAAACCTCCTACCCCCTTCTGATACTTTCAAGCCCGTTCTTACAAAGTTTAAATATTATATACATGCATGGGGCTTACTGTTACTCACACAGTGGATTAATCTTCAGCTAGCTGTCAGAACACAATATATAGGAGGAGATCAACACTGACCCTACAGATCTGGAATCCTTGATTCCAAGGAACATACAATGTACATGCTACGTGTTAATGCTGTGCAAATTTTACCTGTTGCACGTGTAAGAGGAGCTAAAGTGCCTTAAAGAATTGATGATATTGAACAGAACTGTCACTCTAGTTCTTCTGCTCAGAATCAGAATGGATTTTACTTCAATGCACATAACTGCAGATTGTTTAGACATTTTCAAGAGCATAGCAAACAGTTATTTGGTCCTCAGCAAAAAGTTAGAGATAGAATATTTGTCTTACTCTAATATATCAAAGGTGTTCATGTTCTACATTAGAAACTTAAACCTTTTCAACTTTGGAGGGAAAACCTCACTGAGGGACATATTTCACCACACACTGTTAACCAGCCCTTTGCTTAGGTCTCTGGTGGTGATGTGGGAAACCTGGATCATAAGCCTTATTCTGCCTGAATCAAGTGTACTTATTCACTCACAAATCATTGGAGAATTTGGGTTTTTTTTACATTCTTTGCAACATTTTTTTTTGGCAGCTTTTCATGGCAGGTTTTGTTCATATAATTAATTCTATTGTCAAGATTCTCTTTCATTTTCATTTTAACAAAACCAACACCTTTCCACAAAATTTATTTCTCAGTTAACATTTTCCAGAACCAGCTGATTTCCAAACAGCACAAGGATAAATGTTGTGGATAATATTGCTCTTCTCTGTAATACAGTTAAGAGATTCCACAGCTAATGTATTTATGTAATAATGAAGTTAGCACAGTGCAGCTTGCTGAAGTTATTTTCCACTAAACATTGTGTAAGAGAAAAGATTTTAACTCAAACCCAGGGCAGAATTTACTAATAGCTCTACAATATTTGGATTTTGCCAAAACTTCACAATCTTTCCATTGCTTCCTTGGCATTTTTTAAGTGTATTACTCTTCCTATTAACTCTTTCTTTCCTTTGAAGAATTTCCATGAGCATTAGAGATACTTATATGCTGTATCATTTGTGCAGACTTATATATAATTACTGTCAAATATATATCATTACTGTCAAATGACACGGAGTTTACAGAGGCCCTAGGAAGTTTTTTCTCATTCATATCCTTTTTGTGGATACTTCAGGCTTCATATATATCTTTAGTTGCTGAATTAGTCCAATGCTTGTTTGTGTGTGGTTTTGTGTTGGTTTTTTGTTTGTTTTGGTTTGGGTTTTTTTTGTTTTCAAAGAAAGACCCGGTTTCCATCAGCATTGAGCAGGATCTTAATGATTAAGGATGTTAGTGGACCAGATTCCAATATCTCTTTGACCACATTTGATATGAAAAAGATGGGGGTTACACATTCAAAGTATCACCCTACTCAGTGAATAACCACAGGGTCCTCAAGGACCTCACTGAGCAGGTTTCAAGTTCAAGGCTGGATGTGGCACTTAGTGCCATGGTCTAGAGGGTGTGGTGGTGTTGGTCATAGGCTGGACTTGATGATCTTAAAGGTCTTTTCCAGCCTTGGTGATTCTGTGTGTGTGTGATTCTGTGTTTCTATTCAGAGTAAATGCAATTCACATCTTGAATATTTTTTTCCTTCAGGAAAATATTTAAACCACTGAGTCCTGTTAGTCATCAGTATGAACAGAAAATTGGTCCTAGCCAAAAAAAACCCACAACAAACCCAAGTTTCCTGACTATCTTCAGAGTCAGAATAAAAATGTGATACTGATTGCTATCAACTGAAAAAAAAAAAAAAAAAAAAAAAGCTTGGATGCAAACATGTCTATTAAAGCTAAGGTATATAAAATTCTGATATAGGATGTAATGATGAAGCTATCCGTTAGCCACTATGCAGAGATGTCACTGTCCAGTGTCTGCAGGTTCATCTTCTAAAATGTCAGGTATATGACTGTCTCTGATACATCTGCTTACCGAAGTCTGTAGGAGCTTTAGTACTCCATTTAGTTTCATGCCAAAGAATGAAGCCCAAGTAACACCATATAGAGTAAGTTACACTGCCAGTTTACTAATTACGTTAATATACACTCTTCTCACAGTAAGAGAAGAACTCACAAGCAACATGCAGGAAAGAATTGTTGTTCCCACTTCTGTAGCAAATCAATTCAACAGCAAGCCAGGCTTCATGTGGATCATGTTTTTATTTTCCACCAATGTGGCTCTTAAAAGAAAGTCACCCAAGTTCATTCCCCATTACCGTCAGTAAGGCACGCTGGCATGAGTCATTCATACAGGTAACCTCAGATGTTATGTTGGATCAAACTTTGCAAAAGTAGAAGCATATGAAATTATTTCCCTTCAGTTTCACAAGAACAGCAATGAATTAGATTTCCCAAAGTCAGGTTCTTTACATTTTGCCCTTTCCCCCCCTCTCCTTGATAACAATGCAAATTACAGTATACATAACAGGGCAAGTCATCTTCTGACATAGCAACAGCTCAGTTTCCAATACACGAACAGCATTTGCAAGACAAAGCCTTTCAGAACAGGCTGCAGCATTTTGAGATTTGAAAGAGAAAAGGTCTAAATCCACCATAGGTGAAAATGAGATCACATCTCTGTCAGTTTTGGATTCAATGTGAATTTTTCTGCAGGACACTAGAGAATCTGAGAAAGCAAACATCAGAAACTCAGGAACACTGAGGCAGCACAGTGTTTCCACACAGTTCAGAGAAGACTCTAGTCAAGGCTCAAGGTCTACTAAAATTAGTCTGAAATTAAGCAAAGGATGAAAGTAAGAGGCCTTGTTTCCTTGGAGAAGAAACACTCCGTGCTGCTTGATTCTACCTGAAATAACTCCCAGTTTTGACGCTGCTTAACCAACTATTTGTGGTACCTGGACTATACTGCCAAAATGGATGCATACATAAGGAAAAAGCACAAACAAAACCAAACAGCAGCACTTGCAAAGCAGTCTCTAAAGTTATTCCCCTTCAAAAAACATACTTAGTGGCATAGCACACTTAACAGTGTCTTCAGACAGTCTGGTATAATAATCATAGGTAAAAATGACATTTGATGAGAACTATTTTTATAAAATAAGTAGGGAGACTAGCTGGAAAAAACATTAATTTTTCTTTTAAAAGGAAGTGATTGAGTCGTTTGTGTGAAACAAGGAAAGTATGCCTATAAAACCCAAAATTATACTAATCCAAGGTCAGATCTTCAACAGTATAAGATTCAGTTTAGACATCATAAATTTATCCCTTTATTTCTCACACAAGTTGGCACTGTTACATCTTTTTTTTCATGCTCCAGTAACACATTTTGGTTTAGCTAGAGTTTATTCCTAGGAATGGTTTCATGTAAATTCATGGCATCAGGTTATCCGGTGTATGGAACATACAGCATATGTACAAACAGGTATTTTGCAATAGTCCAGGCAAATATTTAAGGTGAGGCTTTGCTTTTCCCCTGCTGATAGAGAAATCACAGCTTCACTTACAGGCTTATTGACAGGCCAGAAGTATAGGATCAAGCAGGTAGGGTTGTTTATTATCAGCTGTGCAGGCCATGGTTATGTATAAATATTTCCCCAACTTTTCAGTAGCCAAATCATTAGCTGGATACATGTCCTTCTCTGCTGCCTCCCAGTCAGCAACTAAGACTGGTTAATGAGATGGTATTAATTGAGGACTGCAGCATGTGGGGTTATATCTCTGCTGACTGGAGGAGAAGGAAGATGCAGGTGAGTATCAAAAGGCCAGATGGAAAAGAGAAACTTACCTATCGCACTCAGCAGCTGCTGCACTGCATCGTCAAATGCAACATGACCATGATTTACCTGATTAGGACATTCATTTTTGCACCCATAAAAGAAAAAGAGCTTGCTGCTGTTAGCAGCTGAAATACTAATCTGGATAGTATCTTGCTGCTCTTTAAATTCACTTTGAGTCAGTCCCCAAGCGGCGTGTTGGGACAAAGAAGGAGAAAATGAATTTAGTGCACAGCTGCATACGTACCTCACAGGCTGCCAGCCAGCTCACAGAAAGCCTTTTGTTAATGGGTTGTTTGAAGGCAACAAATGCCCAAAAGATTCCTACAGCAATGCTGCTTGCAGTCCAGAATCAGGTTCTGGTTAAAACCACACCAAATCAGACTGAGGTTGTACCAGGCCTCATGTTCTGGTACCAGGTCCTCAGTTGCACAGCAAATTTACCAAGGTTAGCGCAGTGTTACAGACCTTCCCCAGCTGGATATATGGGTTTAATTTAACTATATGGAATGTGTGCATAATATTAGATTGTGAGCAAGATGCCACAGCCATTAAAAAGCTGTCTGGTGTGTTGAATGCCTAAGGGCATGCGGATGACTCACTGAAACTTTGTTAAAAACACAAGACATCTGCTTAAATATGTTTCCTGTCAGTCCTTTTGCACGGCTGGAAATAATGGGCTGGAGAATTTCTCCTACTCCACCATCCCTGGCACCATAGGACTGGAAAACTACTGCAAGCCATGCTCCGGGAATCCCCTTTGAATGATGGGAGCTGCCTTTTGGCTCCGGGCAGTAAAAGGACCCTCTCTCTTTTTCTCCCAGCCCTGAAGGAGAGGGCACAGCTGAGGAAGTGGGGCAGGGAGCAGCTCTGCAGCACCCCGCAGCTCCAGTGCCGCAGTGGCTCATGCCTTCAGCCATACTGAAGCCCACACTGACTCCCCAGGTGCTATGAACTGCCACAAAGCCATTTGTTTTGCCTCTCCTTCCTCTCCGGAGCTCAGTTCTCATCTTCTGTCATCATACCTACCACTGTGACATCAGCTTTATGCACAGCAATAGCAACAATGATTCAAATAACACTGTGATGTAAGAGTGAAATTAGGAAGGAGATAAATTCCTATTAAAGGCACCAAAATTTTTTCAACAAGGAGACTGTAAACTAGAATAAGAAACAGTTCCAGGAAAAAAAAACAAAACACCAACAGTTTGCCAAAGCTTCTGATAAGATTTGATTCTCAAGATGCAGCTCTCATGATACAGCTCTCATGATACAGCCTGACTTCAAAGAAAGTGTTAGAATTTAAGATACATAGATATGCACCACTGCACAAACATGCAATGAATAACAAAGCAAAGTCACCAGCTTGCTTGTAACAGCTCTACCTTAAGAGCACATGCCATCATATTTTTTTCCTACTTCTGTTGAAGGGTCAGACCTAATTGTGTTGCTTTGAGAAGACAGCATTTCAGCTACAAATGAACGCTCATAACTATTTTGTGTTAAAAATAAACTTTAAAGCAAAGCACCAGATGCTGCCATGGAACATTCCTTGGAGCTTTCATGTGATGCTTGCATCTGTTCAGCTGGAAAATAGACTGTTTCAAACAAACTAATGGCTTTTAAGTGGTGAGAAAAAATTAAAAAGGCAAAATACTGTAGAAGGCACTGGAAAAAGTTAACATGAAGTTCTGTACTGGAATGATGGCACTCAGATAAAAGTTTTGGATCAAAACTTGGGTCACAAACAGAAACAGTTTAGAACTGCCAGAGATGCAATTATTTAATGGTAAAGCAGCAAGAAGGGAGCTACTTTTCACACGCAAAAGAACACAGAGTTTTAAAGGCTAAGATCCATTTCATCTGATGGTAACTCCTTCCTGCAAGCTTTGGGCACATCATAATTTTGCTGATATGTTAGCTTTACAGAGGCTCTAAGTAGATGTTAATATCTAGTGATACACTAGGGAATGAGAAATCTGGTTTTATTTAAGTGCGTTCTTTAGCTGTTGTATTCCCTCCTACCGAAACACATGCCACAGACCTCTGTTCATGTTTGTTAATCTTCAGCTCACTGGCTTGTCATCTTAATAAACACACACAGTCCTCAAAAGTTAATATATCCAGAGTGAATGTTGCACTTCTCACCAGTAAATCTTCATATGCTTTACAAGTCATCTCAATTAATGCTTTACCCAAGTTTTAGAACATGTTTATGCAATAGCACAGGTATTGAGAATTACTCCCTCTTTACAGAAGAGGAAAGAGAGCCAATAAAAACAGGTTAATCACCCCAGGCCACAAGAAATACCAGTAAAAACGGGATCAAGCAAAATGAATTCTTAGCATTTTCTGTTTTTCAGACCAACACCACATCTGGTTGCTAGATAGTAGTTAGGCATCCAAAAATCACATGACGTTCAACTGTTTAATCACTGATGTATAAGATAGGTGGAACACTTACCACATGTGCCCATCAAGAGTTACTCTCTATAAGACAAAGGACAGCCCTGTATCATGCATTAGCATCTCAAGTCTTACTGGCTAGAGCAGGCAATGCACATTCTACCCCAACCCAAAGGAAGCTCTTTGTGCCTCATAAAACAATCCAAAGCCTCACATTTTCCAACAGAACAGCCCTTGCACACAACTGGAGAAGGCAATCAGTGTTTTCCCGAACACAAGTGGCAGAGAAATAGAACATGTTGCAATTTTCAGAGAAACATCCTGGGCGTAAAATATCTTATTTCCTGCAATTGAAGTAGAACCACAGAAGTATCACATGACTTTTAGCAAGATAGAAACAAAAGGAAGAAAGCCCAAGCCCGCTGCTGTTCTGTGATTTTACTACACTTCTCTTATGCAGTGGCCAGATATAGTTTACACTTAACCAGTTTTGACTACCTACAACATCCATACTTAACTACCTCTGAAAATTATTCACAGAATCACAGAATGGTAGGGGTTGGAAGGGACCTCAGAAGATCATCTAGTCCAACCCCCCCTCCAGAACAGGATCCCCTAGAGTAGATTACACAGGAATGCGTCCAGACAGGTCTTGAATGTCTCCAGAGAAGAAGACTCCACAACCTCTCTGGGCAGCCTGTTCCAGTGTTCTGTCACCCTCACAGTGGAAAAGGTTTTCCTCATGTTTATGTGGAACCTATGCTCCAGCTTGCACCCACTGCCCCTTGTCCTGTCATTGGAGATCACTGAGAAGATACCGGCTCCGTCCTCCCCAGTTTTGAGTCAGCAGCTCTCAATTAATTTAATCCTAATTTAAAATCAGTTGCCTCAAGTCTAGCATCTAAATGACGGGGACATTTTTAAGCTGGCCAAGAACTGATCCTAAAGACCTGCACCTGGTAAAATCTGATTGAGTTGTCTTTTGGTCTTCCCTCAACATCAGCACCGGAAAATAAACAAGTAAGAATTTACTTGTTTTGTATTGCTTTAACTGTTACTGTGACTGACCCTGCTAGCAGAGAACTCATGTTCTCAAGCCAGGAGGATAAGATCTGGAGGGGTGATTTATTTTTTTTTTAACAGTATACACATACTAAATATTTTCTTCAATTGTAAGGAAAACATCACCAAGGGAAAGCAATGGCTTTTGCAAAGCTCATTATCATATGGGATACTGTTAACTTTACAAGCAAAGATTAAAAATTCTAAAAGCACTTGACATTAGGTTTTTTTCTGCCTCCCCCTTTCTAAATAAAAACTCACTACATCCTCTCAACCGCTTCACTGCTGTTTCACCCTTAAAAATAAAAACTCTTCACCTCAGTTGCAAATAAGAAATGCCTAAGAGAGACTAAAACATGTGAGTCTCAGGAAACTTTTTTTGGGTGTATTTGTAACCAGTCACAAGTGCAGAGAAAAAAACCCACTCATCTCCTCAATAAGGTCTTACGTAATTTGGCACAAGGCATAAGTAAATCAGCTGGTGAGCAGTGCCTGAACAAGACACTGAAACAGTAGCTTCAGTCTTTATATAATATCTTCCAGCCTTCTCTTCATAATTTAATACCTAGTCACAACAAGACATAAATCTTTAATGGCACTGTACAATTTGGGTAGGGTACAAGAAAGGTTTGTTTCATCAGAAGACTGTCATGTCTGTAGTTTGAGGACAGCTTTTAATATTGTGGTTTTATTGTGCACTGTTCTGTTATTCGTTGGCAGAATTTATTAAATTAGTGTTCTATTAACTTACCACATACATTGAGAAAAATCTCACAGTAATAGGTGTTCAGACTTCTGATCAACTCTCTCTTCAGGGCTGGATTTGTCATAAAAGTTAAACTAAAATTAAAGAGAGGGTCAAATGCATGTTTCTAAGCTCTGTCTCAAGGCAATGAATCAAGAACGAAAACACTCGTGCTTCTCAAAACAACTGCAGCAGCCTTCCACAGTGCTTCTTTTCCCTTAATTTACCGATGTTTTCTATTTTAAAACCAAATTTCTTGCCACAATAATAAGTGTTTTTCTTCTTTGCTCTTTCATCCAAATTAGATTTTTTTTTTTGTATTAAAAAGTAGACAATTCAGTCTTTTTCATTGTCAAAATTTTAGTCCTTTCTTATAGCTTTGCTAAAATAAGATCACCTTTTTGAGAATGGGTACTGCCTAGAAGCAGACTGTTTACTGGAAAATTTTTGTTCTGACTTTATGTGCAGAGTCCACCCATTAGACAACCACAGTATTTGTTTTCAATAGAGGCTTTCTTGCACTGGCAGGAGCTCTATGTACTGGAAGCCTATTTCATCTCAAGGAAGGGATGAATTCATGTGCTATGCTGTTGTGCCTGGTTTAGTCAGAAAGTTCTCATGTTTCTGACTCTCTATATTCATGTAACAAGCAGAAGTCTTAAAGTTTGCAGAGAGATAAATCTGCATATTACTGTTTTTCCACAGACGTTCAGCAAAACACTATTTTTCATTTCTCTTAGGTCTATTAGCATGGATTACAAAGAGAGAGCATAGCTTGCACTTGAAATAGCCTATCTGCTTGTAATCTATTCAGTGCTCTTAAAAAGATGCCCTCTGAGTAAGAAGAGCTCATCCTTTTGCTGAGAAGCATTCCCTACCTGAGAATGGGCAGAAGTGTCTAAGTCATTTGTTACCGTGCTCTGCCTTTGTATTCACTCACTTCTAACCGCTGTGCTGGGAGGGAGGAGGAAAAAAAAGTTTTTTACATAAACTATCTAACAAGAAGCTATGTCAAGACTGCTAATGCACGCTCATTCTTTCCTTCACACCTTCATCAACAGACTGACATACTCGTCAACTAATAGGAACCAGCTTCAGATAAGAGCACAGCGCTTTTGAGATGAGAGATGGGAATATCATTTGAAGCTTTTTCCATTCAGCACCATCATGCCAGCATACAATACAAATTGTTGTCACTGTGTAAACGTTCCTGACATTTAGTGAACATATAGCTGGAGTAACTGTGAAATCCACTTCAACTTAAAAAATGTTATATTAAGCAGGCAATTTTTTTTTCCCCCATACCTAATTCACCTAATTCAGCTAGTTACTAAAATATGATGCTTAGTGAGAGAGAACACCTCTACCCTTTTGGAAACAGTTGGATGCTACTAAAAAGCTAAGGCTGGAGATGTATCACAGTTTGTCACCCAGATCTCGGACCTCAAGGCTCTGGGCTTTTCTCAAAGGTGTGTTTGTTTTTTTTTTTTATCATGATGTTCACAACTGCCTTTTTACTTTGTTTATTCAGTGGACAATGACTCATTGTCTAGGTTTAAGAGCAACTGACAATTTCAGAGGATTTCTTGTTGAAAGAAAGGGCATTTCTACATTTAACCTGCCCAACTGGTTTTAAAAAAACCTGTTTGACTCTTGTACATCCCACAAAAAGTCTTTGTTTACCACAGAATATTTTTTTCCCATTTTACTTCTTGCAATTTGCAATTACTTGTTTTGCTGTATGTAAATAATTTAATTACTAAGAAATGGAAACTAGCACAATTTCACATAGATCAGAATTTGTGATGCTCTACACACAATGTTTACAAAAATGCTACAAATTCTGAGAAAAAATATAAATACTGTTTTCATCTGAGCTCCTCTTTCCAAGAACCCAAAAGCCATCGCTGCTTTTTTGCAGTGTACTCTAGAGATAATGAGCCTCAACTACCAGGATTAAGCAAATTAAAAATGTCAGCTTCTTACTTCCAATAGACTGATATACATTCAATATCCTCTTATATCGGAAATACTCCTCTTCATCCAAGAAAATATGCTCAAAAGCCACCAAATTGCCAGCAATGAGGGAATTCTCCAGGGGATTGGCCCTATGGGGCACATGTGGTTTGGGTGCTCTGGCAGCATCAGGGCAGGGTGGCACAGGATCTCTGTCACGGCAGATGCAGTGAGCATCGCGCTATTCATCTGTGGGAGGGAGGGGGCAGAGAGGAATGGAAGTGCCCTTCAATAGCTCAGTGATACCCGACTCTGAAAAGTGTTGATCAGCTTGCAGACTTGTCAGGTAAGTATTGGTTTTGCTGAAAATGTTGGAAAACTGTTGACTTCAAAAGTAGCGTAATGGAACCATCAAGAGAAACACCTGTGGGAGGTCAAGGGAAGTCACTAAAATAACACTTGTAGTCAAGGAAAAGACTAAAGCTTGTGGGCTGGCATTTTTCTACACAGCAATTTTTATTTATTTTTTTTTAATCAGTAGGTTATGGTTCTCATAAAAGCTTCAAAAACTTTTGAAGCAACAAAACTTTTGTTTTTAAATAAAAAGAATGCAGAATAATTTGCTTCTCAACACAATATGGGCTATAATTTTAACTGTTACTTTTAAAAGGGCTTTATGACTAGATTAAGCAAAACCAAAACTGACCTCAAAAACTAAGCAAACTGTTTTCATTAAGAAAAAGTTTTGTTAGTTTCTTTCTGGATAATTGAAGCCAGGCTCATCACCTACAGATTTATAGCAAAGGGGAAGACTTACGAAAGCCTGTAAGAAGCACAGAAAGGAAAGGATTCTTTTGAGATCTAAGATTATTTTCTGACAGTTTTCATTGAAAAGAATTTAACTAATAACCTGTAGGCAAAGAATAAAATTAACTTCTGAAAATCTTTAGAGAGAGTACATATTTTCAGCAAATTTTGAATTATAAAAAATTTTAAGGAAAAAAAAGAGGTCTAAAGTAGTGTTTAAAGCAGAAAATTAGCTGAAATCTGGACCAATATGGACAGCAAAAACACTTTTAATTATTTATTAATTTCTGTGCCAAGACTGCTCCCATGCTGGGAGTGTGAATAGAATACATTGTTCATTTGAACTCTTTCAGTAAAAAGAACCACTTGAATTAAAACATAATGGAATATTTCTCCAATTAGACATTTCTGTCAGTAGTTTCATCAGTTCCTACTGGGAGTCTAAGCACTTCTAAAATGTAGGTAGGCATTCTGGAAAAAAACTCTTTTTAAAAAGGTACACCGTTAATGGAGAAAGATGAATCTCTCAAGATATTTTGAAAATGCATACAAGCACATGTTGATTTTCGTATTCAGGTGATTAGCAAACCTTTATTTTATTTTATTTTTTTAAATCAGAATGCTGCTTTTCTGAAATCAAGTCTTGCTTTCTATGAACTCTTTACAATTCCTGCTTACAAACAAAAAGTTCCCAAGTATATTCTTGCAAGTAATACTGATTGCTTGGGTGTTTGTTGAAAGGAAATACAACCAAGGCTCTAGTACAAACAAAGCACATTAAAGTATTCAAATAAATATTTGTGGAAAGATGTGTTTGTCAGGCTATGGTTCCCACTGTTGATAGATGTCACATCGTAAGGCTTAAGGAAGAATTATTTCTGCACCAACACATCCAAGTTCAAGTGTCCAAAGGCAGAACCTTCCTCATGTCTGCATATTCAAAACAGTTTCTCTGTCTTCAAATGTTAAACTGCGTTAATTATGGGGAAGTCCCTCCCCCACAAGGAAAAAAAAAAAAATCCCACAACTCCTCAAACCAGAGAACTTCTTTTCTTGACCCTTGGAGGGAAGCTCCATTGGGGATACACAAGACAGGGGCAGCAGCAAGAGATGGAGGAGCCACCACTTCCCCTGGCTGTCAGCAGCGCTAGCTTGCTGAAGACACCGAGCAGCAGCAGCCATGGAGAACTTCTATGAGCAGCTGAGACCCTATCTCACAGCTGTGAAATGTGCTAGGCAATGTAGCTTTTTACTTTAATTGGAACCCTACTAATTTGGCTGATTGTATAAATCTTGGAGGGCTGTCAAAGGTACTCTGCATTTTCTATCCAGGAGGCACATTTGTTATTGTTAGTGCCTCACCTACATGCATTACCATATTTCTTCTGAAGATTTCTTGCCAAGAAAAAAACCAAACTATAAAGTGAGACAGTACAATCCACACAGAAGCTTGATGTTTCCTCCTTTCCCTGCCCCTATATATTTGACTGCTGTTTTACACAAAACCCCTGAGTAGACAAGATGTAAAGAAGATTCAAGCCACTCTCAAATATTTGAGTTTGTAAAATATGTATTCCTGGTATGTGGTACCACTTATGTCCCTTCAGAAGTGCTGAACAGTGTCCATAGAAATGCACTGTGATATTCTCATGTCCTGTGAAAGCAAGGCATGATGACACCCCACAGGTACACAGTTAACACTGAAGATCGTTATTCATTAGTATCCTGCATAAATGAGCCTGACTTAGCCCACCTAATACACCATCCACATACCCTGGCTGAGCTAGAGGTAAACAAGACTTTTTTCTTTAATTTGGGTGATATTTCAGGCTCATCATGTCTATACAATTTTATGCACGTCTTGTTCTTATTTTTGATTTTATTCTGATCTGACTCACATCTTCCCTACTGCTCTAGAAGCACCCACCTCTCCAGGTTATTCCAAACTCTCTTCACCCATTACATACATAGACATTTCAAGAGCAACTAGCTATTTAGGGAATTTCCATATTTACTTCAACATCCAGATGCAGACAGTTTAATACTGATAGGGTATTTTTCTCATAGCACAGTTTTCTTAAGACTGCCTCAATCTGGAATCAAAAATCAAGGCACCTCAATTAGAAATGTATCCTCTAAAATCTTGACTGCTTTTTCAATTTTATTTGTTAGCTTCTCCTTCCTAGAAGTCACCTTCATAAAAGTTACCCTCATAGCTCTAGGACTAGTACAATCTAAAAAGTCAGATTTCATTTTCTTCTAAATTTGAAAGTTTCAGTGAAATAAGATATTCCCTGTTATTTCAGTGGATCTTAAGGCTCTAGACAAAGTTATCGCAAATAACAAGACTTATTGAAATGACTGTCTGTATTTATGATTTAATAGCTGGTTAAACCTTGTCAGAATGGAAGTTGGTTAAATAATGAGGAAAAAATAAGGAACACAGAAGCTATAGGTGAAAATCCCTTTAGGCTGCAAACTGGAAGTCTGCCCAGGTTGTTAACTCTCAGCGTCGCAGAGGAACGGTTACAGAGCTGTCAATCTGAAGCTTTTTGACAGCTAATACAGGTAGGTGCTGTCTTCCCTAAATTTCAGTGGTGATACCACATGTGTTGACAAGAATTGTTCTACCACATTTTCAATGCTGATCCTTGCAGACAAACACCGGGCTGCCAGCACCACGGCTCAGCACTGCGGGCACACTGCAGGAGCAGGCAGAGGGCACAGCAGGCAGGACCCAAGGGGGGGGCCCCATCCATGGGATCTCTGGTGCACTCAGCTCCTCACTGATAGAGTCTGGAGTCCAATCTTATCACAGATCTGAAGTTCTCCTCAAACATATATTAAGGTAAATAGACTACAGTGATACCACAAAGCAGCATTTCCCATCCCCCACCCTAGTTTGTTTCTAAAGGGTATTTGCCTTCGTGTCTACTACAGGTAATTTTCTGTCTTTAAAACATTTTTGTATGACATGCTTCTGAATCTCCTCCCTGCTTCCTTTTATACTTTGCAGCCAACATAAAGTGGCATACGAGTTCACATTATCTTTTGTTTTCTCTGCTTATAACTCCAGATATCTAAAGACTAACTAGCAGCCAGCATGCTTTGACAAAGATACTGAAAACAAACCTCTGGCCTCTTCTGAAGCTACAAGGTAATTAAGGTCTTACTTTCAAAGGAAATGAAGTATATAGCACAAAAGCTCAATATGTAATGGATATTTTTAAAAACATATGGTAAGCAAGGACAATACATGCTGAAGACTTTCACGTGTGTTTTAGCCCCTTTTTTTCTGTATCTGTTGGCGGGAGAGAAACAAGAATCTGCCATTTTCTTCCTCTTCCTTTCCCAAGGACTCTGACTGTATGTTTGACAACATCACCTGAGCAGGACCTGCCCTTCAAGTCAAGATTGATTAAACACCCTAAGTTAATCAAAGGACAGACATCAGCAAGGACATAAAGCAGTATTTGTCCCACACACAATATCTTGCCCCACAGCTTATAAAAGTATGACAAAAGCAAATTACAGCATACAGCAACTTATGACTACTAATAAGGTTTGTTGACAAACACCTGCCCAATATGTTATCTATTAATCTGACTGGACAGCACTCTTGTAAGCTTTCAATATTTTTTCTAGGTGAAGAAGGAAAAAAAACCTGTACTTTCTGTTCCATAGCACATTTAATTAATTAGGTTAAAAAAACCCCCACAACTAGAGAACACTACAAACTACTAATGCAAAACTACCTTCATTTGACAGCCTGAAAGGCTATCTACCAAAGAGAGTTGTTTCATATAAAAGCAGTAAGAACAGTCCCAGGATGTCTGTCATACTGTGTCTTCTATACACTTCCATGCATAGAAGTGGGGGAATAACTGCTTCATTCATAACTAGCAGATATCAGGGTACCCCGAACTGTATAACTGTTCTCATGGCATAGGACAACTAAAAGAGGAGTAGATCTAGTTAGCCAAAATGAAACACCAGGCTGTTGTCAGGCCTCAAGCTAACTTGTTTACTGTTATGTATACATAGCACAGGCTTAGGACATCAAATTTGCCCCAACATTGCTAGCTTGAGAAGCTTAAAAAAATAATAAGCCATTCCACCCCAAAACTCATGCAGAGACTATTTTGACTTTCCAGAACACGCAGAGTAGAGTTTTGATCTCTTTCCCCAGGACTTTAATCTGCATCTCTTAGTCCTCCTATCTGCAAAGACACCCTTCAAACAAACTGCCATGCTTATCAAAAATACTCCTAACCAAAAGACTCCCAAAACAAAATCAGAATTTGTCTTTTTCAATTCATATGACTTGATGAGCTTAAAGTTGAAGAGTGGCTCAAACAATGCCTCTCACTTTGTGTTGTGGTCTTCCTCACCGTTAAGTGCTAAAAAAAAGTCCTTGGCTCACTGTTGCCATGCATTACTATTTGCATACTCCAGAAAATGTAACGAATGCCTTCTGCTCTCACAGATCCTTGTACTTGCTTGCTTTGTAATCACAGGGCTCATTCAGAGAAAGCAAAACCATGAACCTTGGTAGGGATGCAGTTTTCAGAAAATCATGAGGCTCCAGCACATCAGCCTTTGGTTCAAGCATGAATGACAACATCAACAGGACTCGCTGACTAATGAACTTCCAGGCATATTCAATTCCACTAAAAACTTCACAAATGAACTTTTGGGAGTGCTATGACAGCCAAAATATATAAGTATATATTTATATATATGAGCTTAAAAAAATAAATAAATAAATATATATATATACACACACATGCACGGGTACCCTTCTTCTAAAAAAGGGGCTAGCCACAGAAAAGTACTGTTTTACTGTTTTTCAAATGTGGGTAGCTACTTCAATGCAGGTGTGCTGCCTCTAAGATGTAACTGTACAAGGCAAAGGAAAATGTTGTGGGATATAAATATTACCTATTCCAAACTGTCCTTTTAATTACAATTCATTATTGAATTCCAGCTCTAGGCTTAATACAAAGGGGCTGCATTACTAGCTAATGGACTCTACTTGCTAATTTAGTACTCTGAATCTCACCATAACCATTTACTTAATCTCTGAAAAATCAAAACTTGGACAAGAATGCATAGTCCCACATAACCTAGTACACCATTTTCAGAAAATGCTGTGTAAAAAGTTCAGAGCAGCTGTTAGTGGATGCAGTTGACAAGTGTCCTGTTTTCAGGACGTTAAAGAGCCTTTCCCTAAGTGTATTTTGATCATTCTAGAAGAGCTTATATTTTCATTTTATAACAGTTTGTTCACAGAAAGCCATATGCAGAGAAAATTAGAGTGCCTTCATGACAGGGTTACCCGAAGGACCAGTTCCAGAAATAATACACCAAAATGTTTTCTGAGTATGAGACAGCTTTCTTATTATGGTCCAAGCCTGGAACTCCACAAAAAAATAGAAATAAATAGATGAAGTTAGTGCAAAAAGGGTACTGGTTAATACTAAGATGCAGTCAAAGTCTAACCTTCAAATATCACTTGCAATTACCTGAAATAAAGATAGTCCTTGAAGACATACACACCACAGACAGCTTCTACCAATGAAAACATTAGCTTATTTCTAAATTTAAATCTTGGACTTTTGGCTACCTGCACATCAGCTACCTAGACACATATACAATCTCTTCTAGGAAGGCTGAGTGTGACAGTCAAGCTCAAAGGTAGCAGAAAAAGGTTGGAATCAAAAATCAAAAAAGGCTAGTGATCGACCTCCAGCACTGTGTCTTCCTTTCAGTGAAAAGGGAAGCTGCCATTTCTAATATATTTAAGGGCACAGGTACCATTCCAGTTGGGAAACCAAACAAAAGGAATCCTATTCTGAGAAGCGAGATCGTGCACACAGAACTTCAAAGACCCAGGGCTTTTATGTGAGGGTTCAGAGTAGCACTGGAGGGGAGACACTGTACTCCAGGCACACTTGCAAGAAAATGGGATAACACGTTCAGTGAGACCAAACAATTTCCCCTCCTTTACTTGGTATTACACTAAAAAAGAAATCCTAAATGAACAAGTAGGTGCTTTGTTTATCTGTAAAAATAAAATGGACGTTAATTTTTTTTCTCCCTCATATTTCTCCTATCAATCATTTATCTCATGGCTTGTCTCACACATTCCCAAGTTGAGCTCATCCTTTTTTTCAAGGACTTCCAACAAAAAGCCTGGATCTGGTTAATCTCTTGGGTGAGATTCAGCCTGAGAAAAAACATAGGAAGAATTCAGCCTTTAACCTTTGGCTTCCAGATGCTATGAAGAACAAAGACATCTTTTTACAGGACAATAAAGTGTTCAAAGCTGCAGCATCATGCTTTGGGTTTCCAAAGGAGATGAATTTACAAGTTTCTTTTTATGAAGGAAGCTCATTTTCACAGCTTTTTTCTTGCTGTTATCTGCCATCGGGCATGAATGTGTATGTAAACCGGGGGAGCAATATCCTTGCCAGTGCTCCAGATACAACAGCCAGAACTGCAGATTTTTGACCCTTCCCCATCAGAGAAGTTCCTCAGAACTAAAGCAGCCAAAGCAAGTCCTTCTCCAGTAAAAAGTCTCCTGCTGAGACATGCCCTCACTTTCTCCTCTTCAGGTTTTGCCACCCTTTATCTAGGGGGGTCAGCTTGGCCCAAAGCCTGGGGCCAAGCAAAAACAGAGCACACGTGGCTAGAGGAACACAGTCTAACTTGACACAGTCCCTTCATACGAGGCAATCTTACCCTGAAAAAACCCCCCCAAATATTTTAGAAGTTTTGACAAATGAACTAGCTAGTTTAGAGATGCAGCAGATGTCTCAGGAATCTTTCTGTTCTGAAGTAAATTGCTCTGAGATTATTCCTTCCCTTTGCTATTTCTAGTCTTCCAATGCAAGATTTCCACATGATGAACCTGCAGTACCTTTTTTTTTTTCTTCATTCTTTATTTTCACATCACCAAGCCAATAAAATTGACAGCAAAGTGAGTTTTTGCCAGTCACCTCCTTTTCAGAGGTGCTAATTAGGACACCGATCCTGAGAATTTCTGATTACAATTTTGTGATTCTCAGAAATCTCAGTTCTTCCATTCTTTAAACCATTGCAATTAAAAAAAACAAAACAAAAAAACCACAAAAAAACCCCACAACACAGGTCTCCAACCCCAAAATCCAAGAAAGAAGCAGTTGTCATAAAAAAAAAAAAAAAAGAGAAAGAACCTTTCACTTAGGTGTCCAAGTATATTCTGTAAAAGTAATTGTGCTTGGTCAAACCAAGCCTGATCTCATAGATTATCAATACCTAAAGTGGCAAACCTGAGTGACAGAAAAGAATTAATTGCCTTTTTTTTTTTCTTCCCCCTGGAGAGTGGGAAAACTTCTTATGTCTCACTTCTGCTTTAGTTCAAAAAAATTAAAGCATTTACATAGTGGGACAAAAATATTCATCTGCCTCATATGCATAAGAATACCACCTGATTTTGAAGAGTAGAGCCGCAAAAGGAATTGGTAGCAGACCAGATGACAGTTTTCAAGGCACAGCTAGTTTTGCTCATTGTAGTCCTGACAAGCCACTGGCCTGTTCCCATGCCAACTGACAGACAGGGTTTGTGACACTTACCTGGCCCAATTTTTATAGGCCCACAAAAAGAATAGATGGTGAACTAGACAGCAGGTACAGTCAGGCTACACTATTTTAAGATTATCACTGGTCACTTGCCCTGACAGTAGAGAACATGCCAGTTGCACTAATGGCATTAAAGAGAGATTAAAAATAATTAAGGAATTGCAGTGTTGTGCCAAAAAAGGTCAGTAAGGCAACATGCTGTCATAAGGTATCATGAAAATGCCAACTGCTCAAAATACAGAAGAAACAAAGGTAATATTTGAAGCATGTATCACTACCCTGAATTCCTGACACAGACATCAGTAAATACCAAATATTCTTTGTCCAGGTATCAGAGCAGAAGAAAACAGATACAGGCTGTTTAATTTTATCCTAAATTAATCCCTAAATTGGGATGTTCTAATACAGTAATCAAAGAATATCCAAACACACTGAAACTCAAAAAAAGTTAGTGCCTGAGATAATAGTGCTAACAAGATTTGGTCAATTCATTATTTCCCCCCCCACCCCAAGTGAGATACCATCACCTTTTTGTCAGGGAAGATTTTTTGTAAGGATCTGTAATTCTTATCGTGGTTATAACACCCTTTCTTAGTAGGCTCCAATCCAAAGCCATCCCCAAAATACCTGTCAGGGCAAATGCAAATAAAGGTTTGGCACTTCTCTAGTCAATTGTAGTAGGAGTTAAACACATTCCTTCTGCATCTTTGTGAGTACCCTTACAACCAGAAGTATTTACTATTTTTTGGTAAGAGAAATTAAGCCAAATAGCAGAAGCAGGAATGCTAGTGGAGCAGAAAGACTGACCTGACCTACATTATAGTAGCTCATGTTTTTAAGCATTGGATGCCACTGTTTCAGTAGTGATGTTTAAGCAACTATAATATGGTTTTGTTATGATTTTCAGAGATTAGTGATGAATATAACATTATAGAGGGTACTGAGGAAAGTTACTTCCCCAAATTTTATTTTCTTAGTAAAAAAAAAAAAGACTTTTTTCATGGGAAATTAGTTCAAATTACACAGGGTTGAACAAGATCTAAGGTCTAGGACTTAAAAGCCCCCTTTAGAGAAAACCTTTAGTAGACAAAAGCAGTATTATGCTGAGGGTAATTAAAAAAAAAATCACTAATAAAATGTCATTGACAAGCTCAGTAAGTGTTTGAGGTAAAAGTTACGTAATAAAGATCAACAATTGTCAAAACCCTTAATCCTAGGCAAAGACTTTCTGCCAACAGTTTCAACTGTACAAAACAGACATTTGCCTTAATTCCTTCACCTCAGTTTATTTCTCTGTTGCCAAAAGCAAACACCATTACAAGCTGTGGAGGTAGCTCACACATACCCTCCCATCCAAAATCCAAGCCCGAGTGAAAATTTAATTAGCTACTTCATGCTTGCATTCCTGAGGAAAAATAAAAGGCATCCATGAAGACAGATCTTGAACTTCAGCAAATCTGAGTTTTTAGCACAGGACACTCAAAAGCAAGCACCAAAACCCTGAGCACCATGAGCAGCTCCTACTTCTTTCTCCTCTTGGATTAAGCTTTGCCCAGGTGTTCAGAGCCTAAACCATGAGATCATCTATAGATGATAATCTCTCCTCAGAGTTCACATTACAAGAGTGAAACAAGCTGACTGGGTTTTCTGAAGCAATTCTTCAAAGGCAAGCCTTAACCAAGCACCTGAATCCTTTTCCCCTCCAAGCCACGAGGACACAGGAGGATTTGGTATGTAGATCCTGTCCAAGCTATTCTTGGCACTGAAAATGCATTCACTTTGTCTGCAACCTCTCCATGGTTTAGCTTACTTCTTTGCATAAGATCAGGTTTAAATTGGAGCTTCTTGCAGGCCAATTTCTAAACCTAAATGACCAGAAGAAAAGCTTCCTTGCTATCTGTGGGCAAATAGTTAGTGTTAAATGGCACTAGAAACAAATATTTGGGACTATGACGTCTGTTTTGATTCAAGGTCATTACCTGACCACCTTACATGGCACAGACCTAAAGGACACAGGATATAGCAATTGCTGTAAAGTAACTTCAGACTCGAGGTTGAAGGGGAGAAAGTATGTAAATATCTTCTGGCATTAATTGTGGAAAGGAATAGGATGGACATCTCACCCTGTGCGTACACAACAGATGTGTGGAATGTTAGCCCCTGGACAGTGGGAAGCATCTATACCCTATTGAAAAAGGATCTCTGTTTATTTTGTATTATAACTGATTAACTGTAAAGTAGTTGTCAGCAGAGGAACAATTTTTTTTGTTTTTCTCATGTCAACCATTCCTGTCAGAGGGACCAGGCAGAAGTAACAGGTGACCAAGGACACAAGCTCCACAACAGGAGGTAGGATGATACATCTCAGCATGGTTGTGTCTCACCCGTGCAACAATCCTGCATGAAGTTCACTGGATAAATGCCCACTTCATTTATATTCCAAAGGGATGCACGTCTATTCTGACTACAGTGGAAGGGAAGCAGTATTTTCCAAAACATGGCTCTCCAGCCAGCTTGAGTCTTCAGAAAAGAACATATCCAAAAAGAAAAGAGTTAGAGAACAACGCAGTATTTTCTCTCTAACAACACCCTAAAGCCATGACACACTCAAAGTGGCCCTGTGCAAAGCAGGGAATCAAGCTTCAGCTCAGTAAAGAGCTTTGGGAATCCCATTGCACCAGTCAGCACAAAGTCACCAAATCTCTTAGCTAGTGATCAAGTGTGGTCACTTTGAAAGAATATACACCCAGCAAGCCCACATATCCAACCTCATTTCTCTTCAGTAACATGTTTAATTTGTGAGCTCATCATTGTTATTTTTCTAGTTCAGAATGCTTCACAACATCTAATACTGACATTAAAATAAACTTCCCTGAAAAGCTCTACAGATGTGAAAGGAATGGACATAGATTCTCCACTCTATTTAGTGGGACTGGAGGGTAGAAGTGTTATCCTCTCAAGGAAGCATCTGGCATGCCTGTACCTTCTGTTCCTTGGTTAGGATAATCACAATAAAAGAAATAAAATCCTCACCCAACTTCCTGATGGGCCATGTGATAAGGACATAGTTTTATTTCTCAAATGGTGACAAAAGCTCCAAGATAACTGGGTGCTGAAGCTTTACCATTCCCAAACCAGACAACTCCCTAAGATCAGAGAAGTTAACCTAACAATGAAACAAAGCCTGGAGCCATGGTGACTGAGTGCCAACACTTCTACCCATGCAGTATCAGTTGTTTCCCAAAATATAACCCACGGCAGCCAAGTGTCAAATCTTACTAGAGGCCAAGTTCATCCCAGACATAGGCAACTACATTAAATTCTCTACAGATGGCTCAGCAGGAGCCAGCCTATGCTGTTCAGCCACACTAACTCGTTGAGAGCTAACTTGGGTGTCTTCTAACACAGTGCTGAACAGGCCATATTCACACGCTTGCCAATGTCTGTTTTAAAGGGCAAATTCTTGCTTCAAGTGGTGACAGAAAATGACTGAAATAATATGGGCTTTTAGGTGTTTTTCTAATTGCATATTTATTTTGCTTCACAGCATGTCAGTTATGTTGGGCAGATACAATAGCTTTTGCTATAAAGTGCCAATAGGTGTTCATAGCAAGTAAACAACAACATTTACAGGTGTAAATCATTATGATAAGCACAAGCTGTTGCTTTGCCTACTCTGCACTCTATCAGAAAACCCAGCTGGGTTAGGCAAAAGTTATTTTAAAAGCTGGTTGGAAGAAAGTATGAATCTAATTTAAAAATATCAATCCATTACAGTTCGAACTACTGAAAGAAAAGGGGATTAAAAAAGAAACCATACATGTCTAATTTTATTTTTAAAGGCAAGAGCCAGAAGATGCCACAGACAGACAGACACTTAAACCAAGCTCAACAAGAAAAGAGCTCATAATAGTCACATGCAGTATCTCCAGTCAAGCTCTTGGCAGAAATATCTCCTAGTCATTTCCTAAAGTCTTATCTTCCTCTCATCAGTGTTATGAGACATATCCAACAACTATTCGAAAGCTCAGAACCACAGCAGCAGCAAATCGTGTTAGACACACCACAACCCGGAGTGCTACTGCCTCTCGGTTACTTCGGAGGGGTAAAAAAAATTCCTAAAAAAGCTAGACGTGCAGCACCCTCTAGTGACAGTCACCTCTCCCCACATTTGGCTTTAGCAAGGAGCTGTGGTGGGGTGAAGGCCTCAGGGCCAGGAAAAGCTGTTAAGAAATGTGAGTATGAAGCTGAATGAGCCAGTGAAACGCCAGTCACTGCGCATCAGTGTGAAAGAGAGACCAGAGACAGGTGTCAACTTACAGTTGCAACAGAATGAAAAAATTCAGCTCATCTGTCTATCCACCCAGTGCCTTTCTAAAAAGTTTTTCAATAAACTAAATTAGAATTTAGTGCACATACTCTGCTCAGAGACTTTCTCTTTTCCTGGAAAATTCGGTTTAAGAAATTCTTGCAAATGAAGTTCTTACTAATCAGACCACCTGGCTTCTGTGAAGTCAGAGATTTTTAGTCTCAATTCAGTTTTTCAAAGTTCCACTGCATTCAATCAACTCACTTAGGAAAATATTAACATTACACTTAAAATTTAAATTAGAGCTTATATTTATTTGTTTCTCTAGAAAAAAGTTTTCCTAGAATTCAGTATGTCTTAATTTCCACATTTTTGGAAAAAAAAAAAGTTTCCCCTGAGAAACCTCAGTATCAGGAACATCTACACTCTGTATCCCTAATGCATGTATTCTAAGACTGATATCCTGAGAGCAAAAAAAAAACAAAACCAACAAAAAACCCAAACAAAACCCATTTAAATTCACTACAATTTAAAATGGAAAAGTTAAAACATAAAAATTAATGCTAAACTGAATAAAGCGGAGAACCAACCAGGTCTTAGGATGTGAACAGATACCTACATGTTCATCTAGCACTGTCTGTTCATGCACACACATAATTTGCCAGGTAGCCTTACCTAAGTTTTATGGCAGCTTGACAGAACTGTGCCAGGCCACACACACATTGACACACACCTTCAATTAATTAATAAAAACAGGCTTCTTTCAAATGTAATTTCATGTAATTATAAATACTGAATACATTTCAGTCTGAATAGGTAAGTAAAAAGCTTCCCACAAGGCTGGTGCTCTCCTGACTGCTTTTGACTGCCTCTCTCTCCTGGGGGAGATATTCAGAGGGTTACAGCAGCCACCACTGCCTCTGCCCTTTTGTGCTATCTAATCATTATGCCCCTCAGTTAGATACATCACTGTTGTTATCATTTGTCAACAAAATAATCCCAGTAGATTCCATGTACGTGTGGTACCCGTATAGAGCAAGGTATCCCAAGAAAGTTTAAGTACCATCAGAAAAATGGTTTTCAACTGAATTCCCCAAGAGCTGGGTACAGAATTGAGATCTGCTGGCTTGTTACAGCTTTGAAGAGAACTTTGGTGAGACTTTACAGTAAGTAACGTTAAGTGATGTGCACTCACACGAGCAGAGAGGATGTTTAAACATTTAGAGAGACTTTTCAGAAACAGTTAAATAAAGCATAACAAAGTAAATAAAGCACAAATGACTGTGCTTTCATAACAAGCGTTCTCAACAGTTTTGTTACTTTATTTTTACTGTTAATCGTAGTGAGAAAGCTTCGTGTTCAATCTTATCACTTTGAATTTCTTGCAGGGATATCTTTGCCAGTGCAGTTTCACCCTGTTTTAAGAATTTTATTTAAACGGCAGCTTTGAGAATATTCTTCAGTAAATTTTAATGCTTCTCTTGCAAATAAACATACATCCTTCTGTTCTTAAGAAGCTTATATTTTTTTTAAGTCGCCTTTTTTTGGCAGTGGTAAATTTTTGAAAAAAGTGAAAGTACAAAGATGCACATGGATGTAGAAATTTAAATCGGCTGATTACTGTAGAAGCACAATAAATACCTCAAATATTATTAAGATGACAAACATACATACATTGTTACTCAAATCTCTCTTTCCACTGCATTTTGAAGCTACTATTACCTTATGTGAGCCAAAACTATAGAAAAAAAAATTATTTCCATTCCTCAGATATGAATTACAATAATATATGGTTTTATATAAGTTTTGCTGAAATAGACATTAATACATTGACACAAATAAGTGAACTGACCTTGAGAGCTTAGGAGCAATTTAGCATTTGATTTGTAGCTTGGACTGCTCTTCTTTTGTGTTCCCCAGCAGCACATCATCTGTGTCCATGCCCTGGTAGAACCTAAGTCTTCCCAGCTTTAATTTGCTGCTTTGACTTTCTGACCTTTAATCCTAAATGCAAAGTCACTGGCAAGATACCTCCACTATGCTCACTCCAAGGCTTGTGAGGATTACCCTCAGTCAAATGCTGGAGAGCTCTGCAGGAGTGATCAAAGTTTAATCTGTTTCTAATTAAAAGTTGATCTGCTTGACCCTTCGCTCTAAAAATATCAAGCTGTTTATATAAACTATTTTTTTTCTCTTTTACTGTTCTTTTTAAATCCCCATGATCTTATAACACAGCCAATAAAATAATACAAGCAATTTTTTTTTTAAACTGTTACAGCTATATTTCAGAGTAATTCACAAATGAAATTTCAAGAGCAACTGGAACTTATAGAAGTGAAAAGGAACAAAGCAGCAAATTAGTAGATGAACTCACATTACATATACATGGCCATTTTTCACTAGAAAGAGTAAAGGCAATTACAAAACAGCAACAGATACTATAAACAATCATTGCTTTTGTGATGTACTTAGCCTGATAGACTTTAGGGTTAGGTTAAGCAAAAGCAGGTAAGAGGAACACCATCCACAGAAGAAATCATATGGATAAATGGTGTTACTGTTAAGTTTTTATTTTGTAGCATGTTCTAGCTAACTAACATTAGGTAACAGCCACCTGAAAGTCAGGCCTATAAAGTAGTTGAGAACAAGGATTCAGCAGTTTGTATAAACTGGGTCCTCCAAACTATTCCTCTCCCTTATTTTTTATTTTTCTTCACCATTAGCTTTTTCCTCCCCCTCCTTTTTATTCAGATGAAACAAGAAGGTCTTCCAGCTTATTTTATATCTTTTCCAACTAGAAGAAAGTCAAAAAAAGAAAGAGAAAGAAGAAAACTTTTTTTTTAAACAGTGTTTCGTTTTATACATAAGATCGAAGTTTTTTTACCTTTAAACAATGGCCTTGTCAATCAGTCCATTCTGACTGTGACGTAGTACAGTTCTTTTTCCTAAAAGAAGCTTCTCAAGAATATCTCATTTCTGAGAACTTGCTCACACTTTCTCAAGCATGCTGCAACTTATAATTTTTCTAGATTACCTGGGCAGCTTTCACCAGGTGCTGTGATACATGAACTACAGAAACTCATATTCTGAGATTAAAATGTTTGACTACCAGGTGCTGAGCAGCCTATATTTACACTGTATTTTCCTTTTGTTTTTAATGTACCTATAGTTGTGTGGTCATTTTTCCAAACTCTGTCTGCATTCAGTATCACAGCAACTGTTTTAACAAAGCTCCTCTTGACCCACCTTCAGCACAGCACAGAAGACAATTTAAACTTATTTGAGAGGTTGCTCATAGCAAAGATTAGGGCTTTCCTCTGAAAGCTCTTTATAGCTAGGGGCTGCAGGACTCCATTTGGTAACCTCTTATTTGACAGAAACTAGCTGAAATACAGCCATAAAAGGATCTACAACACAGGTGATAACACTTTGCAACACTGCTTCTTGGTACACCCAGGTTGTATAAGTCCATGAGTTCAATGAAGGAATTCCTGTTCAGTCTTGAAAGTGGGGCAACAGTTTTGGCTTTAGCCAAAACAACAGTTAACATTCACCTGAAGGAACTGGAAAGGATTTAATGGTTCATATCTAATTTCTTTTACCCAAATTTTCTATTTTTCCCTCAACATAGGTTCTTTCTACTAGAGTTTGAAAAGATAACTGTGGGAATCCTACTGTCCAGTGAAATTTTCTCTTCTCAGTTGTAGTATTTACTTACACTTCAGGATGTCTGCATATTTTCAGGTTATGCTGCTGTAGTGCACTGTATTTGAGACTGTGACTTATATTATGACAACAAAAATATAATTTAAATGCATGAGCTATTGACTTATTTGTTAAATGATCTATCAGCAATCAAACTTGCATCAATGCTTCATAATTCATATTGACTTGTAGCTGCAGCTCAGAAAGAGCTTAGGGTGTTGGTTATCTCAGCCACAATCAATTATCCTCATCAACAGCATTCACTTCAGGTGTGTTTCAAAGCAAAGATCTTTTACTGCTTGCTCCAACCAGCTGAGAATGTTCACAGATTTCATAGAATCATAGAATCGTTTGGGTTGGAAGGGACCTTAAAGATCATATAGATCCAACCCCCTTGCATGGGCAGGGACACCTTCTACTACACCAGGTTGCTTAAAGCCTCATCCAGCCTGGTCTTGAACACTTCCAGGGGTGGGGCATCCACAACGCCTCTGGGCAGCCTGCTCCAGTGTCTCACCACCCTCATAGTAAAGAATTTCCTCCTAGTATCTAATCTAAATTTCCCCTCTTCAATTTTAATCAATTATCCCTTGTCCTTTTGCTACAAGCCCTTATAAAAAGTCCTTTCCCAGCTTTCCTGTAGACCTTTTCAGGTACTGGAAGGCCACTATAAGGTCTCCCTGGAGCCTTCTCTTCTCCAGGCTGAACAACCCCAACCCCTTTGTCCTGTCCTCATAGCAGAGGTGCTCCAGCCCTCAGATCATCTTTGTGGCCCTCCTCTGCACTCGCTCCAACAGCTCCATGTCTTTCCAGTGTTGGGGGCTCCAGAATTGGACACAGTACTCTAGGTGGGGTTTTGAAGCAATACTACTTTAAACTGCCAAAAAAATTGTTTTCCTCATGTTGTAGATGTGTCATTCAGTAAATTGCATATTCCTCTCCAGCTTTTCCATTTTGCAATAAACAAAAATCATGGTGTTTCAAGAAGAAAAATGAACTTATTTGTAAATATCTTCCCCATCACTAAATACTGAGTTGTTAACATAATGTAAATGAAAAGCTGTCTGTAAGAGATTTTTATTTCTATTTTTAAGGCTGTTTTATTCTGTTATTTTTTAAGCTATGTTGCTACAAGAGATTGTTCAGGTAAGGGTTGGTGTGTGTATGCATGCAAACCACAAAACTGCTGAAGCCTTTGCTGCCCAGAGGAATGCAGCTTTTTGTCTGAAAAACTGATGTTTTACACTAACAATGGAAATAAGGTAAAGTGGAAAAGAAGTGACAGTAAATTACCTGACAGTTATAGATTTTGTCTCCTTTCTGAACATTAACTGGTATTCTGTTTTGATCCATTTTCCTGCAAAAATAAATAGGCTAAGCATTGAATGTAGTAGTCATCCCCTTATGGAAATAAAGCCTGCATGAATAATGTATGCTAACTTGAAAACAGTATTGATACTGCTAGTGATCATGCTAATGTTATGGATGTTTGTCCTGTTTTAAAATGATACAGCAACTCATTCTCAAATGTCCCCATCTGAAGCAAGGAGATGCTATACTGCAGAAAATACGGACAGTATTTTATTAAACGTGAAGCCTCAGATAAGTTGTCTTGAGCTGTACCTTTAGCTAGCTGAGTTTTTTCAGTGACAGCATTGCATGTCATATCTTCAGGAGAGAAGGAATTTCATTAAACTGGTTAAGTGCAGCCGGGGTTTAAGCAGAAGAAACTCCAATGGTTAGAGCTGGTGTTACACCTTACTAATTCCTCGCCTTGATGTCTGTTTGCTGTCTTTATCACAGCACTTGTTCAAGTCATTTCCAGTGGAGAGCTGTGCAGATCAGGATCAGATGTTTCCAGGGCTGTGTTTTGTTAAAATAAACACATGTATCTTCATTTTTACCCTGCATTTGTGCCTGGGTGTTACAGAAAAATATGTACCAACAATATTGACTCCTGAATTGTTAGTGTCCACTATGCTGATATGTCCATGGTTTCATCCCTGGAGAAAATACATTCTCTCCCTGTGTATAGTGTTCTTCATTGTGGAAACAGGAAAAGCAAGTCAGGAAACTGCTGAAATGTCACAAATTGTCTGGTAGAAGCAATTTTGAGAACCAAAACTGCTACAGAAGCTCTCCTGAAACAGCTGCACACATAGAAAAATATTTTGAAAACCCCAAGAGACAGAGTTAGGAACTTCAGATTTGGGAGATTTTCCAATAACTAAATAAGCACCCAGCTCTTGGGGTACATACTCATGGAGTGACTGGGCTGTGAATAGACATTTGAGGGTTGGAGGGATGAGTTCCAGGTATCTGGCAGTTGCTGTGGATCATATATGTGTAAATTTTGTGGAAGGGCCCCAAGCTCTTGCTGTTAGATAACTGAACTCAACTCAGAAACTGGTTGTGTTAGTTATGAGACTGGGGAAAGGGAGGAGTTAGAAATGAGAGAAAGGATCAATCATATGTTGTATATGAAGGCTTTCTCTGAGCTGGCTGTTGATAAAGATGTAGGCAGAAAGGAGGGAACTGATGCTTTTCTTGCAAGGTCACAACAAGTTCTGTCTTACTACTTTGGTGGGAGAGCACTCCTGTACATGGGAAAGAGCCTTCACTTCTGCCAAGCCAAACTAATTTTCACTAAAAAGCACTGTTCACACCACAATCCCCATCGTTGTACAACTAATTACAGGTGAAGCTGTAGCTACAGTTATGGAAATACTTCTAACCTTTTTGCTAAATGCTCTGTTTGGTCTTCACTCATATTTCTGCTTTATACAATGCCATATGGCTTATTACTCCAAATATCCAGTCACTACTGGTAATGATAACAGCAGTGACCTCTGGCATAAAAACAAATGTCTATTAAAAAGAGGAAACACTTCAGCGGGAATAATTGCCCACTTGGAAAAACCTACCACTGGATAAAAGACACTGTAAGTTGTCTCATAACGGCAGGTTTGGCAATGTTTTTGGAACATAAGGAACAGCTGGCACCTCAGTATAGAACAAGCCATGTCAGCATATGTTGTCCACTGCTAATATTCCACTGCATTTTTTTTTTTCAAGAAAAAAAAAATAAGAAGATGGAGTCAGATGTCCCAGGAAAACCCCAACAATGTCCTCTTGGGTGTTAGGAATTTCTAAGTAGATGCAACGACTTCCTCCTGTTGCTATGAGTGAGACCAGAATTGCTGATGGCCTCAGCTTTGGCCATTGGCAAGTCTGCCTTGGACCTGGCTGGCACTGGTTCTGTCCAGTATGGGGGCAGCTCCTGGGGTTTTCTTGCAGAAGCCACCCTTACAGCCCCCCCACCTACAAACACCTTGCCATGTAAACACAGTTCAGTCTCCTCTGCCATTTAGCTACGAGATAAAGGGAAAGGACAGTCAGCACATGGTTTCTCTAGCCCAAGACATTTGCGATCTTAGAGCTGTTATCTATCACACTCCTCAGTGAGAAAAGACCTATTTTGATCCATCTCTCTGTAAACATATTTTATGACATATTTTAGAATTCCTTTGGTGAGGAGTTTAGAGATACATACTGCTTGAACTATGAGCTGCAGTGTGGTAAGAACAGTTTTCCAGCTATTTTGAGCCAAATACAGGATGGCTGGCTCATACCATCACAATACCTCAGATGTTAAATTTGTCCTTGAATAGTGGGAGAAAAAAAGAGACACAGCTATTGTGACTTTGCAACAGGTTTGAAGAAATTGAGGGGAAGCCAAGAACTACCCACTGCAACCCATGGGGTGAAATGCTTTCCCTGCCTGCAAAATGAAATGTCGTTGATGGGACGGACTCGACACACGACTCTGGCAGCTCTAGTCGCCACTCTCTGCTACGCTGGGCTCCGTCCCCACAGCTCTACCCGCTGTCAAAATGGTCCAATTGCAGTGATCACCTCAGGGTCACCAAATGTTGTTGTTGGGACGGATACGACACAGGCTTGTGTGCAAAAAGACACTTTATTATTGTTCCAAGCCCTTTTCTATCCTCTCCTATACATGTGTGTCTACATCTCATTGGTTAAGCAAAAAATCACCAGTCCACAATTGGACAACTTTTCTCTGCTGCAACTTCAATAGACTTCTTTTACATGTCCAATCTGGTGGTTTGGCAGATGTTTCACCTGGCAGTTGCTTATCTTGTTTACTCAGCTCTTCTCAAGATTCTCAGGCCTCTTCAAGGGTACGGTTATCTGCTCAAGGGCAACTTCAAACTTGCATTCCAGTCCCTCAGACCAGCAGAAGTTTCCCACAATTCCCCTTTTTTGTATTTATGTTACAAAAATTGCCCGTGCCATTCGCTGCGGAGCCCCTTGCAGCAGAGACACAAGACATGGCAACAAACATCAATAACACAACTACATTTAGGAACAAAACCAACAATCCAGTTCTTATCAAAAAAGCAACCACCTTGACAGTCCCCATCCCTTAAACAAGCTACTCATTTGAACAAAATCTACTACAGCTCTATTTTATAATATAGCATATCTAACGCTATCAATATCAATAAACAAGCCACTCAGCATAATCAATGCAGCATTGGTCTGCTTACTCAACCAACATCCCAAGTTCATGATCATAGTAAGGTTGGGTGTAAGCTGCCCAAGACTACATGGCCCAAAATTAAGTTTCAATGGAACTTCCCCCATGCTCTATCCTCACAAATTAAAAGCATCTCTACAGGCAAAGCAACTAGAACAGAGAAAAAAAAAAAAAGTGACACCTTAGAAGAAGCATAATCACACCAAACTGTAACATTTCTGTATATATACAAAGTATGTTCTGCTTTGGTTGTTGAACCATCCCTTCTTCACTTGTGTCAGTCATTCACAACGGGCCGAACACAGCGAGCAGGAACCCACTGGGGGCTGGTATCTGTGGAAACACAAGCATACCCTCTTCCCCAGGTTAATAAATCACATGGAGGTGACCACTGGCCACTATGTAGGTCTTTCACCCTAACCTTGACACCGGGGGAAACAGTGGACAATTTACGTAGTGACTCAAAGTGGCGAACCATAGGTGGCTCCTGCAAATCCTCTGCTATATTAACGAAATTCAACACATATATGGCTTTATTTAACCGGGCTTCAGGGCGTTCACCAGTCATTCCCCCTTTTTGTTTTTGAAGAACAAGTTTGAGTGTGCCATGTGCACGTTCCACAATACTCTGTCCAGTAGGAGAATGAGGGATACCAGTGACATGGGTAACCCCCCAAAGCTGTAGGAAATCTTTCACTTGGCTAGAAACATAAGCAGGACCGTTGTCGGTCTTAATCTGAGATGGAACACTACATATAGCACAAGCTCGTTGCCAATGTCTTATAACATCTTGAGCTGTTTCTCCTGTATGTGCAGTAGCTACTATGACTGAGGAAAATGTGTCAATAGACACATGCAGGTATTTGAGTTTACCAAACTCTCCAATGTGAGTGACATCAGATTGCCAAATTTGTAAAGCTTGTAGACCTCTGGGGTTTGTACCATAATACGCAGGAACATGCTGGCCCTGACAGTCAGGGCAGGCTGCAACAATGAAATGGGCCTCTGAAGTTGTCAAATGGAACTGACATTTCAAGGCACGAAAGCCTTGATGCAAAACCCGATGAGATTCAATTGCCTGTCGTTTCACATTAGGCACTGGTCCCATTGCTACAGCTGAGACCAATTGGTCTGCTCGGGCATTACCAGCTGCAAGAATCCAGGTAAATTGGTCTGGCTTTTAATATGCAAAATATAATACGGTTGTGATCTTTTTTGAATTGTCAGCCATAATAACCACAATACACCAAATAACAAAGTCTTACTTACATCCCCTAAGATTGCCTTATCCAGTCACTAGACCAGCCCTCCACATAGGCTGAATCTGTAACAATATTCACTGCACAAGTAAAGCGTTGGAATACCAAAGTAATGGCACGAAGCTCAACTATTTGAGGTGAACCTTCCTGTTGCTCAATTATATGTTGCCACTGATGACCATCATACCAGACAACAGCTGCTTTCCCGGTTTTTCCTGATCCATCTGTAAATACTGTGGGTCCTGTCACAGGCTCCCTCTGATTTAATTGTTTCTGCCCAACACAAGTCTGACTTCCTAATTTGCATAGCAGATGAGAGGGAAGATGGTACTCAATTTGTCCTGTATAGTTCAGCAATGCAGCTTGCAATGCTGAACTATTAGCTAAACACCAATCAAAATAATCCACCTGCACAGGCAATACAATTTTCTCTGGATCCCTTGCCAATAACTCTGAGCATCTCATTCAGGTCTTAATGATAATTTGTGCCAATAACTCAAATAGACCAGGAGCAGGTTTTTTTGTTGCGACAAGACAGGAAAACCCACTCCAGTACATGAAGTGGATCCTCCCACCCAGGATTCCATTGTACAGTCATTGCAAATGGTATTGTGTCATTAATTAAAACGAATACCTGTACCACAACAGTCATCTCAATTCTCCAAACATGCTTTTCCTGTATTGCCTGCTCCACCATCTCAACCGTTTGTTTTGCTTCAGGGGTCAAGGATCACGGTGCTGCCCCTTTTAATAATTCAAAAAGAGGTCTCACTTGTGATGGAGTTAAACCTAGATAAGGTCGTAACCAATTAATAACTCCCGCTAATTTCTGTACATCATTCAAGGTTTTTACCTCCATCATTAATTGGACTGCTTGTGGCTGCACAGTTTGATCAAGCACCCTCATGCCTAAATAAAAGCCATGGCTGAGTGCGTTGTACCTTTTCTGAAGCCACTACTAGGCCATATTGTTCCAGTGAAGCTCGTGTATCAGATTCCATTGCTGATAGCACTTGAGATGTTGGAGCAGCCAAAAGAATATCATCCATATAATGATAACAGTACCCTGCTGAATATTTTCCCCTGATTGGATTCAAAGCCTGAGCAACAAACCATTGACAAATAGTAGGTGAATTTTTCATTCCCTGCGGAAGCACTTTCCAGTGATACCTTCGTGTTGGTTCAGCATGATTAACGGATGGAACTGTAAAAGCAAATTTTTCCATATCATTCACATCTAATGGAATAGTACAAAACCAATCCTTTAGATCCATTACAACAATTTCCCATTGCATGGGGATCATTGTAGGTGAGGGCATTCCCGGTTGCAGGGCTCCCATTGTTGTCATCACCTCATTGATCCGGCGTAAATCTTGCAATAATCGCCATTTTCCTGACTTTTTCTTGATGACAAACACTGGAGTGTTCCAAGGGCTACGAGATGGTTCAATATGACCCGCAGCCAATTGTTCTGCTAGCAGACCTCACAGGGCTACAAGTTTCTCAGGATTGAGGGACCACTGATCTACCTAAACTGGCTTTTCCATTAACCATTTCAGAGCCATTGTCGGCCTTTTCACGCACTGCAACACAGTGACCCCTACTGAAAATCCGTAGTTATTCGAACCCCCCATTGTGAAAGACAGTCTCTTCCCCATAAATTCAGAGGGGCAACAGTCCCATAGGGTCGAACAGTAGCCTTTTGTCCTTCTGGGTTAGTGATAAGCACTGGTTTCGCTGCCATGAAACTGTTGGCAGTTCCTCCCAGGCCCACAACACCTTGGGTGGTAGAAATTAGTGGCCAGGAGGAAGGCCAATCTCGCTGAAAAATGATGGTAACATCCGCACCTGTGTCCAACAACCCAGTTACCTTTAATGATACTGGTGATGCCTGATCCATAGATAGTACACACACCATCTGCAGTCCACTGTCAGACAGTGTTTGCATCCAGAACACTCGCGGTGGCCTGGTGGATCCAAATCCTCCAGTGCCTTGAGTGACCGGCTCAGTCCTGTGAACACAACTCATAAAAGGTACAAGTTGAGCAATGCGAGTGCCTTTTTCCACCGTAACCAGTGGAGTGGGTGTTGAAACCATAGCACAGATTTGTCCCTCATAATCAGCATCAATGACTCCCACATGTACCATAATCCCTTGTATAGTAGCACTTGACCATCCAATTAATAATGCACTTAGTCCTCTTCCAATGGGTCCCCAAGCATCCAAAGGGACTTTATGTACCCTTTATGTTGTTATAGTTACTGTGTCGGTGGTGGATACATCCATGCCTGCTGACCCTCTGGTCTTTCCTGACAGCTGCTCACAAAGGCCTGGGTTTGCTGGTGGCTGAGGAATGAGTTGCGTGTTGGTTTGGTAGGCACTTGTGTCTGCGTGCGCCCCCTCGCGCTCCTCTTGCTGTTTTCCTGCAACAGAGACTGGCCATTTACTTGAAATTTAGAATTACAGTTCTTTGCAAAATGACCAATTTTTCCACATGCATGACATATGATCCTTGCTGCACCTGCTGCTCCAGTGTTTTTATTTTTATTAGGGCAAGTCATTTTAATATGCCCACTCTGGCCACAAGCATGGTATTTCGGCTCTGGTGTTTCTATAGCAGCCATGGCTGTGGCCAGGACTGTCATTTTATGTTCCACAGATCCCACCTTAGCACAAGCCTGTATCATCACATCCAGGGTTGGATCCCCTGGCAATGCCTCAATGATTTTTTGGCAGTCAGCATTTGCATTGTCTCTCGCAAGCCGAGTCACTAGCATCACTCTCAAATTACCATCAAACACCTGTCGCTCCACATCAGCTTGTAACTTTTCCACAAACTGTAAAAACGGCTCTTGCGCCCCCTGCCGGACCGTGTTACACCTCGCCCTAGGCTCAGCGAGCTCGGCGGCCCGCAACAGGGCTTCCAGACCCACAGCCTTGACTTGTTCCAAAACCAGCGGGTGCCACGTTGCCTGATGCTGTGGGTTAGAAAACTGTCCCGTCCCTGTCAAAACATCTGAACCGTTACCATAACGCGCATCATCTTGTGGAAACTGCAAATTTCGAAGTGCCTGGGCATCAGCCTTCTGCACCCATATTGATCTAAAAACAGAATACTGCACTGGTTGAAACATTATCTGTGCCAACATAGAAATATCAAAAGGGGTAATTTCCTCCAGAGTTAACAGTCTGAGTAATTGCATAGTCGCTGGAGAATTCGGACCATACTGCGCGACACATTTTTGCAAGTCCTGAATTACTTTCCAGGAATACGATTTATGCGCGTCCATTATCCCTTGTGCAGGATGCCCCCTTACAACAGGAAATGCCATTGCCGCAGAAGGATCAGCCGCGGGCTCCGTCATTGGGGTGGGTATCGCCTCGGACAACTCCCAATTCCCCTCCTGAAGAGCCTGCGCCCTCACCCTCTGCCAAAAGGCTAAAGGATTGCAAGGACGAACAGTAATACGTGCCGGAGGCAATTCCCGT
This sequence comes from Hemiprocne comata, assembly GCA_020745705.1. NCBI lineage: Eukaryota > Metazoa > Chordata > Aves > Apodiformes > Apodidae > Hemiprocne > Hemiprocne comata. The sequence goes on from CM036587.1 coordinate 90,425,208, forward strand.
GACCGAGATACATTTTTCTGAAAGTGACCCCCAGAAGGCCTTCTCGTTGGGGTCACTAGATGGCGCTGTTGCTCCTCTCTCTGGCCCGCTCAGTCTCTCCACCCCCGCCCTCATCCACCGGATCATCCCACTCACCAGGTTTTTCTTCTGGGAGAGGGGGGTATAAAGATGGGTTCACAGGATAATGCACTTCTCCTCCATTTGGGGGAGGAGGCAGTGGGGCCGATGGCTCTATTGGAGCCGAATCATCGATATAAATTAAGGGGGCCGACTCCGGCTCACTTGCCAGCTCTCTCGGTGTTTTATAAGTTCTATCACGAACTGCCACGGAGCGTCTCGTATACAGCTCATCATCAGGATCTGCTCAAAGCGGCTCCCTCCTCCGCAAGTCAGGATTCGGCGATCTCACCCCCGCGGTCTTGATTTTAGGGCGCGCTCCAGTATCTACAATCTTTTCCCCTTCTTGCGCTACGTTCCCCGCTGCTCCCCCAGCGCCCACAGTCCGCTCATTCCCATGACTCTGTTCCCCTGAAGGAGGGGGCGGCGCGGGGGATGCAGGACTCTGCGCGGTGCTGAGAGCGCGGGGAGGGGCAGTGCCCTCCGCCTGTTCTTGCTGCGTTTTAAAGTCTTTCAGAGTCTCATAAAGGAGACGCCACGTCGTTAACAGTGCTGCCGCATCTTTGCCCCCCCGCGAGGCACAATCAAACAGTTTATCACCCAATTCTTTCCAAATAGAAACATCAAAAGAAGTTATGGTAGATGCCTCATATCCTTGCTCCTTACTCCATAGCAACATTTTTCTCAATAATAGTTCCTCTAACTTAACTCCTCGTGCTTTTAAAATAATTTTCCACATACTAACAATCATAGTCTCTTCCTTACTTAATGAAGTACCCATGTTCCCAGCGGCTCACCTTCTCCTCAGGTGAGTTCTCCAATAATGCCGGCCAGCTTTGGCAGCTCTGCTCGCTGCTCTCTGCTACGCTGGGCTCCGTCCCCACAGCTCTACCTGCTGTCAAAATGGTCCAATTGTGGTGATCACGTCAGGGTCACCAAGTGTCGTTGTTGGGACGGACAAGAGACAGGCTTCTGTGCAAAAAGACACTTTATTATTGTTCCAAGCCCTTTTCTATCCTCTCCTATACATGTGTGTCTACATCTCATTGGTTAAGCAAAAATCACCAGTCCACAATTGGACAACTTTTCTCTGCTGCAACTTCAATAGACTTCTTTTACATGTCCCATCTGGTGGTTTGGCAGATGTTTCACCTGGCAGTCGCTTATCTTGTTTACTCAGCTCTTCTCAAGATTCTCAGGCATCTTCAAGGGCACGGTTATCTGCTCAAGGGCAACTTCAAACTTGCATTCCAGTCCCTCAGACCAGCCGAAGTTTCCCACAGGGAAACCTATTTGCCCAAGCCAGCAGCAGCCATCAGGTGGTGGGAGCCAGTGGGGATTCACCAAAGGTGAATCATGCCAAACCTGACTTAAGAGCTTGCTTGGCTGGTCCAGTGGGACAATGGCAGATCCTTTACCTTGTTTTTAGCAGTGTCCCACTTGCACTAGTAGCAAAGGGGTGAGGCATTGACAGGAGAAAGAGACTAAAAGGTGGGAGGACCACTGCCTTGTAATCAGCACAACAAAGCATGAGGCAGTCGGTGGTGGTCATGTGCTTCTGGTGCATAGTGGGCCAGCCTCTCATGCTGGTGGTTGTCTCAAGTAAGGGCCCTGAAGGACAGAGACTCTGCAGCCTCCCTGAGCACCCATTCCATGTCTAAGCACCCCCTTGGTGACAATCTTTTCCTTTTACCTGTTGAGTTCTCTCTCTGCCAGTGTGGGCCTGGTGCCGCTCATCCTTCCACCACAGAGCACCTCTAACAAAAGTCAGGATTAATCTTCTCTAGACCCTCCCAGTAGACAGCTGTATTCTCAAATTAGGTCCAGTCCTAAGCTCTCTCTTTGTGATGCTGACCAAAGAATCAGACTTACATGTTCAGATTAGTATGGGTTGGAATGGACCTTTAAAAATTATGTAGTTCAACCCCCCTGTTCCAAGTCCCATGCAACCTGACCTTGAATATTTCTGAGGAGAGGGCACCCACAAATTACCTGGACAATCTGCTCCAAGGGCTCCCCACCCTCATGACCACAGGCAGCTCCCTTAGCTTGCCCTCATGTGCTGTGCACTCCAGCCCCTAAACACCTCGAAGACCCTGGGCTGGGACCACACCTCACACACCAGCATCCTTCCTGGACTGAGGATACCAGGAGGGAACACAGGGATCCAGATGCAGGTACCAGAGCACCAAATGAGAGAAGAAAGCATTAGTATTGTTTTTTCTTTCCTGTTTTATTGTGGGGTTTTTAAATTGTTTATTGGCCAACCTTGAAAAGAGCTCATGAAGGAGCTAGAAGGGACCTTACTGCTGAAGGCCAGCACTTCTTCCTGCCAGAGCTGCCATTTTCTGCCTCTCTGAAAGAACCACTCTCTATTGACTTCTATTAGCTCTTCCTGATCTTCAGGTCACCTTCATGGGCTCCACACCCTCTGCTGGGTGAGCCATCCTGGAGGTTGATGCACTTCCATTGGCTCTTCTTGCTCTTCAGGTGGATCTACCTCCATGGGCTCCACACCATCAGCTACATGAGGCATGGCCATTGCTACCATGCAACCGATAGTGCCTCACCTCTGATGCCATGGTTCCTGCAGTTACCTCTCTGCTGCCCCAAAGGTGGGCAGCCACTTGCCTTTCTGCTCTTGAGACCTCTTGCTACCAAGCATCCTAGGGCCTTGAAGCTCACTGAATTACTAGCCAGCTGCCTGGGTCCTTGTATTTATAGGGCCCACAACACAAGGCACTGAGACAGCTTCTGAGATCAGGAGAACGCTGTGTTGGTGGATGAAAGTGGCCAGTTCTGGCCCTTCTGGGGGATGAGGGTTCTGTGGCCTGAAAGATGCCCTACTGTGGGAGAATGGGGAGGGTCTGGAGGGCTGAGGGGTCCTGTCTTGGGGATCACTCTCCTGTGCCATTCTACTGCCCCTTGGACACAGGGACTGCCCTCCACCTCCCCTTGCGTGCCACAGCTCCAGCCCCCTTCTCATTTGATGCCTGGAGTTCCTGGAATGAAATGGTAGAAATAGTGATCCAGAAGGGTCAGGAATCCTCGGTGAACACCCACCAACCTGGTGCCCTGCAAGTGGTGCAGGCCCTCATGCCCAAAAGTGGCCATGAGAGGGTAAAGCATCCAGACATCCCACTGGCAGGAGAGGCAGGCCCAGCCAGCCTGCACAATGTCTCCCAGCACTCCATAGAAGAGCTGCCGATTGCAAAATATTGTGTGGATTCTTCTTACCTGTCCCTTGTTCCTGGCCCAGCCCATAGAGAGGTGCCATTTCTTCTGCACAGAGTCCTGAGGGAGAGAGAAGGAAAGGCCCTGGAGTCCTTTGGGCTGCTGAGCCAGTGCAATGCAAGGAGCCTGTTGGAGGCCACAGAGGTCTGTCCCTGGAGCTTGGAAGCAGTGGGGCTCCTTTTCAGTCTGAAGTTCACCATTGCTCTGTTATTTAGTTTTAAGGCCAAACCTTCTCACTGAGGGTTTTTTTTTTCCTTTTTTTTTCTTCTAATAAAGAAAGGGGGGACATGTCCTGGGAAAGGTCTTAATATGTGTGCATTCTTAACACTTTGGTTTGGGAGTCATTACGAATTTCTAAGTAGATGCAACTACTCCCTCCCATTACTGTGGGAGTACAGACTATGGGGCCATGACTGCTGTTCACAAAATTTCCTCTGAAATAGGCATTCATTGGTGTTTTCAGGAATGCTGTGGTGCATGCTTGTCTTGCATCTTCTTCTGCAGTGGGCAGTTAAGGAAAATCTGAGAGAATGCTCACATGCGTGAGTGTAATGGACAACAACTTCCTTATCTTTTTCCTGAGCTCAATTGACAAAACTTGTATTAGAACATATAGCCTACATCCTGAAACAGGTACACTTTGCAGGTCCACAAGCTCTTCATTTCCCCACACCCATCTGGTTACACTGAACTGGTAGAGAAGCATCTCTGCAAAACAAAGGAGAAGAAGTCTGCTAGGAATCCTCTTCTGCAGCTTCCACAGGGTACAAATGCTTCATAGGATTTCTAGGCAGAGACATTCCCTGAGAACAGCTATTGAACTGTATTTTAAAAGGCTGGGTGATCAACAGTTCGTTCTTAGGGCCATCAATACTATGCAACTAACACATTTTGCTTGTTTTGATAAAGCCAGGCTGTTGATTTAAAAAAAGAAAAATGTCATATTTGTTTATCTCTGAGACACAGCAATTAAAAAATGAGACTTCTAATATTTACTCCTATGTTAGGCTGACAATTTGTTTTCAAGGTATGCCTCTGTGGAAATTGTAGTTCAGTCAGGTTTGATAGGAAAAACTTGTTTTGGCAGAATCTTGGTTTGCTTTTTAGTTTAAGTTGCAGATGACTTTGAGAATGTCAAGCTGTCATCCTAACTGCCAGTACTAATACCATTCCTTATTTATTTTTACTGATATCATAAATATTAATAGAATTTCGCATCTACATTGTGTTTTCCATTCATGAATTTCAAAGGCTTTAAAAATGTTTAAAAACTCTCTCTCTGACAGGTAAAGGATTTTAAGTGCAGATTTTGTACCCTTGATTGTTCAATGGATAACTTGAATGCTTATTTGCAGAGTGAATGTCCATGTATTTCCTGTGTAACTCCTCAAGTGCCTGGAGTTGATTAGTATCCGTATTTCTGGTAGTTACATCATTTCATCTAGAGTCACCTCAGGCAGATAAGTCCGGATTACCATGTTTAACTACTGGATTCTGGCGACCTCTTCAGTAGGAAATTATTTACCCATTCTGAGTAACCGGATTTGAATTTAAGAGATAAGAACAAGACTACCCTGTGATAGAATACAAAGAGAGAATTCTGAAGCCACTGGGTGTCACTGCTTGACTTCCTTTTGGTATAAAAAATTATACAAGGTCTGTGAGGACTAAAAATAATCTGCAACAGCTTTGAGCAGTGCTTCACTGGAAAAATACTCAATTGCTTGTTCAACAAACAGCATTTGTTATCAGTATCACAAGTTCCAGAAACTTTCTACTTTACTTGCAAAGTGGTATCTTTGAACTACCTACATTATTTAGACTGGCTTATTTTTCTGGCAGCTTTTAAAATACAGAATGCTATTTTCTAGTAAGTAATCAGGAGAGTTTTTGAATACAGTGACACTGAGGCAGGAGATGTTTATATTAACTAAAATAATTTATACTTCTTTGTTCTTTTTAACCATCTTCAGATTATCAGTTTACTAAGGCATGAGTTTTGAAAAAAGGACAGAAGTTCTGGATAAAAACAAATGAAACTTCAGAAGGGTTAAAGATATGTGGTATGTAATATTCCCATTTATAGTCTCTTATTTTTAAGTCTATACATAATTCAAAGACTGTTGGCACAGAATGGGGGCTGATCCTTCAACCTGAAAGCAAAATTTGCCATTACAGTGACAGTTTGAACTAAGCCAGACTGTAGTTACAGCTTCACCCAAATAAGTCAATGGACTGACTGGACATAATATACATGACAGAAAGGGTATACCAAGAAAAAAATTACGTAACCAATTTAAAGTGCTGTGCATCAATGCCTTATTACAGCATTGCTTCATGATCTTGGGGTACCTGAAGTCTCTGGAATGATGGCATAGGTATAACTCAGGAAAGATTCAGTAAGCCACCACCCCCTGTCCCTTATCAAGATTCTTGCTGTTCTAGATCCTTATTTTTAACTTTTTTTTAAAAAACTTCAGAATTTAAAGTTTCACTGGAATGAAACTACATCTTAAAATGCGTGTAAAAGAAAGGACTTTCTTCTCATATTTGTAGGTTTTCTAGAATTCCAGTGAATACAAAAGGCACCAGTCTCTCTCCTTGAGACTTCCAGTTTTGACTTTGTTGAAAGGATTTAGCTTCCTTATTTTTTGGGTGGGGGGTGGAGGGGGTGTGTCTGTTTTCTTCTAGCTCTTGGTAATCTTTCCCGTTTTTTTCCTGAGCCAAGTCTCATTAACAACTTTGCTCTGGGCAAGGGTCCCAAATCCTGCTGCCCTTGGACAAGAAAAAGGTCAAGGTATGCAGCAATGGAACATTTGAAATAAAAGGTCACTCTTCAGCTGGAAACTGAATTCCTTCCTGCCTGGTAAGATGGTTATAGTCTCCTAGAGCCTGTCTTTTGGTTTATTTGCCCAAGGTTTGCATTTCTGACAGAGCTGCACCCTTTTGATGTCTCCCATTTTAATTAAGCATGAACATACATGTGGACTTCATGATTATTGTCTCATTATTTACAGTTTGGAGGTGGCTGTACTGTAACTAGCAGATCTCATTCCCTCCTTGCTGGTCTGCATCAGTGGCAAACAAGTCCATTCAGTTACTGGAGCACCACAGTGAAGTGCTGTTGCTAAAACAATTTTAAAACTGGGGAATTAAGTTTTCTGCCCCTCCTTGATTCACAGTTAAAGGCAATGTGTTAACTCTTCTGCTCCATATCCTAACTGAAAGGAAGCAGTCTTTCTAATCACTCTGGAAAAGTGACCTGTGGTTTCTCTGGCTCCCCTTTCATTTCAGTTTCCTCTTGTACACATCACTTATTTCAGTGGCTGTTGTGCCCCGGTTCCAGACATCTTTTAGATTCTGCCCTGAACAGGTAAAAACATGGATATCGCATCTGGCTGACCAGAAAGGGATCAGAAGTAAAATCATTGTAGAGTATAACTAGACTTAAACACTACTTAGAATATAAATTGCTTTTTTAAATTGAACTTGAAAACCGCATATAACCAAGCTAAACTGTACAGAACCTTACCTACATTTTCTCCAAAGAGCATCTGGATCTGGGAATGTGATTAAAATCAAGAGTTCAGCTGAATCAGGGCAGGTATTGCTGTGGGCGGGTACCTTGTAACTACATATCAAAGAGAAAAACTATTTCAACATGAAGCAACACCAGCTGGTAAGTTGTATGGACAACAAACATCAGGTAAGCCTCTGAACTCTAGCACATAAACTAGGGAGGGGAAAAAGGGCTAAGGTTAGCAGAAAGCACATGATCAACGTATTTTTTTAGACAATCACAGAATGTGCACAGATGCTGGACATACCTCTATAAAGGACAAAGGAAAAGGTAAGTGCCAAGCTTTCTATGGTGAAATATGAATCAGAGAACCCCCCAGAAAAAGAAATGCCCATAATAGCTATGAACTGAGGACTGAAAAACCTACTCCTTCCAATTTGGCTTTCTGCCATTAAATAACTAAATATTGCTAAGTATATATCACAAACTAATTAGAAGAACATCTGTTAAGAAAGGCAGATCCACTGTCATAAAGGTGTAGGTTGAGCACAAACATACTTGAAATTACTCTTTCAAGTGTTGGAGCACCAATAAATAAAGTAAACATAAAGAGGATACATTCTTTTGAGTATGTAATAAATGACTACTTCACCGTGGTTCTAAAAATCTAAGTTTTTCAAATGTCATCAGTACACAACTTTTAAGGGAGATTTCTTTCAATGAACTTATCACAAAGAAGGAAACAGACATTTTATTTTCAAAGAAAATTTTAAAGTTGCAGCAATCTTTCTTTGGGAATGCAAAGAATGCAAATCAAGAACATGGAGATGTCTTGAAAAACACTAAGGAAACCATCCACCTTAAATGCTTTCTTTCAGGTTAGGGTTTTTTACACTAGCATATATTTAAAGAACAGTATTCTGAAGAACAGATGCCTCAAAGAGCTAGAGATCAGTATATGAAGCAGAACATAACTTATAGTAAAAACTTTCAATCTTGATAGAAAGAATTGCCAGTGAAAGAATTCACAATCTTACTAATATTTGAGGTTAATGATTATAATTTGGATGTTTATCTAACTCTACCACCTATGGTCTTGCTTCTTGATATTGTTGAATTTGCAAAACAGAAGGACACTCTGAGTTACCACTTTCATGTTCCACACTTCAGCTTTGATCGATTTACTCCATGTTCTTCAGATATTTGACCACCTGAATTTGTTAGTACAGAGCAATTTACCAACTCATAAAGCATCTCCCTCTTTTTCTCTCAAAATCCTCTCTTCAACTTCTTCAACTGTGGACTTCAAAACTGAATACAAGATTTCTGCCATGGTCACAATGAAATGTCATACAGAGACAGTGTAACCTTTCCTCACCTTCTCTGTGTTCCTGTGGTCTTTCAAGGTCTTCCTTTTCCCTTTTATCACATTCATCCTCAGTGAATACTTCAAGGTTTGTGAAGAGTTCTCAGGCATTTCAATGTTGACAAAATTACTTGAGGAAAGGAAAAATACTTTGACGTTAAACCCTAAAATTCTTTATTAGCTTTTATAGTAATTAAAAAAGTTGTCACTGATTACAATATAAATAATTACATGTTTACAAAATTTATGGAATCCCTTAAGATACTCAAACAATCTAACACACCTTCTCAATAAAACAATTTATTTCAGAACTACAAGTTCACAAAGCAAGAGCCACTCCAAGACTGAGCCAACTGAATTTGTTCTTCTTTTTAACTGATGAATCAGGAAGAAAAACGAAGGATTCTTGATTCTTTTCAATAGAAATACAGGATGAAAATGAGTTAAAGACTGGCTCATTGAAAACAGAAGTATGCATAAACAGTGAGAAAGTATTGCCATCGGAGCAAAATGCTGAAACAATTGAAGACTGGGAAGTCTGTGTTAGCCGAACATAAGTCACAGTACAAATACACAGTAGCCTGACCCTCCAATGAAAAGAGGCACATGAACCAACATTTGAATGTGGGGAAGAAACAGGAATAAAAGTGTGCTCTCAGCCAACTGCAGTGGAGGTGACTAAGAGCAACTGAATTGTTTGGGGTAGAAAGATTTATAAGGGGAATTTTAGCTGCAGCCGTAATTGGAAAAGGGAAGTATTTATGGGATGACAGTGCAAACAGAGCAAATATGATTGCTTACAAAGTAGCAAATGTGAACAATATGTGCCTTCCCCCTTAGAACATGAAAAGCACCATCCTTGTCTGAATTTCAAATCGGTCAGTCAGTCAGCTCAGACTCCTAAATCTTTGTTAGCCCGTTTTCCCTTCTAGGTTCCATTTCTTTAAGGCATTTAAATACATGCCTACTTTTAAGCACTGAAAAGCTGCTGTTGAAGGCAATCTGAATTCCAAATTAGTCATATATATTTTAGTACTCTGCCAAACAGGAGCTTTGAATAACTGTATCAAAGAGTTGGATATTTTATTCCCTTTACATTGATTAACCCAAGATGAGTGTATGTCTCAAAGCTACTGCAGTGGCTGGTCCATTTGTCTTACCAACTATTGACCACCCTGTGTTCTTTAGGGATGGCAGCTTGGAATAGTATGACATCAGGATGAGTGATTTATTTTATCATTTTTCTGATTTGTGGAAGCCACAGTCTCTTACAGTCTCTTAGATTAAGACCCAGGATTTGATAAAAGCTCTACTGTGGTGGCTCCTAGTATTTATGGTGCAATAGATCAAGAAGGGTTACAGTTGCCATCATGTTACCTAATGCATTTTTCCTTTTGACTTCGAAATATATTATCTTGCTTGATACAGATGGAAAGGCCTGACTTGGTAAAGGCTACTGTATAATGCCATAGCTAATGGCATATTGATAATTATTCATAAAAATCAAGAATGGAAATGCAGTGCTCAGGAAAGGTGAATGCTTGAAATCTCTGCACACTGAAGTCCTTTACCCTCTTCCTTGGGACAGTTATTTCTGCAGCTATGGGATAAGGCCAAGTGAACTTTATCCAACAGCCTCTCTACCATCCGTCCTCCCAGACACAGCCAGGGCATCTTGACAAGCAGAAGGTTAGTTCTGTTTTTTCCACTTTCAGTCCCTGACCTTTTGTTGAGACTGCAACCAATTAAAGTCAACTGGGATTTTTTTTTCGTGTGAAAGCTGTCTGCAAAGCTGGAGACTGGAACCAGCAATTCCTCACATTAAATAGAGGACACTACAAAGGGTCCGTAAGCAGGAAAATTTTCTAACACTGAGAGTCAACATATTTTTTAACTCCTTAGATACCAAGCAGCTTTAAGAGAACTTTCCTTTTCCACATTCTATTTCAGTCCAGGCTAGCGCACAATTTTTTCACTGCAAGTTTGCAGAGAACACCAAACTGAGTGGTGGGGTTGACACTCCTGAGGGACAAGATGGCATCAAGAGGGACCTGGACAAGCTTGAGACATGGGCCTGTGTGAACTTCATGAAGTTCAACAAGGCCAAGTGCAAGGTCCTGCAGTTGAGTTCAGGCAACCCCAGGTATCAATACAGGCTGGGGGATCAAGGTATTGAGAGCAGCCCTTCAGAGAAGGACTTCGGGGTATTGGTGGATAAAAATTGGATGTGAGCTGGCAATGTGCACTTGCGGCCTGGAAAGCCAACTGTACCCTGGGCTGCATCGAAATCAATGTGGCCAGCAGGCCAAGGGAGGTGATTCTGCCCCTCTACTCTGCTCTTGTGAGACCCCACCTGGAGTTCTGCGTCCAGTTCTGGAGTCCTCAGCACAAGACATGCACCTGTTGCAGCAGGTCCAGAGGAGGGCCACAAAAAGTGATCAGAGGGATGGAACACCCCTCCTATGAAGAAATGCTGAACAAGTTTGGGTTGTTCAGCCTGGACGAGGGAAGGCTGCAGGGAGACCTTATTGTGGTCTTTCAATACGTAAAGGGGGTCTGTAAGAAAGATGGGGATAAACTTTTTAGCAGGGCCTGTAGTGATAGGATGATGTGTAATGCCTTTGAACTTTTTAAAAGAGGGCAGATGTACACTAGATATAAGGAAGACATGTTTTACAATGAAGGTGGTGAAACACTAGAACAGGTGCCCAGAGAGGTGGTAGAAGCCCCATCCCTGGAACCGTTAGAAGTCAGACTGGACAGGGCTCTGAGCAACCTGATCTAGCTAAAGATGTCCCTGATCACTGCAGGTTAATCTAGATTTTTCTTCTTAGGTTTTGTATAAGTATTCTTTCCTCCTTTTAAGCATAATTGTCTCAAGTCCCAAATTAATTTTTTCTGCCCATCCCAATAAAGATACAAGGATCAGTCCTTATGTTTTATTTTATAAGCATTCAGATGATACTCCCTCTGTCTCCTGCAGAAACCATAGTCCTGTCAGACTTCCCTTCTGAGAAGTGGTGGTATGAATTTGAATCATATATACTACCTGCTGTGCTTAGTGCATCTCCAAAGTTAATGACTGCTATTTTTGCCTAATTGCTTTCTGCTTGTATACTGTGGGGAAAGAGTTGCAAAGTGATTTTAAACATTTAAAGAAGGCAGAATATTATTTCATACAGTTATTTTACCTACTAGAATATCTGCATTTTCATTACATCTGAAGACTTCCAAACCTTGTTTGATCTTGTTTTAAAACAGAACAAGCTATTAGCAGATCAAATTTTACTTTCAAGAAAAAATTAGCAAGTTCTGGGCAACTGCTTCCCAAGCAAAGGTTAAAGTCAATGCACTAGAAATAAAGAGCTCTGAGCAGCAGGGAGGAAAATAGGGAAAAGGTAAGCTACAATGAGGAGAAAACATTAAAAAGCAATGTATGACACAGAAGGAAAGGAGAGAGAATAGGAAACAACATATATAAATTGGGGAGTGGCTATGTAATGAAAGGATTAGTTTGCATTGGGGAGAAGACAGATCAGAAAGCAAAAGGGACCGGTAAAATTACAAAAGATGCTGAGTGAACAGGAGAGTGTGAAAATACTAGGCAGCAAAATAGGGAAGATAGATGATAGAAAAAGGAGACTTCAGGAGACAGCTAATAATGGAGAGTGAAAAGCGAAGTTAGAAGTAACATAATACACCCAGGGAAAAAAACTGCCAAGTGGGAGATACTAGATCTGAGGGGCAAATAGTCTCTTCATCCCTAGGAAAAGGGCAACTTTTGCCACACGCTAGTGGTAGTAGCAATGATAGAAGCTGCTGATATGGAAGATTAATGCAAGACTCACTTTTTGGTTTTGGTTTTAATATGGCATATGCTTGCTATGTTCCCTTGCAATTTCTACCAGGTTATGAGCTTTGTATTACTCACTTTTCCGTATTTCTAACCCCTGATTTTAGGTTAGTATTCTTCTTCAAGAAGCTTCAGGCACTGATGTTTCAATTTAATAATTCTCCTTAGATTAAGGAATTGTGATTCCCTTCCACAGCAATACAGTCTTGATCCAGCCCAAACCAACACCTATTCTTATTACGTTTCACTAGACAGAAGAATCAGACTATCTAGACTGCTGAATTGAAGTTGCTGCCACTTTCCTTTACACTGAATTGCAGTCACCTTCAGTTCTTTTAATTTCTAGAGAAAGTTCTTCTCTACACGCAGGAAGGCCCTTTTAAGATCAGATACTCCTGAAACTTTTCATCAGCAAGAATCCCACTCTGGACCCATGGCTTTGGAACCAACCTAAGGAGCTGGGGACGATCCTTGGCTCTTTCTTGATTCCACCCACTTTCTGTTCAGCATGGCCATTTGTTTACCTAAGTCCTTGAACAGATTATATGCCATTTACATACCTGTTCTCATCAGATCAAGGAACAAAATGTACCTCCTGACTGCACTAGGGAGGTATTAGTCTGCATTACTGAAACCACTTTAACATTGTCCAAGGTAGTCAACATTCTGGTAACAGCAGCTAAGATTTCCACTCACTGTTCCCTGTATAAACATCAGAATGTGTCACCTGAAGGACACAAATGCGTCACTGACAGCCACCTTACATTGGGCACGTATCCCTCATACGTCCAGGATGCTTTGTGCTGATCCACAGTGAAAGGAATGCCAGAATGGGCATCTGGACTCAGCTGTTTCCATTTTTCTGCACCAGGCTTTAGACTACAGCAGGTGGAAGAAACACCTGGAAAACTTCTGGAGTGTCTTTTAATAAACGATTCCACAAAGGCTCAGCTGCACAGACCATCTCTGGCTGCTAAATTCCCTTCACTTGCAATTTATATAAAGGATTAGCAGCTGCCAAATATGCATAAGACAACTGCAACAGGTGATGAGCCTTTCATTTTTTGCAAGGAAGTCCATATCAGTATGTTCCTGGGATAAAGACTCTCCACAATTCACTTCTAATACTAGAACAAGTCATGTGGATTACGTCCGAGATCAGCATTAACTTTCTGAGTGCTATTTAGCATTTGAAGAACGTAAATATGCTGAAACCTCTCCTTTCTAGGGCTGGATTGCATATTTTAGTCCCTGCTTTCTTACGCACTCTGTTGGAATATGCTAATACCTTGATTAACGAGCTTTGAGATTCTGTTGCTGATAGTCTGCAGTTTGCTTGAAATCTCACAGGTATGAAAGGCCAAGCTGAAGCTGAACTATGTCTCTTCACAGGACTTACAAATTGAGTGCCAGTGAAATTCTTCACTGGTTACACAATTATATGAAGGATTTAGTTGAACGTGTTTTGTATCAACTATAACTTTTTCTCACAGAGCTTTTACAATTACTTTTACTAAATTATTTATATTCCAGTTGAATTCAGTAGCTCAGTGAGAATCAAGTCCTGTGAAGAGCTAGTTCTAGCTTTTAAAGGCCAGGCAAAGATAAACAGCAAGAGGGGCAGTGGCGCATACAGCTTTGCTCTCCAGTTTTTACTGTCCCCTGGAGCAATCAATACGATGTTTAGCTGTCACACAGCAGAGGCTGCAGTGCTGTGCAGCGCCCCCACCCCCCATTTGCATCACTGCTGCTGCTCTGTGCTCATAGCTGGCTCTCATTTGTCGGTCAGGTACATCACTGTCAGTGTGGAGTGGCTACATGGAAATATCTGATAATGTTGCCATAACAGGAGCATCAGGCCTGTGATTTGCAATAAGGAGCTTGCAATCATAATAAACTACTAGGCATTTTGTAGTTTAACCTTGCTGAAACTGAATCATAAATACATCATTTGCTGCTGTAACAACACTGACAGGACTTAAACCAAATTACTTGGTCCCACTTTATGTATGCTTATGTCTGTATATATATGCACATATGTACAAATATTTAATCTAAAAAATGGTGTCTCATGAGCATGGTTACTTACTAATAAGTACTAAATTGCTGCAGATATGGTATTTTTGCCTCTAATTGTAGATGTAGTAAAAATGATGACTGTCTTCATTTACTGAGATGCCGACTGCATGTAACACTGATTGATCTACAAAGCATTTTGTGAAGGACAGCAGATCTGTTCCTCTTAACCACTTGGGAAAGCAATTATACTAATTATTTTTTTCTTTTTTTAAGCAGCAAGGAAGGAGAAAGAAAATGCAGAATTACCCTAGGCATACAGACACTGCAACATAATAGGTGGGGAACAACTGAAATACTTTGAAAACCAACCAGTGTAGAAAATCATTCTGCTGTCTGTCAGTATGAATATCCAAGGTCAAACTCAGAACCCTGGATTCTCTTTCCCTACCTCAGATCTTGATGTTGCAGACCTTAATACTATCACTTAAAGGTGCTCTGGAGCACATTTCTCTCCAGTTACTCAGAAAGTGCTTGCTCTTACAACATTTAATTGCTTATCCTAATAACATACCTCTGTGAGGTACTTCATGGCATAGTTGGAAAAATATGGCAAAGGTCACAGAGGAAGTTTGAGCTGAGCCTTCCTACTACTGTCCTCCAGTTCCTTCTGCCATCACTTGCTGTTCCTCCCTTCATCAAGCACAGCCACCAAGGCTCTGGGGTTTTCAAACATTTCCTCCTCAGTCAGTTTTTTATGACAGAGTATCTTTTCTGAGCTGAAAACATTCAATACATTCAGTGTAAATTCACAAATACTTTTAGAATATCTCAGCTATATTTTCCAGATAATTTACTATTTGTATGGAAATGTTTGACAGCCTCTATTTGTGAAAACATAATATTCAATGAATAATTTACATAACCATTCACATTCATATTTGAGGAACAAATATTTCTCTTGGTAAATGTATGGGTCATAAACATGAGTTTGAAAACAAAGCTGGAATTTTTAGAGAACGTTCTTGATATCTAAACTCTATTCATTTCAGTGACAAGAAAATCTCTCTGGTATGTAAGCATATTCAACTTAGCACAACAGTGACTTTTGTTTACAACGCTTCTGCAGTTAACATGTTTGTTTTACCTTTAATGTGTTATTCCTGAAATACTGCGACGAAATACCAGAATGCAATTAATGTTCTCCACAAATTCTGTTATAATACTTTCAGTTGTACACTCAAACATAATATTTAGAAACTGGAAAGTAGCAGTTTCCTTACAACCGACTCTAGTCTCTTTAATAAGCACTTACAGAACATCAAAGACAGAGGAATATGAACAATAGCATCAAATACGTTGTAGTGCAGATGTTTTGTAGTGGATGCTTCACTTTCCCTTTGCCGTGGGCACATCCTCATCTACTTGCAATCATGTAACATTCCAATAGCAACTACAGCTATTACTTAATGGATAAATTCATACTGTGCAAACATACATATGAACTCTGTAGATATTCTTGCTTGTCTCCTGGTCTTCCGTGTCATCTGCTGTAAATGTGGTGTTGTGTTGCTGTTCAGCTGAATTTATACAGTTATCAGTGGTATCTTAGTGTATTGGCAGTAGACTGAAGGTATGGAAAATGAACAAAGGCTTTCTGAATTAATGGACTAGGTCCTCAGTCCAGCTGCTTCGATTTATGCTAGCTTAAGTCCTATTTCAGTATCATCAGTGTATTCATTTATTCAATCAATCAATCAATCAATCAATCTTTATTGCTGCAACTTTTGTTGCAGCAACTAAATAAAAGCACAATCCATATACTCACTGCACTTATGTGAGCCTCTGAATGCAGGTGGTGTCCTGTTAATAGTCCGTAGATAACCATCCAAAATTCAAAGTCTGTGCTTATTCTTAAAAAAAGGAAAAAAAGAGAAAGAAATACAATGCCTGTGGTATAGATTTTGAAAACAACCCTTGGTATCATTACCATTGTGACAGCAGGATGAATATTTTAGAAGTGAACTTTTGAGCTCAGTCAAGTTTCAGAAACATTTGGATCTATCATTATTTGAGGGTTGGTTTTCCTGTAAGTGGCTAATTAGTGAAGATCAATGTTTGTAAATGGGTGCTCTTCCCTTGTGCATCCCTAAATACAGGTTTTATTAATGTGAAGACCGTAACCCTTTGTGAAAAATTTCCCCTTGTGGGGGTAGTTATGATGCAACGAACAAAAGGTGACATTTAAAGGAGGTTCAGGTTAGAAGAGAAAGAAAATTAATTTTGAAACGCAAGTGTTTGAAAGAGCAGAACCATATAAAACAACAGAAGGCAGGCTAATGCAGTGAAGCTGTTGCACTGAATATAGACCTTGCTACCATTACCTATGAGTGTAAATGAAAATGGCAAGTAGTGCCTGCTTAAACAGTAAAATAAGTGGTTAGCAGCTTTCACAGGGAGAATAAACAGCTGAAATTATTCTAACTCATCTTTAGAACAACAAAGCTCTGTTTGATGTAGAAAATAGATAAACTACCACCTTTTCACTCTCTTTGATCATTTAAGATGAGAGGCTCAATCCTCTAATTTCAGATTGCATAATTCAAGATGAATAGAGTAAAACATATACATACATACATCTGTATTATACTATGCATAGTACTTTACTACATAGCATTCTATTTGAAAGCAAACTGTAGTCTTTAAAACTATAGTAATTACATAATTTTAATACACTTGCACACACATATATGCACATATGCACACATATGTAAGGAGTAATGTGGACACATCTGGGCATGCAGAGTAAGTATACAGCTTGTCTGTCAATTCCTGTTAAAAATGTCAAAGTTACTGTAAATGAAGCAATCAAGAGGATGGCAAGTTCAAAGTAATGAAGTAATAAAGTATACTTTCAATTCTATACTTAACAGTGTGGATGGGGCACAAGGATTTCCTAAACTAAATGCCTTTCTGCAGTAACGGAGCAAGTGTAGGATTATGCTGTGTCACATACCAGTCCTTAACTGATGTTTCAGCCCCTTTGTGCACAGAACAATCCTCACCCACCAAGCTCCATCTTAATCCATTTGGTCTTAGGCAATAGCTGATGATTTATCTCTATGGGTTAGAACTTTGCAAGAGATGGGTAATAGTGAGGGTACTGGTTTTAAGATCCTGACTTAGTACTAATCTAAAGGCAGAAGAGTTCAAGGAGAAGTTGTCCAGCATACTCTCAAAACAAAGGAGCTCTAACTTGCTACCACTCTAAAATGATGGTATTTACAAGTATTTATCACTTTAAAAAATCTTCTAGTGCTTTAATTTATAAAGCAGCCATTTCACATTCTTTCCCCCAGTGAAGTAAACTCTGCAGGGGAGACGCTTTTACCACTGTCCTACTGTTTCCACAGAGTTGCCACAGGTCACTTCTACCACACAAAGCTCCATGTTTACTAGTTCCCTGATCCACCAGGTCCATAGGGGAGCTGCCTGTTTTGTTTGTTGGTGTTAAGTACTGGCTACACAGCACTGCCATCCTGTCCAGCCTCCTGACACAAGGGTCAGTGAACCTGCAAGAATGGACACCTTTGTGTTGCTATGACCTTGAAATCACCTTCTTCACAAGTTGGATTAAGGTATGTGGACGAGAAAAAGTTGGTTACAAAATCCGAATAGGGACATTATAGTTGCAAAATACTTAGCTAAAACACAGATAAGAGCAATATTGCATCTAGTTGTGTCAAGATCTAATCCAGTAGGTCTCTCCCTCCTTTTCTAAAGAGGTCTTGTTCCTCAAGTTCTGCAGAAAGTAACTGGATATTTGTGTTTTCTGGCTATTGCCTATTCTGTCATTCTGTAATTACTAATGTTCCTCTTGAATGTCTTCATGCTGTATTGTTTTATTAGTAAATCATTAGCCTACAGAGGGATAAATGTGCTTTCTCAATTGTTGAAGCAATGTTTGTCAAGAGTTTGAACCCTATACACACCTTAAGTATATGTTCCTCATATACTGGTAGCCCACACTTTACACAACACACCTCAGCCTGATTAATACACGTAGCTTTGCCGACTCTTTGCCGGCTTGAGAGCAATCATTCAACTTTGATGTGATAATGGACTTGTGGAGACTGACCTTCAGCCATGCCTTGAAAAACACCTGGACGAACCACATGCAGACACTGCAGCTGAAAAAACAACAAATACAAAAAGGATTTTAAAGCAGTTGACAAAGAGGTACATGCAGATCTGTCAGCTCTTGCAGATTTGGCATGGTTACACGACTGACACTTGTGAAAAACTGCCTCCCTAGCTTTCTGCCCTGGAGCGGGGATATATCTGCGCCCTTGTCTTGTACGTGGCTACCAAAGTTAGACATCCTTGCTCTTCAGTATGTGGCCAGACCATCTAATGAGATGCAACAAAATGTGACTGTTGTGGTTATCTTGTGTTTTGTGTTGTGCTTCCCTGTCTTTATGTTCAGCACTGAGGAACTTATCTTGGTATACCTTTCAACACATTTTCTCAAGGCCAATATAGGTTGGTTTTGATCAAATCCCTATGAAAAAATAACTTTGTGGTTATACAATTACATTTAAAAATATTTTTAAAATTTGGCTAGCATTACACAGAAAGAAATGCAGAAAATTACAATCTGGGAGACCAGTGTCAGTTAAGAATAGAGATTTTTTTCCTTAGCCTGGAGAGTTAGGATACTTCATTGAGCACCAGCTTAAGCAAGCACTTGGATTTGTTTTTTTTTTTTTTTTTTTTTGTTTGTTTGAAATACAGAGCAGCATTAGCAAAATAACACAGAGTGTATCTGTGACCTCTTACCTTACTTGTCAACTCAGTATACTGGTCAAGTGATCTCATGAGAAACAAAGATTCAAAGAGTGAAGGATTTCCTAAGAGATAGAAGACCCTCTCATCTTTCCATATGAGTTAGCTATGTCCCACAATGTCTTACTGCCTGCTCAATGCTGTAGCTGAATCCAGCCCTGGATTTCAAGCACATTTTGGTAGAGAAAGGGATTTTCCCAGTGTTGGGGTGTCTCCCATAATTTGGATAAGAGTTTTAATCTCTGAACTACTGAAATAAAGGGATTTCTTTCCTCAGTTTTTCAAATCAGATTTCAAATGACCTTCTACCACATGTGGGAATGGGAGACACTGAATTCAAGCTGAAATTTTGGTGACTAAAATGGGTAAATGTGGTATACAAATTTTGGTGACTAAAATGGGTAAAAATCAAGTCTATTATGATCTGATACCTTTGAACAAATTCACTGTCCGAAGTTAGTGCCAACACAGGGAAAGGGAAAAGGAAAAATGTACCAGCCAAACTCCACATTTTTTTAGTATCCACAAAATCAAATAAATTAGACCAAATATGTTAGAGGTATTACTTGGTATCCAGATGACCAGTCTGAAAGAAAAGCCTGAACTACATTTCTATCGTCTGCTGATCACACTGACCATTTTGACAGGTCTACAGAATGTCTAATTCAGTCCAACAAAGAAAAAATTTGGCTTCCATGGAGAAGTAAATTGGTCGCAATCTAGGGTAGACCTCAGCAGTGGAAATCAGTCCAGTTTAATCAGTTGGCATTAAAAATCTCTAATTCAAACTGGAACTGAATTCTTAGCAATACCTGCCTTTCTCTTCAGACTTTTTGTAACACCTAGGCTATGAACTTTTTCTGGTAGCTGGGAGTTCAAATCAAAGTTTTACTGATTCAAAGTCTGGGGACTCCAGTCCCCTTCTTCACTGTATCCAAAGCTAACACATCGTTTCCTTTGTATACAATTGCCTAAAGCAGTAAGAAAGGGGAGATGTTATGGAACGATAACAATTTCTAATGCACCCTATGCAGCTCACAATCTTCCTACAAACCAGTAAGAATGCACACTATTAAAATCAATCTCAAATTAGCAAATATCTCTAAATGGCTGTTCCTCTCCCTCATCCACAGGCCATGTAACCAAGGACACATGTATCTCTCAGCTTCATGTCTTCTTCCCATCTCTAGACTCTTTTTAACCTCATGTCCTAGACCTTTCTCATCTCCTTCCCCCAATGAAGGCATGACCCATTCCTTTGTACACAAGAGCCACTCCCTGTTACCAGTCACACTGCATTTACTAATTAGCCACTGCATTTATTAACACCTGCTCTGTGCCTGCAGCATCAAAGACACATCAGTGCTTAACTTCTCTGAACTCAGTGACTGCTTGCTAGGTGACTAAATGGTCACTGTGGATGCCAAGTGCCCCATTAAAAAAATCTCATAATCCAAATAACCACTGTTTTTACCTCACCCTTTCTGAAATATTCCTGCCCTCAGGTGGGGCTACCTTGTCACATTCAGTTAAACTCCAAGTTCTACAGCAGGACTTTAAAAACCATCTGAACAGCAAACCAGAAAAAAACCAGCACGTTTACAAATTCTCCCTGGCTCTTGGTTTACAGACAGAACTGAGGAGTTCATATGTCCATGTCGCCAGCAGGGACTAAGGACTCTTGCTAAGGAGTTTTCTCACATATAACTGTCTCTTAGCTGACCTTACGCCCCTTTACATCAGTGGTGGCCAAGTCAGGTCTGTGCCCTTCTTTCACTAAGCTATGCCAAGCTGCCCACCAGTAGCTGCAGACAGGTTTTGCTTTTCTGGGTTTAACTCTTGTTCTTTTTCTAGATTAAAACCTTGGAGAAAAATATAATTATTTTCCATAGGTACTCACAAATTTTGAAAGGTTCTGGAAAGTAGTATTTTGAATACCTTCTCATGACAGTTATTATTGACACAGTACTGAATATCTCTGACAATACCAAACTAAACACACTATTTTCTGAAAATACAGGCAAGAAGTGTTCAAGTATACAAATGCTTATTCAGTTTATTTTTTTTCTGGCATTTCCTGGCATTTTACCTTTAAGGCAGTTGTGAGTAAATCTGCCATAGATTGCATCTATATTAATCTTTCCTACATGATCATTTTGGTCCAGTGATCCTGGTGAATTATGGACACACATCTCTGGAGCATTCAAAATGAACCTTTTCTAGGAAGACCTTCTTTAACTACACGGATATCTAAAAGCTTTTCACTCTGACTAGGTAGTTCCAAGTAGAAATTTTCTTTACTGCAGTTTAGCTGAGCTATGGAATGAAGTATAAAACACACAGTGCACTGGACACCTCACTTCTAACTGCGTATATATATCCCAAAATCTGTCTTATTCACTTATATAAAATGCATGCACAGATACTGTTTTTCATTACAGTATTTTTTTTTTATATTGGTACAAGTTAAGTATGAACTCTTTTCCTTTAACATCTTAAAAAAAAAAATTAAAGTCATAATTTTACAGTGTTTTTTATATTGTCTAACATTCTACGTAGATTACACTTTCGCAGTGTGAAACTGACATTGAATTAACTGGGAGATTTCTGGGGAGGGCTTTTGACAAACCTTATTCAGAACCCAATTATCTCACACCTAGACACTAAAAACTAACACAGTGTAACAATAACTATTCATGACTATACTTTAAATATGAAAAACTATTCACAAACTACTTCTGATCTTGTAGGGTCTTAAATTTTGAGAACTGCTGATTTGCAGAACTAATCATGTGAGTAATACAATAATCTCTCATGGAGAACAAATATAATAAAATAATGATTTAATGTAACTGAATCACCTCGAGTCTCATGACCAAATAAAACTCTTGAGTACAGAACAAAGAGGGACAGTGACAAGGGGTGAACCTTAGGTTGGAGAAAAATGAATCAGAGAAGTCAGAAAAAACACAGTAAAATTATTAACTGCATCAGGCCTAATAAAAGATAATGATATGGACATTTACTGTTTGTTGTAAAAAGTAATGAAAAAAGTGATGAAAAAGGGAAAAATGAGACAGCTTCAGGTAGCCTTGAAATATTTTCTCAACAATCTGGTTAAGACAGGCTTTCAGTTTTTTGAAACAAATCCTGTGAACTTCAGATAGCAATACTAAGGGGCTAATGAGCTGAATCCCTGGACTACAGAGCATGTTATGAAACTACAGCATTGGAATAGGTGGGCACGGTGGAGGGCCTCCATGTCCCATCCAGAAGGCTCTGTCAAAAATGCAAAAGAGTAGTGATGGCAAGGTATTAGCATAATTCATGTTTTGTGGTCTGCTAAGAATTCAAATGTTGGTTTATTTAGGCTTCTAAGTGAGAATATTTTCTTTTGCAGCTTTCACAGGAGAGCAAAAATCTGAATAGAAAAAGACATCTAACTTTTTTAGAGAGGTTATTCTACCAAACTATGAAATTTGACACAGTCTGCATAACTGAACATAGTTCCATTGACTTCTGTGAACCTATAAAAAACTTACAGAAGATAAGGACCATGCATTCACTAATCATTGGAAAAAAAGGAGTCAACTGTTTAATTTAATTTACAGAAGCCTGAGAAAACTATAGCAAAATTAAGTCATAATTAACAGAGATACAGTTAACTATGTAGCAACATTTTTCTACTAGAAAAGCAACACAGAAGACAAATGTCCTCAGCTGGATGCAGTATTTCTGGGTAACAATGTTACAGAGTTTTTAATTTACAGATTATATTTTGGGTGATTAATATTGTCAAAAAGATAAATAATCTGCCTCAATATAAATATAGATTTAGAAATTTGTACTTAAGGGTTTTACCCAGTAGTTGTATATCATTGTCAAACATTGTGAAAACTCAGTGACTAAAGGCAACAACTTCTGCCACGGAGCAGCACAGTGCTGACTAATGTACAGTTCACTTACAGGCACATGATTATTTTTTATTTTAAAATTAAGCCTCTGCCTCTTCTGTGTTACTGTGTTCCGCAATCTTAAAGATAAAAATAAAAGGTCTCTACTCTCCCTTCTGCTGCTTCAAACTTCAGCTGCTCTGCTTTCAAATGATTGCCATGACTAGTATTTCCAGACAGAAGGAATCTGGGACTGTGCTATACCAATGTGCACTGGTATTGACTACTTATCTCCCTATTTGAGTCACTTCACCTCAAGTATTGTCTCTCATTTTTCTCAGAGGTCTGAAGAACGCAATGCAAGCTGCTGCTTTAATTTGTACCAGAGGCTATGATTCAGAGAAGCACTTTGATATGTTCTTCAGTATTTTGGTGAGCAGGTCCAGGTCACGAAGGGACTGAGGACAGGGAAGTTTCTTCTGCTGCAGCAGAGCAGCTAACCAGCTCCACACTGTTCAGCCTCATCATACCATGCTGGGCAGGGCAGGCTATAGTGAAAACCTGATTCTCTTTCTTCCATTCACAAATGAAGACATTAGGTATAAAGAAACTAGATCCTAGAGCCCCAAAGCAATGGATGCCTGTTCTAACTGAAATCTGTGGGAGCTGGACACCTAAAAACGATTTAGAGTATGTAGGCTCAGTGACTTGCTGAGATTATTTTGAAAAACTGGGACAGAGCAGGAACCATACATTTAGTACCCTTGGATTGCTTTTCATCTTAATTTTTACTGCTTTGGGGGGACTTTTGGTTTTGCCTACTAGCAGCTGGAAAACAGGACAGCTCCTTAGTGTGGGGTACTTTACTCCATTCATCTTGTCTGTGTCTGAGAGCAAAGATCCCTCATTTATATTCCTTAAAACCTACATGACTACCAGCTTCTCTGCTTAGTAACAGGCAGAAAAGTTGAGTAACTTGAATCTGCTTAAAGCAGTCTCCTCACTGACCCTTTCTGCTCAAAATGTTAGCATTGCAGGTTGAGTCTGCAAGTAACTTACTTTTTATGCTGTTATCAGCTGTGAATTACATGCAGTCTCAACCCTCTCTGACAACATGCTTAAATGTTTTTTAAGCTTCAGGCCTGTAAGACTACATGTGTAGCCAGTCACTAGAGGCACTAGGGACAGAGCAGGCTATTTCAATCCCCACACAAAAGCAGCAGTAATTCTGTGCTGGCTTGCCTGCTGTCTGCTGCCTTCAAGCTTAGTAGTTCGCATCAGTCCCTAGCTACTTTCACTCATGGTCCAGGAATATCTGCTGACCAAATAACCTCCTAGTCAGCCCCTGGAGAAATTTAGCACCCTGAAAAAATTCAGCAAAGGCCTGATACATGTGAATCATGAGTAAATGTCTTAACTCAGTGTAAAATTTTGAACCAAACCATATTTCTGTTTTAATGAAACACAAACAGCAAACCTTTCCCTTTTCACTCAATCCAACATATGTAGCATTATTAAAACACTTAAAAATACAGCTGAAAGTGACCTTGCAAAAAAGGTGAGTTTAAAGAACTGTGATTGAAAAAAAAAATATTTTTTTTAATAGTATGATTGACAGTAGAATATGTGCAGATTTCCAAGGAGTATCTGCCAGTATAGGAGACACAATGTCAGGATTTCCTGCTGTGTTTCTCTGGTGAGCAGCATTCTGGCAGCTGGGGACTGCAGAAGGAACACATCCTTGCTTAAACTGCCACCGTGGAAGCCCATTATCTTCCTTTTTGTTAATATGGAATTGACTGCCAGGATTGTATCATCAGGTGCTAACTTAGTGAACCTCATTGATTCTACTCTTCTGGAAGGGAATTAATCTAAATCAGATAACATACCACGGAGTATTCACTGAGATGCTATCCAAATTTAAGTGCAATTTAATATAGGGGAATATTAAGATCATCCAATTTTGAGCAACTAGACTTGAAATAGGCTTCTCCCAGAGGTGATTCAGTGGAGAGAAAAGATTTTGGTACTAGGAAGTGTGTCTCTCCACTGAGTAAAACAAACATTTTAGGGAGATGACCTGGTTAAGCTCCATGTGTCAACTGAATAGCTTAATTTGTTCAACCTTCCCCTCCAGAATTATAGGCTATGCCTCAAAGCAGTGGGCTATTAATTACAACAGACTGATTATCTGTCTTTGCAAACTGCATGACGGATGATTACATAGTATTATTTTCTACAGCAAACAATGTTACGTATCATTCAGCTTCTTATTTGCTTAGTTGTCTGCAAAAGTTTCTTTTCTAGATTCACTTCAAATGGGATTAAGCTGATGGGAGTTTTATTGCTTGCTTTCTGTTATATGCAGCAACAGTGATGTGAGTGGTTGCTCAATTCTTCTAGAGAGCTTAGTTATAAATGGCAAAATGGGCTCTGTAAAATCCAGCTGGTTTTAAATTTTCTCACAATAAATCATGTCTTTAGGTTAAGGGCTTCTGATCTCTTACAAGAGCAACTGTAGAAAACACACAGGCACATTAGTAATATTTAACTTACATCTACTCCATAGATTTTGGCCAGTCATGAGCTGGGGGAAAAGTGCAGGTGAAAGGCTGTTTCCTGTCAACCATATGTTAATTCCTAGTCATGTACTCAAATAAAACCCTACTGTACAACGTGATTTCTCACGTCCCAAAATATGTGTATGCGTGGCTACAGAGCTCCCAGAGATGCCAGACCTGTGTTTGCATCATCTGGTGCTGTCTGTGCAAGGTCATTAGAGCCCACAAAATTGGTGTCAATGACTCCTGACATTCTTGCAGCCAGACAGGACCATGCCTCATAGACACATTGCTCCCTGCCCTATTGTGTGATACTGAAGACCCTGGAGCCATGCTCTGCCAGCTGGGCTCTCACAGGCACACTGCTGCCGAGTTTAAAGTGGCCATTAGTTCCAGGCAGGATGGTATTTTCAGGGAAAGCAATATTGATGGATTTTCTCTCTGACAATGCCTTAATATTTTAGGGACGAGCAGATGAGATGTTAAGCCTACACTTCTTGACAGGGTCAATGCAGTGGAAATAATACAACTCTGTAAGCAGCCACATCATGTACAGGTCTGTGGTGCTAATGAGTTAGATTCTCTTCTCTGGTGCAAGTGGCCTCACAGCCTTCTGCTGAACAATGTATCTGAGGTCTGCATAGCCTATAAGACATTAAAGTTCATACCCTGTCAGACATTATTCCTGCCATATATAAACCAAGCCTGCAATTCCCATGCAAGAAAAAAGCTTTATGAATAAAAAATTATTCTCAGCTCCATTATAGTTTGTGAATTATTGACCATGTTGGAAAACACTGAGCAATTTTGACCTGTATCAAGTGCAAAAGAGGAACCATGGGTAAACAGAGTTCTCAGAAAAATTCAAACACCTGATTTGGATACAGAATTTGCTATGAAAGCATCAAAAAAATGCCAACCAAAAAAACCCAAAACAAAACTTTTTTTTTTTTTTCCTTTGGAAGGGCTGCATTGTTCTAAAACATGAAACGTCAAGAGGCACTATTCTGTGTCCATTTTCAGTACTGTGCAAGGTGATAAACAGAGCATCTGATAGACAGATAGTTAAGAAAATAAATCAGAAACCCTAACAAAAGCCTTGAGTGCCAGTGCCAATCAGTGCAGTGAAGAGACAAGAAATCTGACATTTGGCTGTGGGGGATCTCTGACCACAAAAAAATGCTATCATGTGTCATCCTCCAACTAAATGGCCTTAAAGGCCAGCTAAGAGGGAGAAAAAAATTATTAGATAAAGTGCAAAAGGAGGTAAACAAACTGTTTTTTGAGACACTTTCATATGTATTGTACCTTCAGCACAGTCCCAGGCGATAACTCTTTAATGGCTTCAGCTTCTAAAATCTGCTTTTTGAAGTATGGTAGACAAACTATGAATAGAGTCCAAAAATGTTTATAATACTGTGCACTATAGCATTTTCTTCCACAGTTCCTGTCAGAGAACTTTAAATTTTGCCAAGTTGTTTTTTTCACACAGTGCCGTAGTCCCCCTTCTAGCTTATCTCAAGGAAATTCTAAATTGGACCTCAGAGAAAAAAACTGCATGACAGCTACTGAAACTCCTGCAAGGGGGCAGACACCAACACTCCCTCCCCATCCCCACCCCCCTGAGAACAAAAAAACCCAAGGTAAGTCTGAACCATGAGCTATCTTAATGACGTGGCTGGGAAAGTACCCATTTCTTTATCTACTACAGCTGAATTTTTAGAACTAGATTGTACAACTGAAACTATATTTGCAACCATCTAACTCTTCTTTGTAAATTAAGAATGCACGTTTGTAAATTCAAACAGACTTTGGAATCCGGGTACCTGCAAACACCTGGTATTTTTGTGAACATGAAATACAATGAGCATGTGAACTGTGTGAAAGGTAGGAGTTTAATGGTACTCATCCAGTTGTGACACTGTGTCTCAGGCTGTTCACTGGTGACAGCTTACAGGCCAGGAGCATAACAACCCACAACAAAGCACTGAGGCATAAAAACCTGCTTCCTTCATATAGATGGAAAGAAAAACAAACTGTTTTCTGATCTGGATCTGGGGAATTTTGCCTTTGTAGCAATTACATTTCCAGTGTAAACCCAAACAGAATATTTTATTTCCTACTTGTCTTAGGAGTCTTCCTCACTCTAAAAAGGTAGCCAAACCCAGAAAATTAGCTGACTTTCTGAGCTATGTTAAGTTAACCTTTATCTTTCTTCCTAAGTGAGGAGAAGAATAACCCACTGTCTCTTAGTCCCTGCTTGAAATTTCTGAGTAACGGAATGGGTAAGTAAATACCTATTTCTAGAATAAGAGGATGAGTATTCTTCCATAGTGAAGCTCAGGAGAAAAGAGTTGCCACCAAGCAGTTACAAGGAAGCCACCTCCCCAGTCACTTACCCCAAGAACTGTATCTGCCAATCAGCTGAACACAGCTTAGTTGCTCCAGTGAGTCCCATTGTTAAATTATTACATTCAATCAATTTTTGTTCTGAAGAAAAAACTGACACAAGTCCTTGCCCAGGTAAAGAGATTATCCATCTGATCTTCAGCCTGTTATCTTGCTAGCTTGGTTTAGTGTTCTACTTATATCATTACCACTACCTAGTCCTGTGCTGAATTAAGTACTTTCTAGCTAGCAAACTCATAGTGAATAAAAACATTCATTATATGCCTCATCATAGGAGCTGGCTGCCATCATGCCCAAGAAGGCATACGTAGGCATCACAAAACTCACTGCTGACACTTGAGTCTCAGATTTGCTAGGATCTTTGCACTTTTTTTAAAATACTATCTCCACTGGGTATCCAGATGCTTTTCCAGATGCCACACAAAAGCCCATCTTCCGTGGTTCTCTTCTCCTCCCATCTCCTCTAAGCATCTTCTTTTTGCTACTGTTAGAACATGGACACTTGGCTATCTTCATTTGATGTCCACATATCAGCCCTTAGATAATCTATCATAAGGAAATCCACATTGTCTAAAGTAAGATCCTTGTCCAAGTACTCTGCTGTCCTTTCTGCTCATTGTCTAGTCCCTGGCATGCAAACAATATTCTCATTCAAAACATCTTATTTCTCAGAATCCCACAGCCTCACTGTTTTTTTGGAAAGAGTAAGGAAAGGAGAAAGAAAGGAAAAAAGAGAAAAGAGAGAAAAAAGAAAAAAGAGAAAAAAGGAAAAAGAAAAAAGAAATAAAAGAAAAAAAGAAAAAAGAAAAAAGAAAAAAGCAAAAAGCAAAAAGAAAAAAGAAAGAAAAAAAGCAAAAAGAAAAGGGATTGATTGGGCAAGTGAGAAACTCAGACATTTCTCTCTCATTTCTACTTCTGTTTTCAATACTGATTAAAGAAAAAGGTGGGTATCAGTGCTTAGTTCCTTTAGATTACAGAGTTTTCCCCAAAAATGAACCACTTTTTAGATTTGCTCTAATGTACACATGTCCTTGCATTATACAATCCTGATAGAGCTCTTACTCAGTGATATACAAATTCAAATTACCTGAGTGGTTTAAATCTTTAAAAGTCTTTAGCTGTGAGAAAGGATTGTTGTTTCTTAAGTATTTAAAGTGTTCTAATACGTTAAAATCACCCTACTTTATTTACACAGTTCCACTGTGGATGCCTTCGCACATCAATGGAAGACATGCAGTTTAACACTTGCAGTAGTTTTACATTCCTCAGAGTAGGCTGCAAAATATCAAGCTGCTGTTGACAACTTGCCAAAATGTGTTTCTGGTTCCTTTTCCTTTTTTTCTTTTTAGGGACTGGGAGATGTTTTTTACTTTTTGAGGGGTCTCTTGTCAACTTTCTTAAGGAGCTTGGAGTGAAACTATAAGCCATGAAATGCCTGGCTACGAAAAAATATGTTTATCAAGACTTAACAGCTGGGTACATTGAAAGATGCTACAATCTGTTCCCCATTTATCATTTGTGGTTAAGTATGACTTAAAGCTGAGCTGCTTTTAATTGGTTTTGGATCAGGCACTATTATTTATTCATTACATCACAGGAGTCTTCAGGATCTCCAATTCTGGAACTTTATCCTGATGTGTGAGAAGCCACCCACACAAACCAGAAGAAAGTCTCTTTGTGAGTGAAACTACTTAACACAGGATAACTTCTGAGTTATCTGAAAATCTTAGATGTTATTTCCAAAGTCCTACACAGAGTTGTTTCAAGTTAAAGTACAAGAACTAGTAGGAACTATAAAACTAGTAGGAACTAAAAATAATCCTGCCAATCTTCTAAAAGGAAAAAAAGTAATCTGTATGACTACCTACACGAACGTACATACATATATGCTGTGATTCCAGGATCCACCTTACTAGGCTTGCAACAATGAAGAGGTATTTACATGCAAAATGTATCAAAAATCAGCAATATGCTGATGAAAATACTCTACAGAAGCTTGAGAAAGTTATTCTTTTATTGTTTATGTTTTATGTTACAAAGAAAGGGAACTGAAACCCAACAAGGCAAGGGAAAAAAGGAGCCCTGTCCATTAAGACCCTTGTGCTACTGCCTGAATTACAGGACCTTCCAGGTGGCTACACCCCACCTGTGGTGAATAGATGGAAGGTCCTAATATGCAGGGATCCTGAATTAAGGCAGTGACATGATCTCAAATTGTGCACTGAAACTGTTTTATGATAGTATCCTGCAAAGAATAAACACCACACTGTGGTGTTTCCTTTGGCTGTACATATATACTATAGACATAACATTTCATTCAGGAATTCTGGATAACAGTTACCAGCTTAATTGTTGTTCTTGTTTACATGGGTAATTTCCTTACTTTGCTTAGAAGGTTTGAAAAACTTAGTCTAGAGCCCAAAATGCCCTGTAATATCATTCCAGGTCTGTCAAGGGAAACCTTTAATGAAGTAGAAGTGTCAAGTATCACCCTCTTTCATCTAACAGTTTAATATTCAGAATGAATATTACAGGCAAATGGATTAGCTTTCCTTGATGTTTATGAAGTTGCTGTAAAAGCAGATGGATAATCACTATAACAACTTAGCACATCCAGAGAGAGTCATAGAAAAGCATTCTATGATCAGGACCATGACCTTGAGAGCCCTCACTTTCAATTGCCTAGGCAGTATTTTTCATCTGTTATAATCAGGCAAATTTGCTGCATGCCAGTAAACCTAGTTGGACTATCCCAAAACACCGTATGTGTCAGAGTGGGCAAATGTAAGAAAGGTCATGCATCTCAATTTACAATATTTTATTACATTTTCCCCCATGGCATCTCATATATTCTTGTATTTCAAACTTAGTACACTCAAATAATGAAACAGCAAGCGGATGTTATGTATCTCGAATTTATTAAGACACTGTCTCTCAAAACTTCTTCCTAGACTGAGACAAACAGGCTAGGCAAGGGGATAAGGTGGACTGAGAGCTGCCCAACCTGCCAGGCTCAGAAGACTGTGATCATAGAATCATAGGGGTTGGAAGGGAACTCTGAAGATCACTGAGTCCAACCCCCCTGCTGCAGCAGGAACACCTAGGGCAGATCACACAGGAACACATCCAGACAGGTCTTGAAAGTCTCCAGAGAAGGAGACTCCACAACCTCTTTAGCAGCCTGTTCTAGTGCTCCGTCACCCTCACAGTAAAGAAGTTTTTCCTCATGTTGAGGTGGAACTTCCTGTGTTGTACCTTGGTGCCATTTCCCCTCGTCCTATCACAGGGCACCACTGAAAAGAGACTGGCCCATTCTTGACATTCACCCTTCAGGTATTTGTAGACATTAATAAGGTCCCCTCTTAGTCTTCTCTTCTCAAGACTAAACAGCCCCAAGTCTCTTAGCCTTTCTTTGTATGACAGATTTTCCAGTCCCCTTAATCATCCTTGTAGCTCACTGATCAGTGGCATGAACTCCAGCTGGAGATTTGTATAACACTGCACCCCAGCAGCAGCATTGCTGGGGCCAGTACTGTTAAACAGTATCATCCACTACCTGAATGATGGGACAGATTGCACCTTTGGCAGGATCGCAGAGGATACGAAACTGAGAGCAATGGCTGACACTGCACAGTTGTGTGGCCAG
The DNA here is from genome assembly GCA_020745705.1 of Hemiprocne comata. Taxonomy (NCBI): domain Eukaryota; kingdom Metazoa; phylum Chordata; class Aves; order Apodiformes; family Apodidae; genus Hemiprocne; species Hemiprocne comata. Next base: position 90,456,668 of record CM036587.1, read on the forward strand.
TGAGAGGGACTGACAGAAGCCCCATGAATTTTGACAAAAGAAAATGCCGAGTCCTACAAATCAGGAAGAACAGCTTCACACTACAGTACAGGCTTAGGCTGAGTGACTGAAAAGCAACTTGGCAGTAAGAGGACCTGGGTGTCCAGGTGGACATGAAGTTGAACATAAGCCAGGAATTCACCCTCACAGGAAAGAAGCTCAATGGTATCCTGGCCTGAAATAGGAAAAGTTTTGCCAGTAGGCCAAGGGAAGTGATTCTCTTCAGCATGGGTGAGCCATGCCTGGAGTCCAGGTCCAGTACACGGAAAATTTGAATGTGCTGGAGTAAGTTAGCAAAGGACCACAGAGATGATTAGGGAATTAAACATGGGTCATATGAGATGCTGAGAGAGCTGGGACCTGATGGAGGGATCAGTAAAAGATGGATTTAGACATTTGGTGGTGCCCAGTGACAGGAAAAAAGGAACAATAGGCACAAAATGAATTATGAAAATTCCACTTAAACATAAGGAAAGAACCTAAGCACTCCTTTCATGCTCCTCTCATGATGGGAATCATTATATAACTTTGTAACATGATCAGAAATTAAAAAAAACGGTATCACACTATTATCAAGTAAGAATTTTTGAAAGAAAGAAAATAAGGAATGAGGTCCAGCACAACATTCCAACAGCTTGTATGTGCATCCCTCCTCTCAGGAAAGTGCTGTTTCCAGTTCCCAAGGGAGCAGACAGGTACATTCTTCTTTCAAACTTGAGGTTCAGAGCATGAAACTTTATCATAATAGGACTACCAGCGAGAAACTCGACGTGTCTCACTGGCCTAACTCAACTACTCTGCAGATCATATGAACATGTGATGAGCAGGTTCCATGAAAATCTCGAAGGACTGTATTTTCTCAGAATTACTGGTGTTTTATAATATTCAGCTGAGGTGAAAGTATTAATGAAGTATGTACTGCACTCATTGTATTGCCTCTAGTAGACTATGAGGCTTCATGAATTGGCACATATTAGTAAACATGGAACACGTCAACTTGAGCTTTCACTTTGACTTGAAATTCAAGGATCACTGCCATCTTTAAAAAGAAGGTCTCCAGAAACAGTCATTTTTTTTATGACCTCACTGACACCTGCATAGAGTCACATATGTGGATTTAGCCCTTTACTATAGCATTGTATTACTCTAACCCTCCCCTGTTGATTTAGGCTATGCTCTTTTCACCCTATTACATGTATGACTGGAGCAGACTTAGAGCCTTACAGTTAATTATTAATACTTACTAACGAAGATCAATGTCGCGGACCGAGATAGGTAAAGCCGCCACCCACACCCCCACCTCAGGGGATCGAGGGCTGAAGACCACTCCCCGTCACACTCACAAACAACGCTTAGGAATCAATAGATTTATTAAAGGCACTGAGGGTTTGGCAAGTCTGATATCAACTAACGCACAAGGACTATCTACATATCCATATCTCACAATCAACATTTTTTTTACAGTGGGAGCTTTATTAAAAATCAGTCTGAAAGAACGTACAAAGATCAAAAAATACACCCCTGAACAGCCACATCATTATATTCATGACCTTTAGAAGCTTCCGAAAAACACTGAAAGTTTTATTTCCCTTTTACTGGTCGAAAAATAACATTAAAAAGCTTAATTTTCTTTCTCAAGGTCACACATTTAAAGTCACTGGCAGAGCAGCAATTGTAGGGTAGAAAAGCCAAGGTACTGACTGCTAGCAACCATAAGACTGGCACTAGTGCCCCAGGTCCAAGCAGTGCCTGCCTACTCCTGGGATAAATATAGCAGGTTGTTTCTTCCCTTTTTCCCCTGAAGAACGAAATGATTTGCAATTTCCGCTGGCTTCTTTGAATTCGGTTTGCTGCAGCTTCGGTGGCTGAAAACGAACCAACAGCAGGTGGCAGCAGTTTGTCACGCTTCCAACCTCTTCAGAGTTTGGAAACAAGAATCTCTGGCCACTTAAAAGTCTTTTTGCCTCCTGCATTTGTTCTGCATTTCTGCGGAATAGAGTTCTGACTGTCTCGGAAAGGGTGTCTTCTAGACTTCAAAGAAAGCCTGGTACTGGGCGACTCTTGGTGATGTTGGGTGTGTCCAGGGGCCAGTCCTGAATACACACTGCTGGTCTCACTGGAAGACTGCCTGTCTGGATGCAGAGAACAGTGATGTTCTAGGAAGCTTGGGTGCAATGAGAAAAAAAGGGGCTGATCATTTTCTGTCAATCTCTGTAGTACTACAGGAGTACCTTGAATTACATATGATCAGCAGAATGACTTATGCAGACTTCTAAAGCAAGACTAAAAAGCACTTAAATATTCTTTATGAAATGAACCTATTAATTGCAGTGTTTAAGCACTACATTTTGCTACATCACAATACATGCCAGTAATGTATTTGTTGTTTATTTCCCATTAACATGCATGGTTTCTTCCTTCTTAACTTGCGTTTTATAATACAAGCAATGTCTCAAGGATATGTAAAAGCAAATTGTTTTGCACTGAAATGGCTGTGTTTTTCATTTGCTAGCTACAGTGATTGTATGCAAGAATGCTGTTAAAACCTTAGTACACATTATTAAGCACTAAAAGACTTATGATAGTTCTACAAGCACAAAGCTGTGGACTAATGGAATGATGCATGGTAAAATGCAAGAACCAGGGGAAACAACAAAAGGAATTCCACATTTGCAAGCAAGCTGAGCTGTGTGAAATTTCTCAAGATGAATTCAGCAGGGTAAGGAGCAATTATGCACTTGCTGCAAGTTCTGCTGCTCAGCAGAAGCAGCTGGTTCTAAGAACACTAGTAAAAGCTCACATTCATGTCCTTACTAGGGGGAAAAAAGCAACAAAACTCTTAAATGCATACATATTATGGATACTATGTAGAAAAGCAGCACAGGTAAAAACTATAAATTAATAGAAGCTAGAAAAATGTATAACGTTTATAATTTAATCCACAGAATGCTTACAGCTCCACTCAAGAAAAAAGATTCTAGGAACATGTAAAATCAGTTTCTTCTTGCACATTGATAGCAAATAATGCCACCCTTTTCTGCTTCGTATGGGCAATTTAAAAGCAGCATCTTCCCACAGTCACGTTGAACAACTGAATTGGGATGTACTTCCTACAAGCATTTTTAATGAAATGCAACATGCCTTGCTAGACAGGGATCCTCTCTGCCAGTAAACCAATATTCTATTCCTGTTTATTCCAAAAAATTCCAGCATGACTTTGCTCACATTCGTTTACATCTCTTGATTTGTCTTTCCTCTCTCCATAGATAAGGCCAGGGATTTCCATCTCCAGTTCAAAGTACTCAAGCTGAGAGAGAGCAAATGCTCTCCAATACTCAAGCAAAAATGAACTTGTGCTGATCAAAAGGCTTGGAGAAGAGTGGCTGGAAAGCTGCCTGGCAGAAAAGGACCTTGGTGTATTGACTGACAGTCAGCTAAATATGAGCCAGCAATGTGCCCAGGTGGCCAAGAAGGCCAACGACATTCTGGCTTGTATCAGAAACTGTGTGTCTAGCAGGACTAGGGAAGTCATCCTGCCTCTGTACTCGGCACTGGTGAGGCCCCACCTTGAGTATTGTGTTCAGTTTTGGGCACCTCAATACAAAAAGGACATTGAGGTAATGGAGCTGGTCCAAAGAAGTGCAACAAAGCTAGTGAGGGGTTTGGAAAACATCCCCTATGAGGAATGACTGAGGGAGCTGGGGCTGTTTAGTCTGGCAAAGAGGAGGCTGACGGGGAGACCTTTTCCCTCTGTACAAATACCTGAAAGGAGGTTGTAGTGAGGGTGGGGTTGGTCTCTTCTCACTGGTGACTGATGACAGGACAAGAGGAAATGGGCTCAAGTTGTGTCAGGGGAGATTTAGGTTGGATATCAGGAAAAACTTCTTTACAGAAAGGGTTGTTAGGCACTGGAATAGGCTCCCCAGGAAGGTGGTTGAGTCACGATCTCTGAATGTGTTCAAAAGTCATCTGGATGTGGTGCTTGGGGACATGGTTTAGCGGTGGGTCATCAGAAATAGGGTAACAGGGTTAGGATAAGGTTGGATTCAATGATTTTCCAACCTGAACAATTCTATGATTCTATGATTCTTCTTCTTCCTGGAACACTAAGGGGTTGAAGAATGCAAGCATTTGCTATTTTGGTATTTTCTAATGCTAACAACCATTGTCTACACTCTCCAGAAACTGGCTCATCAAGCCATAATGCCAAGCTGAATCTTTAGTGTAGTCTGCAACAGCAGAACCAGAGATGTTGGAGCTCTTTTCTAAATTCCAAATGTCGAAGTTGAAAGAGACACTGCAGCTTTCCAGCAGCTCACATGCAATTAAGTCCCAGGAGACAGGGAGGCACCACTTTCCCTTTTTTCTGACTTCCTTGTTCCTCGTGTGTCTTGATGGAGGAGATAGGCTACTGTAATGGTGGAAATTTGAAGCCATACAAAACCATTTGTATAGAAGTGAGTTTGGCCCATTTCACAGTACATGAGAAAGTGATACCCTGAAGCTTCTGTTTTTATCTGTTATATAGAAGAAAAAGATGGAAAGGATTAGTTTCATTAGTCTCATTGGACCTAAATTTGCATGCTGTATTTAGCAGTGTTTGACCCAGAACAACATTTTAGTTAGCAATTTGAACCCCATTTTTTTCCATTCTTGTGTCTCTAGAGTATTTCCCGAATTGTTGTTCTCACTCAAAACCTACTAGTCAGCAAAATGTTAAAATAATTGTATTGAGCTATATAAAATAATTGCCTTATTTCAGCTACCTACATGATACTCCTGTAATGAGACTCTAATAATCAGCTCTTGGAAAAGTAAGACCAGGCAGCTGTAATGCTCTGCACATGGACTAAATCAGTGTTATTAATACATCCATAACTGTATCTGTTAATACCCATTAGCCATAAAGTTGCAGGATCTGGCTTGTGTATCCCTCTCACTTTACATCATTATGCTGACACAATCAAATTGGCAGCTCAGAATAATTAAAACTAGAATTAAGAACTAGAGAATATCAACTTTCTCCAGCACTGAGAATGAAGTAGAAACTATTACTGAAAGATCTTTTTTAAGAATGTGTTCCACAAGACTGCAAAATAAACCCGACTACAAAATAGGCCCAGTAAATACTTGAGTATCACATCTAGTAGCATACAGTATAAATAATTTGCCTAGCTGACCATTGCTTTAACCATCCTTATTTCCTTTACTATGCTGTACACATGGCAGGAGTTGCTGTACCCTGTAGAGAATCTTCGCAGATGAGAATGGGTAGGTCCTGGAAAATACTCTCTCTGTTGGCTAGGACAGGCTTGATGGTTTGACTTTAGTCTCAGGGCAGGGAATTGTCTGAACGCTATCTTAACAATTTCCCAGTGTTTTGGTTTGAGCCAGGGTGAAGCTCTTGGCTTATTTTTTTTTTCTTTCAGTGAACTTTTTATCAGCACCAGTGGACTGACAATAACCAAGGTCACTTCTGAGTGTCTGCAGCCTCCCCCCCTATGGGGGAGCAGATTAGACCGAAGGCAGGATCAGCAAATCAGAATATTCCCTTCTCATAATATTTTCTCTATTTAGCTTTCAGTATAGGTTAAGACATCATGGAAGTCAAGTCTTTCATTTCCTTTTTCTCTCACTTTTCTGCTTACTGTCGCTTCTATCGCCCTCTCTTTGTCTCTCTCTCTCTCTTTTTTCCCATTTTTATTTCCCAGCCGACACCCGAGGGCCCCGTCCGTGCGCCCGGACACTCCCCCCTTCAGCTGGGAGTCACCAGGGAGAAGAGTTGATGTGAGAGTCGCTGGGGGAGGAGGGAGGGGATCGGGTGTTGCACACCCCTTTACAAACATAGATATATTCCCTTATGACTAATAATTAAAGCAATCTGTTTCACTTTTCAACCCAGAAAGCCTCTCTTTCTCATTTTTCTCCCTCTTTCCCTACCTTAGGGGAGGGGGGGGTGAATTGAGAGCGTTATTGTTATTGGTTTGACTGCCAACTCGGTGCCAAACTGTGACACCCAGTATTACCAGCTCTTGTGTCATATACATTTGTGTTTTCCTAGGAGAAGATGCTTTTTCTTCGGGTCAGTGTAGGACTGGGAGAGCAGCTGTACTTCCGTTAAAACTCTGTCCCTCAAGGTTGTGAACCAGCAGAGAACTCCCATACATGTGCTTGCTGTCTTTTTTTTTCTAGTAGGCTATGACTTACTTTTAGGAATAAGTTAATGTAGTCCCTACAGTATTTGGCACAAGCCAGCATCTATAGAGAATAGAATTTGATCTACCAGAGCTGCTACTGTTTTGACACATTATATGCATGACATGTCAGGAGTAGATTTTAATATGTAGCTCACAAGCTGATTATGATTTTAGGTTTTAACATTTGATTGAACCAATCCAAGCATTCTTTGCACAGTTTTAAATCAATGGAAGTAAAAGCAAGTTCATAGGCATTAAAGCTATTCTTTTTATAGTCTGACTTTGAGGGAGAGATGCAGAGATTACAAACTCCAGGGATAACATATATCTTCCAAAGTCTGAAAGAATTACATTTTGCAGAAAGGAGGACAATTGGCAATTATTTAGGGTTGCTTTGGGACACTTACCTTGAACATAATGTGTCCAGCTTAATTTGAATTGTCTTAAGTACTGTTCTCCTAGCTATTATTAAAACTTAAAATTGCTTTAATCAGCCTTTACTGAAAAAACAATGCAAACATTAATTTTCTTGGGGTTTAGACTCAGTGTCTTTTTAATTACAGCATGAAGTACTTTCCTGAATTTGAGAAGAGGAAGTTTACTTTCTTAAGGCTAGACTTGAAGCATATTAAACTTAATGTGTATGTTTACATCAAGCCTGTAAGGATTTAAATCTGTTCTTCAATAACCATGTGGTTACATTAAAACTAGATCCCAAACTGGTTACTGAGCTGCAAAAGTTATTTGCTTGAACTAGGTTCTGAAAACATTGCAAACCAAGTAACTGAAACATTAATGAACTAAAACTTCCTTATGATCACTGGCAGTTCAGGAAAAGGCAATGTTCTCAGCAGCACAGCTCTTAGCTCCACCTGATCTCAGACAGATGCTGCACTGGTGGGATGGGGAAAAAAAAAAAGGAAGCCATTGCCAAAAGCAGAGCTGGCACTTAGAGCCAAGTGATGAAATGCCTTTGAAGAACTGCCATTTAAAGCAACTATACTCTCAGCTGAGGATTAGTTTATTCTGTACTTCTGACTTCCTCAGCCTTCCTGCTCTATAACCCAGCTGTCATGCAGCTGACAACAGGCCCATTAACTCCACCAAATGATGGCTTTCCTATTTTCAAACACAGTAGGCTCCTACGTATTCAGCCTCTGCTATCAACAGCCTAGTGTCAACTTTCATCAGCTGCTTTAAGCCACTCAGCTCAGTACCCAGTAATTTACTGGGTTAAATACATCACTGTTTTTCACCACACTCCCTACTCCTTACCTGAAACCTAGCCAAGAGTCTCACTGATCTTTTATGCGCACATTGGTAAAACATACCCTGTCCAGGAAGTATTTACACACGTTTGTTTGTCATACAAGAACTCCTTAAACCAACTTTGCACAGGTAACTTCTAAAAACAGGACCAATTTGTGGGAAGTGTTACATTTCGAAGTTTTCTGTCTCATACTTGGCTTAAACTCTGTTTTCAACTGTATTTCAAAGCATTTGTGCTGTGTTACTTTCCAGCGTGTTGTGATAGCTTAACAGATTCCTACCTCTCTAACTTAAAGGTGAATGTACGTTGTTTGCTCTGAAGATGGAGCTAAAGATTTTTGCAAAGTTAGAAGGAACTAAACACAGATAAAGAGAACAGATTAAAATTTTGTAGGGTTTTTTCCCCCCTTGTAAAGGACTGATAAATAAGCCAGGTTTTCCTGACTGCAGCTTATAGAGTTGGACATCTGCAGCTCATTAGTCTTCTGTAACTGTCATTCAAATAAATTAATTGAAAGAATTAGGTGCTTTCTAAAAGAGGGACAAAAGAAAAACAAATTAAACTTTAACATTTCCTTTCAAGGGTATTTCCCAGTATTTTAGGACTCCTAAGTTTTCCTTTTGAAAGATAATTGCAAAATACCTTGCTTATATTTGATCCAAGAAATTCTCTCCAGATTTTATCAATTTAAAGACTGCTGGGATTTTGTTTTATTCTTTCTTTGCTGGATATTGGGACAGAGATTTGGACAGTATTCTGTAAAGACAGTAGAAGATGATGATGTACTGGAGTTTATATAAAAGCATCCAGAAACTCCATAGCCTGCTGACCCTACTGTCATGGTAAGGAGGACTAGACAATATGAGAAGGAAAGAGTTCAGTTTGCCCAGCTGACTATAAACTGAGCATTATCCTTTAATTGCCTAACTCTCTAGTTGTACCTGATGTGCTTTTGTTTAGAGTCTGTAAGTAAGCACTAGTGTCCTGAAGAACAGCCCAGCTATGCTGCTGCTACCAGACTGTGCCTTTACAGAGTAAGACAGAATCCCATTCTATGATAAGGAACGAATTCCAGGCATTATCTTTTCAATTCGACAACTGAGTCTACTTCTGCCAAAATCATGCAGTTCTTTTTAATAGTTCCCACTAGCAAAGACTATAGCCTCCTGCTCCAGCCTCAGTCATGATACAACTTTTGTCAAATCTTCTCATGTTCAAAGCTTGTAGGCATCAGAACCAGAATAAAATTAAATTAAACTATTTGATCACCTAACATGTGACCACGATGCTCACGATGCTACCTCCCCTTTGTCCATTAGGTTCTGGGAAGACTGGCTTAAGCTTATAGCAAGGTTTTGCTATCAGGTTCTAAATAGCCTTATAAACAGCTATACTAAAATTAAATCATGCTAGGATTATAAACTCCATGAAGAAAAAGGGAGTTGTAGCTTTATAGTATCTTTCACACAGTACACTGAAAGCTCCATTACTCAGCACATGCTGCTGTACACCACACTCAGAACACCCAGAACCAACATCACATACCAGTTTATGTAGCCTCTTTTAAAGTAACACAAGAAGTAAGTTAAAAACAACCCAAGAAAAACACATTTGATATGCACGTTTGTGTGTGTTTAACATGCAAATATATGAAATTCAAAAGGAGAAAGTATTGTTTACACTTGTTCCCCCTCCACAAATCTTACTCACCCCCAGTAGTTACCACTCTCCTGCTCCATCTTCTGGGCTTACAGACAGTGATTTGATGGTTCTGTGTGGAAATGCACTCCAAAAGTCTCATTTCATTTAATTTGCATCAGATTTCCAAACAGATGTAGTTTCTTAATTACATAATGCTTTTTACCTGAAGAAGATTTTATTTCTTAACTCCTCCATGTGACACTACAAAAAGAGAGCACAAAAAGTGAAGATCTTTGAGCATGTGAAATGAGTACATGGAAGTCTTAACGTTTCTCTCAAGTTCCTGGCTTTTGTATTTACCACCCATAGCCTATCTCAAAACAAGCTAGGCTACAACTTACTTAGGCTGGCGATAACAAGACCTTCTAATAACAAAGTGGATGAAAAAAATGGAGAAAATAATAAAATAGCTTTAGGAAAGGATTGGATCTAAATGACAAAAAATGGCCTACCTGTTTATTGTGTATAACCGGAAAACTCTCATGTGAAAATGCAGCTCTCCATATACCTGCTGCCAGCTCTCCATATACCTGCTGCCAATAATTACCTCAATTACTCTTAGTAATTTTTTCATTAGAATTGAGGCCTCAGAGCCCAGGAATTTGTGGTCTACACTTTGGAAACCTCTCTGTTAGGGGACAGGCCTTGAACGAAGGGTTGTTGCTTGCAAGTTACATGGGACAAAAATTAGTTTTAGCTGTTTGTATAAGCCCCCCACAACATGCAGATTGATGTCTCTAGATGCTACTGTAAGAGAGTATTAAACACTAATGAAATTTATTGTTCCATCATCTCTACCTTAAATATTTTGATGTTGACAAGGAGTACAGCTGCAGAAGTTCTGCATTAACTCAACGTAAGGAAGAACTAACTGAAAAGAAAATATTTTCTGATTAGGAATTCCGTATTTTCAGTATGTTTCTCTTTCAGTCCAAGGGCAAAGTTTAATCTCATTAGAAAAAAAGTGGTCAGACAGCAACATAGTTAAGAAATAAAACACATGGTTATGGATTGAAATCTTGCTTCAGAGGTGGGATAGTTTGGCAAGAAAGCTTGTATCATATGGAAAAATGGCAACACAAAACATTGTCTATTAAGCACTGGCAAAGTTCAAGTGTACTGGCTGAATATGCATTTGATTAGGTACTACAAGCAAACTGTTGCCATTCAGGAGAACCACCTAAAATAGAGATCTTTTTCCAGCTTTTCTTTGAGAAAAAGCTAACAATTTCTGGTAAAATTTTACAATTTCTTTTTTTTTTTTAAATTCAGAAACCTTATGTTCTGTGAAGTGTATCTCACGGACATTTGCAAACTTCCAGCGTAGAAGATAAAACTAATTTCACCAAGTCCTAGAAACCATGGAGAAAAAGGGAAAGGTGGCTTCCAATCCACTGATACATCCTTTACTTTTGCCTCACTGTTTGCAGTTAAATGAAAATTAATTGCAACCCTGTCTGAAACGGTTTACAGGCAATGTTTGTGCAGCGGCCTACAAAACTGTTGCATGCTTCCCCTACGGTAATGATCTTTATTACCCACTGCAGACACGGAAGTTTCAAAGCTCTGCTTGCTTTCTTTGAGAGATATTCTGAGATCTTCAAAGAAGTGTGGATTCTAGAATCAAAGCTCTTTCACTATGAATAATGTTAGAGTTGACAGAGGATAATAGGAGAGACAACTATTATGGGTTTTCAGAAAATGAACATTAATTCTTCCAAATACCAAGACCTTAGTTAACTTGGCAAACCTTTCTCCATCGTCATTTTTTGCTATTTCTTTCTTTTCTTCAAAGCAAAGCAGCATTTCTCAAACAGTTTTGCCTAATGCATCCTTGCAAAGAGGACAAAACCATAATTAATATTAACAGAAATAAAACACAGAGTTCTCAGCCTGTTCTCCCTAACAGCATATAATCCAGTTTAGGTGAGCAGTTATTAGACACTGTTTTGTGCATCACACTAGCTATGAGCCAAAGTGCTTTACTAGATTAAGGTCAAAGCTATCAGCATCCTGCAGATTTGATTCTGCTTCTGCCAGATTCTTAATTTGGAATAGATGAAAATTGTTTTAATTGTTTGTATTTAATGTTGGGTACCCCAAACAGTGACCACTTTTGGCTGTTTGGCCCTGCATGACTTGATTAAACTGCAATAGAAGTATGTGGCCGCACCTGGTCTGCATCCTTTCTAAGTCAGATGGGAGAACTCCACAGAGTCTTTAACTGAATGGAGAAACCTTCCCTACTACACACACACTGAGGGTAGTGTCTAGGACTTCATGTCTTCAGGATCCTAACTTTTGGTAGCTAGCAGGGATTCAGAATACCTTTATTAGGTCAAATCCATGCTAAACTTTGAGTGTTCAAGACTGCTACATTTGCAAGCCTATCACAACAAAAGGGATTCAAAATGCTGCTGGCATTGGACTCCCCAGTAAGAGCTATGGGAGCTCTTCTGACTGATGGTGTTCCTAGTGTCCCTTTGCTACTCACTGGTGTTTCTGTGATGGCTTCTAGAAATTCAAGTGGAATGAGGCATTTAATAGTATTTTCTGCTTCCTAAATCTTTCTCCACTTGTTCTGAGGAATTATAATTGATCTGCTTAGTGGTTATAGATCTGAATGGCATTGTTCCTGAAGTTGTCAGCTTGTTTGTTGAAAAATCACTTCTCAGTACATCCTTGACCAGTGGCAGATAGGAAGGCCACAAAATCATGCCTGCCCCAACTGGCCTGCTCTCTGACATTGTTGCATAGATGGCCATAATTTTCTTTGCATTACATAGCTCTGAAGACTTGCTTTACACTGTGTTTGCTGAAACAACTACACTTAAAAAGAGTTTTCAGGATTAAATTTTTAAAACAATTTAGTTTTATTACTAGGGCTGAGCCTGGCAATCAAAAAGACCTTTTTAACAGCTTTATAGAATGTAAATACTTTATGAAAGGGGTTTCCCCACTTCCAGGGTTAGTAGTAGGAAGCAGGGACAAGGAGTATCAGGCCAAATGGGCATCATGAAAATACTAACTTGTAGTCCAATTACAGATGGCTGCAGTTAAGTACCACCCTTCTGGACTCCAGGTAGCCCAAATGGCTGCACTGTGACACCTTCAGCTCCATGAGCTCTTTGGGGAAAGCAGAAATTTTCCTTCAATTATGAAGATCTGTAACTGCCTAGGGTAACCAAATGTGGACACTGAGATGAGATTTCAACATCCTTGGCAAGCTGTATTACAAAGCATGGAACAGAAGGATACTTGTATGCTTAAGATGTCAAACAAAAATACCACAAGAGTACCTTGGGATAAAAATTTTCATAGAGAATACAACCAGGAATACTTGGGTCTGAGAGAAGTCCAGTCTTATTCCCAGTCTCCCAGAGATGAAACATTTATGTCCTGTGATCAGGTACTGCAAGCTAGTTGCCCTCATTATTTGTTAAAAATTAAATATAAACTCTTAATACTTCTTGACTTCATTTTCAAGCTCTTACTGAGATTTTGCCTGTTAGACAGAAGAATACCTCAGTGTCAGACTTGGAGCGCCATAAGGTGAAACTTCAGGTCACTCTGTTCTCTCTCCTGCCTGAGGAGCTTCCAACTCAAGTGAGTGCAGCAGCAGCATCTTTCCTCCCAGCTTGCAACCACTGAAACCTTGCTCCTAACATCTCCAGTGCAAAAGTGTCAAGAGGGGTTCACCCAAATTTTACAGAAATCTTGGTTCTTGACAGAAGTTCTCCCTTGAGACCAATTGTAATTCTTACTACCAGTTTGAACTTACGTTTGTCAGATATGCTCTTCTGAACATATGCAAGCAGGAAAAACTGAGGTACAGAACTCAAGCCTTGCAACAATCACTGCACTGGAGTGAAAAAAAAATGTTATAGTAAAATGCAGCCATCATCCTTTTCTATCTTTTTTCGCTTGGAGACTGAATGGTATATTTCATGTGGATCTTACAATGGTCAAAAGCTAGTATTTTATAAATCACTCTTTTTTCACTGAACAGATTATTTTTGTAGACTCAACCACCATTTCTGCTTCTCACCATGACTCTCTTTTTTCTCATCTGAAGGAGGTCCTGACACAATTTGCAACGTGCTGCTGAGCTTTCAAGATGGATGTGCTACTGTTACCTCTATGACTACATGTTCACAGTGTGACCGTGTAACATTTTTGTTCTTTGGTGAGAACTACCTAAATTGTCACACCCCTTAGGTCAGTTGATTAATTTTAGAAAATTCCAGTGCTGAAGTTTCACTTTGATTACCACAGTTTTGGTACTTACCCTAGACAGATGACAGCAAACAAAGAAAAGCAATGAATAATTATTATTTTGTTACTAGCAATCCTGAGGAACTTTCCAGAAATTTACCAGCTCTTAATCATTTGTGAAATATTTCCTTTGGTAACGATGAGGTTCCCCCCAGCCACCTCTTGTCCATCTTCTCTCAATTAATTTTTCCATGTTTTTCTATCCTGCTCCATGAGGAGACACTGTTGAGCAAGAAGCTGTGGTTAGTAAGGAAGTTGTGTTTTAGAATGCACATGTTTTCAGCAGCCTTCTCCCTAGATTTAGCAGCTGTCAATGATAGAGATTTGAGAGTTGCCTTCACATATGGGTATGATGTAAAATATTTCCTGTAAAGGGAACAAAATAAGATAGCTGAACTTCCAGATGCTACTTTTAGACGAGATTCTGGTTGCAAGCACATATGCAGTCCATATAGTAATTAACTGTTCCAACACAGGAACCAGAACAAAAGCGCAAAGGATGCCTCTGTTAAAATCAGCTAAAGGTTAAGAAGGCAATGATTAAGCATTGAGAATCAAAAATACTCTGCAGATAGGCTACATTCAAGACAAAATCATTTTTAGTTTCTTTTTAGAAAAGAATAAAAGCAAAGATAAGTTAGAACTCCTCAGAATTACTCTGTCTTTGCTTTTAGAAAAATAAAAAGTAAATCCATGAAATTATAACAGCACACTATACTATTTAAAACAAATACACTGATTTCTGCTCATCATTTGTTGAAGTACTTGCAAAAATATCTGCAGAGAAGTCTCCAGGTCTGGGAGATGCAATTGAAAGTGAGTGCATCAGTGATCTACACGCGTGGGAGACACCAGTAACATCTGACACAGAGAAAGAAATTACAGTGCTCCTTTTTGGAGATGTTTCTCTTTCAGTGACAGAAGAATAACTAAAAATTCCATTTATGCAGTAGAAAGAATGGGCTCCATATTGCAAATCTATTTTTTTCATCTCAGCTATCATTTGTGGAAGTACTCACTTTTATGAGTTACATTTTTACTTCCTGGCTGGTTTTGTTATCTCAGATGAAATGTCTCAAGTTCCCTACAGGATAGAAAGGAAATACTGAGGGTCGATTTTTGTAATTTCACTGGCTTTAACAACACCATTTGAGTAACAGCAGGATGAGCAAGAACAAGAACAGAATTCCAACCTGGCCATATTTTTGCTTAGGGAAATTAGAACACATTTAAGATAATATTTCAGTTAAAATGAAAATTGTTTTATCTTTCCCATCCTGCTGTATGTCATATGGGCAAGGGAGTGCTTCATGTCGCTACCTGTGACAGTCCCTTCACTGGTGGAAGCTGCCAGAGGTATTCTAAAAAGATGTCGCTTGGCTTTTGTACAAAAACCTGATTTTTGACTTCTATGTAAGTATTTGGAGCTTGAGGAAAAGAGTGTTTTATGAAGTTATAACACCTGAATTTCTCCTGGGTATTATGTACTGCCATTCTCTTTTGCTTGTTGTTTCCACACTCTGTAATAATGGAAGGAGTTGTCATAAAGGAACCGTAGGAAACTAATTGAGAATCACTCAAGAGTTTGATTAATTAAGCGTAATTCATTTTTGACATTTTTTAAAGGAACAAATGCTCTTTTACAAAGCTAAGTTGCTGAGTTTCATTTTATCAGAGTTGAGTTGTATTCTTCTGAACATAAATGTTTGAATTCCCTTATTTTTATCTACCATAAAGTAAAAAAAAACTATGTATAATCTCTAAGCCACATCGACTGCTACACTATATCAACTTAATGGTGGTATAACTCAGTGAAATAAAGAGAAAAAAATCTACTGATTTAAACATACAAAACCAGTCATACACTGCTAAATTAATCCTGTACTACATTCCCAATATATTTAGGTTCCACTGCTTGAAAAAGATATGTGAAGTGAATAAAGAAATTCATATAATTTGGCATTATTTTATAGGTTTTAAGTAAAAAAATATGATAAATTCTGTGCTTATTTTAATACTTGATAATTTTAATATACTTGAAAAACATACATCTAAGAGACAAAAGACCAAGTGCTATTTGCAATACATGTGCTAAAAAAACAAGCTAAATTTGTGTCATCATTATTTACTGTGATTAATTTAGAACCCAGTCCCAGCTCCTTTCAGGGAGAGCTGATTCTATATGCTCAAACTGGTTTTGGATAAAGCACAAAGCATTCAAGCTACCGGAGTTCAAGAAATACAGGATGAGATCTTCATTCCAGAACAGTTCATTTTCAGTGTCAGAAGTGAATTCTTCCTGCGATTCTTATAGTGACGTAACTACAACAACGTTAATGAATTCCTATTTTTTTTCTCCAGCTAGCTTAGTACGGTTTACTTTATGGCTGATGTATTTTTATTAAAGTCATGATGTGAAATGTGTGGGTTTTTACATTTGACATTTCCTGCTTTACCAGTCAACCACACATTCATCTTTTTGGGTGTCCAAGGATGTCAAGGTTGTAATTAACACTAGACTTGTCAAATTCTCAGATAGTATAAAATGTTCGCCTTTAACCAGTTTTTGACTTACAGATGTGTGCACTGACAGTTCATGTTAAAAATGTCTATGAGGAAGAATTTGTGAACAGATGCGTTTAAATTTCTTTAGAGAAGTAGAAATTGGTATTACTGGGATTTTTCAAACTCATTCAGCACAGTGCTGAGCTGTCTTTTATTAAAATCAATGCACTTAAAACTGCACTGGTTTTCAAGGAAAAGCCAGGACAAAACAAAAGAAAATCCAAAACACAAATGCATTTATCAGGTATTTGTAAATGTGACTGAAAATTTAAGGAGGGATTTCTTTGTTTTCTAACATATGCATACAGAGAAAACCCATATGAACAAATTCAGACCTGGCTTAAAAAAAGGAGAATTTCACCAAGGTTACTATTTTCTTTGTTAAAAATGCAAACAGAGAAGGTAAAGACCAAGGGCTAGCAGATACATAAATGTAAAAAGGCAAGTAGAAGACTAACAGATTTAAGAGCCCAGTAAGAAACGGGGTAGCCCACCTCATGTTGCAAATGCCTCATTTTCCAGGTGCTGCAGTACAACTGCTCATAGAAGTCTGCTTCTCAGATGGCAAATTGTTCCTAAGAAAGGAAAAAAAAAGAAACAGAAGAAATACTGAAAACCACAAGTCTTTCTTTCCTGGCAACAAAAACGTCTGTGACTGCATCATCAATTTACCACCACAAGGCAGATATTGAAAATCTGATACCTCAAAAAACAGCAGTCCCTCTGCCTGCTGCTACAAGTTACTGGAGGAATAAGCAGAGGTGAAAGCATATGTCTCATCAGCTGCTCTACAGTACTAGCTTGTATGCATGCTATTGTAACACACAACAAGCACAGCAACACTCAAGGGGAAACCACAAATGAGTGATCAGTGTTTGGTGCTATTAAGTAATAGCAAAGGTAGGAAAACCTATTCCTACCTTGAAAATAAAAAACCTACAACTTTAACATCACAAGCTCCTTGCTTTGAAGAAGTTTTAGACTTAGACATTTCAGTCAATAGGGTTGTGGGTTTTTTTGCATTGAGATACAGTGACCCACTCAGTTTACAAATGTAACTCCATTGTTTTAGTATTTGACACGTCATAAGCAAGCTTCTCTCCCATATAACATGTTTTTTCAGAATAATACTGCATTTAGTCTACTTTCCTATAAGTAAACCTCCTGATGATGGTAATTCAGAGAGGAAACAGATACAAAAATCTGTATCAGAAAGTGAAAGCTCTGATATTTACCTAAATCATAAATAGTCTTTCCTAAATTAAACCACGTATCCAGATACAAGTACACCCTATTTGTGACCAAAACCTGTAATGTGACAATGAAATTATACAAGAACCAACTAATCTTCATTATCATCACAGAGCAGCATACATCAGAGGCATTTAATTCATATTGCTATTGCTCATCAGGGGTAAAAATGGTTCTGAGAACTCTCTTAAGAACTTAGGGTACAAATAAGTAAATGTCATGACCACAGAGCTTTAGGAACAAGACTATGCAGAATTATACAACAAAACCCACAAAGATTGTTGCTTGATCTGCAGAATAGAGATGGGGAATATAATACATATAACCCTTCATACCCTTGTTAATCCAAACAATTACTGTCGCTGGCTCATCTAAGTATCTTCTTTTGTCAGCCTTACATTTTACATCTTTTTGATGCACTGCTGAGACAAACATTTTAATAAAGCTTCGGTGTGTGCTGAATTTTAGGCAAAATTACTGTTTACGAAATATGGATAGGGAGGGGAATCTTCCCTGACAGAGGAGTGCCAGAGAAGATCAAATCTCCAATATTTTATCTTCAGCGGTCTACACTCAAGGTTCTGATGATAACAACTGTTCTTTAAAAAAGTAATTACTAAATATGCAGGTGCTCAGCTAGAAGAGCAGGAAAAGAGGAGTACTGTCCCCTCTTTCACAGTCACTACTTCTTGGTGTTGCAATTTTGCTATTTAAATTGTTCTCTCAGTCTGCAACTAGCAGATCCTGGATGTTCTCTGCCTTTCATAATTCTACCCCATTTGTCACTAGTCAGCTAACTAGCTACATTAGGTGGGTAGTGCCTTTGTCATTTAAAGCTTTCATGACTCTCCTTGCGTATTTCTTTGATTTCCCCCCCCCAAACCTCCCTCTCTCAAAAGACAATACAGGCACAGATGGGAAGTCCCATGTGCAATAGTGTTCCCTCAGTAATGCCAGCCCAGTACGCTACAGAGATATGGTGGTTAGCCAAAATGCCATCATACCTTTTCTAAGGTCTATCAGGGATCCTGCTCTTATTCTGCTGTTCTCTCACCTTCTACTAATATTTTCAGGTCACAGAACATCTCTTGTTCTGCAGTCATCACAGAAGCAGCGCAGCAATCAGCAACTGCTGTGGCTTCTGCTCTTCAGAGGTCACTTGTTCCCTCTTAAGGAAATTCCTAGTGGCTGGACTATCTCCTGAATGTCCTGAGTTACCAGTCAAGCTTCACAACAAAAAGGAAAGCTCTCTATAATGCATAACAGGCAGAAAAAAGGGATTTTCACACCCTGTTCTTGCAATCCTCCTTTTTACTCCTCCTTAAGAGTTATGATCTGGCAGCACCCTACCAGTTCCTTATTGATAATAAATCCCACCAGGGCACTTCTCAGTCCTGCATCTACCATCCCTTTTCCAAGAGACATCCTCTCCTCTCAGCTCTTGGCCATCTGTCAGCTAGCTGCAAGCAGTAACACTGCTGCTCAAAGCTTAATGTCTGTTGTGAGGTGAAACATATAGTGTCATTGTGAGACTGCAGTTTTGTCCAAAGACGTTTTTCCTCCTTAGGAATGCAAGACGTGCCCTTCCAGAACGATGCAAGCACCGCTTGCTTTTGTGTCTGGTGATTCTGAACTTACCAGTGCCCACTCTGAACTACAGATCACAAAGAAATGCTACTGGTTGCTAGGGGCACTGTATAGGCTGATTTTCAAACAATTCAATGCAGTATTTTACTGCAGATACTGTCTACCTGGTAGCACCTAAGTTTTCCTTACAGACAAGACAAATAGAGCAAGAAATCCCATCGTCTTTGCTTTAGTTGCCTGAACTGTCAGCTTTTCACTGTGCTCTGCGATTAAAAGCCTGAGATGGGCTGCTTCACTTCAGGCAGCATTGGATTGCTCTCATCCTCCAATTCTGAGTTTTACCTGCAGCTAAGCTCTCAGGTCACTCTCCACCTAACTTCAGACATCCCTTTTAGTTTTGAATTTCCATTGCCTAGCATCTTGCTTCTCTTCCTAGAGACATTCACCAATTTTCTTTGTGATTTTGAATTCTGCCCTGAATATTAACAGTGGCTTTTATTTGGTTTGGATCTACACTGCTCTAATACTTTCATTACCAAGAGCAGTTAAGTTCTAATTTGCTTGTCTTTTGCTGACGAAACAACAGGTTTCATATTCTGGCAAATTATCATCACTTCTTCTATACCCAGGCACCTGTTTTGTCTGCCCTTCTTGAATCAGCCTCTGAATTTGGTTATTATCATGGGGAAATCTGACAGTTCCCATATTCTCCCTAGTGATAGCAGAATTGCAAACACAGGATGAAATGCATAATTGTGTTACGATTTTTTCCACTGGTGGCTTGTTGGCTTGTTTTTTTTTTCCTCCTTGATCTTCAGCAGTCTGCAGCAATTCCATCAGAGTAAGGAGATAATCAGAAGAGTCTGCCTTGTTAGGACTCCAAAAGAGATTGCACTCCTTAAAAGTCAGCTTTCAATCTCCTTAGATTTGTCTGGTTTTTTTCCTCCTGATCAGTAGTACAAGCCCTGTTAATGACACTGGAAAAATTGCCAGATTTTGCTGCCCATTCAAGGATGAGGCTTTTCTCCACTGAAACCCTGTCATTAAATCTACGTTTTTATTTCTACAGAAGCTGTATCAGCCTGACTGGTGCTTTGTAACAGTTTCTTGAGTACACAGCCTGCTGTGAAGAAGCTCAACTCTTAAAATAAAAAGCTCTGATTTCTATGCTTGCCTAATTAATGTATCTTACTACTACTTACTTACTACCTATCATTTGACAGTGTAAAGTGTGTTAGTAGAGGCGTCTTTGCAGAAAGGTGGTTAAACCCCTATGCTCACTCCTTTCTTACCTATACTTAAGATTGCTGAGTTATGTTTAATTTGACAGGGTTTTATTTCAGTTTAGGAACTGAGCTACTGAATTAATTTTAGTAAATTTTAAAAAGTATATATCCATTAGCAGGCACTACTATTCTTGTGCCACCCTATGCTCAACAGCAACTAGAACAAAGAAACAAACAGGACAAAATAGCTGCACCTAAAAAGCTACTTCAGCTGGGCTCACACTATAAACTTGTATGGGGTTCTAATACTGACTGATGTACCTTTAACACTAACATCCACCATGCCAAAATCTGAGTAATACATGTTGGTTTTGTGGTATCCAGATGATACAGTCAGTGGGGGCACACAACATTGTTACATTATACAGGTATTTGTCTAAATTAAGATAAACTGATGCCTGACTTTCAGTTGCCTCCTGCAAGGAACACAGCAATACAAACAGGTAGGATACTTTCCACCAGTCATCCATACCGGGGATGAAGTGACGATGTTCTCAGTCCTTGATGTAAAATCCCAAATTGCATTTGATCATGAAAAATATTAAGATCTTCTTGATCAAACTTGACTCAGAGAACCAGTAAACCTTATATTTCTAAATTCAGTCACAAAAATTACACCATGACCCTTGCAGTGGTCTCTTTCTAACTCCAAGTCTCATGCAGGATTATGGTCCTTACTTTCCCTGTAACGGACTATTTGAATTACTGAAAAATATTTTAGCTGTATCAGACCCTTTTTTGTAAGCAACAGTTATTGTATCTGTGTGGCCACTGGTATTTGGCAGTCTTTCAACATGACTCCCAGTTGGGCAGAAATATGAGGGTCTCATGGGTGTGTATGTTCACACTGTGAAATGGTACAGAGATTTTAACTGTACCTACACTGCAAAAACCAAACCAGCTAGCAAATGGTTAGCTACACAAAGTTAAATACATGATTTCATACTAAATATTAACTAAGATGAATTAATGTTTCTACAAAAAGCTCTGGAGACAACATGCTCTCTCTAAAGTGGCAAGTCAGACAATTAGGCTCACATTAAGTCTTTTTTTTTTTAAAAAAAAAGTAATTTCTCTGTTAGAGGCATGTTCAAGGAACCAAAGTATGTAATTTGCTGGCTGCAGTTAAGTATTACCAATATCTACCCCCTAACACTGATAAAAGTTTTCTAAAAAATTCTTGTTACTGTTCTCTTTTTATATCACTTGGATGATCACTTTATTAAACAATTATTTCAGTCTCAACTTCAAAACCCTCACCTAAGAAAGAAAGAGGGTCTTTTAAAACCAATGTCTTCAGAAGCAAGAATAAAAAAAGTCTGGGAGTAGGGAGATAGATAGCTGCTATGCAGTTCTCCCTTACCTGCTATCCACAGCTGACATTTATTAAAGCCTTCAAGCCACTTGTGCAAAAAATCTGTAGTGGTTCCTCTGTGCTTGTGACTGACTTTCAATCAGTCCTATAGGCTTTTACTTCTGAAATCAATCAATACAGGGAGAGTTATTTTAAAAAGGCACAAGTCATCTGTACTCTGTTTTTAGAACATTATTTCAGCTTATTTCCCACAAAGCAAATATCACCAGCAGCAAGACCGCATCTTTTCAAACCTATACAGGGAACAGGACAGTTTAGCACTTTTGGCAAAGATATAAAGGCATCATTGGTTTAACTATTTGAAGATATATTTTTTTTAATTTGCCTGGAAAAAAAAATTAACTATTGGACTTGTGCTCTTTGAAATTATGTAATGTTAGCCACTACAGAACACACTGCAAGGATTCTGTGAAGTAAAATTTTGGCTTTCAAAAATGAACAAAAACTCCCTTACCATAACCTCAAATAGTTCTATACAGGAACAGATTATAGCACAATGCTTAGCATCTAATGTTTTTATAACTACTAAGTATGTGGATTCCTTGAGATTAGCAAATGGCAGAAACATTTTTATTGAAATATTTTTCCAAATTTCAGGGATAATTTTAATGTGACCTTTTTATATGACTGCTTATGCATTTAGGCATTATTAGCGTGGACATGTATCTACACTGGATTTTGAAACACATGATGAGGAGATGATCACTTAGGAGCATGCTTTTTATTATGTTGCTGACAACCTGACCCAAATAAAACAAACTCTTAGCAAATTTTAATATTTTATTTGATAATGTCATCTGTTAGCCATAACTCATATAGTATTGTATAACATGTAAATAGCTGACAAAGCATAGACTTCACATAAACAAAAAAATATTTGGATCATATTGCTTTCTGTTATTAAACTGGATTATTTTTCTAAGGTGTCATTACAGCATTTACTACGATTACCACATTTTCAGTGGTATAAATGAGAACCAAATTGGTAGAGTATTTTCTCTTATTTTGTGAGGATAGCTCTTAATGTGCTTTCTTAGTCCAAATAACATTGATTTGGATTAGTGAAGACTGAAGAAGAATGAAAATTATTTTTAAGAAGGAAAACAATTGTAGGATTCAGCACTTTACATTAATATAAAAAGTTAACTTGAAAATTCCATTACATGCAGTTTAATAATTGTTTTAAATGAGGTGTTTTGAATTGAGGATGGAAACTACAAAGGGTTTTCATAACCAGCATCAAGAGTTTTCAGACTGCCACATCTGTATTCCAGAATAAATGAAAGGGGTGGTGAAACTGTATGTGTACCAGCTGTGACACGCAAAAAGGGTTTAATACTTCTACTGTAGATACAACACTATGAAGATTTCTATAGCAGGATACCCACTAACCCTTATTTATGCCTCCTCATATTGCAAGGGCAAATGAGTATCTCAGCTTTATAGTAAAAGTATTAAGAAACTAAGGGAATAATTCCATCATTATTGGATGAAGAATATGAAACACAGCTCAAAACTCAGATCAGCTGCAAGCTAATGCTTCCAACATTTATTTTATTTGCGTATAATGCAAATAAAGCCTAGATAAACCTTAGGAAAAATTAAATCTTCTGTAATTGTTGTGGACTGCTGGCTTTTCATAATCGTAAGAATCAATGGCAAATTAACCCTCTGAATTGGTTCATTTGCAGAGTATAATTACTTTCCTTTCATGTGTGGCATGTATGACTTGCCTGAGCTTTTCGTGAATATGTATTTCTCAATTTTAGTGTTGCCAAAACCTGAGAAAATATACAGGAGCCTGAAAAGTCATGCAATGGAAATCTTCCTGCTCCATTTGCTTTATCAGACATATATAAATTATTTACCAGGCAGAAAGTGCAATAGCATTTAGGGTTCTTCAATCTATAGAAAATTGCACCTGACTTTTCTGGAACAGAATGGTATTGCAAGGGCTTCCTGGTATGTATCACCATTTATCAAAGGTGAGTTGCTGAATAACCTCCAAGTTAGTACAAAGAAGGCAACTTCAGACAAATGAGGTACCCCATTTCTGCCTGCAGTAAATGTGCCCCAAGACCTGAATACAAGGGTAACAGTCAAAAATCCATTAAAAGTATTAGATTAATTCTAAAAAGAATGCCATTGGTACAATTACGTCTGTATGACATTTTCTGATAACTAATGATAAGCCTTTCACCTCCAACATTTTAGCTTGAATCAGTTAAAAGGTAAGACGATTTCTACTAATCTGAAGTGGTATACTCAGCCTTCTTCACTTCAATGTGCATTTTTTATTTCACAGGGCAAAAGCCTGTTGCATATTCTCTGTGGTCTGAGGAAGTTCTTATTTTCACTGAGATGCACAAAACACAAGGAAGGCCCAAACTTGGCTCAGCTGTCCTGAGGCTGTGGAAGTTAGTCCAAAGACACTCAAGATTTTTACCTTGCTGAGGCTAAGAGGACCCTCCCCTCTCACACTCTGCACACACTAAGCAGGAGTGTAGGATAGCAGGTATCAACAGTGCAAGTTTAATGGGCATATACTGCTCCCACCTAGTCTCATGTAGATGGAAACTGATTGCATTGGAAATAGAGGCTTTTTCACATCCAGTACTTGAGAGCAGAATTTGTGCACACACTTTATTATAAAGTTACAGGGGGTGTTTAATATTAAGCAGGTAAAGACAATCCACGATTGACAATTCTGTTTGCCTGAGAATCCATCTAGGCACGAGGAGATGGCCAGAAACCAGAGCCTGTGCCAAGTTTCCATCAACTGCACTGACTTTCAGAGGCAAAAGACAAGCATGGTCCAGCTAAAATGTTCCTTTGTGACTGAATTAGCCTCTAACAGCATTTAGCCTGAAGTATCCAAGGGGATAGAGTTTGGTGCTGTAGGACTGAAGATGAAGGCTAAAACAGAGTTTTGATCCATCTCATCTTAAGCAGGCCCTCATTCTTCATCTGTATTTGCTCATGCAAGCTTATGTGCCCCTGAGAAGCAAGGCTGAACACTACAGCTACGTTGTTCATTTACTTGGGTAAATAAATTGGGATGTCGCAAGATTCCTGCAGTTTGGTTCAGAGACATGAAGAACATTTTGGATTCCTTTAACCCTCTCCAGCTGGCATAGCGTGCCATGCCAAAACAGCAACAGACACAGAAGAAATAACAATGGGCTTCACAAGTAGGTCATTATGCTGGGAAGTCTATCAAATGGATGAGGTTTAAATGTGATGCATATTATACCATGTTAGGCTCCATCTGGTCTAGAAGAAATGCTAACCACTTGCTTTGAAGAATTTAATAAAATGACCCAGGACTAACTTCTGCTGATACTGAAACTAGCTCAAGCAGATGTTGCAAAGCTATGCAGGGACTGTGCAGAAAAGCTCTGGTTGGCAGCCTTGGGACAAGATTTGGTCAAACCAATAAGGGCTGGCTGCCCCGTATGATATGAGAAATCTGTTGCCATATATTATAAACAACTGAAGATTAGGTATTGATGTCAGCTGTAACTTTCGCTCAACTGTCAATGCTGTGTTTGTTCATATTACATATTATGATCAATTTATTTTTGTTGGCAACTAAGTACTTTGGATACAAAAGTGCTACACACTTTAAAAAAATCAAAACCTGACAGAAGTACTAGCAGAAGAAACCACTGTTAGGAAGAGACAGAGGTACTGACCATACTGCATTACTGCTGTGGATGTTTACTCAACCAAGGCCTGTATTTTCTTGGAATTGTCACAATACTACTTCAGTATTTGTTCAGTTTGAGGTTTGATACCAAGAGGATTTTTTCTTTTTCTCATGGCATTCTAGACCCAGCTAGCAGTAAGTGGTAACTGACAGTCTTAGACTATCCCTGTAGCAATTGTCCCCTACACACTTTGTTCCTTCCTACACAAAATTTTGTTTTCTACAACTATTAATGCACTCCTATTTAGCTCATTGGAGCAGTATAAATGCATGAGCTGATTTCAACCATTAAAACTTAAAATTGCCAATTATTTAAGAAGGTCATGGAAAACATGGGTTTTTTAAAAGCATGTACATGTATATATATATATATATAAGCAGAGGCTCTCTAAATTTCTTATTACAGTGTACTACTAAAAGAAATGAGCAAGGGGAATATAGTCCTCCTCTCAAGCCTTCCCCAATAAAACAGTAACAAAATCACCTTCTTGTTATAATAGCACAGCTGGCTCTCAGCTAAGCTCCAGTAACATATGGAATAGCTCTGTTGTGCCACACCTGGAAGCAATATGCTGCAATAGCAAATATGTGATTTGTACAGCAGGTTACCACCAGGCAGTAGTGAGGGCATGGCTGCTGCTTAAGGGAAGGCAATCAGGAGCTACAGGGTATCTCATGGGCCTTACTGGCTCAGGCTTGTCCCACCCCTCCCAGCAAGGTAAGCAAGACAGATCTAGGAACATCAATCAGACTGAACCGCAAACCGAGATTGTAAGAAAAGATGACAGAGATGAAGCTAGTGTGAGATGAAACCATGGGTCAAAGTCTGCTCCAGTAACGACCAGTTATAGGTACAGGCTGATGTCAAGGCAACAAATGAATACCCAGGATCAAGATGCTCCATAGTGAAGCTTCCTGGCAGAGGTTAAATAAGAGATACTGGCCCAATGGGTGTGGAGGAAGCCCCAAGTGAGGCTGCTTGGAGTCAGCTGGGCTTATAAATGCTCCATGACCCTGACAGGTATCAGCTAGTTGTGGGCAACAAAAGAGAAATGCTCTGTGCTACAGCCCTGTACTGACTGGAGAGTTTTCCTGGCCTCTTGTTTTTGCTCTGTAGGTGCATGGCTGTGGGCAGCCTTTGTCTGGTAGCTTTTAGCTGGATGCGATGTGGTGACACCAGCTGAGCATGTGTTGAGCTTGCAGATACATGAGGTGGTGTGGCAGGGTGGCTACAAGGTCAACACAGGTATCACTCCCTCATGTCCTAGGTTTTCACGACAGTGGAAGCTTACAGTTCTTCTGTTATTAGTGTATACATCTGCCCAACTTGTGACACATTTCACAAATAATTATATTGTAAAAAAGAATTCCCAAGAGTCTAGAGGATAATCGTTGCATAGTTATACTAATTTATAAAACTGGAAAACTGAGGCTCTGCCTATTTCTTCCTTCGTGTCTGAGAGTAAAAAAGAAAACTGCGTGAGGCATGAAGCATGGCCTAGCAGGTGGGGCTCAGGCCTGACCCCCATGTCTGTACATGGCCGAGCAGGCTCAGAACCCTGGGGGCGCCGACAGACCTCTCTCTCACCTCACCTGGGGCTGGGCTGCACCATCCCTGGAGCCGGTTACCAGAGCGGGAGGTGAGGGCCTCTTAAAGGCCCTGCCCGGCCCCACCTCAGAGCTCTGCCGGGGGCTGACAGTGCAGCCTGGTGGCCGTGGTTGTGCCTGGTGGCCGGGCCGGGGCTGCCCTGCTTGCTGACCAGGGCAGCGGGAGGGACATGTCTGCCTGGCCCACGGTCTTCGGGCTCATGCTCCATGTGTGACTTAAAAGTAATGCTCTGCCTCTTTTTTTTCCTTCTTGATTTTCACAGGGAAATCCTTCGTTTTTCATTGCAAATAATTTTACCTCATAGCTGCTTGTTTTGATCGTTGTATTACTATCATATTACATGGTTGAGAAGTTCTCTTTAGTTGGTAGCAGTAAAGATTAAGTAGTTCTATTAAAAAAAAAAAAGTAGTGTTTTTAAAAAAAAAAGCCAACATCTTTCAGTAGAAACCCCAAAGCTGTTGCTCTAAATGGTGGGGTGCAGGAGTGTTGTTCAGACAAGATGATCCTGCCCAACACACACTTTTCACAGACAGCATGCTCTGCTGTGGAGCTGTTGATGAGCTTTCACTAAATTAGGTCCATAAATAAATGTATGTCGATTTAAAATATCTCAACTTGCTGTACATTGTTAATGAAAAATTGATTTTTAATACATCCATGTTTTTGTTGCAAGAAAACCAAGGCTCTTCCTGTACAGTATGAAATTTTAGCTTTAACTCAGTGTTAACCTTCTCATTATTTTATCTTTAAAAAACAATTGACCTCATTTTCTCCTTTTCAATGCTTGCCTATACCATATAATTGACATTTAATACTTTTGTCCTACTAACCCTTCTGCATGAGTGTATTTTCACAGAGTAAGGGGTGGGATGGAAATGCTGTTGCTTTTCTTCTGGATGCTGGCTGAATGGTCCATGTTGGTCTGGTATCTTTAGTAACTCATTCCTGAGAGCCCCTGTTCACAAACACAACCTCTCTGACCCTTGACTGACAGGCTTGCCATTTGTCAGAACAGTGCTTGCCTCCTGCTAATGGGCTCTGTGCATGCTGATGATCAAGATGATCTTAAGACTGAAAACCTGCATCTGGTGAATTCCAGAAGCAATTTTCACAGCTGGCTGATAGCTTGCTCATTTGCAAGGCAAAAAAAGATAATCCTGGAACACACTACAAAACCACCCAACTGCAATGCAAACAAACTAGTTTAGAGACTCTGTAATTGGATATGTACAAAGTACATGTTTCTCCATCGTAGCAGTAAAAAGGTAACCTTAAAAATACTCTGGGAAGCAGATGTGGATATGAAAGATGCAATGAATGCTGTACTGCTGCCACTGTTTTTCAATCAAATGCTTAACCCTCCTCCCCACCAACCATGCAATTACCAAGCAGATTTCTCATTGCTTACTAAGTCTTGATAAATCTTCTCTGTCAGCTTCAAGTATGATGAAATATAATCTGAGGAATGGTGTTCAGCAATTAAAAACTGGTTAATAGTTTTTCTCTATGTAGTAGTGAGAGTAGTTAGAGACTGGAACGGGTTGCCCAGAGAAGTTGTGCATGCCCCCTCCCTGGAAGAATTCAAGGCCAGGTTGGATGGGGCTTTGAGCAACCTGGTCTACTGGGAGATGTCCCTGCCCTTGCAACTGGGTTGGAACTCAAAGATCTTTCACGTCTCTTCCAATCCAAACCATTTTATGATTCTATGAAAATCGTAAGCTAAGAAATGACAGTGCAGTTGTAACTCCCTCTTACTTCACAGGCTTGCAGGTGTTTTTAAGTATCAGATCATACACTGTATGCACTTTACAACACCTACTCCATGTCATTTTCAAGGCAGGAGACCTTAGTTCCTTCTGGCTTAAGATCTTATCTGTCGTTAAACTTTTCTTGTTAAGCTTTACTGCTATGCAAGAATGGAGGTAAGATTCAGAGCATGCAAGAGTAAAAATACATATGAATCAATCTCCCAGTGCAGAGGATGCCAAATGGAAAGTGGCTTCTAATGCACCACTGCCTGTTCCCAGGATTGTTTTCCAACAACTTGTTCACTCAAAGCGAATGACTCCACTGTGACCTCCTGTGTAGCTATGCTTTTGGGACTGTGTGATAGGCTTCCTACATACCCCGAAGACTGGAGATTAGTTTGCCCAGCCAAAAACCACAGAGAGGCTTTAAGTCTCTAAACCTACATTTTATTTGAATGCAAACTAAAATAAAACTGGAAATGGAGAAACACAGTTTTGCAGGGCAAGATAGTAAAATAAAAAGGTGTTTTAAGTAAGCTGTCTTCATACTTCCTGCTTCTGTCAGCAGATTTGCAGGATGGATCCTTTCTCTCAGACTTGAGATACATCTGAGTTTTTTCAAAAAGAAAAACTCAGTCCTCCAGGAAAATCTCTTCCCCCATCACCTCTAATCTATGACTCTGTGTTCCTTTACTGCTCAGAAGCTACTGGATCTCTGCTTATGTTGCCCATGCCTGACCTGTTCTTTAAAAGTTGGGGTCTGAGACCTACCTATCTCTCTACAAAGGCTCCTGAGCTTTATATGATCAGTTATCAACTCAGAGGTGTGATCTCCTACATTGCTTTTGACTCACAGCTTAGTCCAAGCAAAGCAATTAGATAATCCTGTACACACACTGTACGCGCTCCTGCCACAGCGTACCACGCAGTCTCCAGCAGCAGGCAGAGCTTGACCCATACATAGCAATTTCTGGTATGGCACAGGTGACATTTATTCATAGCCATATTTTAGAACAAAACCCAACTTTGGGACCAGTTTTTACACAGAAACACAGCTACAGTCATGGGTTGAAATTTCTAATAGTGTATTCGCAGGATGTGACTGCCTTGGGTTGTTGGTACTAAATCTCAGGAGAAGTTATTTCTGCCCGCTCTGACGTATTATGTCTTTTGTGTCTATCCCTGTCCCCTCCACCCTTGCAAGGATGAAGCATGGCTTTCAGTCTATTAAAAATGAAATGCAAAACAAAAGAAAGAATTAGAAAAGAAAAAGGGATCATTGATAATGTCTTTGATGTAAATAATGTTGCTTTTGACATCGATTTTGTGAGTCATCATTTCAGGATCTTTCATGAGTAAATCGTCCTATTATTAACAGTTGTTTCTTTTCTCACTGCAAAGTGTTTTGGCACCAAAACATTTACAAAAGAATTTTATCTGAATATTGTTCTGTATCAAATGACACATATGAGATAATCTGGTGAGGGTATGAGTTGATGCTCCGTGCAGTAGTATTCTCCTTTGTTTCACAAGCAGCAATGTTGAGCCAGTAAGATTCAGAGAAATGCTTTGGCTTTGTTTTCTGCCATTTAATTTGTCGTTGAGACTACCATCAGAAGATCTTGCAAGCAAAATGGTACCCTGTAAATCATAAATTGGCAACTGCTACACTGAGATCTCACAATGTTTGTTTTTGGTTTTTGTTTTCCCAAATCCATCATGTATTTTGGATGGAAACAGTGATATCATATTTATTAGATGAAAGTAGAAGGAAACTAACATTTGGAATACAGTGGTACAGTGTGGTTAGTGCTGTGCCAAAATACAAATCTACTTGACTAACAAAAACATGATGCTGTAGTTGCTTTGCATTTATGTTGTCGTTTTAAGGAGCTTTTGAAATGTTCTAACAGCCAAAAAAGTACAAAGACTAAGTGACTTTTTATTATTTGTATCTATATTTACAATTTTTCTACTCCACACTGAATCTGTCATTCGACACCTCCAAAAAAGGGCCTGCATGCGTGACCATTTCTTTTGAGTGACAGTTACAGCCAACAGTAGGGTAAATGTAAGCTGGCTGTCACAGGTAATTGTTGCTCAGAAAGTCTGTGGAGAGTCCGACTGAACTTCCAAATTTGATGGAAAAAATAAAGATTGATCATTACTTCACCTTAGTTATAAATCTATTTGTTCCTCTGTATGGTAGTCGACATGGAAAATACCCTACTTCAAATTAAGTATGAAACAAGTTCTACTAGAAAACCATGCCCAGTGGATTTTGAATTGAAGGCTGGCCTTAATTTGACTGTAATAATCTTTGTCCAAAAATGCTTAATATTTTTTTTGTAATAAGTGTGGAAAACACATTTTTGAAGCATGGATGCTCAAAGCTGGAAGCAAATTCTTAATTACATGCACACTATAAAAGTTTAAAATTAGGGCTCTGGTGGATAGTTTTGCAAATCACCTTCCTCTTAAATTGGTCAGAATCTTGAAACTTACAGCTCAATCTAAAAATGTTAGGTGCAAGTCTGATGCATACTTTGATCTGTGTTGTACTAGTTAATATGCAAGTCAGATGATATTTTCATTACTCCCGTATGAATAAGCTGGGTAACTGAGTAATGCAGCATGAATTTCAAACCATGTATTACAAATGCATTTGAATAATTTGCAAATGATTGTGTGCTAGTCAATTAAATTTGTAATTTTTCTG
This sequence comes from Hemiprocne comata, assembly GCA_020745705.1. Lineage (NCBI taxonomy): Eukaryota > Metazoa > Chordata > Aves > Apodiformes > Apodidae > Hemiprocne > Hemiprocne comata. The sequence goes on from CM036587.1 coordinate 90,487,999, forward strand.
AAAAGTTGATATTACTATAATATATCCCTTAGAACGTCCCATAAAGAAGGGCAAGCTAAGACTTGTAAATGCCGTGTCAGAAAAGATACCACAGTGTGTGACTTGATTTTTGTGCCCCTAATGAATTTGCCTTACTAACATTGGAAGTCAGGGACGATAGCAAGCTGAGAGGCTATGTTATGAGAAATTACTTATATGAGGTTAATCATCTGACTTACTATGGGAAATGTATCAAATCAGAGCTTGACAGCAAGTTGTACAGTTGGAGTTGAACTGTTGGAGTTCACCCTTCAGGCAAGATAAGTTTGGGTAGGCAAGGTTTTAATTTGAGACATTTTTTCCCACCTCATCTCATCATCCTTTCAGGATACAACAGCAGGGAAACATCTGGGAGTCAAGAAACAGGAATGCATCACACATGCAGCCCCCTGACATGTTAAGGTTTAGTATTTATGACTCATCAGTAAAGGATATGGAACCTGTACTGCCTCATCCTTAAATTTATTTTATATAATAAAATAGGAAAATATGTATATTTCTTCAAATAGAAGTTCCCCTTCCTTTGCTCTTGACAGTCTGGTGTGTGGAAGGGATGTGATGTAGCACGCTCCAAGAGACCTGGTGTTGCTTCCTCCCAGCCTGCTGCTTTTCTGCAAATGCAATACCTGTCTGCTGGCCCTCACCTGAGTCTTGGGTTTTCTAGCATGACTTTGTGTTGCTTGTGACTGAAAGAAGGATGTAGCAGAGGAAATCAGGTAGAGCAGAGCAGCTAAACTACTTAAGACCTTGAAACAGCTATGCTATGAGGGAAGGACAGGAGTGCTCAGTTTAGAGCAGAGAGGCCTGAGGAGTAGCCATGTGGCTGAGGCTCAAGAACTGTGAGGGCAGTGATGAGTGCCGACCTGCTGCTGACCAAATCCCACAGCAGCCAGGGGCCACTTGAGGAAATTAATAGATCAGTTCAGAATGGAGGAGAGAAGGTACTCTTCTCATGCTTACAAATTACAAATAGCTAAAGATCAGGTGTCAAGAGGATGGGGCCAGACTCTTTCTGGTGATGTGCAGTGACAGGATGAGACGCAATGGGCACAAGTTGGAACACAGGAGGTTCCATCTGAACATAAGGAAGAACTTCTTTACTTTGAGGGTGACAGAGCACTGGAACAAGCTGCCCAGAGAGGTTGTGGAGTCTCCTTCTCTGGAGATACTAAAAACTCACCTGGACACAATCCTGTGCAACCTGTAGGTGAACCTTCTTGACCAGGGAGGATGGACTAGATGAGCTCCAGAGGTCCCTTCCAACCCCTGCCATTCTGAGATTCTCTGATAGAGTACTGAGCTTTGGGAACTTCATGTCATGGAAGGATAAAGAGGCAGGTTGTATCAGCAGGCTGAAATAAAAAAAAAAAAGTTGGGATAGATATTCACATGCAGTAAGTTCCTAAACTGATGGGAGTAAGCAGGGAGGGTACTCTTTAATAAGCTTCACTTAAAAAATAAATACATAAGTAATAAAAAAACAAGAAAACGAAACTCAAACCCACAGTGTGGGTTCTAGGAAAGTGTGGAGGGGATAAACAACAGAGAGTGGGCAGGCCTGCATGCTTTCAGAGAAATCACAGAATGAAAATCAGTGAATAGCATCTGCTGTTGACACTACTGGAGACCAAATACTAGGTAGGATGGACTGTTGGCCTGATCCACTAGGGCATTTCTAATGTTCTCTGTATTATTTCTTCAGATTATTCGAGTGAACAGGTGTGTGTTAATGAATGCTCATCCTTTACAGAAAGCCTTATTTTTCCTCTCTGTCTGAACCATTCTTTTTTTAATGAACACAGAGACAGGTCAGTGTAAGATGAATGCTGCCATCATCTATGATGATTATTAACTTTCTTAAAGCAGGTTAAATTGTCTGGAAAAGACTTCATGTTTGAAATATTTAACAGTAGAGCCACAGAAGGAAAGCACACTTTCTTGTTTCTGAACCTATTAATATCCCCTGATTTTTATTTTTATTTTCTCTTTAGTTGTCTCTTCTGGGGTACATACATATCTCATGTTATGCCTTTGTACTTTCCCCAGTATCTTTAGTCATCCAAATAACTTCTATAATTTAAACACTGGCACTCCTGAATCATCATCTTCTGTACTATTTGGGACTTCCCCTTCTGGAATTAAAATTACGGGTTTGACAGATACGTCAAAAAGGGAAAGGATAGATATTCTTTCTGCTGTGGATTCAAGTAGAACAATTTTTACACATACATAGATGGCCATAGTTGTCACATGACTACTCAAAAACGATGCCTTCTCCTGCCTCTTGTGTCTAATTTCAGATATCTCAAGAATATTTCTGTGCACAGAATATTAGAAAGTGATTAACAGCTCAGTGTGCTTTCATCACAAGGCTATTATTTTGAATGCTTTGCTTGCACAAAGCACATGCAGCTGTGTCCTATTCTTCTATGAAGCAGCAATGCAGTGTCTGGTCATTATACCATCCTTATGTGTAAAATTATACCAATATCATAAAGCAATAGCAATTAAAAAGGAATTAAACTGCTCGATTAAAAAAAATAAAACCTTGACAACTCCCCAAACCTCTCAAAGGAAGCAACAGATATTGAACTAAAACCGGGAGCCTTTTATGATTTGGTCAAACATTCATTTCCCAAGTAATATTTAAAATTTCTGCTTTGTGATCAGAAGGAGGGAGAAGGGAATCAGACTGCTTCATATCCTAGATGTTACTTTTCTTTTGCTTTCTAAAGGTTTCTAAGGTTGCAATTGTAGGAGGGTGTACTGGACAGGGATCCAGAGTGACAACTGATTCACATGGGCAGGCATATTTCTCTGTTAGTTCATCCACACTGTCTGAATTATGAGAAAGAGATGTGTTCCACTTTGACATGTGTCAGCTGGCTCCCCCAGGAGGGAAATTCAAGTTTGAATGGGAAAGGATGCCTTGCAGTCTGAAGTCATCTTTCATGTGTCCAGCAGTTCTGACTCCATTGTCCTGCCCTCTCTCCCAGGCCCGTGAACTTTTATCCTCGGCTTTGGTGCCATCCTGCCTAGAGCGCTTCTCTAAATGATCTTTAGCCTCTTGACAAATGACCTGATCAGATAATGTGACTGGAATACCTGTATATGCTCAGAAATTACCTTAAGCTTGTGCTTTTTTGAGCCAGCTGCATATGCTGTGTGTCTCCGTGGTGGAACGATGTTACTACATTTTCGTTTCCGGCACGGAAAAGGAAGGGATGGAAGACTGCTGGCAGGGCTCATGCTTGTCATTAGGAAGATGTTGTAATTTATTGGCATAGCCCTTTACCTCTGGACAACAAATGCAGTTGTGTTCTTTGGTGCCAAATGCTGAGGCAGTTAATATCCCAGATAATTTGCTGATTGAAGCTATTGCATCCATGTGAATGGAAAATCAGTTTCTGTCATAAGGAACTGTCTGAAGAATTAAGTAGAATCAGTATGACTGGAGACTTCCCAGCCTAGTCCTTAGTTCAGCTGGAAACCAAATCTTCAGTTTAATATAACCAGACAAGAAAGCCAAGCTGTCAGGGAAGTAAAAGCTTGGAACAACAGCCAACTGCTGTCATCTTACCAAGTAAAAAGGAAAAAAAAATCAGCAGTACAAGCAAACGTGTGAGAGAAAATTCATATTACTGTGCCCAATGCTGACAAGTAAACACTGATTTTTTGTCATATATTTTTCTAACAAGTGTGGGCTACTTCTTGAAGGTGTCTGAATGGTCCTTTTTGATTAAGTTAATAAACGTACAGTGTAAACTTTATACAAACCTGGTTCAGGTGCAAAATGTGTTACTAGTCATCTAATGCAAACAGAGGAAAATCATTATTTTGAAGAAGGTTTCAGTCAGGCTCTTTAATCGTAAAATTTGTCCCAACAGTTGACCATCTAAAAGGTACTAGAAATTACAACAGGTAATAATTAGGAGTGGGCAAGGCACCTGAATTGCATGGTTTACATTTCTAGCAGTTTTGCTGTTTCACTTGGGTTCAAGGAAACTGTAGTGAAAGAAAAGGCAGCAGCTCACTGTTCCCAGGAGTATCGAAGAGCTGTAGTGTAAAGCAAGTGAAAAAGATCCTGATAACTTCTCTGCAGGTGAGTCAGATCTGCAGGGTGCTGTACGAGACACCTATAAGAGAAAAGTGATATTTTTTGCATCCACAGTGTTAGTAAATATTGACATATAAATGAAGAATATGTCCTGGAATATTTACTTTAAAATAATTTTTAAGGTCTGCTACAATGAAGACTGAAGTTGTATCATGAATCTGAAATAGAAATAAATATGAAACTCTGTATTTTTATTATGAAGTATTGATAAATTCTGAAAGACCAAAGAGAAAACAATTTGTGAAAATTAATGTCCTGATTCAATGTTTTGTGTCATACTCACTAATTCAGTAGAATTAAATGCTTGTTAATTTTTTTAGATACTCTAAAGGACTACTTGGAATATCATGAACATGTAATAGCTGTTCCCTGCTTGTCCTGTTGAGGAACAGGATTATTGAAGAAAGTAAAGCAAATAAGATTAGAGTCAGTAAGTATAAGCTAACTATAACCTAGACCACTTGCAGACTTCAAGGTGGCAAAAGTGAAGTCATCATCTTGTCAGTGGTGTGGTGCCAGTTCACATTAAGTTGGATTATGCAGACCAGTATTCTATTCCTTCATTCACTAATGTGGTTTCTAATGGAGTCCCTCAGAAAGGACCAATGACACTGACACTGCTTAAGTGTTTGTTTAACAGAACTGGCTTAACTGTATTCAAATTCAGGCTGCACATTGCTGAAAGAAAAACTTTATTTTCCAGCATTTTATGTAGGCTGTTTACATGGTTTTAATTGCTGTAAGAATATTAGAGCTCTGTTTATGGCTACTTGGAATACTGAATTCTGCCTGAATACAAATTACAACAATTATTTACAGGTAGCCTTAAGTACCAGCATTTAGCCATATTCCTCTTTTAATTATAATATATTTGAAGGGTTAGGCTTTCTGGATTGATGCACTCTACCAGAGGACTGTTTCAGTGTAGCTCTTTTGGTTTGCTTTAAGTACTAAGATCTTAGATTAGTTGAGGATTATCCCCTACAAGGATCTACCAAGAAGGAGATTTTTTGCTATTGGAAAGATTTGCTATTATTTCCCTTCCATAAAAGGATCAATTTGTTGACTTGCTTCCCAGACCTCCTGAGGATCTGTCTGTATTATCTTTTTAAGTGTCAAAACTGACCTAGTAGCCTAGGACACATACTCCTCTTTGTAGCTTTTGCAAGTCAGCACCTCACGTAGGCAAAGGATTTTTGGTGGCTAGAAGGACAGCTCTGGCTTGCCATAATCCCTCTTTATTTTTTTTGTTAGCAAGTATTTCTGAAAATAGTTGTGGTTTTTTTTTTTTATCCCTCCAAGGATGAAAAACAGTTTCTCACCTTATAGTAACAGTCAAATACATTCCTTTAAATGAAAGAAGTGTAGTGCTTGTACTGTTTTGTAGACATCAAATGACTATTCTCTCTGAAGTACCTCCATCAGAGAGTGAGTAAAGAGCAAGAGCACAAAAATCTGGTCTCACACTAGACAGGACACTTGTAGTATGCAGTGTCTTACCAAAATGTGTACAGTCACTCTCCCATGACTGCTGTGTGTGGGAGGGAACCCTGAGGTTTCTTCACAGCACTTCTTTGGCTGGATTTGTAAATGCTTTTCAGCATACCTACCTGCCACCTGAGATTGATTCATTAATGAATACTGCTCTTCACGGTGTTATTTTAGTTTGCAGGTTCATAATTTTGTAATCTGTGAAAGAAGGCAGAATTGCAAACCTTAGCTGGACAGAGGAGCTTTGTTTCATCAAATCATATTTAAATCTCATTTTTAAGATATGAAATAAATTTAGTTCACAGATTTACTTTTAAACAGTGTGCTACAGTTATTAAAAGCAGATGAGAAACAGGAATTAGGCATTTTTTCCAAAGACCATATGCTTGAGGGCAGTGGTGGAGAATATTATTTTGCATTCATCTTGTCAGTCTGGTATGCCTTTCAAACTACTGAAGAATAATTTACAAATCGTGTGAACTAAGGATATTAGTATCCTTATACACATCTGTAGATATGGTTGCTTTTACCTGCCTGTGAAAATTTAAGGTAAATGTTCTCGTACTGGAAGTGTCTCCAGTAGGATTCTGTTTCTGTTCTGAAAAGACAGCTGTTGGGTAGTAAGGTGTTTCTGTCTGAAATTTCCTTAAGATTATGATTCTCAGCTGGAGCAAGTGGAAGTAAATTTAATTGTAATCATAATCTGAAAATGGATTTCTAGTATGTCTTTCAGTGTGTTTGCAGAGAATTTTCACAAATTCTTAGGGTAGGACAAGTTAATATTGAATCCATTTACCTAAATACTGAAGATCAGTGCACACATACAGGGGGGCTGTCACACCTGGTGTTTCCTGGTAATGCACAGTTATTCATAAGTGTGATTACGAAATTCTGGTTTAGTCCAGGAAACCTAGAGAGAAACCCACAGAAAAATTTCTTCAAAAACAGAAGGATTCTTTCAGAATAAGCCAAACTGTAAGGGCTTGTGTCAGCATCCAGATAACTCCTAGTAATTCACTGTTCCTAGTTAGTAATGTGATTTGTAAAGCCAGACTCACTAGTGAGAAAAGAATAACCATAAGCACCTGAAACTTTCTTAGAGCAATCTGGCAACCAGGGTAGTACTTTCATGTTTCAGATTAGATTCAGACCACGTTTTGAGCTGCTGCAGCTGTCAGGCTGCCTGTTCTCATTTATATATTATGTTGGTACCTAACTTAGGGCAGGTGGAGTCTGGAGCATGCAGCCTAGGGTGACAGAAGATAGCATCAGGAAGAACATGCATTTTCTTTCATGGAACTATTAACCTCTTTTTTCTTGCCACAGTCACACTGTACACATTCACAAGTGCTATGTGACACCCAGACCCTTTTCCCTGTGGGATGGGGAATGTTCTTCCCTCTTCCCATAGGGAGAGCCAAAATGGTTGGCTTTCCTGGAATAGAAAAAAGTTGGAAGGCTGAGATGGTCCCACAGAAAGAGGGATCAGGCTGTAGGTACCCTCACTGGCAGGGTTGTTGCTGAGCCTCAGCATTGTGAAATGCATAAAGGTTCCTGCGAGCAGAGTGCCAAGCCCTTCACAGCAGGGTCATAAAATCAGCAAGGACAACTGAAGCTTGGCTTCATGCAATGGTCTCTGAGGCAAAAATAAGGAAAGATGCAACATACAGGATGTATTGGCTTCTTCTTGGGATATGTGAGTGTCTGTTTTCAGGACTTGCCATCACAAAGCATTCAGAAAGGAAGCAGATTTGTGGGAAGCTCTTAACTCATCTCTGCTGTCCAGTGTGCATCAGCATTACCCAGATGTATAAAACTCTGACTGGCAACTGATGGAGGAGATGAGTCATAGGGATGCTCAACAAATGGCACAGCTCAAATACTGGTATGAACGGCATTCCAGTATTTGTCCTTTGTATCTTCAGAGCCCAGGAAAGTGTGTCAGGAACTGGACCGCACAAAAAAATCTCATGCAGATGAATGGGGTACCTGCCAGATCTGTGCAGAGAATTCCGCCATGAGCAGATAGATGCAAAAGCTTGGATCCAACTCAGTGGATATGGAAGAAGCCAGAACTCTCTGGCTTCTTATCAGAGAGGCTTCTGCCTCCACACCTTGAAATACAGTGCTGTTCTGCAGGCCAGATAACCATGACTAGTGAAAGACTGTGTCCACTTCTTGCTCCTGTGAGCAGATAAAGGTATCAAATGGGAGCATTGTGTGCTTAACAGGTTATTCTTTTTTATTCAGTTTCCCAAGGGAAAAAAAAATGCATTTAGGTTCTTTAGAACCATGGATGTGTGTAACAGTATAATCTTTTGTTTCCTTCTTTGTCATGATAATTTTATTTAACATTCGGAGCACAAGACTTCTTCATCAAGTATATTGGCATATTGATCAATGTCTGAAATCAGGGGGCCACTTTTACCTGTACCATGAATAAAACCAGAGGATGACTCAGCAAAAAAGAAATACCAGAATCTGTTTGAATAAGAAGACATAGAAGCTTTACATTTATATTTGATTTTTTTTTTAATTTCCTTGCAATGTGTATTACTTGACTCTGAATTAATAAAATACCTGGGTATCCTACTACAACTGTACATACGGGCTGTTTATTTATATAACAATAAGGGGTTTTACCAATTACAAGTACAGATTGGTTGAAAAAAAATTTAAAAATCTCTCAAGCATAATTCTGTCCATCAAGGTGTTTCAAAATCTATGCTGCTTCAGAAAATACATCCCCAAGCCTGTAACTAAAGGTACACCTTGGATTGTTTTACTAGTTTAGATGTACATACACATTAACTCTGCACATGCAGCAGTCTGTAATTTTGTTGACTTTATGATGTTTCTCAGAATCATGCATCCATCTTATGTTTCGTGTGCCTTATCTTTAAATGCTAGCTGTAATTTAGGATAAATGAAGACTGTTTCACTGTCTTGCTGTAGCACTTATCCATGCCCTCCTTCTCCTAATGACAGTGTGATTCAGGAGCTTATTGAACGTTTTTTAGCCTGAAAAGGTATCCTGGAATAATATACATACATACCTGCTACCATAACAAGCCTCTATTTAAACTCTATCCTGATCTCTAGGTAGCTGAAAAATCTAAAAGCACAGCATTATGTTTTCAACAGAAGTTTCTAAAAGAAATTTACAATCTCAAACTTCATCTTGGTTTTAAGTAATTTACTCTGCTGAGTTAAATTATTTGAATCAGAGTTCAAAGCTTTCAACATTAAAGAAAAAAAACAACACAAGCCCACAACAATAAAATACCAGATACACAGCAAATGAGATTAGTTTATCAGCCAATGCTGTGTTATTCCTCTGCTAATGTAGATCACGTGCGTCTCCCAGGTACCGCTTCAAAGAGTTACCATATCTGGGAGTAAAAGTAATTGTTACAACACAATAGAAGGCTCTGTTCCACAAACAAATGACTTAGCTCATGGGGGCCTGGTAATGAGAAAGCTTTACTTCCCTTCCATTCACTTATCAGTAAGATATGGTTTGCCATAATGTTCAAATTCTTTTTGGGGAAACTGGCAATGAAACTGTGTTATTACCAATATATATGCTAAATTTTCCTTTTCAGTTACAGGCTCATTCTTTCCAGGTGGGAGCAATAGAGCAAAAATTATGATTAATGGGCACACAACAATGCTGTTAGTAAATGTTCAGTCAAAACCCAAAAGGTGTATGTCTTACAAAGGTTCTGAGAAGCATGTCAATTACTAAAACAATTTGGATATCTAGCTTAACCCTGTGTACTATTTCCTGATGCATTTGACTCAATTAGAAGTCCAAATGCTCTTTTCAGAAGTGGTAAGGCCTTTAGGAGATTACACCTCTTTCAAAGTCAGTGGCACTTTCTAGCAGTGCCATTGCTCGAAACAAAGTTTTTTTAGAAACTACAGGGTTGTGGGTTTTTTTTTGTTTGACCGCCTTCATGTAAATATCATAATTTCACCTCAATTGTGATAGAATGAATGTTCCACCTGATCTAGGATGATTTACTGAGTAGAACTGACTACTTCAGCTGAGACTTTGCCTGATGAAATGCTGTAAAAGCCAAGAAATGAAATGAGAGAACTCTAGTATATTTTCTCTGGAAAATGTTGAAATTCCTGTTACATTTCCCATATTCTGAGATATTCTGGAATTTTACCTGTTTGATGAACTAGAGAAAGCATTTCTAGTCTGGCTGCAGATTTGGATTGAAATTACAGGCATGCACTAGACAGGGAAGTTAATTGGCCCTCTCTGTAAAACCAGAGCCTCTCTGTAAAGCTGCATCATATCTAAAAAGACTATTTTCCTTGTGCATTCTCACCTAAAACCCTGTCTCCCTGTTTCCCACCTGCAACCTTTCTCACCTGGAAATACATGAAATTGTGAAAGCCGTATGCAACAAAATACATAGTTGCTGTTTCAACCAGGAGCTGCTTGTGCTTCTACATAGGGAAGGTTAAATTTGAGTCTTCCTGGAAGAGCACTATGCAGGATTCACAGGATGAGGCATCTTGAATGAAAATGCTTCTGAGCATGTAACTTGAGAAGTCCTGCTCTTGTTTCTCCAAGTCCTAAGGACAGTTGTTGAAGGGGTTGTTTCTGTCTCATTCTCTCTTTGCAAGTGCACCCAAACTAGATTTTTGGGGGTCTTACTGATTTTTGCACTTGGCTTGTGTCTTCTCAACAGTAAAAGTGAATGTTACCATCTCAAAGATGAAGGGCTACAGACATACGACTTTTGCTTAGGGAAGGGAAATGATTGGGAAAAGTGGTAGGTTAGGGAGGGAGGAATACAGGAAAGGCCTGATTTTCCGCTTGCTCCAATCGAAGAAATGGGACAGTGGGCAGTTAAAACTGTTGCTCTTTGAAGGGACACTATCCTTTTTCAACTCAACTTTCCAAATTGTGTCATAGTCAAGGCAAGATATTTTGCCCCATTCCTCAGTGTGCAGTCCTAAACAGCTGCTAAAGATAAAGGAAAATTTTCAGTGTACACAAATATGGTTGATCTCTCTATATAAAGCACGTTCATTTCAGTACATACAGATATTTCTACTACATCTGCACTCTATAAGTGAACATGAGCTAATCATGCCATTTTGAAAATGGAGAGGCTGGGACAGACCTGCTTTCTAAAAACAGCCAGTATCAGATGTAGCATTTCAGGCTTTACTACACTCCTTTTTCATTAAAATCTCTCAGAGTAATGCGCAAAGATCAGCTTTGTACCCATATAAGACACAATGGTAAATTATCTAAACTTGTTGGCCCAAATGCTGCTTAGGAGATCCAGCAAGAAGTTACAGTATTTCATCTACTGTCTTCACAGAATCACAGAATGTTAGGGTTTGGAAGGGACCTCTGAAGATCATCAAGTCCAACCCCCCTGTCAGAGCAAGACCAAAACTAGAACAGATCACTCAGAAAGGCATCCAGACAGTTCTTGAAAGTCTCCAGAGAAGGAGACTCCACAACCTGTCTGCGGAGCCTGTTCCAGTGCTCTGGAACTCTCACAGTAAAGAAGTTCTTTCTCATGTTGAGGTGGAACTTCCTGTGCCTGAGATTGAATCCATTGCCCCTCATCCTGTCACTGGGCACAAGTGAAAAGAGGATGTTTGCTTCTTGACGTCCAGCCCTCATGTGCTTATAGACATTCATTAGATCCCCCCTCAGTCTTCTCCTCTCTAGACTGAAAAGCCCCAGGTCTCTCAGCCTTTCCTCCTAAGGCAGGTGTTCCAATCCCTTAATCCTCCTCGTAGCCCTCCGTTGGACTCTCTCAAGTAGATCCCGGTCCCTCTTGAACTGGGGAGCCCAGAACTGGACACAGTCCTCCAAGGGAGGTCTCACCAGGGCCGAGTAGAGTGGGAGGAGAACCTCTCTCGATCTTCTGGACACACTCCTCCTAATGCACCCCAGGATACCATTGGCCTTCTTGGCCATGAGAGCACATTGTTGTCCCATGGAGAACTTGTTGTCTACCAGGACTCCAAGGTCCTTCTCCACGGAGCTGCTCTCTAGCAGATCACCTCCTAACCTGTATTGGTACATTTTATTGTTCCTTCCCAGGTGCAGGACTCTGCATTTGGTCTTGTTGAACCTCATTATATTCCTCCTTGCCCAGCCCTCCAGCCTGTCCAAATCTTGTTGAATGGCCACACAGCCTTCAGGTGAATCAGCTAACCCTCCCAGCTTCTTGTCATCAGCAAATTTGCTGAGAAGACACTCTGTCTCATCATCAAGGTCATTGATAAAGATGTTGAAGAGGACTGGACCCAGCACTGATCCCTGAGGGACTCCACTAGTTACAGGTCTCCAGCTGGACTCTGCACCATTGATCACCACTCCTTGGGCTCTATTGTGTAGCCAGTTCTTAATCCATCTCACTGTCCATTCTTTTATCCCACATATCCTGAGCTTGCTCACTAGGATGTTATGGGAGACAGTGTCAAAAGCCTTGCTAAGGTCAAGGTAGACTACATCCACTGCTCTCCCTGCATCTACCCATTTAGTCACATCATAGAAGGCTATCAGATTAGTCAAGCATGATTTCCCCTTGGTAAATCCATGCTGGCTACTCTTGATAACCTTATTCTCTTTCATGTGCTTCGAGATGACCTCCAGAATGAGCTGCTCTATCATTTTTCCAGGGATGGAGGTGAGGCTGACTGATCTGTAATTTCCTGGATCTTCCTTCTTGCCCTTTTTGAAGACTGGAGTGACATTAGCTTTCCTCCAGTCCTCAGGCACCTCTCCTGTTTGCCAGGATCTTTCAAAAATGATGGAGAGTGGTAGGAGGTCTTAAGAAACTCCTGTAAGCATTAAGAAAACTGTATGCAGTTATTAATTTGGATATGGCTAAGTAACAGACACAGAGAGATTGTGGAAGAAGCAACTAGGAATCCTTATGTCCTATGACTACAACCGGTGGTCATAATTTCTCTGAAAACCAAAAATGTTTAGCTGAATGTGTTTTTTTCACTCTCCTTTTTCACATTTATTTGAGCATGAATTATGACAAAAACTTAGCCAAACACATACCTTTTTCCCCTCTGGTAGGTACTACTTCATGCAGTTCCAAACTACTAATTCTAAGATACTGCATTTCTTACTGCTGTTCATGTTCCTTTGGGAAATAATTTACTGTTGCAGAAAAGCTTTCAATACACTTCCTTTCAAAACAGTTTTGAATTCTGTAATTAGTGAGCTTGCCTAGCTTTTCTTTTCTTTGCCTTCGAAGCACAGAGTTAACTGAAATAAGGTCCATTTCATCCCTTCTTGGAAGGTGTTGGAAAGTGCTGAATACTGAATACAGTAAGTGTTTCTGCTTTTCTCCAGGAAGGAATTTTGCCTTATTTAAATTCTGCAGCAAGATAAGGTAGACAATAAATAGATCCCCATAACATTTCTAAAGGCTTTCACCCCGTGGAAAAGACCGAACATACAGATTTTAATATTTTTTAATATTTTCTGCATTTTCCTTGGTATTCTTCCAACCTCTATTTAAGCTCAGGTTTCACATACTGGTTCAAGCAATTACTGTGGATTCTTTGCACATCTGTTTCAGAAGATTTTTGAGAAGAAATGCACAACAACAAAATATTTTGAGAGCAGAAGCTTGTAAAGGAAGTACATTTCACAGCAAAGGTGATTTTTCAGCTTCAGAAGACCTGATGGGGTGTTTTTAGAATGGTGTATGCCTCTCAGTTTAATTGAGTGTTGCATTTGAAGAAAAAGACCTAAACAAAAACAGGTGTAGAATATTTTCCTGTCTCTATAACAGGTTAAATACTTCATTGTCAGGTTTGACTGAAGCAATGACTGTAATAGGAATGTGTTGGATGGTTATCTGAAACCTTGATTCATTCTTATTTAAGTGAAAGGCTTTTGTAAACCATATATTCTGGTTTGAGCTAGGATAGAACCAATTTTCTTTCTAGTGATTTTACTTTTCAGTTAAATCTCTTCTAAGTAGCTGCGCTTGCTGAAATTAACAGCATGTTTTTCAGTCATTGTCTGTTTTTAGGACTGATAATGTTCAATGTTTATACTTACTGCTGGAGAATGGCATGCAAAACCAAGGCCACTGCTTGGTTCTGAAAAACATCTTATGTTCTGGAAACTAAAGGGAGTAAAGGGGTCACACACCGCAACCCTACTGTGAGGAAGGGAGGACCAAACAGGTGACCAAAATTGTCCAAACGAAGTATTTCATCCCATACATGTCATACTGGGTATACATTTGAAACATCACAAGGTGTGTGAAAGGGATGGTTTTGGTAATGTGATTTCTAAGCATTAAACTTGGTGCAGAATATGGAGAGTGATACTGAGATCACCAAGAAGTTGTTAGTTGCCATTTATGAATACATAAATTAATAAACTAAGTGTAGCTTCTGAAATATTAAATGAATCCAATTACATTATTGAGTTCCTGGTACAATGGTTTGTGAAGTTATACTTGGATGGGCTTGTGAATGAGTTTGTATAGTAAAACATACATTACAGAGGAATATCTTTCCACGCATCTTGGAAGGCTTCTCATAAGATTTAGAACAAGATACATAATTATTTGTAAATTCTCATGGGTTGTCAACTCCCCTCCCTGCAGACACACTGCATAAAAGATATTAATTAATGAAACTCAGAATTATGGTGTGGCTTTTTTTTTGAAAATCATTCTGTTACCATCAGTTGAGTGTGACTATGAAAGACTGATATTACCCTGAAGTTTTGGTTATCTTATATATCATAATTTGTGATCTAGAACACAGAGGGCCAAGGTCGTGCTATGGTTTTAGAGGCTTAATAGTAAATATAGAACTGTTTTTGCATAATGTAAAAAATAGTGTAAAAAAATCCCTTCCTGATGGGATGCTAGCCTTGTCCTACTGAAACCTTTACAGAGGAGCACTCTGATCTTACTCTGACTGACGTGTTAAGGTTTTTGCCTTAAATTCCTGTTTCCTTGGACGCTTGCAACCATAAAAGAATCTCAGCTTTCATTTGTGAAGAAAATAAAACAGGTTTCAAGGGAAAAATTTTAGGCCAGCTTTGTGCAAGTTCAGTCATTGTGAAAGAGCTAGCAAATGCACAGTATCTGTTATCTGTCAGTTTATTGTATGCAGCACCAGGGGGCCCAGACGCCAAGAAACAATGCAGTCAGTGCATGTGCTGAAGGTATTAGAAAAGCATGGGGTAGAGTCTAAATGTATCAGATAGAGACACCTTATGTGAGGCTTGGTAGATCTGTAGCACTGTGAAGACAAACAGGTAAGATTTTTCCTGTACTCTAAGCACAAGAAAATGTTCCAAACTTCCTCTTGAGGTCTAATGATGTATCAGAGGGAAAAACTTAATCACCTGATCTTCTTCCCCACCTCTTGTGCTCCCATGTAGTTATATTTCTCCCATGTATTAAGAAATCCAGAGGACCCTGACTCTCACAGTATTCAAACCTAGGTAGGGATAGAGAAGCAGTGACACCCATCTATCTGACTGCCAGCAGATTGCCTCAGAAGCCAGTCCTTGCTGGGAGAAGTGAGAACCTGTGATGCTTATTGAGAAGTTGTCTGAATCAGCAGATAAATGGATGCATGTCAGCTTTTCACTATATAAACTTCAGTGCAAATGATGGGGTACATTATTTGGGGTCATGTCCTTTTCATACTATGGCTTTGGTATTAAATACAACAGCATTTGGATCTGTTTATGGGGTTTCTAGCCGTAAGTATAGAAGCAGTGAAGAAACAAACCAGGTACTCCCTCCCTGTGTCTGATACAACAGACCAAATTAGTCAGTGTCAGTATTTTGATTATGACTTCTTTTCTTTTTGCAGATCAGGCATTTAGAATGTCAACCTTTTTTGAGGACATTTGATACAACCTTCTCTGAGGAAGTTTTTGTGGTTGTTTTTACTGCTCGAGGCAGTAAGCCTGTAAGCAGAACTGCTCCCAGGTGGCTCAACAGCACACTCAAGGGCTCTGTTGGTGGCTTAATTGCTGTGAGCACCAGCCACTTCACTTCCTTTTGCCACATCCTAAGCACAAAATTTAACAGTAGAAGCACATATTCCCTGAGTGATGTGAGGACAGTTTGTTTGGTCCCAAAATTTTGTACATTGGAAAACATTCCTTCAGTCTTCTAGTAAAAACTGAAATCTGAGCTAACATAATGGAAACAGGTTTTTTTTTAAAGGGCTGTTTACCTAAAGAAGGTATATTATATATACATATATGTTCATATATGCGCATTACTGAAAGAATTATTATAAGTAATTATTCTACTGAAGGATTTCTGCTTTATGCTTGACCATTTCAGAACTCTTTCTGGAATATCACAATAGCATGTTACTAGGTATGATGAAGTAGAAACTTTAGATGAAGTCTTGTGCTTATGAAGCAGAAAGTACTGAGATTGAACATTATTGTCCTGCTTTAAAAATTAATGCCTGTGATATTACACAAGCACATTTTAAAAAAGTGTACATCTGACAGGTGTCAGCTTCCCTGAGGAGTCATCATAGGGATGTGAAAATAATGAACTAAACAGCAACGATTAAACAGTCATTTTGATAAGACTCTAACCATTCCAGAGAAATGTCATGTAAGGAAAAATTGAAGTTACATGAAACCGAATATGAGAAATATGGTATTAAAATAACACTGAGGTACACTAGTTAAAAATACAATCTTTGTGTAAGAAAGTAAGACCAATAAAACCAAATATTCCAAACAGACAGAAGTTCAATAAAAATAAAGACTCTCAGCTTCTGTTTAAGAAGAAAACTAGCATTTTCACAACAGTGGAGTTAGATTTTTCTATTATATCCTTTGCTGTCCTTATTTTTAGAAATAATTTGGGACAAGTATTATACAACCCAATACATTTATTATGTTTTGAAAAACTGTAATTTTTTAGCAGATTTCCTGCTGAAATTCATCCTAAGTGGCTCCTGTCATAAGGTGCAATCATAATCAAGTATATTTAAATTACAATTGGCAAAATACTGTAATGAGGCATGGCAGATACCACAATTTGCTGTCCTTACTCAATTGTATGTAGTTCACCAATATTCAAATTTTACCTGTTTGTGATATGTTTTTTCAACCAGTTAGTGTGATTTAATGAAAACACACAGCAATTTTCCCTCAATAAGTCAACCTCCCCAAGAAATCTCACTGAAATGTGCAAATGACCTTTGGGCATAGATTAGATAAGAAAAATATATGCCAGATTTCTATAGGAAACAAAATTCTTTTGCCTTCTAGCAATGTGATGCCTGTTTCCCTCATGCATTTTATCCTAGGTGCTATATTAAAAGATGGTTTTATGAAACTGGTTACATTCATTAATACTGTAAGAAAAAAATCTGTCAGCTGTAGTTGTTGTTATGCAAGTTGTATACAAGTTATTGTTATACAAGTATGAGGGTACTTTTTACTGTACTTGCTACACTAACTGTAGTACAGTATAGTCAATATACTTGTTACTATAGCATAATTACACTATAACTACTATTTTTTTTCTTTTTTTTTTTTTTTTTTTAAATAAATCTGTTAAGAGAAGCTTTTACTTTCACATAACACTGCCAAGTATAATAGCAGCACTAAGGTGCTTCTCTCCTGAAAGGAAGGTCAAAATAGCATAGTTGGTGTTTTTTTCACACATGTTCTGCTGACCTGCAGTGATGTTTTGTCTTGCTTTATGATATTTAATTGAATGATTTTGCCCTACTAATGCTCACAGCATATTTCCAGGAAAATCTGTATGAGATTCATGTTCCTCACGAAGTAGATTTCTAGAGTGCTTGCAAATACTGTCTAAAAATACAGGAAATGTCTCTGCTCCAAATAATTTATTCAGTTATCTTAAAGTCCTCAGGAAAATCTGGCAGGACAGATAAGGCTTCAGTCCCTCAGCTATGCATGTTGGATTCTGTTGCATCAGAAGTGAGAAGATGTGTTCTTCTGCAGAGGAGACTCCCTTAGCAGCCATCCTTCCTTCCACTTAGATGACTGTTCCACAGGGATCAGTGAAAGACAAGTGATAATCACAGACTGAAAATATTAGCAAAATCTCGTCTGTTATGGATATCAGTTTAACTCATTATTTGTTCCATTGCCTTAATTTTTCAGAAGACTGATTTCATTTTTCTCTGTGTTTGAGATGTGTGGGAGAGCTCTCAGCCAAGCTTCTTTGAACTCAAAGGCTGAATAATTTATTTTCCTGCACAGTCCAGCATCCTAAAATACAGAAATGAGAGAGCTCATCTCCCTTAGCCACCCCAAGTCATCAGAGCTTAGTAATGTTATTGGAACTCTTGAGGAGCCCCTTGTGTCCTTTTCTGTACAATCACAGGCCTGATGTGAGCATCCTCAGTGAACTTGTTCTTTTCAGGTTCTTCCTCTTGCTTGAGACGTGACTGTTACCAAAGTAACATTACATCAGGACAGATCAGTTGAGTCCTTGGGGCTTTTGAGCCTGTTTTTCCTGTCATTTCGACCTACACCATTCCACACGCCAAGGGGTGTGTGTGTGTGTTAGAGATCACTTTCACTACATAAGGGAGAAGAGATTTAGACTTCATGGGAAGTTTTGGTGAAATGAGTGTTGCATAGCTTGTAGTGCACCTTCAAAGGCATGCTGCCTGAGAAATGTATTTAAATCAGTCATGTCCTTTTGCATCCTCTACCAAATCCTAGCTATTAAATCTATCATCAAGCAGTTGGTCAGCTTGCCAAAGGACATCTTGAACTGAAATCCAGAGAATGGAGCATATAATTGGATCACTACTGACCAGCTGTCACAACAGCCCCCTCCTCCTCTGAACACTAATGAAAGGAAGCAAATGAGGTGGCGTGATTCAAACTCATTCTGACGACATCCCATTGTTGTGCTCTAGCATCAAGCCAAACAGAACTGCAGAGAAATCATCCTCATCATTACATTTTCCAAAAGCTTATTAAAAGCACTTGTGTGCTGCTGATATCACCACAGGAGCTGACTAAAACTTCAGAGATTAAGCCAATATGCTGTTTGAGATAATCGTAATGTATGCAAAACGGCAAGAAAAAGATACTGTCCTAGAAGCCTGAAAAAAACCACATTTTTAGCACACCTGAAGAATCAGACAGATGTGACTGATGAGATGTTTGTGATCACCTATGCATTGACCATTATGTTATGATGCAGCATATGACTTTTGTATTATGGTTTGTCTATAGAACCTAACTGATTAATTAAATCACTACATAGTCTTATTCCTTAGCTGGATACCCATATGAAATTAAATGAAAGCCACAGCTTAGACCTGCTGTGAATATCAATAGAATCCAGACCTACCGTGAAACCTTCCCAGTTGTGATCCCCTCCATGTGTGAGGATATTCCTGGAATACCTTGTCACATCAAATTTTGGACCATATATTCTGATAGTCCTGTAATGCAACTGGGCTAGCTGTTGTCATCCTTACAGAAACACCCTATAGGTAGACAGAAATACTTAGTTGTTGTTGCTGTTGTTTTTTCAAATACAATTATACAACCAGGTAGAAAATACAACAGCATTGTTTTATATCAGGGGATGTGAGGTGTAAGCATGTCTTCATGAGAGAAGAGCTACCAAACTGGTGAAAGGTCTAGGGAACAAGTCATACAAGGAGTGTCTGAGGGAACTGGGGGTTGTTTCATCTGAAGAAAAGGAGGCTGAGGGGAGACCTCATCACTCTTTACAACTACCTGAAGGGAGGCTGTCAGAGGGTGGGTGTTGGCCTCTTCTCCCAAACAGATAACAACAGGACCAGAGGAAATGGCCTGAAGTTGAGGCAGGGAAGGTTTAGATTGGATATTAGGAAGAATTTCTTTACTGAAGGAGTGGTCAGGCACTGGAACAGGCTGCCCAGGCAGGTGGTTAAGTCACCATCCTTGGGTGTATTCAAGAAATGTGTAGATGTGGCACTTCAGGGCATGGTTTAGTGGATGAGGTTGTGGGAGGTTTTTGTGCGGTGTGTGCGTGTGGGTGTTTTTTGGGTTGTGTTTGTATTGTTTTTTTTTTGTTTTGTTTTGTTTTTTTTTTTTTTGTTTTGTTTTAGTTTTTTTTGTGTTGATGGTTGGACTCAGTGGTCTCAGGGGTCCTTTCCAACCATGACAATTCTGTGATGCTGTGATTCAGAAAGGCCAGACATAGTTTTTTAGCTCTGGAAAAGTCTTGCCCTGCTGGGAGAGGCTGTGTGGCTTGGAGTAGCCTAAGGCTTCACAAGCCGTAGCTCGGAAACAGGCTTGGATGAGAAAAGAGTGGGTCTTGGGAGAACTGGTATTCCTTTCAGACTTGAGACAATTAAAACAAAGGGGGAAAAGGAGGAGTGGAGAATGAAAAAGAGGGATTTTTGTCAATTCAAATGGTACCTCCATTTTTAAAAAGATTCATTGAAAATCATAACTTCAACACTACTAAAACTTAATAAACAACAAGAAAAAAAAGGTGGCAAACTGTGTGGCCATTGTTTCTGTTTTAGAGAAGGTTTTAAAAATGAAGCTATATCAAACTTTGATCTTAACAAAACAAAGAGCTCTTTCATGACGTTAATGAAAAATGGTTTGAAATATATATCAAAGTGCAGAAACAGCCTTCCTACTTAGATTTTTCTGAGACAGCATATTCTGAAGCAGATCCGTTATTGAGTCTTCAGACAATTAAGATAGATTGTTTTTAATGATTTATGTCAGTTGAATTAGAGATGATTTATCACTGTTTTCTCTAAAACAACTGACTGTAGAATAAGAAAATAATTCTCTTGCTTTCTTTCTTGTCAGAGAAAATTGTCATGGCATTGGATTAATGGTGCTCAAACCCCCATAGTGCTTGTATAATTCTGGTCACTTCAGGTTTTTTGTATGGAGTTTTTGGAATCAAATCAGTGCTTTTCTTCAGAAGGATATATGCACCATGCTTAGCTGAACACACCTATGACATGCAAATGCAGGCCAGAGCTATAAATGTGTCCCTTTTATTTTGAACTGAATTTTGGCAGACTGTCACAGTTTGACTCAGGATTGGCAATTAAACCAGAGACAACAATGCTCTTGATCCCCTCCCCCTCCCACCCAGGTAGGGAAGGAGAGAGAGAATTAAGGAGAGAGACTTAGCTGGATTGAAAACTAAACTAGACAGCTTTAATTATATGTACAATTATATACAAGTGTGTTCAGGAATGTGAAAAAGCCTCTTGCCTCCCCCCACCCCCAGCAACTCCCCTGGCACTCTCCTGAGCTGTGAGTAGTCCTGAAATGTCTCAGCCCACAGGCAGGAGATAAGGCAGAGCAGACAGGGGCTGGGTTATGAGGTTATGAGGTCAGAGCCTAGGGGCTGGTGGTGATGGATGGATGGAGTCCTCCCCGGACACCGGCCATGGATGGAAGAGAAGGGAAGAAGAAGCAGGAAGGAAGTTGTCTTCTGTGATGTCTGACCTTCCTTGGAGCTTATGTAGATATATGGAATACCTTTGGTCAGTTCTGCTGTCTGTCTTGTCCAGCTCACCTATGGGGGGGTCATAGATACAACACTCCTGCCCCGGTAGCCTCTGTAGTGGCAGAACTAAAAAGCAACCCTGGAGTCTCAGCAGTAGCATAAACATTCCAGTATTATCAGCCCGCTAGCTGGAACACTTGTTGCTAGTTAAAAGAGAGCTTACTGAAGGAAAAAAAAAAAATCAGTAAAAGGAAAATTAGCTTCATCCTGTCTCAAACCAGGACACAGACCCCAAAAAAACTTATTCAAAATTTGCTAGTACTAATATTCAATTAATGGGAAAATCCTTCACCATAAAAATAACTAAACCAACAACAAAAACTCATACCCTCTCCCCCACCTCCCAAAAAAAAAAAAGAAAAAAAAAAGAAAAGAAAATTATACCTCTGTTCTTCTAGAGTATTAAATAAAAACACAACTGGCTTGGGTCCCCCAGCCTGCAGATTGTACTGTTCCACTAAACCCCCCCGTTTTTGATTTTTTTTTAAACTAGGACAATGCTTAGTGTTTGAGAAAATAATTGCAACAATCTTTATTCATGAGGGGAGAATTGAGTTTCTGCGGAGGAATTTAAATAGCAAGTAAGGATAGTTATCTTTCTGATATTTGATAAATGGAAAAAAGATTTAGTTATCTTGAGGTGAGATTGCTTTTCAGAGAGGATGACATTTATTACTGCAAGGACATATTTCAGAAAATCCCTATCCTTTATGCAGAGGTGATAGTTCTGTTCATCAGAGAAGAAGGCAATTGGGAAAAGAAAAGATTCATTATAATTTTGTGTGCTTGAGCAGGGGCTGCAATTGGATTGTTTCTACAGAGGGTATTGGTGGAATAGAGTGCGTTCTGCAGAGAAGGAAGAGTTTATCCAGTGAGACTTCTCCTAACTTCTTTTCAATTCTGTGTTAAACTTCCTGTGCTCTTAATCTTCATCTGTTAATTTCTTCATAGATAAACATCTGATCTACTGGGTATTCAGCCTGAGAGTGAAATCAC
Organism: Hemiprocne comata; assembly: GCA_020745705.1. Taxonomy (NCBI): domain Eukaryota; kingdom Metazoa; phylum Chordata; class Aves; order Apodiformes; family Apodidae; genus Hemiprocne; species Hemiprocne comata. The sequence continues at coordinate 90,510,190 of CM036587.1, forward strand.
TCATCAGCTCACTAAAATTCAAATAATTTCGAGAGCAGCAGAATTAATGACTTTCTTTCGATTGGTGTTCTGTCCACTGTCTTCCCCACAATAATGTCAGCCCTCATTGTGTCTTCCTTTCAGCATTTTCAGCATACCTACACCTTCCCTTGCCTTACCTTCTGCCATTTCTGTTATTCTTTCTCCTCCTTCCTAGCAAGTTGCCTTCCCCATCCAGCTGAACCATCAGCCACAGGTCCTGTGCCTGAGTCTGTGCTACGAGGCCTCTTCCTGGGTGATGCACACTGGTTGCCCTGACTGCAGCAAGAGGGGGAATGACAGAGTCCAGCCCTTTCCCTTTCCCCTTCCCCTTCCCCTTCCCCCTCCCCTTCCCCTTCCCCTTCCCCTTCCCCTTCCCCTTCCCCTTCCCCTTCCCCTTCCCCTTCCCCTTCCCCTTCCCCTTCCCCTTCCCCTTTCCCCTTCCCCTTCCCCTTCCCTTCCATCTCTAATTCAGTTCTGTACCTTTTCTCAGTCCTCTCTTTCTCATCCTTAAGACCTCTGCCTCAGTCACATTTATGGATATTGGCCAAGAGAGTAAAAAATAGTAGGAGAAAGCTGACAAATAGATAAATAGTGCCATGATATAATTCTTTCCCTTCTTTAGAGAATCAGCTTTAAAAATATGGGAAAACACCAGCCGTTTTTAGTGGAAGGAATTTCTTCATCTGTATGTAGCATGAAATTAAACTGATGTATTTTCAAGATGTGAGTCAATATCGCAGAGTAGACTATCATACTGTTATTTTCCAGGGATGCTACCTGCATACATGGTCTTCTGCAGGTTAATAATAAGCCCTTTGAATTTAGACTTGTTGACTTCATTGTACCATGGGAGACATGCCTCAGGGCTTTCTAGATAAGAGCTTTTAGCTTCCCATGATACCTAGAAAATCTGGAAGAGAAGTTTACTAACTCAGCATATAAATTATCCTGTTTTATCCTCATTCCAAAGCCAGTGTTTCATACTTTTTGGGGTTGGCTATGCTCTGCATGACCTTAATCTGAGGAGAGGTTGCTTCCCCTGTCTGCTGAATACCTTTTCTGCAGTTAAATTTTCTGCCATCAGCTCATTCCACTTGTTAGCAGGTATCAGTTTACATTGCACAACCTACGTGTTCCTGCCCTGGTGTCCCTGAGGCTTGCTGCTCTTTGGCGTGTGACAGTGGCTTCCTGCTGTGCAAAAAGAGTGAACGTGGCCCAGAATCAGGAAGAGCCTTCTGGCTTGAGTTTCTGCTGGGGATAAGCAACGGTGGAGCTACCTCAGCAACCTTGCCAGAGGCTGAGGAAGTAAAATAAATCCGATGCCTAGTAATAAAGAAGGTTAGTCAGAAGGGTCGCTAATCAAAGCCACCTTCATAAACAGTCAGCAATTCTAAGAGAGGTGAGGCTAGCTGAATAATGTCAGATGGATCGTTTCTGAACATGCTGCTTGTCACTTCTCAGTGACAAATCTTTGTAAGGTAGATGTACAAGGGAAGACCTTTTTCTTTCTCATTAAGCTATAAACCTCTGTGGCTTGATAGGATCGAAGAAAGAAAGAAACTATTTTTTCAGTTTTCTCTGAAGGGCTCTTAGCCTGTTTCAAAGCTAATAGTGAAGCTAGCCACTTCCACAGATGTACTTAAAAATTACAAAAAGAAAAAAAAGAAAAAAAAAGAGGGAAGAAACAGAAATAATAAGATTATTCCAGATAATTCCAGTTCCAAATTATTTAATTGGTCTTTTTCTTTGCAAGTATTTTGTCAGTATAGTTTCAGTCAGGTTAATATTCACTAATTTTTTGTTCTAATTCTCTTGCTCATGTTTTAATATTATGAAGGCTAATTGTATGCTGCAAAGATCTGTCTTTGCAATATTATATGCTTATTTAAAACTTACTCTTTTTTTAGTTTGAATTTTACATAATTTAATAATATATTACAAAAACTGACTTCAAGATTTCAAGAAGCTATTTCCTGTTTGAGAAAAAATAATATGGCCTCATATTTACTTGGCACCTCTGAAAGTATTGAGAGTCAATCACACTACTCTGTTACAATTTATTTAAAGGCCAGATGTTGAATTCTAGCCTACAATTTCACAACATCCCACTAAAAATTTCTCATGTCAGGTGCTTAGCTGCTGAAAATGATTTCTTCTTGACACAATAAAGCTTTGCACAACAAAGGGAATTAACAGAAGACTTTTACTATGTAGAGGGAGATACTAATCATAGAGCAAATGAAAGAATTTTGTAATGTCATCTGTTTCTTCTGCTCTGCCATATGTCCCTTAGTTATGATAAAATTTCTTCAGCAGCTTCATTATCTTGGTTTTTTAAAGTATATATTTTGTAATCTTTTCTTACTCTGAACAGACTATTTAACAGGCAGCATTTCTTTATTATTTTATGTGGTATTCAGAATATTGGGTGGTTGGTTTATAAATAAAGGATAAATCTTTTGCTTGCAGAGAATAAGAAGAATGACTCCTTTCTGACACTATTGTATATCTATTCTGTCAATGGGGATAATAGCAATATCACTACTACCCATTAAATCAGCACTATTCCTTTTCCTGTCTATAGTTTCATACTGTTTCCCATGTTTCTGACCATACTGTCAGACAAGTTCTGTATGAAAACAGCTGCTAAAATTGGAATACTTTGCAGGAGAGGGGTTAAAGCAGTCATTTAGCTCTGCTTTTGATAAGCAAATGCGTCACCATCTTCGAAGCTGCTAATAATGGATGCAGGCCACACTTGAGCTTTCTCCATCACCTCTGCAGCCTTCTCAGAAGTCTTGGGTCAGTGTCTGCAGGTATCACAGACCAAGTATCTTAAAAGCGGCTAGATAGTGGGAGCATAGCATAACTGTTCTCTGTGTGGTAAACCTGGTCTACCAGTTCAGGAGAGCAACTGCAGGTTCATTGGAGGCTGGAGGAGGAGGAAGAGTCTGAGAGAGAGTCACAGGATTCTGGGGAGGATCATTGTCTCTGGGCGGTCTAAAATGAGATGCTGAAACTGAGCTGTTTACTCCAGGCTCCCATTCCAAACCAGTGGCAGGTGCTTTCAGACAATGTCTGCCATCCTCTGGAGGCAGGTATTTTTAAAGGTCTTTCCACTGACTCTCAAGAGTGCATGGAGTTACCAGCTCAGACTTGAGTTCTTTATGTGAAACAAGACTTAAATTATTGTTTTTACTGTGGACATAGAAACGAGTCAAAACTAATAGTATGACAAGCTGAATCTGAAAGCATAATAGTAGTTAGAGCTGCTACTATTTGCTTTTCCTCATATATACCTTTGGTAAAGCAGTGTGGCTTCTTTAGTCTATACTCAGACTCAAGATATTCCTTCACGTACCCAGGTCAATTTGTGGGGCAGCTTTAGGAATTTACTTTTTCTGAGCTGCTCTTCATCTGAAAAGCAAAGGTAATGATGCCAGCTTCTTTTGCATAGTGCTTTGTGACCTGCTGTTTGAAAGGACTATGCAAGAGCTAGGCATTGTAATTACCAGTATTCTTCAAAGACTATATTGTCTTAGTTTAACCAAAGAAGTGTCAGTAACCTCTAGTTTTACTATTCTACCTTTTATATTTTATTGCTTTTATTTAATCAGTGAAATATTCTGACATTATGTTCTAATGTAGAATTCTGGCAAATATATTTACTGTATTAATAGAACAACTACATGGAAGATTAAAATGCAGATGAGGTGAACTGCCTGAAGAGAGCATACTCACTTTAATAAACTAGTTTATAACTAGAATACTGTAGTACTGTAGTCTGGAAACAAAATTTGAAGTCTATTAGCTTACATAAAAGCATTGTTAACTCAGTGTTTATAGTAATTCCAAAACTTGTTTGGCAGAAGAGATGATGTTTGAAAGGTTGGGAGACCTGGGTGAAAATTGTTGGGTTTTATGATTGCCTTTTTATTGCTGCCTTCTTGCTTGTTTTATTACACTTCTGGATGAACTCACTATAGATACAGAAGGCTAATACTTGCAGAATCCTCCTAAGGTCTTGGAATCAATTCCTTTGCTGCAGTAGTTAGTTTCAAAAGTGTATAAGTAAAATGTAAAAAATATTCATTCTGTATGTGTTTTTTTTTAGTTTATTGATGATTCACTCATTATTTGTGAAGGGAGAGATATAAATACAGCTCCCAGTTTATGTTTTCTCTCTCAAAACTAATGTAAAGCAAAATGCTTAATTTCCTAATGATGATCCTCACATGGCTGTAACCTGAGGATGATACTATTTCATGGTGTTTTACAGGACTGTTCTCTAGACACCTCCATGTACCAGTGAGGATATATGGTTATGAAAGAATATGTGTTATGTATGTATGTTTTTATATATGTAATTCATATGAAGTATTTATACTGCAGAGGAAGGAAACTCAGACGCCATCTGAAAGCATATGTAATTCTGGTCTAAGTACCATACAAGAGATGCCACGGCCCTGTGAACAGAATAAAACACAATGGCAAATAAAGACCCTGATCTGTTACTCTCAGTTAGCAGCCTACTGTGTCACCTTTTTGCTAATTTCTCATGTCATACATCTTATGCAGAGATTTCTGATTCCGGATTTTGTATGCAAAACTCATAGCAAACCCTTGTGAATTCAATTTATTTCTGTTAGGAGAAGAAAACACTTCTGAGTCACATCACGAGCCATTTCTGCTAGGCATTAATTTCTCTATTCTTCCTATGGCAAGGAGAATACATTTTTCAAGTTTTCTGCTGAGCCCTGGTCTCTGGCCAGCCCTGTGGGGGGCAGGAGGGATCTGAGTGGTATTGGGCTGCGAGGGGCTCTCCCCACTTGCTTAGGGGCTGTTGCAAGCTCAGCCCTCAGTCCCAGCCAGTGCCCCTTGCCTGGCTGAGTGTCACAGGGCTGGGGTCCAGGGCTGAGTGCCTGCCTAGTTGCCTTGTATCCCCTGTGGCCCCTACTTCCCTGCTGAGGGCCAGACCTGCTCCTCTTTTTCCTGATGTTTTCTAATAAAATGTTTTCTTGATGACTTCAGATGCAATCAGCTGGATGTCCTCTCTGGGTAGGTTCTTAGGATTTGATTAGATTACCCTATTCTACAGCATTTGGTTAAGCTAAGCATTTAGAAAGCTGGCCAAAGAGATAGCAGATCACAAGGAAGGCAATATCTGTTTGGAAGTGAATTTGAAAAGAAATATTGGAAATAATTTTTTTGCTGCGAAGAACTTAAAATGTTTAGTCAACCTGTTCTCCAAAAACCTCTCACTGGATGCTTCTTTATAAGCAAATATTCTTAAATCTGCACTGAAGAGATCTATTTTAGCAAACTCAAGCATCATGTGTTCTGGATTCAGTGTCTTTGCAGTTGCAACAGGAGTGGTCAATAACAGGAGTATAATGTAAATTATGAGATGCAATTCCAGTGTGGAAGCATAAGTTTATGCCTTCTACTTTACTGATCACATGAATTCAAGAGGCAATGGGCACAAACTTAAACACAAGAGGTTCCTTCTGTCTGAATATTTTTTCATTGTGAGGGTGACTGAGCATTGGCACAGGCTGTCCAGGGAGGTTGTGGCATCTCCATCCTTGGAGATATTCAAAAGCCATGCAGATATGGTTCTGGGTAGCCTGCTCTAGGTGTCCCTGCTCAAGCAGGGGAGATGAACCAGGTAACCTTCAGAGATACCTTCTAGCCTCAGTCCTTCTGTGGTTCTGTGTTCATGTGAATCCCAGGACAATTCTAAATCAAATTAAAATGCCTCTCATTTTCTGAGGACTCTGCAGCAGCTTCAGTGGACATATTTATCATACAGAAGCAGAAAATAAAGTGAGTTAACTAGCTTTTTATTATTTGAAGTTGAAGGACCCGGGACATCCTGTACTTGGCTATTGGTGTAATCACACCAAGCAGGGTCTCAGAGCAAATATCCAGCACCTCTGAGCCAGGGCAATTGACTAGTGGTCCAGTGAGAGACAGATGGTTTTTGGTGTGCTCCTGGATCATGGTTCCTGAGGTGTATCAGCTGGATGATCACAGAGACCTCATCCTGCTGCCCATGGCATTTCTGTGCCTGGATGCTCCAGCTCCTCTCACCCATCTTCAGCTCACGAATGCTTAAGAGGGTATAGGAGGTTCAGGAGGCTGTGGCAGCATGTGCAGGAATGAGAAATGAAGTGTGATATGGAGAACTTTAACACAGGGTGCCACAGGTACTGGGGGGTTAAGTGTCACATCTTGGTCTGCTCCAGGAGAACAAAATCTGGAAACAGATAGGGTAGGAAGAAAGCAGTTTGACCAACAGTCGGGGAGCTCCGTGATTGTTTTGGTTCTTAATTGTATTTTTTTTTTGTTGTTTTAGAGAGGAGAGGGATAGAAGCTCTTGAATTTTAGAAAATAATATTTCACGTAGATATTTTAGCTATTTCTGGGGAAAGATAGTCACTATTAAGGCCCTTTGTCACATGAAGGTAGGAAAAGATGGTTTACCTGAAATTGATGGAGATTGCTGCTGATTTCCATTTATAACTGGGACTCATTTAGAGACCTTAGACATAGTTGAGGTACAGCCAATCTGTAGATATACTAATTAGAATAAACCACTAATTCAATGTTTATAACTTGTTTTTTTCTTGTCATTCACATACTTTTAGATCAGCTGAGAAATACAGGTAGGAACTGGGCCCAACAAGTGCAATTTAATTACTATAATACATCTTTTTTGACACACACACAAATAAAATGGTCAGCAGGCCATTACATTTTCTTTATTTAATAAAACTACTTATAAATGACACAGTGAAAAATGCTTACAGGTAAATTCTTCAGAAGAACAGCAAAGGATGTCAGATGATGCTCTCAGGTAGACATTGGGATGTCATTAGCTAAAGACACACATATGAAAGGCACTGTATAAAACTCGAGTCCCTTCCATGCCATTTTCCTTATGCTATATTTTCCCCTGCATTCACAGAGTACAGGTAGACAGTGTAAAGTTGGGTGGGGTTGCCAAGGAGATTTGTTGTTATATTAGTAAGATATCGTTAGTATTCTAATGCCTCTATACTCCAGTCTACTAGTATATGAAATCTTTCAAAATTAATTATATTTACCGTTCTTTACTGAATAATCATCTGTGCAATCTCTGTTTTTTGTAAAATTTACTAACTGATACTGCTGTACATCTGCATTTTTTCATTATATGAAAAAAAAGTGCTTGACAAAGTGGCTGAAACATAGCGGGGTGGAGGTAAAAAAGAGCATTTGTGCCTTCTTCAATAGATGTGGCTGGTTTGAAACATGCCCTGGTGAGATATAATCCAAACGTAGCCTTTTAGAGTGACCTGGGCTGTCTGTGGCGGCAGATGTAATCGGTTTCTTTCCATTGTGGAAACCAGGCAGCATACACAGAAGATTTCATTTCAGATGCCTTAAGCCTGAGGGGTAATTCATTCTTGGGAACTGATTTTAATCACAGCCAAGGACAGCTAACCTGCTGCTCACATCTATCCCCCTCTAAGCAACATTGTCTCTACTCAGAGCCTTGCAATTCAGCATACAGAGTCCCTTATGTCAAAGGTGTGTTTGACTGACTGCTAAAAAAATTGAATTCTTTGAATGTCTTCTGCAGCAGCATGTTCAGCCAGTTAATGGAATTCAAATTGTTTGTATCCCTTGAAAATCCGAGACTGAACAGAATTTTTATATATTAAAAATATTTTTATCTGCCATAAGAAATAAAAAAGAGCAACATAGCACAGTATGTTATATATGCCGAGAAGGGTACCTGGGCTTACATAGGCTAAAATATGGGCCACTATTATAAAGCATAACTGCAAGCATAGATCTCTAGTGGGGACTGACTTAGTCCAAGTAGCTTAAACCATCTAATTTACCCACCAATTAACAGATATGCACAAATTTTGATTCACATATCAACTTTTTAACTTTTTGCTCTGCTTCCCTCCCCCAAGGAAACATCAGGGTTTATTGCTAACCTGATGAACAGCTGCATATAAAGTAAACATATCTGGTACAATTTTTTTTCCCAAAATATATACAGATACACTATACCCAAGGTTGAAAACAATCTAACCATTTTTTCAGATTGCAGGATTCTATACTATGAATGAATCCTGCTACTTCTGATTTCCAGAGCTTGCATTTAGTCCTTAATTTCTGTTGAATTACTTCAGATGAAAATGGAAATAAAATTAAAAGTATCAGTAAACTACTATTTGAACAAAAATTAGGGAAATATAATTATGAATATGCAAAAAAAGAAGAGTTATTAGGAAGTGTTTGGCACTGAAAAGAGTGCTTTATTAAACCATACAGCTGTGCATATTTTGTGTAATTAAGAATTTTACAACTAGTAGAATTCAGCTTGTCATATCTGCCTTATAACTACCTTTACAATAAAAAACCCCACCATTCTCAATTTCCAATTGCTTGTGTTTTTTTTTTTAACTTTAAAGTATTTATTGACTGGAAATAAACTACACAAGCTCGAAATTTTATTTTTTTTCTGAAGCTTCAAAAGTGGCTATAAGCTCCTTTCAACAAGTTCTGGTATATTATAAAAAATACCCCTCAATTTGCTAGTCTTTCATTAAATTACAGGCAATATATTTGTTGTAAGTCGGCAGTGCCTAGATGTCATTGTAAATTAGCTTTGTGGCTAATATTGATATAGAGCTTGAGATAAGTCATTATGATGTCAACTAATAGTATACTTATTATAATAATTGTAATAATAAAGCAGTAAAGAAAAATATGTAATTTAAAAATAGTAGACATCTGGGTTTTTTTTTTTTTGGGAAGGCCGGGGGGGGCAGGGGAGGATTTAGTAAAGATCAGAATTCTGGAGCATGTTTTCATTTTATTCTTGTAAGTTTCCATGACTTGTATCCATTAAATTTGTAGAAATTATTTTAAATCTGTTGTAAAGATGGCTAACAGTGTTGGAACCATCAGGTTGCTGATCTAAAGAAAGACATGTCAGCAAACTTCCCCTCACAGGCTGCACAAGAAGACATGAAATATCACTGTCACAGTTTGCATATAAATAAGCACCAAAGTACAGTCAGTTATGCAAAGAGTTTTGTTGCTAACATGTGAAGAACTCACTGCTTATTTTCATATAAGGATGTTTTTTTAACCTCTGAATCTCTTTACAAATCTTTCTATGCTGACATATAAGAACTTTTTTGAGATACTTATGGTTTTCTTAGACCATGAACTTTGATATGTATGTTTTAGCCAGTGTATGATTTGCAAAATACCCTTAAGGATGACTGTCATCTCAGACCAATAAGAGGTCACATACAAGTTTTATTCAGACAATTGTGATGATAAAAAAACCACAATTGTTTTTATTATAGCCTAAACATACAGTCATTTAACTTTCAACTGAGTGAGCTGAAATATTATGAACTATTTGTGATTTCTTCTAAAAAAATACACAACTCTGCAATCCTTTATCTCCATTTTCAAGTACTTGTCTTTGCACATAAAAGACTGATTTTTTCAGTGTTTGTTTTGTTGGTTCTCCAATCAAATATTTTAAAATCCATCTTTTTTCTCTTTACAGGTTTTTAAAAGTAGGATCAGTATTTCCTACAAATGGAAAGGGACAGCTGCCAGTCACTTGGATGCCATTGAAAAGCAATCGTGAAGGCAATGAACACCTTCCTACAGGGAGTATGTCCCCTTCTGTGTGATTTGTACTATGAAAATTTTAAGCCTTGTTCACAAGTCTTTGACACAGACATCTGCAAAAGGCCTATGAAATGGTGAAGTGGCCAAGTAGTCTTTCATTTTGGCGATTGTATCTGTTTGTCTAGTATATATTAAACAGATTGTGGTACATTAGCCCAGGATGATTTCTCCTGGAATTATTGTCTCCAGTTTGGCATTTGAACTGTGTGATTTGTCAAGCTTTGACTCTGCTCTATTAAGAGGCTGCCTTTTTAAATTTATTTTTTTTTCTTTTTTTTCTCCCAACCATCAGCAAAAGAACCGTAACAGCTGTGACTTTCACTGGCTCTTTTTTTTTTTTTTTTTTTTTTTTCTTTTCAGGAGACACCACTCTTGCATCTCATTCCTCTGCAAATGAATACGATTGCAATAACATTTGTTATTTGCTCCCATGCCTGTCTATTCTGCGTTTTCTCTTTGTTTTGTTTTGTTTTGTTTTCTTTTTTTCTTATTTTGCCTCCCATTTTTCAGGAACAATATTGTTACCTAGAAAAAGGGCAGTTTTAAATGACTGGAAATGACCTGCTTTCTTTATTATGGTAGTTTATCCATGCTCTATGGAGAATGTAGGAGAAACCTGGGCCTGAAAACTACTCCAGAAGCTTACATTTTATCCATAGTTTATTCCTGTACTTGACTGTAAAAAGAACCATTGTGTAAATAATGAAAGATGTTGAAATGCCTTTAAAGACTCACAGAGGAATATAAATAACTACTGTGAAAAAAGATTATTTTAGGGGTTAGATAAGCAAGTCACTTATTAAAGAATAATCTAGAAAACAATTTATATCGTTATTACCTATTCTGCCTTAATTTTCTATGCACGCCTTTGGGTGTTGGACAAGCTACTGGGAGTTCCTTATATTCAGTACAGACATCCAACAACACCTTCAGTTCTGCTGCTCCTTCTCAGCACTTAGAAACTTTGATTCTGTATTCCCTTGGGGATACCCTAGCAATACAGATCCAATCAGTTTGAAGTTTTTGGATAGGTTTTGTACAAATACATGTTTATCATTCTGTTGCTAGCTGAGCAGAGTTGGGTTGGGGAGCAGGATCATAGAATCATAGAATGGTTTTGGTTGGAAGGGACCTTAAAGATCACCTAGTTCCAACCCCCCTGCATGGGCAGGGACATCTCCCACTAGATCAGGTTGCTCAGAGCCCCATCCAACCTGGCCTTGAACACATTCAGGGATGGGGCTTTCACAACTTCCCTGTGCAACCTGTTCCAGTATAAGTAATTTATGACACTTTATTCTCTCTCTCTCATTCCTAAGTGAGGGTAATGAGGGGTGTGGAAACCAAACTTGGCCTTCAGAGATTTCCGTTAAGAAAGTCAGTACTAGCAGAGAGATGACAAACCTGGTTTGATGATCCTTGGGCTGTTGACAGACTCTACACCCATCGCTGCTCATGATGGTGCCCCATCTGGGAGGGCATGGCCTGTGCTTGGGTCACCATCAGCTCCCAGATCAACCCCCACTGCTGAGTAGCCTGCTCACACTGCTCCCTGGCACACTTAAGCAAAACCTAAATGTTTAGTACTATAAAAGGTAAAAACTGCAGCCTTTAATTTCTAGGTATCTGAGGTAAAAACTAAAGTCAAGGTTTCCAGTACTATGAGGTGTCTAAGGTCCATAGGACAATGCCTGTGAGATTCCTTGGATTAGTTTTGAGGGTCACTTCAGATAGCAAGAAGTTTCTATTAAGAAGTCAAAATGCTAAGAATTCACAGTCTGTGAATATATCCAGAAATTAAGCAACTATCACCATTATCTTAATAAAGGAATACATCATCTTCTAAAACATTACTAAAGGAGGAAATGACAAATTTTTATTTCTCTCATTTCCAGGTATTCTGGGTTAAAAAGTTTGTCAAGCAAGAGAAAGAGATGCAAGATCTAATTCCTTTTGCTGCAGAATCTTCTTCCTCACCTGTTCAGAAACATAGACTGTTTTCCATCTCACTTGTTGAAGTTACTGTACTTTGTTTTAGGTTCATTTAATGATAAAATTTAAAGCAGGGATCTCGAGCTGCAAATTCTCTGTTCTCAATCATAAGGGGTGGAGAATGAGACTGACTCCCAGCCAGGCACCTACTTCTCACCTGCACAGTGGAAATAGTAAAAAGGGATAGTGAAAGAGGAGGATGCTGGGTGCTCACCAGGGAAGTACAAGGTGTTTGAGCCCAGTGAGTTGAAGAGAGAGCCTATTTCACCTCACTTCCAGGGTGGGTGCCAAAATCAGGGCATGCAACACTATGTTTTGTGAAACAGCAGCAGGTTCTCCTGTGCTGTATGTAGTCTTGAATAGGTATTTTAGTTTTAGTCTGAAAATGCTTTTGAGGGCTTCTATGCACTACAGCATTTTGGTTAAAACCAAATGAAACCCACCCACTGTATGCTTTTAGATCTCAGTCAAGCTCAGATGCAAGACTGCACCATGGGCTATTCAACCCCAAGACCCATAGGAGCAAGTAAAGAAGCGGAATTTTAATTGGCCAGGAACAATAAGATTAAAAAAAGAAAATATTCAAATTCTGCCTCCATTGTCTCAGTATTTGTTTTTCAGTGAAAGGGCCTTATTTTTAGTTTGAAGACAGAATCAAATATCACAGAATCGCAGAGTAGTCATGGTTGGAATTGAGATCTGAGATCTCTGAGATCACTGATTCCAACCAAAACAAAAAGAATAAAAACCCCAAAACACCCAAAAAAACCCCACAAACACACAACCTACAATCTCGGCTGCTAGAGCATGTCCTGAAGTTCTTCATCTATACGATTCTTGAATACACCCTATGACAGTAACTTAACCACCTCCCTGGGCAGGCTCTTCCAGTGCCTGACCACTCTTTCAGTATAGAAGTTCTTCCTAATATCCAATCTAAACCTCCCCTGCTGCAACTTCAGGCCAATTCCTCTGGTCCTGTCATTATTCACTTGGGAGAAGAGGCCCACACCCACCTCCCTACAACCTCCTTCCAGGTAGTTGTAGAGGACAATGAGGTCTCCCTTCAGCCTCCTCTTCTCCAAACTCAACATCTCTAGTTCCCTCAGCCACTCCTCGTATTACTTGTTCTCTAGACCCTTCACCAGCTTGATGGCTTTTCTTTGGACACACTCCAGCACCTCAGTATCCTTCTTGTAGGGAGGGGCCCAGAACTGAACACAGTACTTGAGTAATCTCCTTTCCCCATGTGGATTTGGGAACAAAGTAAGTTAGTCTAGGACTTGACTGGCAGCAAAAATACCCGATTGAACTTCTATGGATCGCTGATAAATGCCAGCTTCAGCCTTCCTCAGCAGCTAGGGGGAATTAAACTGGGTTGTCTGGAGCTCAGTAAGCTAGCTACCTTTTTCCACTTCCAGCAATGAATTGATTGACTGAGGGGGAAGTACAACAGGATAATTTACAGTGCAATGAGATGATTTGCCATCCCTAAAATTGCTTTCCAAAATCTAAAACTATGTACAGTCCTCTTCCTGGCAAGGCTATTAGTGAGGCTGCTCTTTGCTTCCTGCTTCTTCAGCCACAGCCTTCTCTGAGTTTGTGATATTTAGGTCCCTGTTGCATCTCCTACCCTGCTGACCCTGGACAGACCCTGGCAGCAGCTGGCTGTGAGCTTCAAGTCCCTTGGCCACTGTTTCCACAGCCAATCTGACTCTGCTTCAGCCCATGCTGGGTGTGTTTGTGCTGCTCCACCTTGCCATCCCAACTGCTCTTTGGAGCTGCCTCTTTAGCGGGTATTTCTGCTCTCTGAGCAAAAAACTATATGTAGTTCCTTGCTAATGAGCCACTCCTGAAGAAATCTTTCTTGGTCTCTTTTCCTAGGTTCTAAATTTTATACTTTGAGTAGTTGCCTGAGCCACTGAACTTCAGTGTATGGAGAAAGTGATGCTATTTTAAATTGTTGCTCAGTTTTGCTGCTTGAGCTGTGCACTGAAAATGGATTTCACCTGGCTTCTTTTGTTTAGAAGATACCCAAGATTTCCAGCTCTTTACTATAGTTAAATTATCTTCACATAGTTGTTTTTACAGCTTGTTTTCATGGTTTCTTTTTATTATATTAATCTAGACTCAATGTTTTTGAACCCATTAATAAAACATACCTGTGAGGATTTTCTCATTTAGAGCTAAAGAATTAGGGAAGATTCTGAGGCTATTCCTGAACCAGGTCTCCCAAATGTAGTGGAAAAAATATTTCAAAACTCTGGTACAGAAAAATCTGATATGTCCCTTAGGCAAACAGTTCAACTCCTTGAGTTGTAACCGGTAACAGAAAATTCAGTACTAAGTTGTGGAGTGTATTTTAAAATTTTATTACTTTATTATATTATATCCAAAAAGTAATATTCCCTTCACAGCCTAGATGAGAATATAATTGTTTTCAGAGCTTTTCTGTGGACAGAGTTAATTTAGCACAATGTCTCTGTCATTTTTTTCTCTTATTTCTCTACCTGTGTTTCTTCTTCCCTCACCACTACTATCTCAAGGGATGCCTTAAAGTATATTCAGCCTGGGTAGGACAAAGAAATGGGGAAAACAAAGACCAACATCGTTTTTCTTAAGGGAGATGAGCTGAGAATTTCCTTGGAAATCATAGTCTGAGGGCTGAATAAAGTATAAATTGAAGTTTTTACAATTTCAGGGAACAATCAGCATATTCCATAGCTGAGAAAAAAACTTTCATACAGCAGTACACATCTTTGTAAACCAGAGTGGTTGCTTTCCTGCTTTTTGGAAATTAATTAACTTCACTGCCTCATGACAAAAAATTAAAGCTAGATTTCTTTTCCAGTGCCAGAATGAAAACAAACATCAGATCAGGTCTTTTGTCCATAATATTTACTTATGCCTTCAAGGACAGGAAGAAGAGCTGTAAACAAGTTAACATTTTTTCTTTCTCTGTATCTTAATTTTCATATAAAGAACTGCTCTTCAGGGCAGTAACATTAACTGCTTGGGTTTCAGTACCTTTCCTCCACACTGAGTACTCTTTTTGTCTGTGGCAATCCTGCAATACCAGATTCTGAAAATCCTGGTTGTTTTGGAGAGTGAAAAGTTTGCACTTCACCCATATGTATTTGTAAACCACAAACAAACAGTATTTCCTATTTATTATTTAATATGTAGAATCAAACATGAAAGACCCAGGTACATGGAAAATCTGTTCTCAGAGGAACTTCCACAAAGGTAAATCAAGAGACCAAACAAAAGAAAAGAGAGATTTGATGTGACTTGCCCTAGTTTGCAGGGAAGGTCACTGAAAGAACTGGGAATAAAACACAAGTGTCTTGACTCACAGGTTGCTACTCTTATAACTGGAAGTTAGTTTTGTGACTACCTCAAAATAATATTTTCTTTGTCAATGAAAGAGGAGAGACAAAACATTCCTCAGTAATAAAAGGCAGGTTATCATAGAATAATAACCTCAGCTCAGCTATAATTATGAAGGATTTGCCATGCAATATAGCAAAGCTTTTTGAAGGGGATTGTATAGATTGGAAGAAGGTTAAAGTGTGAGACAGTTGTACAAGTTTGTTGGGTTTTGACTATTACATGAGGTTAATGACAGTCTATCAACAGAAATGTATTTTAAAATATCTGGCAAATAAAAGCATCTTTCACGTTTTAATGGAATTAATTAGTACCTCTTCTATGTTAAGAACATGTCTTCAGGCTGTTGAAAGTAACATCTGATTTACTGAAGTTTCTGGTTCAAATTAAGTTAAAAAATATTGCGTATAATGGAGAAGAGATTACTGAGAAACTGAACATTTGGAGAAAATACTCCTAGAAGTTTTATTTTTGTTTCCTTCTGAAGCAGAAAAATCCACTTTTGCCTTGAGAATAGGAATCTTTCTTGGTTGGTTGCCACTCAGGGTCTTGTATTCCCTACATGTTAATAGCCTTTAATTATTTATTTTGTTATTAAAAAAAAATGGAAGTCTCAGCAAAGTGTAATTGAATTATGGTATAATCAACTGAAATCCCCAGGTACCTCCAGGGCTCCTTCTTTTCTCTGTAACTTGCTCCACATTTCTAGTCATGTTGTCAATACTATGAACTGATATTGAATGAAACAGGATTAGTCTTCAGGTATTTTTCAGGAAACCAAACTTTTAGAATATAATAGACATAGGTGATAAAATACTACTCTGGGTGAGAAAAGCCAGAGACAATTGTGGAGCTTTTCAGCTATTTGGGTAATAGACATCTTAATACAAAAAGTTATTTTAATTGGTATGTTAATAGATACACTGTCATATGTGTTTTATAGAAAATATTCATGTTTTGGTACAGTGAACACTGGAAAGAATGCCTTCCTCACTTCAAGTTTTAGTTAAGTCTAAGGCCAGACCTTCAAAAACTACCAAAGCCTTAACAGTTTTGTTGTTAAATTGCTGAGTTTTCTGCTGTTGATTATGGGATTAATCCCTCAGACAGCATATATAAGGAACACTCCTGGAAACTGCTGGGTCATTTTGGTCTGAATAATAATTTAAGTGAATTACCTTGAACTAGTTGAAACAGATGTGTTCCTGGTTTTGGCAAAATTAACCTATAAAAAAATAAAATAAGTCAATTACTAGTCAGCTAACTTGATCTATAAATTCCTCTCTAGAGTGATCTAACAAAAGCTCTGGGTGTGGTGTTGGGCTGTATGTTTAGCAGCTAATTTGCATCTTAGCTGGCATTTGCCTTGCTACAGTGGAAGAATAATTGGAAATGTACCCACTGCATTAAATGTGTTGACTGAAGCTGTAAATTGGAGGAGATTGTGGTTGGTATATAAATCTGGAGAGCACTGCCAGGTTTGGTCGTAAATATGTAACTTTCTGAATTCTAGGAAAGATAATAAGAAACATGTCAACAAGTGATGAAATGTAGGTTTCCAATTATTTTAACAGCAACAAACTGCCTTTTTGGGATGTATTTATTACAAATGTAATATATCATTTCTAGTTCAAAGAATAAGATGGAGATAACCGGAGGGGATTCCTGGGTGAATAGCAAACTAATGTGTTCATAATTCCACTGGGAAAAGGAAGACTTATGTTTGTCTTTTGCAGTAGGAATTAATTCACTCTTGTTTTGTTTCTACTGCTGTTTTGAAATGAAGAAAGCTATTTTTAAATATTCAGATAGAAAGAATTTATGAACCTTGTCTGTCTGTAACACCGCAGTAAAAACAGCTGGAATTATAAAGAATTATCTTTCTGATGTTTTAAAACTGTATCAGAGGACTTAAAAGAGATAAGGTGGTGTTTCAGGGGGAATGCAAGAAGAAAAGCAGTCTCATTAACAAAGCCAGATAATGACAGCTTTGTCATGAGACTACCTAGTTTAACATTTATGGGCTCTTTGGGAAATTATGGAGTTTTGGTGTTGCAGAAATCACTGTCCCTTCTTAGAAGGGAAAAGAGATTTACCTTAATAAAGGTGGGATATGTGAACACGTGCCTATATTAAACTGTATTGCAATGTCTCATAAAAATGTTTTCTGACTTAATACTCGGAATTAAGTATGGTGCACTGAAGGTCTAAGAGCTGCCTGCTGAGAGACACCCTTCCTGCTTGGGATGCTCTCCTTAAGATCAGGCCATTCTCTTCATACCATGTACCTGAAATCCTTAGCTAATTAAGTGTCCTGAATAACCTGGTTCATAGGCTCAGTGAGGGCTGGGAGCATGAGGTCTTGTTGGCTGGAAACAATGTGAGGGTTCCATGCACTATGCTGTTTTCATTCAGGTACTTTCAGAGGGTGGGGATAACCCAGGGTGGCATGGATTGCACAAGGATTATGGAATCTTTCCCTAAGTATTTATTTGGTGTGATAACAAACTATAGGTAGCAAATGAAAAGTGCTTTTCTATCTCGAAAGACTGGGGAAAGCATTATTAAATTACATACGCTGTAGAGGAAAGGAAAGCTGGGTGGCATGGGTGAGAATTCATCAATATTTAGAAACCTGATTTAGATTCCTTTTCAAGTCAGAAGCAACAACAGCCAGGCCTGACAAGATTTTGGCACCCTCTCTTTGTGCTTATGAAGGTGTTACAGCCACATATATCCTTACAGAGACTAATTTAAAATGTGAATTCCTGATTTTGTACTAAGGGCTAATAAACACAATTTTTTTTTATATGTACTATACCCAAGATATGTGCCTTTCCTAGCAGTTCTAGCATACTGTTTTGCCTGTCACTGTCTGTCTCTGTAAGTGAAGCCTTGCATTGAAGAGCATAAAAAATTATGTTCAGCAATTACTTTTTATTCACATTTTGTAGGAGGCCCTTGTATCAAACGTATGCATGAGATAGGAAAGCAGTTGTGTAGGTGAAGACCAATGCAAACCATGGAAATTATGCAGGTTGCATAGAAATGTCCTTAATTTACATTTAGCACAGTGCAATGCTTTTTCTAAATGTGTTGGTTTGGGTGATGCTGAGCTTCTATGCAGTTAACCGTTATTATGTCTGCTATTATGGCGACCTACATGCTACTATGAACAGTTTTATGCAAGCATATATGTGTTTTGGAACACAGTTTTATAGCATATAGTATTAATTTTTTTTTCCAGTTAAAATATATGCTAAAAATACTCTAGTTCTGAAGGCTGTATAGAGATTTTTATATCTAACTCTCTGTTTTGACTATAATTACATTCCGGGAAGGGGCTACTGTCTGCTGCCAGCTCTCTGCTGGACACTTCTACACACCTGACTCTTCACCAGGACAACTAACTGTACGTGGATCAGCAGATGGCCCTCGTTCAGCACCCTGAACAGAACCACGTTCAGTACCTTGAACTCAACCTGGGGGATCAGACAGCTCTGCTCATGCTGCTCGGATTTTTTTCAAGGAAGCTGTATATATATATAGGGGAGTTCAAGTGTATGAGTCACACAATTTATGACATGCTAACTGATTAATTTAATGCCTGCATTAGATAAAAACAACTCAATCAAACATATTTTAAACAGCTTGTTTCAGATCACAATCCAGAGCATCACTTTTAAAGCTATGTTTTGATGTTTTTTAACTGCATTTGTTTAACATTACTTTTAGAAAATAATGTATCTTTGATTGAGTTGCCTTTATATTATAATTATTTTTTCATTTCTCACATTTGATTGAGTGGCCTTTATCTCATTGTGAGATAATTGAAAAGAGTTCCAAAGCAAGGTGGACACCTGAAGGCTGAGCACAATGAAGGCAAGATTAATTGGCTAGCACATGTTACAAATTGTCTGACTCATACACTTGAACTCCCATATATATACAGTTTCCTTGCAAAAATCAGAGCCCTGGGAACAGAGATGCCTGATCCCCAAGGTTCTCTTCACGGTGCTGAGTGAGCCCCCCGCCTGATCGGATGCAGATGTCCCAACAGAGTTGGTGGGGTGCAGAAGTATCTGGTGAAGAGTTGATGGTGGAGGGTTGTCCTAGATCCATTATATTCACCTCAAAAGTAGGAAACCATAAGTATTTTGATCCTAAATTTCTTTTATCCCTGGTATATTTTAAGGTTCCCCATTTTGGAGGACAGCAATTGTGGAAGTGTGAGACAAATAATAAAATACATATCACAAAAATCAGTTTAATGGTGTTAGGAAAAAAAGGTAGAACTAGCAAATTGAGGGTTCTTATGTTTTAAATATAAAAAAACCCACTTTGTCAGACACAATTTATGTACAAGTTCAGGATGTCAGCTGGGAACTAAATGCTACATGGTTTGTAACTAAGCTTAGAAATATGACTCAAAATGTGCATACCACTCACCCATGAGGTGAGAACACTGAGTCCTAGGGAGGTTACTTTGGATAGCTTCCTGATCCAAAGGGAAAGCTTCTAATTACAGACCCACTGCTCCAAAGGGAACCACACAAAGGGGATCTCTGATGGAGGCCCCATTTATAAGCTGGGTTGGGTCAGAACTGTGATCACCTATTGGTTGAGGGGCCTCCTAGGTGGGCCTATTGGCTGAGGTTTTCTCTGGTGGGCTCAGGTATCTGAGGCACATGACTGGGGGCTCTCTGCTTACGTGACTTGACAGCACGTGTGCTTCCCACCAAGCCATGACCCCTATACTGTGCTGTTAGATGTCCAGGGAGGAGAGGTTGTGTGTGCACTCTGGGTACGACATCCATTTCAAGTGTCCATTCTTTAAATACGTAGAATCAATTTGTGCTAAAATGAGACGTGACTACAGTTCACTCAGAGCAGGGAATTCTGTACAGGAACAACACTTGTTAGTATCTCTTGATCATGCAAAATGAGCTAGAAACTCTGAATTACTCCTGAAAAAAGCCCCAAATAAGCTAAAAACATGGCACAGTCATGACAGTTGGCCCCTTTTCTTGCTTGCAGTCTGCCTTTTAGAGGTGAATAGCTGCCACATTCAAAGGCAGGTAAAACAAAGACATAGACACTATACAGATCCTAGAAGATTTACAACAGCACACCATTTTCATGCAATAACATCAATATGATATATACAGAGACTGCACTTCTGGAGTTTTACTGATTACAAGTTCACCTCTTACCTGCTGCTTTGTTCGTTTCTTCTTTGAAAACACACATAATTAAAATATACTACATAAGCTATGAGAGCATGTTCCTCTCTTATTGGAAAACAGGTAGAATGACCTTTCTCTCATCTAGTAATTACATTGTAAACCAAATACAATTTTGATTTCAACTGCCTGACATAAAAGAAACTTTCCTTTTAAATTGCATGTTGCATCAGTTGAATATTATATTACAACAGAGGAAAGGGAAACAGCAATGCTTTCAAAGCCCAAGTGACTTTTAACTAACAGTTGTTGTGAAGAATAACAAGGTTGTTATTTATAAACATGAGTAATTTTTTCACTAGCTGTACAGCACTATCCTTGATTGAACAGGAACCAACAGAAGAGGAAGCTCAGTAATTGTCCTTGGTCTAACCAAAAGGCTCATCAGCCTTTGATTTCTTAGTGTTCACTGCTCTTTCATTTCATTTGGAAAGGCCTCCTGAGGGATAGGCAGGTGTCTGCGGTGACTCAGACATGCATGGAGGAGCTGCAGATCTGTCCAGAAGATGAACAAAGTCCAGCCTTAACCCTGATTCATCTATTTTCAGTAGAAGCAGCTCATTTGAGAGAAAGGTAGATAGATATAGTAATGATCTGGACTAAATTAATGTCGCAAACCGAGATGGGAAACTGCGACTCACTGCCCTACACAAAGGGAATCGAGGGCTGAGGACCACTCCCTGTCACACTCACAAACAGTGTTTAAAAATCAATAGGTTTATTAAAGGCACTAATATCTAGGCGGGGTTATTGCTACAGAACTACAAAGCCACAGCAATCGTAGGGAAGAATAATGCAATACAATACAGCAACAGTACAATACAATACAATACAAACAATCCTATTCCCCCCCCCCAGTCCCCCCCCCCAATCTCGGTCCCGGACAGAAAATGAGGGAGAGAACTTGGAGAGAGCCTTTGGGGAGATTAAAGGAAGCAAGTGTATAGTAGAGGTGTGTGTGAATGGGTAAATGTCTGTAAATGTTAGTAAGAAACGTCAGAGTGTAATCAAGTTCGCAAATCTCACCACCGGGGTGCGGCCGAAGCCGATCCCTAGTCGGGACCCTTGTTCTCCAGCGAGTCCAGGCGGGCAGTCCGTTCAGCGTGCTCATACACCGGCAACCACAGAGGAGAAGGTACGCAGCAGCTACACGACAGCCTCCACAGCGTAGGAGTGTTCGCAGAGCGCGCCCGTTGCTCCCCTCCGGTTCCGGCCTCGCCGGGCCCCCTGGGAGCTGTAGTCTGAGTCTGTGCGCATGCGTCTGCTGCCTCTAGCCTCTTCTTGTGCCGGGGAGTGCATTACCAGGAATGGTCAGTAGATGTCGCTGGATTAAAGGCCATAATAGAGTCCGTCTCTCACATCTCACCCCGTGGCTTTTATGACAGCGACTTGTTCCTTGTGTGGCGTATGTATATGTAGGTATATATATATATGTACATCTGTACCCTATTAGGCTCTTGTCCAAATTCTTACCTCCTTTCCTGATATTTCTCAATATACATATATACAATTATAACATTTATCAAACAACACATATAGCACTTTCTGAGGGAACAATTCCCTATATGGGATACAACATATACATATATCTGTACAGATATCTTAATATTTTGGTGCACCATTAATATCTTATTAACATACAACAACCCAAAGGGAAAAGCAGTTATAGGAGACATGATACTGCAAAGTGGGAGACATTGCGCAATCCATGGGGTGATCAGGTCCATAGAATGCACAAGGTACCCCCTCCTCAAACCAGTGTCAGGCTGATCAGACCTTGTCCTGGATTGGGATGTCTCTCTGGTTCTTTGGATTGTTGAAGTAGCATATACACATCACTATATACACAAATACACAGATATTTACACTCTACTCTTATATCCTGCTTCACTCCACATGCAGTATCCAATTTGTACTGATTTTGAGTTCTCTATTATTCATATCAGATGCAACCCAGGTGTTCGAGTTCACAGGTGTTTGCAGGATCAACTTAACCTTCCCGATGTTTGGCAGGTGTACCAGCACGGATTGTCCAGGACGTAGGGAGACCTTTCGCTTTCCGCAGGGTTTGTTGTATTTCCCCTTCTCTGGTGTGGGTGATGTGGGAAAGAAAGCGGTTAAACGAGGACACCCGTTCACCCCCCATCTGTTATTGATAGTGGTGACTGCATATCGCAACCTTTCATCCCATCTGGAGTCCTGTGGGCGAATAAGGCTTTTTATCAATCCATTAGTACGCTCTACTATCCCATTTGCTTGGGGATAGTATGGCATGTGGAATGTCCATTGGATGCCTTCACTCTTTGCCCACCGTTGCACTAGATGTGAGGTGAAATGAGTACCATTATCAGATTGAATATTTGTAGGTTTAGGTAATACCCCAAATACCCTTTCCAAAAAGCGAACAGTGTTTTCTCCATCTGCTTTAGCAACAGCTTCAGCACATGTCAGACCTGATACCACTTCTACCATTACAATGATATACTGTTTATTACCCGACCTACGGAGAGGACCAATGTAGTCCACCTGCCAGGTGGACCACAAGGCCTTTCCTTCCCGGATGTGCAAAGTATCACCTGTCAGGGGATGTTCCCCCAATCTGATCTTACACTGATCACATTCAGAAATGATTGTCTTACACTGCTCACGGGTAACAGGCCATCCCCGGGTTTGTGCCTCTTTATACAAATCAAAAACCCCTGAGTGACCCCTTTTACAATGAAGCCATTCAAGCAATCGTTCCCACTCCTGATTTTCTCCTACTGTCCTGATTTCCACTACATTGATTTTAGCCAGTTCATCAACGTAGTTGTTCCACCTACTAGCTTCATCTTTCTGGTTAGTCTGATGAGAAGGTATCCACCCTACATGGAAATTGGGATTTTTCTTAGCAATCTTTAGGATTTGTTGCCATTTCTCTTTCTGCCAGACTGGCACCCGGTTAATTTCCCAATTGTTCTGTTCCCAGAAAGTTATCCATTCCACACAGCCCTTGAAAACCGAAAAGGAATCTGTGTAGATGTACACAGCGTCCTTGGCGGCCTTTTCCCGTACAAACACATTGAGAACAGCATCCAGCTCCCCCACTTGTGCACTGCCCTTATCATGATTTATTATGCGTTCAGCCGTGGAGGGTTTGACTGCAGCAGATTTATATAACCAGGTCTTACCCTCTCTCCGAGCTGATGCATCTGTGAACCAGGCATTAGTCATTTCACTTTTGTATTCTGGGGCTTCCTTAATAGGACTGGGAGTTTTCATTGTTAACTCTTTTTCTTCCATGGATTCAATGTGTTCTTGAATTTTTAGCTGTTTGTCCGGACCCTCCTCTAGCTTGAAAAGGCTAGAGTAGCACTCGATTTGGCTATACCACTTCCTAACTGTTCCTCTTTGAGATATTCCCTCTGGAGGGGCTTTCCCAGACAGCACATGGTTAACCACTTTGAAAGGACCCTGTAGAATTACCTTTTGTTTCTTAACGATTTTACTGACCTCTGTTAGTGCTGTGCACACTGTCAGCAATCCCTTCTCCAGAGCGGAATATCGCTTCTCTGCATCCTTGAAGGATTGTGAATAGAAGCCAATTGGTCTTGTACTCCCATTAGGTCCCCTTTGCCAAAAGTGATATGATAAGGCGTTAGCTGAAAACCCCCATTCTATTATCATTGGGTCTTCTGGGTGAAGAGGTCCCAGAGTCTGGAAAGTCTGTGCTTCCAGTGTTAACAGTTCAAGGGCCTCATCATGAGATTTATTCCATTCCCAATGACGATTCTTTTTCAAGAGATCGTAAAGAGGCCGTGCTATGACAGAGAAATCAGGGATATGTTTCCTCCAATACTGAAGGGTTCCCAGCAATTGTTGCAATTCTTTCCTGCTAGATGGTACCTTCATCTGAGTCAATTGGGACACAGTATCGGATGGAATATTCCAGGTCCCCCCCCTCCACTGTATTCCTAGAAATTTTACCTCTTGGGATGGTGGTTGCCTTTTTCCTTCGGGGATTTCTAACTGCATATCAGTTAAATGCTTGATTATGGCATCATAAACTGCTTTTACTTCTCGCACACTCTGGCCCCCTATCAGTATATCGTCTATGTACTGATAGACTTTCACACTGGAATTCTTTTTGATTTCTGGAATGTTTTCCAGTTCACGTGCAAGTGCATGGTGGGCCAGTGTGGGTGAGTGTTTGTATCCCTGTGGCAACCTCGTGAAGGTGTATTGAACTCCATCCCAAGTGAAGGCAAAATACTTTTGGTCCTCCGTATCAATAGGGACCTGGAAAAACATGTCCTTAATATCCAGTGCTGCCAGCACAGGATGTGCTGCTTCTTGGATCTCTAGCACCAGGTCAGCTATGTTTGGTACAGCTGCAGTGAGTCCTTCTGTGTTGGCATTCAGTTTCCTGTAGTCTAAAGTCAGTCTCCATTTACCGTCTGATTTTTTCACAGGCCAAACTGGGGCATTGTATGGTGAATGGCATGGCACTATCACACCTTTCTGTTTTAAATCAGCTATCACCTCTCTGATACCATCTTTGGCTGCAACTGGAATGTTATATTGTTTTACCCTTGTTGTTTTGCTACGTGGCAGACGGGGGGGCACGTTGCAACAACTTCACTTCCAGTGTTGGTGTGCCAAATGTCCAGTAGCAGCCTCGCTCATCTCTCCAGGCTCGACCTGCCAAAACATCCAAACCTAACAGATTAAAGGGAATATCGCCCACAATCATCGTGGTCCGGATCGGTTTGTCATCTCCTGGAAGATGTATGGTGACCTTGGCTGTTTCCTGTAAAACAGAGTTACCAAACGCTCCACTTACACATATTGGTTTTGATGATGTGGTAATGCCACAGTGCCTTGCCTCCTCAGCTTTCAGCGTAGATATTTGGGCCCCTGTGTCTATAATAAAAGTAACAGGATAACGTTTCGGACCAACAGCACAAGTGAGTACCAGATCACCATCCTGGTTATAAGTGAGTCGCAATACATTTTGCCAATCATTTGGGGGACTAGGGAGTTCCTGGATTACAGAAGCGTCCTGATTTGTTTGTGAGTCATGTTGGTTTTTTACCAACTGATTACTCTGTTTTTTACCCCTCCTCCTCCGCCTCTTTGTCTTACTGGTCGCAGCTGGAGGAGGGAGTTCTAGTTTCCCGAACTACTGGACCTTCCCTGTGCTTGAGCCCGAGTTCTGGACTGTGACCGGCCTCGGGCCCCAGTTTGTGATCTGGCTCGGGTTCTAGATTGTGATCTGCCTCGGGTTTGTTCCCTTGTTCGGAAAGCATCAATCAGTTCCTTTAGATCCTCATAGGGACAGGTTTTGGCTAGGAGTGAAGCTGGCACTCCCAATCGCCTGCCTTCCTCCTTAAGCCTAGCATAAGGCCCCTTGTTATCTTGTGTTGAAGAATGCTGTGAATCACGGATTTGTCTCCTGGGTGACCTCTGCTGTGATTCCTTCTGTCTATCTCTGTTTACCACATTCCAGTCACCCCGTGATCTATCTGGCCTAGGAGAAGGGGGGTCTCGGGGTGGCTTGGCTGCGACTTCTGCATATGACAACCGAGTAGCCTTTTTAGACACAGAGGCAGAGGGCTTAGTAGGGCCCTCATATTCCTGACAATTCTTAGCACAAGTCATCAAAGTTCGGCCTAAGTCACCCCATGTCATCTGTAACCGTCTAGCTGCAATCTCCTCCTGATAATGTACAGCCTTCACTTGAAGTATCCCGGTAAGCCCCTTTATTAACACCTTCATCCTTGGTGCTCTTATCCTAAGAGTCATGGGACTTGCATTCTCTGCTGCCAGTTCTCCCTCATGGATCATCTGGAGCGCCGCAGCCCTACGAACATTTTCCATAATGGAACCTTCCCGCAGGATACTTGGTTCCCCTCTGTCAAGCAGGTCAGTACCACTTACACTCAGGGCTGCACGCTGGGTCAGGGACCATGGGTGTGTTGTATCTCCAGTTTGTAAGGTAATCCCAGGTCCCCAATAACCATCAGCTTCTCGTTCAGTTAAAGCAATATCATCTCCACCTGTGAGAGACACTCTCATGACATATTCAGCTTCTGTTTCTGTCCTTAGTCTGCTATATTTCTCCCTAAGTTTACCCAGTTCCATAGACGAATAGGATTTTTCCTTTACCTCTACATCTGCTTGTGCAGCCCCTGCTCTCTGGGTACTAGTGGTTATCCTAACAGGTCGGAGGGCTTTCTTATCTTCCTGTTTCTCCTCCTCTGCCTCTTTTGCAGACTGAGCCCCAAGGTCAAGGTCAAATATCGGGGCCCGCAGTACTTTTCTCGCCTTTTGCACCACATCAGTGTGGGAGGACGGATCTGTGGAGATCCGCTCCTGCTGAGTGGCACATAACGCCATGATCATCATTCCCTTTTCACTGGTAGTCATATCAGTCCTCTGTAAGACCTGGCTGACTACCTGCTCCAAAGCACCAGCGTCCTTCTCCTTCTCCTTCTCCTTCTGAGGAGGATCAGGGAGTGTAGGACCCGTTCCCTGTTGGAGCCGCTCAAGAGTTCCTTCCAAGATCGTAAGCTCCTCCTGTAATCTTGTGATGTCTCGGTTCCTCAACCTAGCATCCCTTTCCTTGTCATCCAATTGCTTCTGTATAGCCTGTAACTCTTTTTCATGCTCTGTCTGCAAATCAGCATGTTCTTTCTTTAACTCTCTATATTTCCTTTCAGACTCCTGCTTGTACAGCGTATACTCCTGTAGCAACTTATCATAATCAGGGTGCTGCTCCTCCTTTCGTCTTGCCCCTAAATCTTTCTTCTTTGGTTGCTTTTGTTGCCACGCCTCAACCTCCTGCCGTAATTCTCCAAATTGTAATTGTATATCCTTAAGCTCTTTCGTCAGTTCTGCAACCCCCTGTACTAACGGCTGCATCTCCTCAACCTTCCGCGGCAACTCCTCCACCTTTTGCCTTAACTCCTTCAACTCCTCGGCTTGCTGCTTCAGCAGCGGCAACTCCTCAACCTGTTGCTTTAACTCCTTCAACTCCTCGGCTTGCTGCTTCAGCAGCGGCAACTCCTCAACCTGTTGTTCTAACTCCTCGACCTGCTGCTTCAGCAGCGGCAACTCCTCAACCTGTTGCTTTAACTCCTTCAACTCCTGCCTTAGGGCCCTTATCTCGTCCCGTTGTTCCCGCTGTTCAAGCACGCGGGTGTGCAAAGGGCAGGAGTACATTTCAGGGCGAGGAGGCTCTGCCCGTACCTCAGCATGTATCGGACTGCTGGGAACAGTGGAGTAGGCTAGACTAGTGTCTCCCACTGCCTGCTCCAGTTCCTCAGGGCCGCCTGACTCAGCGCCAGACTCCTCCTCCTTAGGAACATCGATATCAATCAGCAGTTCACTTGTTTTGTCCTCCATTTTTATTTTGTCTATGTGCAGGGGCTACCACAGACCCTCGTATCCTGCCGACTACGCCAAAATGTCGCAAACCGAGATGGGAAACTGCGACTCACTGCCCTACACAAAGGGAATCGAGGGCTGAGGACCACTCCCTGTCACACTCACAAACAGTGTTTAAAAATCAATAGGTTTATTAAAGGCACTAATATCTAGGCGGGGTTATTGCTACAGAACTACAAAGCCACAGCAATCGTAGGGAAGAATAATGCAATACAATACAGCAACAGTACAATACAATACAATACAAACAATCCTATTCCCCCCCCCCCAGTCCCCCCCCCCAATCTCGGTCCCGGACAGAAAATGAGGGAGAGAACTTGGAGAGAGCCTTTGGGGAGATTAAAGGAAGCAAGTGTATAGTAGAGGTGTGTGTGAATGGGTAAATGTCTGTAAATGTTAGTAAGAAACGTCAGAGTGTAATCAAGTTCGCAAATCTCACCACCGGGGTGCGGCCGAAGCCGATCCCTAGTCGGGACCCTTGTTCTCCAGCGAGTCCAGGCGGGCAGTCCGTTCAGCGTGCTCATACACCGGCAACCACAGAGGAGAAGGTACGCAGCAGCTACACGACAGCCTCCACAGCGTAGGAGTGTTCGCAGAGCGCGCCCGTTGCTCCCCTCCGGTTCCGGCCTCGCCGGGCCCCCTGGGAGCTGTAGTCTGAGTCTGTGCGCATGCGTCTGCTGCCTCTAGCCTCTTCTTGTGCCGGGGAGTGCATTACCAGGAATGGTCAGTAGATGTCGCTGGATTAAAGGCCATAATAGAGTCCGTCTCTCACAATTAAAAAATGCAATTAAAGATATGAAAAATTATTCTAATGACCAGAGCTTCTTCGTGTAGCACATGAAATTTATTACACCCTGTCATTACCTTATAACTGCTCTGGTGAATTTAATTTCTCTGTTAGTTGCTGAGTTTTTTTGGAAAGCAGTAAGGTTTCTATAGTTCTGTGGATAATGAAGATGTAGTATACTTCAGTATATATTTGAATATGAATAGTTTTGCCTCCACTTTATGTATTAATTCTCTGAACTGTGAGACAGTGCAGTAAAGAGAGGGGTAGGTTTTAAAGTAGAGTTGGTTCAGGCTGAAAAGCTACTCACGGCCTGGAGGTTATGGGTACATACAAAATTCACATAAGCTGAAATGTTGTAATGCTTACCTTTATGCTTTGAGGCATTTCAAGTAAAGTATCTGGTCCAAATACCAACACCTCAGTATTTACAATCAGACTTTAAGATCGTAAAGGAAAAAACTTTATCACAATGAGTAAATGAAGGAAAGTAAGTTTCATTGAGATCAACAGAAATGCTGCAAGTATTCAGCTCCACTGGTGGTGCTGCAGAGGGAAATACAGACTTCTTCCCCTGAGAGCGGAGCAATTCCTTCTATCTCTAGGTAGTTAACTCTGGTTTCATATGAAACAGCTTGACAGTGAAAGACAGGCTTTCATATTTAAAACAAGCGGTATGGATAAAGTCCTGATCTCACTCTAGAATAATTTCCAGTGAAGGATGTATTCAGAGACCTTCCTGTAGGTCACTATGCATCTCTGTAGCAATGGGATTTTGTCTCAGTCTGTATCCTGGATTATTTTGGAGTAACTGGTCCAGGTGGCCCTTCTGGGAGAGTGGGAAGCAGTTGTGTATGCTGTGGGAAAGCTTGTTGGATGCTGGCAGGGAATGGGACAGACACGTAAAAGATCTGGGAGCTCAAGATCTGACAGGAGATGGACAAACAGAGCCAGCCAGCTCAGGGACTGGGAAAAGATAAGGGTCCCTTAGGGGTGATAAAACCAGAGGGACCTCATAAGGTCTTGCTGTAACTCAAGTCAATACTAGCAAGGCCCCTCTGTACAGTGGATAGAGGGAAGACTTGCATGTAAAAACCTTACTATTGATTTCTAGCTTAGTTACTTAGATTATTTTGCAAAGCTATTTATTCTAGCACAATCCAGTGAATTCTAGCTTTTAAAATCTTCTTATTTTAAAGCCTGTTGATTGTTTCTGGGAACTTACCATAGGGAAAAATTTCTAGGCAGATATAGTTCTAAGCCCTTGTTCATTTGGTATCCTGCCGCAGAAGAACTAGTGAGAAGCTGAATGCATAGAATGCATGGATTTTGTCTAAGATTTGCAAAGCATTGGAAAATGTTTGTCATACTCTATCATCAATTTTCAGAAAGCTAGGTGTGGCTAGTCTGAGAGAATCTCACCCTTTAAATCCATGCTATAACTTGCTGTTCCTTTTGGAACAGTCCTGGCTCTCTTTAGCCCTGGCTAGAAGGGTGACTGGTGTATGTATTTAAACTTGTCTTGTTTTGTATGCTATCTTCTGGAATGGCTAAACCACAAGGATTAATTCAAGGGTGAAACTAAAATTTTGATTCATCAGTTTACTTCACTTAAAGGAAGAAGTAAATTTTTTTCCTTTCATGTAAATCTGCTGAAGACTGGTGTCCAATCTAGCAAACAGCAATACATTTGATAAAATAACCTGCTATATTATTTTCCAAAGCCTTAAGTGCCACATGTAATTATCTTCTAAATCCAGCAGAAGATATTCTTTAGATTAAGTTTGAACTTGGTAGCTTATTGTTATTAGCAGTATGGGAAAAGTAATTACACTTGAAAGCAGAGACCACCTGGTGTGGAAATAATCTGTAGACAATAAATATAAAATGTGACAACTGTTTTCAAGTGAAATCAACTTCAAATGTCATCATTAAGTATGTCATTGATCATTTTGTAGAATTATCTTACTAAAATTACTTATTTGGCATGAGTTATTTAATTGAAAAGGCATTCTGAAAGAATAATGTTATGGGTCTTGTAGCTGAAAACCAATAAATTTGTTAACTGTTTACAAAACTTTGTATAGTTAATAGAAAGCTTTCTTAATTAAATAGAACTGAAAGATCTATCAGGGGTAATATATAAAAATTAAGGGATAACATGGATACTAACACAACAATGCAGTAAATTTGACCTGACTTCTGACTTTTGGATGAAAAAAGCATAAGTAGTTCTTGGTGAGTTCAAGTATTTTTTGTCCTTTCAAACATGTTTGGGAGCTGAGAGATGCTTTTTCTATTTTTAAGAGGATTATTTTTTAGATTTGCTGCAAACTCCCTTTTACTGGATTCTATTGGTGAATCCACACACCAAAGTTTTGCCTCTTGCAAAAATACTTTGGCTCTCACTGTGATTGCTTAGGCTTTATAGAAGCATGTATGCATTGCATACTGCATTTTGTAATAATTTTTCTGTAAGACAATCAAATAATTAAGTTAGAATAGGATTATGCCAGTTTTGCTTCTCATTATTTTAATGCTACCAAAGCAAGTGTTGTGGTTTACTTTATATTCTATCCTTTAGAATATCTATTCTGTCCTTTAGAAGTTTCTGCTATGTTTTCTTAGTCTTGACTGTGTGTGAAACTGTTATATGCAAATGTTATGGTTACCTTCAAACCCTGACTTCAATTGCTATTTAGGTATTGAAGATTGCTAACTTACTTTCCTCCACTAAACTGCTGAGCATCCAGAAGCTCTCACTGAAGAATCTGAGTAATAAAATATTTGAAGAGATCAATCCACATGTTCTGTGACCTGTGAATATAGGATAAGAGGTTGAATGGTGGAAGTCTTCATAGTATCTGCAAAGGTACATACACATATGCATGAACATACACTGAAGATTGTGTTTTGGGAGAGAAGCAACGTTTCTGAAACCTACTGTAATGTGTTGACAAATGGTGAAAGTTGACCATTTTAGGGATAAAGATGGTCCTTGTCTGAGATGTTTTTAAGAGGGTTCCCCCCCAGGGTTCCCCCCCACCCCCCGTTGCTCCCATTTGCTCCCACAAAAAACCCACAAAAAACCACTTTGCTAGCAAACAAATTGCTGTGTATAGAAACAGAAGCAAGAAGAAGGAAAATTACTGGTAAGTTTCATAAAACTTGTGGAGTCTCTAAGAAGAAAAACTAGAGTAAGTAGAGTGCCATGACAAAGATGTGGTCTTTGAGATGGACGTTGGATGTTTGTCAGCTATGTGAGATGTGGTCTATTTTAATGACTTTATCGAATCCCAATCTAGCGCTGCTCCTGCCAGTAAATACTTTCTGGCTGGAGCATTAAATAAGGAATGCAGCTGTTCTACTTATCCCAAGGTCAGCCATGCTTTTGTAAACCAAAATGATTTTTGACAAGATGGATGTTAATTTGGCCAATTGTTGTGTATTCAAATTGTAAATTATGCAAATACATTTGGTGTACAACAGCTATATTTGAAGGCTGTGTTTTTTCACCTCCTTTGAGTTAATTGAGGAAGTCTGGCAGCAAAGGGCCTCTCAGTGACACATTTATCTAGTGGAGGCTCATACCTGGTGATCTTGTACCTGAAAAGAAAATAACTCATGTTCACCAGAAATGCTCATTAAACAACCTTAAATTGGTGCCATTGTCTGAAACTTGACCGTCCCTGCTAGACTGTGATGAATGCTGCTCATTACTTAGATTAAGCTTTCAGCTTTGGAAAGAGTACTACATTGTAAAATGTTTCACATTAATAGGCAAATAGAAGGTAGTCATGTAGACAAATGGTGGAGTTTTAATCAATTGACTGGAGAAGTCTAGATGTACTACATACTGTCATACTTAAAATACTTTACAATTAATGCTGGCATGGAAGTATTTTCATATCCACAATGGAGGAAAAAAATGTCCCTGGATGTGTTCCCTATTAGCTGAAAAAGACCCTAAAACTGCATTATATACTCCTGTCATCTTTGGGGCTGCTTTCTTTTTGAAAGCAAAGCACCTGTCTGTTCCCATGCAGTTGCCCAAGTGGTGTTTCCCATGCCGAACCCAACATGAAATAGTCTGCTCTTCATTGTGGATCAGGTAATACTGAGCCTGCCTGTGAGCTCTTAATTGGGTGATTAATATGAGAAATGGAGGCTATAACTTTAAATTTTATTGTATGGAACAATAGAGCATACAAGTTCCCTGCTATGTTGTGTAAATAAAAGAATAAATAACACAAACGCCTGCTTATAATTTCAAACACACCAATAATACTGAATTATAACTCTATAACAGCATCTTTCTTTGCACAGTTTTAATTTGTTATGCTTTAATTGTTAGGAGTGCTTAGTGAGCTGACTCCAGAACTTCTAAGTTTTATGCAGAAAGCACTGAGGAAAACAGGAAGAAAGGCAGTGCTTTTGCTAAGAGATTGGCACTGCACCATTTCAGTTTTCACTTTCGCCTTACAATTGTAACAATGGAATAAAGTTGAAAGATTATTACAATGGCAGAAGGAAGAGGAATGGTAGAATAGCTCAGGCACCCTAAGCAGAAAAAAAAAAAAATAAAAAAAAATTGGGTATCTGACTATTTAATGCTTAGGAAATGTGTTTTGGTCCAACAAGAGTCAGCTCGTTAGAATAAATGGCATTACAAGGTTGGTACAGTTGTGTGTATCAGTACTTCAAAATCAGAATGAAATCAACTGTTGAAGCAAACACCCCATGGTGAAAGAGGGAGTGTTCTTGGTTATCCATACACATGTAAAATTATGGTTTCTGGGTTTTTTTCGCTTTAAAAAAAAAAATTGGGGAAAATTTTGAAGCTAATGCTAATATTTTAAGTGGTAGCTATGTGTTCTTATGGAAAGATACTAGTACACAGATGCATTATTTTAGCTGGATTTGTGGATCCTCAATCATTGGAGTTTTATGCAAGTGTAGTAATTTGTGTTGGTAGTTTCTAGCCTCGTAAGTATTCATTCTGGACATAAGCCTTGGCTCTTTTTTAACTCCCATTGCCTGCTAATACATCATAATTTGGTACTGAATCACTTAGGCATAATGGACCAGAGTTGTCGTCGTTGTACCTCTGCAGAAGTCAGTAGAGTAAGCATAGGATAAGCTTGGTCAAGAATACTACCATTTTAAAATAAAGTAAGTATTGACATATTAAGCAACCAGAAAGCTAGAATAATTTGTGTTTTCCACTGCAACAAGATAAATGTAGTATTGTTGGAAACGTTCAGGTCCATAACTACAAAGATTGTCACTGGGCAAATAGCAACCCTCTGAATGGAGAGTAATTGTTTCTCAGGCACAGCAGCTTAATACTAGAAGAGCTGCCTTTTTTTTATTATAATTTGAAGCTCATTAAAATCTTTAAAGGGTAATTTTGCACAGAACAAAGTATGATGTGCATTATTGTGTGCTGAGGCATGAGTTTAGTAAGTATGGATGAATGTAAAAAATTGCATTTTTCTACAGGTATCACTTTATTCTAAAAATAGAGTAGTCACACATGTCTTTGTGATATAACCAATGATTGTATGGTCTTAGCATGTAATGGAGAACCACCACAATCTTATTAAACACTGGGTGTGACTCTGGAAACATGTACTAAGTACAGTAAAACTGGATGTAGTTTTGAAATTTATTTGCTCTGTAAACAGGATCCCCAAATTTGTAGACTAAGTAAGTCTTCTGCAAGCTGGATATAAGTCTACTAAGCATAGATTAGTAGCTTCTTTAGAAAAGGAGGGTTCTCTGTGGTTGAATGTTTTATGTATTTGTTCAGTTTTGTTTGACTTTTCTTGAACAAAATCTGGCTAGTTTGTACATATGGATGTTATATGATCTATCAAGCATCACAAATGAACCACACAGCTCTGTGAATTATTGTGCCTCATCTGAGCTGGAGTAACTGTTCAGTAATGCATCCTTAACTGCACTTAGGGCTGCAGATCCACTGTAAAGCACATTAGATTGAACCTTTCATTAGCATGATTAAATTGTAATAGCTTAACAAGTTTCCTCCCTTCAGCTAACCTTTGCTATCCATTAGTTGGGTGCATGCTTTGCCTGTCAGACTGAGAGATAATGCAGTTTAGTTTCATATTCGAGTGAAGTTATGTTATCTCACATTTAACTCTTACGTTGAAGATTAAGCTAGATTGTGTATTGTCATAATTGAAGCAGGCTAAAAGCATGCAGGCAGATGGCTACTTCAGCTTGGCAGTGTAACCCAGTAAGATCATGATAACTTGCTTGTGTCTGAGCCAGGAGTGCTCTCTCTATTAGTTCTGCTGCTGTTGCAAAAAAAAACCACAAACAACCCAAACCAAAAGTGAGATGTGGATTTTGAAACAGCAGGAAGGGCAGTGGTGTGGCAGCAGTTTGCAGACAAATAGTACAATGAGGCTTTCCAGAAATGCATGTCTTTTAGGGTACCCTATCACAGGAGCATATAAAACGTTATGTGGAGGACAGTTTAAAAGCCTTGAAGGAATGGAACTGGAGAGGGATAGTCTTTATTCAGCTGCATCTCAGGGCTGCCAATTTCTGTAACAGCAGTAAGCTTGAAATATGTGCACGTACTTGCCTGAGCCTGAGGGTACATTTTTATCATTAATAACCTTAGTACCTAGCCAAGATTATTCTGCCAACATTTGCTAGATTTGAAAGGCCAACACAAGGTGCTTATCCTGTAATAAGGGAACAATAGGAGTATCCTTAACCAGCTGACCTACCTGAAGAGGTTATTAGAAAATTTGTCCTTTTGTCCACTTTTCTTTATTTTTGACTGCTTATTGCAAAAGAATAAACCAGGTACTATCACAAACCCCAGCTTTTCATTTCTGAAATGTTACATGTTATCTTGAAGGCTAATTCAGCTGCTTCTTACTCCTTTGGCTCCTTGGCCATGTTGTGACTCCCGTGAGGTGCTGATTTCCTCTCCAGCTAGACTTTCAGACAGATATTTCAGGTGGGAATGAAAATAAGATTACAGATACCGTTGAGTCTGTAATAGCATCAGCTTTTTTTGGTACTGTTGCATTTTTGTTTTTGACAGTCAACTCTTCTGTGGTTGGAGTTCATGGTGAAAGAAAACCGAAGGCAAATGACATAGTTTAGAAGCCCTAGCTCAACCTTGGAATCTTGTTACCAGGTATTAAAAACATAATCTAACAGCTAGACCAGGGGTTCAAGAGTTCAGGTGTCTCTGTAATCTTTGCCTATAATTGAGGTCAGTGCTAACTTGGTAATGTTGAGTAAGTTGGTCTCTTTCTGACATTTAGAAAACTGATAAAGTAAAACCCTATGGTACTACACTATTTTTAAAAAAATTAATATTAACTGAAGTGATTTTGAGTACTGCGATAAAAAGTGGTAGAGTGTCAGGTATTGCCTACAAACTTAATCAATTTTGTAATGTAATGCTTGCTGCGGATGAAATTAAAGAACTTTGAGATTACCTTTTTTGTTATGAAATATTCTTAGTGCAAATGAGAGCAAGTTTCCATAAAAGCTGCTAGGTAGTTATCATGCATGGGAAGAGTGTGCCAGGATTTCTTCAAAATGGATATGATTAAAACATGCAGTTTTAAAGGGAGACATGAGATAATGTGCATTAGCAAAATTCAAGGTGTCTGTATGCTCCTTAGAGACCCAAGGGTGGTATGGAAATTAATTTATCTGCACAAAATAGGTTTCCCCACAAATTATAACACATGAACTTTTGTAGTATCATCTGTTGTATTCCTTTCTTCACCCTCTGTCCTTTTTGGTTCATAAGCCTATAAGAAGGTCAATGTGTACAATTTTACACTCAATGCAGCAGTTTCAAAGTGATCAATGTCAACCACAATGTACAATAACAGATCAATAATCCATGTATCTGAGGAACGAGCCAAGTGACTTCCGAAAACAAAGAGTAAGTATGATGAGAAGTACTTATCACTGTACAGATGCAAGGCCCTTCATTTAAAAAAAAATTACTAACAATGAATAAACTGTTAATTGTATATATTGGTAATATCAGTCAATTGATTCCATACTTATGGAAGAGGTAAAGTGATCTTTAGGTAAGTAATTTCCATTTACTTTTATCTGGGACCTTTCTAGGAAGTGTATGTATATATATGTACT
Source organism: Hemiprocne comata (assembly GCA_020745705.1). NCBI lineage: Eukaryota > Metazoa > Chordata > Aves > Apodiformes > Apodidae > Hemiprocne > Hemiprocne comata. The sequence goes on from CM036587.1 coordinate 90,546,931, forward strand.
CTATAACTTCTGCCACTTCACATATCCAAGAAGTTAAATCTTGTTTTGTGTTTCTTTTTCTCAGACACTATATATAGAGATGAGACTATTACTTTCCTATTGAAAATGCTTGAAAAGGTAGAATGAATGACTTATTGTAGTGTACTTGAGGTAGAAAAAAATGACTCATGTTGGGATCAGAGATGAAGACCTGTCATGGGACCAGCTTTTTCACCATTGTCACATCCCTTCCTTCCTAAATTGAATTTAAATTTAAATGAAACATAAGCCAAAAATTCTCATGGAATCTTTTACGCCACATTTTCCTGATATAATCTGGTCATCAGCAGGTTACCAAAAGCCAAACAGTTAAGTTAAATGCCTATTGGCTGGAAAACAGTGTCTTTGCTTTTAGGGTATGTGTGTGTGTACACACACACGAAAAGCAATTATATCCACTGTAATGCTGCAATACTGATGCACTCTTATTTCTTCCAGATCTAAGCAAAAGATTATCAGTATATAACTGACTTCCACTACATGGTCCATACATAGATTGGATACGATATGTTTAACTGCTTTATTGGAGATTATGTAATTGAGAAATAACACTCAAATTCAGATGTGATCTTGGTTATCTGTTTAAATTCTGAATAGAGTATTTGAAATTGAAATAATTTAAATGGGAACAGGTATCCAAGGAAGGAGAATAGTTCTGAACAATTTATTGGTAGTTTGAAACCATGAATAATTCAGAACCTACAGATCTTTAAATGACATGCCATGAAGTAGATTGCTGCAAATTATGTATGATTATGTATATTATGAATGATGTAATGTCATGTAAATTTGATATTCATCTACAAAGGTTGGTTGTTTGTCAAGCTGTTTGTGGGTTTGCAGCTGACCTTTAAAAACTTGGGATGAATCAAGCTAATAGCCTGCACAATGAAAGTCTTGCAACAAGTGAGCATAATAAATCTCCCCACTTTGGGAGGGAGGCAAGTATAATATATAAAACTAAGATTTAATAGACACACAGAACATAGGGAATTAATTCTGAATATTGAAAGATTAATTATGGCTATGGTCATGTTGAAAGTTGAAGATGTATGAATGAATTTTTGAAGTCAGATTGAAGATTCCATACCTGACTTTAAAGTGTATCTTTGAAAAACATAATTCTAAAAGTTATCTTTGTGAAGCTGGGAACTTGGAACGTTAGTCCCTTTACTTTTTAAAACTGTGTTTTAGTTGTAATTATGCTGCAATGTAGGGAACCACTAATTTGTGTGTTTCTAGGTGAGTTGTGAGAAAAAAATAGGAACTGATTAAAAAATAATAATAATGCCAATAGTAAGTTTTTGACAGCTGTTTTTTTAGGACAGTATGAATGAAGATGAAATGCAGATTGTGAGATCTTTAGGACAAGGATTTTTTTTTCAGTGCAAAACCAACATAAGCCAAGATTGGCTCATGACTGATGCTCTTTAATGGAAAGGACAGGAAACACTGATCTTGAAGCTAGTGTCTTGACTTCTGATGTTGACACATTTCTGTGTTTACAATATCAGCTTAAGGTGGTAGGATGCTTGCTGTGGTTAGTAACCTTAGTAAACACACAACTCTTAGCATTTCCATTTGGCAGGGTGGAGTGGTATAATTTTAAGTACCTATGTAATATTTATGATAATATGGCAAAAAAAAAAAAAAGTTACTAATCTAAGGAGCACTAAGCATTAGAGAAACCAAACCAAACCATTAAGTAGAATTATTAAAAAATGTAAGACAACTGTCAACTTAGAAGGCAGTCTTCCACTTTTAGTGCAAATCATATAATTTCTTTCTAGCTGCTAACTGAAAAACATAGAATAATAGAATCATAGAATGGGTAGGGTTGCAAGAGATCTTGACGATCATCTCGATCAAATCCTCCTGCATTGGCAGGGACATCTTTTTGAGAAAAAATCAAAAATAGCTTTGTATATGATTTTGTGTGCATGGAGAAATGGATGTGTTTAAAGTATCAACATGGAAAGTTTAAATTTAGGCTTAACATTACTAGCTGATGTGGTATCATGCTTAATCCATCTGCATCTGAACCACAGGTTGCATTTGGTGTTGTGCTTAGTTAAAATGATTGTGCTTAATCAAAACTTTATTTTCAGTGAATTACATCCAGCCAAATACCAAATATAATTATGTTTAAATTTGGTCTGTAAAACAAAGTTCTTCTGAAATATGAAGCTGGGCAGAAATAATTTGGCTCTCTCCTTCAGAAACTCTGGCTATGAGAACTGAGCTGTTTGAGCATTTTGAGCAAACACCAGTAAGGGAAGTTCTCCCTCAGCTTTACAGAGTGGTTATACCCTGTTCAAAGAAAAGAGCTTGGTAGAATTTATGAATTTAGTGTTTTTCAGGCTTACTGGGATACCGAATATCAAATAAAACCAACTGAAAAATCTAGAAAAAAATGAGAGGATTTGTAAAGTGTAGGTGAAGCTCTGTAGCATGCATGATTGTGCCTGCCTCCCCCATGTAATAGATACATGTATTTCATGGCTTATTGTTGCTTAAATGGCTGTCAGATTATAAGAAGTGCTGAATTTAATGTCTAGCTATAATATTGCAGTGGGGATTTTCCTGTCACTATGGAGATTTTCTTATCACAAAAGACAGTTTAGTAACTGTAATGCTTTAATTTTAGACTTTCATGCAATATGCGATTACATTAGTCTTTCAGTAAGATGAAAATGAATGCAGTAAAGAGTTTGTTCACTTAAGATGGAAATTCACATAAAAAGGTGTATGCTGTGCTTACACCTCATATAGTACAACAAGCTTAGGAAGGCAGTATTATATTATAAACTATTACTCAGTGTGTAGTTTTTTCACCACCTTGAAATAGTAAAGCAACATAAGATACTGACAGCACTGGACATACATGCAAGGGACAACTTGTACTTTTTCTGAAGAGAATGGCAAAATAAGTAGTCGTAACAGTGAAATGTTTGTATAAACAGATATTTTTGCTACCTTAATGTACAGATTCCTCTGAAATCTCTTTTCCTTGTCACTGTAATAAGATTTGTGCCTTATGATGATGTTTTGGTGTAGCACTCTGTTTACAGTTGTGCCTAGATCTTAATTGTAGAATCATAGAATGGTTTTTGAAGGGACCTTAAAGATCATCTAGTTCCAGCCCCCTGCCATGGGCAGGCACACGTCCCACTAGACCAGGTTGCTCAGAGCCCCATCTAATCTGACCTTGAAGGGAATTCCCTTGACTTCCAGGGAGGAGCCATCCACAACATCCCTGGGCAACCTGTTCCAGTGTCTCACCACCCTCACACTAAAGAATTTCTTCCTAATATTTAACTTAAATCTACCCCCTTCCAGATTATCCCTTGTCCTATTACTACATGCCCTTTCTGTCTTGCAGAGCTGGTCTGTCAAAACTATGGAAGGGGTTAGGATGGGTGCAGTTACCAGCTGCTCAGGTTAGCCAAGAAGGCGGTCAAGCCTTGCACATGGTATACAAGATACAGGATGAAGTTTCATACTAGCTATGCCATTAACTAGTGTTGGCCACAGTATCTGACTGACACTGCACCCATTCCAGAAAGATTTTCTAGGATTTTTCAAAAGACAGTGAGTACATTGGGAAATGAAAACTGTAGGAATTATGTTGACACAAGAGTGATACTTAGTACACTGGCATTTGGCTTTACAGAACGTAAAAAGAATGTTAGGTTTTCTGCTGAAGCGTAGGAATACTATTATAAAAGCTTTGTGTATAGACAAAACCCCTCATGCTTAACAAACCACTGGCTCTTAGCATACTAGAGTGTCTCAAGTGGAGACAATGTAGGGTTAAAAGAGAAAGCTTGTATAATGTTCCAATGAACTGAATTATCATTGATTTCTTTCTGTTTATAAACCAACACTGTTAAGCTTCTTTTTTATGAAAAATTGTAATTAATAATTCAGAACAAGACTGCTATGTTTTCTCTGTCTCTTGTTAAATTAGGCTTTAACAATCATTTAGGAGGTATGAATATTTTGACATAGTGGTTAAGTGTTTCAAAAAAGGGGATACTTGTGTCTTCATATCACAAGGTATTGGGTGGTTCTCTGGAATAACAGGAGACAAATATGCTTTAACAGTCATTTACATATCAAACTTCCTCAAAGTCCCAACTGAATAGTGCTACAAGTTTTGGAGAGCCTTTAACAGCAAGGAAATAGTGCCTCTAAAGCATGCTAACAGCATTTGCTCTTGACTTTCAGATGAATGACAATGTGCTTTCTTGGGAGAGCCTCCTGAAATACCTTCCCAGGGTAATACACAATCACAGTGTTGCTGTCTTTCACGTATAAGCTGAAAGATGTCAGAGTGTGGTTGAGGTGCTAAAAGTGGAGTAAGTGAAAGAGAAGGCAAGCACTTATTTAAATTCCTAGCTGGACCTGGTCACATCTTAATTAAAGGCTTTTTAGGTCTTCTTGCTTAAAACATCATTAGCATTTCTGCAGTAGCCAAGTTAAATGGCTTCTGGTACCATGGAACTTGGTGTCTTACTAATGTGAAGATCCACTGAAGCTATGGAATGGTGAGCTGTGCTGAAACACTACCAGAGATCTAGACCAGAGGCATTATTTTGAAATTGTTTCACTTTCCTGCTATGTTGATACATCTTTAACTCATGCAGTGTAGCTTAATACTGTTCTTTCAGTACCTGGGATTAGTTTCCTGAATTTTGCTAAAAAGGTGAAGGAAGAAGCTTTTATAAGATTAAAATAAAACATTATCATGCTCATCCATGTAATTGCTAGAAAAACTTTAAGCAAAAATTGTGAATTCAGTCTTAAACCTGAAGTTAGCAGTACTCAGTAATGGGAAAGCACTAGGAGATGTTGATGAAGGTTCTGGAAGCGGCTGTACAATGCATAGAGCTAGGAAGGAGTGAGATCCAAGGCTGTCCCAGTGGCATGTTCTGACTTGGAAATGGAGAACAGTTGGGTTGCAGCCAGACTATCAAAGATAAGCTGGACCTCATGGTATCAAAGAAAGATGCCATTCCCTAATTTTGCATGTATATGAAGGTGATTTTGGGAGGCTCTAAACAATTGGACAGTCTTGAAGAGCTTGGGAAAGAGTGGCTGGAAAGCTGCGCAGCAGGAAAGGACCCAGGGCTGCTGGTTGACATCCAGCTTAACATGAGCCAACAGTGTGCCCAGGAGGTCAAGAAGGCCAATAGCATCCTGGCCTGCATCAAGAATAGTGTGGCTAGCAGGAATAGGGAAGTGATTGTGCCCCTGCACTAGTGAGGCTGCATCTAGAGTACTGTGTTCAGTTCTGAGCCCCTCACTATAAGTAGGACATTGAAATTCTGAGAGCGTGTCTGGAGAAGAGCTACTAAGCTGTTGAAGGCTCTAAAGAACAAGTCATACAAGGAGTGGCTGAGGGAACTGGGGTTCTTTAGTTTGATGAAAAGGAGGCTGAAGGGAGACCTCATTGCCCTCGATAACTGCCTGAAAGGAGGTTGTAGGAAGGTGGGTGTTGGCCTCTACTCCCAAGTAGATAACAACAGGACAAGAGGAAATAGCCTGAATGGCAGGGAAGGTTTAGATTGGATATTAGGAAGAATTTCTTTACTGAAAGAATGGTCAGGTACTGGAACAGCCTGCCCAGGGAGGTGGTCGAGTCACCATCCTTGGATGTTTTCAAGAAACATGTAGATGTGGCACTTCAGGGCATGGTTTAGTGGCCAAGGTTGTGGGGTTTTTTGTGTTGATGGTTGGACCTATTCATCTTAGAGGTCCTTTCCAATCATGATGATTCTGTGGTTCTGTGATTTGAAACTGGTGGGAAAGATTTTAAGCTCATTTCTAAATATGGTAATTGTGTAAGAAAAACTGATGACTTGACAGAGAAATCTTTTCGGTAATTTTGATTATTTCCCTGCAACCAGTTGCATCTGGGCTTCCCCTCTGATCCCTTTCTCCCCATCTTTCTTACCCTTGACGTATGTGCATCCTCAAAAGAACAGAAATACTCTGCCCTATGAAATCCAAAATTCATGTGTTTCATATTCTGCCTGGCAGTGTTCCCACTGAAGAATGTGAGTTGTGGATGTATGTGTGTAAGTGCTTATTCTGTGAGTAGAATCAATAGTTCTCTTTATTTCCATTATGTTGTCTTATGAACATTGGATTATGACACATTCACTATATTATATCTGGGATAACCTTCCAGAAGAATTAAATGCCCTATTTTGAGGATTTCTTTTGTTTTAAACTGCTGTTGCTTCATCAATAATCCCATCCCCACCATATTATTTTTTATAATAGGTAGAGAAATCACTTATTTAAAGACTAGAGGGTGCATAGTTACAAAAGTAATTATCAAGGCAATGTTCCTAGTGACTAAAGAGATGAAAGGAAAAAGCAAATGCTTTTGAGTTGTTGGGGATTTTCTTATTCTTAAATATAATTGTTTTTCTTGTGGTAGTCCACTGAGGCAAATAATTTAGGAATGCAGAAAAACAGTTAAACAAGTACGTGCTTAAAGGCAAGAAGTGATACTTTGGGTCAGCCTTGCCTTCCAAGATGGATGGATCCATATTTTGGGAACTCAAACACCATATAACAGCAAGCATTCTTAGTGAATGACTTGGTCATAGTGCAAAGTTGCTTGATTAATATGCCTGTATGTGGGTTTCTGTAAGTTTTGCATACTATGTTTTGCTATGTAGTAGCATTGAGTTCTAAGATCCCAGTTTGACCAATGTAATGCAAAAGGTTTTAATAGGATTAAAACAAGGAAACACAAAGCCTTCCTGTAGTTGACCTGTGTTCCTAAAGTGTCATTTAATGTCTTTCTAATGTCTTAGAGGTACTGTAACCTCCTAGGAATAAACTTCCAATTCATGTTAAAATTTATTTCTGACAAAACAGTTCTTATTTAAAAACTTCCTTCTGCGACTATAAAAGCTTCACTTCAAGTACATCCTGTAGCAATAGAGCCCCTTAAGAAGCATTTGAAGTTGCAATGAATATCAGTTATTCCAGAAAGTAATCCACTGAGCTCCAAAAGGATGCCATGGCTGCCTTCTATTAAAGGTGTGTTCAGGGCACATTGCTGTTCTGCTAAGTTACTCTAATGTTGCTGTTAACTTCCAAAATAAAGAATGTCTTTATCTTTCTCTGTGTATTCATCAGAGCATTGTGCTGTGTCTAACTTACAGAATTTGGCTTTACTACTTCCATTCATCTTCTATGTGTCGTGCAATGTCTAGTAGAAGGGTAATTGATAAAGAGGTGTGAACTCAACTGAATAAGATATATAGAGTGACCATGCATTGAAAAATGTGTACAACGTTACTTGTTAATAATAAATATGTTTAAAGAATGGTTTGTCACTCTAGATGACAGATGACATTTCTCGGTTGGTGCCGTGAGTTACTACAACTATAAGTTATGAATGAGTGGACTAAATTGCAGACTGTATTGGGATCATAAGAAGGCAAAGTTATTTTCTTATTTGTATTTCATGTTGACTCTCAATTTTAGAAGGGGGGAAACCACCTGTAGATTATCACATCCGTTGTCAGTCAAAGGAATAACTGCCTCCACAGACAATAGATACTGTGTAGTAGCTGGAATAAGCATGCCTTTCTCTAAAAAAGTAAGCTATACCTTTTTTCTTCCCCCCACCCGGAAAGGGCTTTGAAAGACACAATAGCTGTAAAACATGGTTACAATAATCTTCTCTGAGGATTTCTTGCTTGCAAGCAAGCTGGAGCTTCAAAAAAGCCTTTTGAAAGTAGTTTCTGATATTGTTAGTTAAAAAATGAAGTATGAAAGTGCTCACTCTGACAGTATGGGGCTTCTCTCTGTGTTGCTTCCACCCAACCTCCGTAAGAGGCCCCATTGCAGGGTATCTAGGGATCTAGGTATCTAGCTCTGTGGATGGTGTAGGTACAGTGTTCTGTGCAGGGCCACGTCCACTAAGGTGTTTAACTGTTTGACTTAATTAATTTCCTTATTTAGGAAAGAAAGCACTTTCATTTTATAGAAGAATATATTTTATAGTTGCTTTACATTGAGCAATAGGCAACAGTTTTTATTTTATTACAGATATAATACAGGATTTTGTGTATATTAAATGGCATCAGACCTTCATAAGAAACTGTGTTTTGAAAATTTTGTGAAGTCACGGAAACTTGTATAAATCTGTTTACATTTAGAAGAAAGTCACAGTATGCTAAATATTACGCTGATATGCACTAAAATGATTTTCAGTAGGTAAAGTTGCTGTGAGGTTTGATGCAGATACATAGTTTGAAATCGAAGATGGAATATATACTTGGTACTTACAAAGCATATAGTTCCACTTCAAGCAGCTGCCTACTTGCTCTTATTTCTTTTTTTTCTATGTTTTTGTAGCCACTCACTTGTTAAAAAGCATACATACTGATTGGGAATTTAAATCTTTCTTTCACATTTAATCTAATTCCTGAAATAAGGTACAGCATTCTATTACTATAGGACACAACTGATGAGCTTTTTGCTGGTGGTTCTGTTCTCGTAAGATTCTTCATGGTATCAATGAAACATCAGTCTTTTATTCTCAAACTCAGCTTCTTGCTTGGTATTCAGAGTTCTTAAGCTATTTGGTAGATGGAAGCTAAAATATGCAGTTGATGACACTATTTTGGTGAATTGGTTATGAATTTCCACTTTCTTTTGCAGTGCTCAAGATAATTTTATTGTCATTAAGATATCACTAGAATTGCTGGGGACAAAGTTCCTTAGAAAATTGTCTGGGAGTATTAAAACTCTGCAGTTTTATACAAATAAAAAATGGGAGAGAAGCAAAGACCTTATTTTAAATAAAATCAAATGGAGACTGTCTCCCAGACTTCTTGGCAAGCAAGTACTATCAGAAAGCATTAATTTGTTTTTCAACAACAGACAAAACTGTAAGTTTACATGTTTGTCCTGTTTGTTTCTAATGGATTGTTGGAATTGTTGGAATATGCAGAATTTACAATGGATCTTGGGTATAACAATATGCTGAGAAAAAGTACACGAGGACATAACCGCCCAAAGTATACAATCTGAATAACAAGCCACATTTTTTTCTTAAATGCTGTTATTTGACTTTGTAAAAGGCTATTGAGGTTTTATAGTTATTTGACTTTTTTTTTTTTTTTTTGGTAGCTGCTTTGAAACCTTTCCCTATAGGATGCCTTTTACCTACCAATTTCTTAGCTGCTACTGTTGCAGTTTTCAGTATGTTCTGGACTTCCTGGTTTGGATGTTAACGCTTATAGGGTTTAATAAAATATCTATCTATCTATCTATCTATTTATCTATCTATCTATCTGTTTTTAAACCTGTGAATCTTGACCATGCCATCTGTGAAAAGCTGATTTGTGAGTAAATTAAAAAAAGCAAGTCCAGATCCATAGGTACAGCTGTAAAAGAACTACTGTGATTTTTAAGTTTTATCTCAAACAATGGACAAAATATTATTAAAAAATGCAGTTATTAAAGGTAACAAAAAATACTGAGGTGGTACAGTGTGAGAGTTGGGAAGGGATGTTATCACTTGCAATGGTAAGAAAATACCTTGATGGAAGGAGGAGAGCTCTTTTTGGAGAGGAGAATGTATTCCTTTCTTTAAAAGCTGCAGTGGCTGCTTGGACCTACACGTGTCTAGCTGCTCAACATCACTAGGAGACAAGTCAGAGGCATGACAGATATCAGGCATCTTGTGCTGTGTAGGTTATTATTCTCTGCTCACTGGAGCAGCTATTCCCATAAGAGTATTGCAGCAAATTTTATCACAATATTCCTGTAAACGTCCATGTGAGTTGTGCTAAGGAAAGCATCAGTCACAGCCTACAAAATGGTTGAAACTCATGGGGAGTTTTTTACAAGCTATAAGGGAGGAATTTTTCCTGTTGCAGCTGTAATATTTTTCCCTTTTTAAGGATGAATAGGCAAGGGAAGTTGTCTGGAGTGTGGTGAGCTTTGTGCGGAGCTAGAGAGCTGCAAACAGCATGGCAGGAGAAAAAATGCTATACTTCAAAATGGTCTTCTGCTGTAGGCAGCACAGATTTGGGTGATATTTGTGTATGCTGTTTTGCATGGCAGGAGAAACATACCCTTTCTAGAAAACTGAGTACATTAAAAAAAAAATCCCTAATTTTTTTAAGCCAGAGAGAGATTTGTACTGTGCTCAATGGCCTTGTAGCTACAAAGAAGCAATAAACAGTTTTGCCAAGCATGTAGACATTGGAAAAAGGAACTCTTAAGATGTGTATTGCTGCCTGTTGTGGTCTGAGGAGGGCACAGGCTAATTTTATGGTATCAATACGGTGAGCTAGAGAGAGGGTGCTGTTAAGGTCCCTGAAGGATCCAGGGGACAGAACAGAGAGGAATCAGTATTTCTTCCCATTTCCTACCATACCCTATAAAAGCCAGGAGGGTGGAAAAGTCCACCCCTTTCTGCTCCCTTCTTCTGTCCTTTGCTGGGAAGTCACAGAGAGGCTTCTGCTCTTTGCCTTCAGCTTGGCACATGCTCTGCAGGATCTGAATCCACTGGGTGCTGGGAGCCCTGGACCCTTCTCCTGAGTCATCTCTGCCACAAGGGACTTTCGGACACTTTCAGCAACCACTGGAATTGGGTTTTGTGTATATTCATATACTTCCATTATTATCCCACATTACTATCCTTTCCCTGTACTATCAAACATGTTCCAGTTTAACTTCCAACCTGGAAGACTTTCTTCCCTATTCTCCATTTTATCTTTCCCCAGGAGGGTAGGAGGGAGTACTAGAGAGAAATTCTGTTCTCTGTGTTTTGGTTGGCCAAAGAAAATATCATTTGCTTTCTCTTGCAGAATAATACTAAAGACTTCCTTTTTTTCAGACTGTGATGTATATTCTTTTTTCTTCAGAATAAGTCCCTGAAATCCTTTCACCAGTCTTCCTCCATTGTGCTAAGCTTTCTACAACTACTCCTTTTTTTTTTTTGAGATGTGACACCTCAAACTGGATGTTACTGTTGTGGTGGCTTTGTTAATGCCTGGTAAGAAGGAAAGATTAACTTAAGTGTCCTCTAGGCTGTATTTCAGTTTGTGTATCCTGTCATGCTGATTGACTTCTTCAGTTATATCACACATTACTTAGGTTTACCTTGGGAGCCGTTATAACCTTTGAACCTAAGGGGCTTCTACCTAGCCAGTTTTATGGAAGAGTTTCAATCAAGACTAAAACTTCATTACACTTGTAATTTAGTAAAGACACAGAATTTTTTTCTTCGCGACACTTCAGCCTAAGATCTTTTTGCTTTTTAGTTTTGTTCTGTTCTACCATATACTTTCAACCCTTAATGTGGCTGATGAAAACTGCTGTTTGACATGGGAAAGAGCCCTTCAGATCCTCTGTGATGAATCATTGTGTGCTATGTGAATCAAGTGTGCTACGGGTAGATATTTAGTGTATTTTTCCAATCTGTTATGCATGTTCCTTATGACAGCCTCATGGAGGACCTACTGTCTTGAATGAATTTAGAGCAGGTCTCAAAATGTGGCCACATCAAGAGTATGCTAAGAGTGGGACAAGACTTCACTTGTTTCTCCCCTATTCTAAATATATGTTGCTTGTTTTGTAGAAGAAAGCCAGACTAATCTAGAATGACTGTTCCTGATAAAACCACTTTACTATTTTTTTAAAAAAATTTATTCTTATCCAAAAGCTTCAAATTGTTTAAATATTCTTCAGTATTTTTTATTAATTTAAGTTTATATGGCTGTTCTACAATATCTTAATTGCTCCTAAACCTTTATTTCAAAAGGAGGAAATGTTTATTGGTTTTACTCATCTGGATGGTTACTATCTCCCACTATGTTGACCAATTTTTTTTATTATGAATAACGCAGAGAATTTACTGAAACAATCTCAGGATATTAAACAATGGATTACATCTCATCCAAACAACTTTACAAACAGGTAAAAGAATTCTCCAAGATGTCTTTCTACTATTTGAGCCACGAATCTTACCCTTTTGTCCCTGGATTTGAGTTAGCTCTCTCAGTGTGAGTTACGTGTCTAATGAAGGCAGGCAGAGGCATGCTAACCTTTGGCCTTTTCAGGGATGCTTGTTCTGAAGTGGTTTATACTCAATTCAGCAGACTGATGTAGAAGTTACTTTCTCTGCCAGTATGCAGGCAGTAGTGGGTTTTTAACAAACTTTGCTTAAAGATGCATGCTAAGGGACAAAAGTTGTATTAAAGATTTTGCTTCCTACTTTTATCACAAGCAAGATAATGGGGTGGTGCCTAGTGGAGATGCAAACACTGAGTGTCTGTCAACTGGAAGGACATTGCCTGCCACCAGCAGTGCTTAAGTGTAACCCTGGTTGCTACCAAGGCTTGCTTTCCTGCAGGGGGAGAGTGGTTTGTTGCAGAGGGGCAATGTGGTATGAGAATTCATTCTGAGCTGCTGTACTGCCACTTAGGTCAGATATTTGCATGCTATACTATTCATGTCTAACATCACTGACAGTTCAAGTCTTGTGCTGTAACAGGAGAATAACAGGATATATAGAGAACAGCCTTTGATACCTGTTATATAGGCATCTTTACTTTTTGATAAAGTTATCTTTTCAGATAAAAAAGTTAATACTGATTCCCTTTCTCAAGTCCCAGAAGAAGGGACAAATGAGTCCTCTGCTGATACACAAGTAATAACTTCTCAATATTACATATTTACAGATGTCTTGCTTTCTTTTTTTTTTTTCCATTGATAATGAAGTTTAAGCTGAATTCTGATTAATTTTCCCCACTCTATTCTCTAAAAGATAATTTTGATAGTTACAGAAATACTCAAATGGTACCTTAAATATTCTTGATGATGCTACTTAGAAAGGATGTCATTTGAGAGTGGAATCTGGACTTGAAATTAAAAAAATGAAATCTGCTCATTAGCCAAGCCACAAACATAGAATTCTAACAGGAGTCTGCACATAACCCTGATCTTTACTACAGGAAGTGAGCTTAACTTAGGACCTTAATATTTCATTTTGTTGTTGTTTTTGAGGAAAAAAGTTTCACATTCAACAGAGACCAAATCTGAATTAGTTACGCTTTTTTTGTCATTCATTGTGTTGTGTAGTTGCAGTTTTCTTTGAATGTTTCTCAACTTTCCTAAGTCTAACCTTTTAAATGCAACTAGCATGGGAAGATTCACAAATACCATAATCAAGAAATATGAATATAATCAAAGCAGTAATTTCTTACTGCAGGCATATCTTATGCATTTCACTTTCCCTGTCGGTATGGAAATGAGCAGAGCAACATATATTCATAAGCATTTTGCAGTCATATTCTAAGGGTTTTTTTGGTAGCTCTTTTCTCACAGTCCCTTCTGGAGAGTTACAGTCTCTTCTCCCAACAACTAATAAACTCAGTTGTATTTTGATCTTTTAAGTGCCAGCACAGAACCACAGGTCCTGCTGGTGGTTATAAATGTGACACATTATATTTCTGTTTGGACCCATTATTTCCTGGTAGAAAGTGTTTGGCGTACTCAGAGGAAAAATGGGCAATTGTTAATCTGACTGTAAACTGTAATGCTAGAAATCTTCTAGCTCTTTCCACTTCAGTCATGCTTTTGAATATCTCATAGTCTGGACTGTCCAGTGAGAGATCTGTTGCTGTTGTTTGGGGTCTGGGTTTTAATCTCAAGGAATAAAAGTTGATCTGACCTTTTGGTTTTGCCCATTTTAGGTTTAGGTTCCTAGAAGTAACTGTACTTTTCCGGTTCTGCAGTGAAGTTTTAGCTTCCTAAAGAAATGCATTTCTCGACACCTGCAGTTGTATTTCAAATATAAAATCATGAGGTGCCTAATGTGTTTTCATGTGCTTTTTGGGTCTATCCCCACTGACACTCATGATGTGTAGGCTGCTTTGCTTTTATAATTTGATATGCTTTAAAGCAAACATTTTTCACTTGCTGGTGATGCCTCAGTCCTATAAAATTATTCGATGCAAAATGGTGATAGTAGACTTTGCTTTGTTTCCAAATGATAGCTTTAAAACCTGTAATTTTAAACCACCTGCAGTTAGAGTAAATAGCAGTTTCACAGTCTGATCTACTGCTATATTTTTCTTTCATGTACATGTTTTGGTGCACTTCTTGTTCTTTAACCATGGCAGCGGCACAGGTTTCCTACTTAATTCGCTTCACTACAGTTAATTATCAAACACAAAGCAACAAGCCATAATCTTGTATTTTCCTGTAGTGTCTACTTCTACTGAGGTGCCAGGCACACTTGAGCCAGGCTGATGCCAGAGAGAAGTGAGTTTTGGAATCCTAACTTGAATACACAAGATGAGTAGTTTTAACTGAAAGAAAAAAAATCTATATTAACAACAGATGAACAATAAATTGCTTATTTAGTTAGTTCTTAAATGGCAACTAGAACTTTCAAATGGGTTTGTTTGGATCTGTGTAGTCAAGACTGATAGATTCCCTCCTGGAAACTTTCTTTTCCTATTAACTGGGTACTGCAAGTGCAACCAGCAAACGTGTTACAATCTGAGGAAATGGGAACACTGCAAGAAGACAGAAAACTGCCTTGTGACTAAGGATAATCTGCTTTCCCATGGGTTAAAATTCTGGTATAAATGTTTATGTTACCTTTCATGTCAAGACAAGGAACTGATGCTTTTGCTCCCTGAGATGATCTGCTCAGGCTGGTAATGGTCCTGATACAGGTGCCACCAACCAGAAGATGTAAGAACACTTGCAGAGGAGACTGTGAGACCAAGTTGGAGGGGAAGGAGAAGGAGCTGCTGCAAGGAAAAGGATCTTTAAAAGAGGAAGTAAACTTTGAGCTTTGTGACTTGGCTTGCTATCCTAATCTTGATTTTTAGACAGAGCTTAGTCTATTTCTGTGCTTTTTGCACTGAATATTTAATAGTATAGCATTTAAACAACGTAACTTGCAGCACTTAGCCCTACTGTTAAAATCAAACATATGAAAAGGGCACCTTTTGTCTTCTTTGTGGTGAAGTCTTATTCATCCTTGTTCTAATTTAAAAAAACCCACATAAAACCCAAACCAAAAAGCGCTTTGTATGCTGCTTATAGAAATAGATGAAGGCAAAATTAAAATGTCTGTCCAACCTAATCAGGCACGGAGTTGGATCAGACAGATTCTGGTTGATGTATCTAACTGCAGTCATACCACCCTGTTCTGAGAAACCTTGATCTGCCTCTGAAAAAAAACCAACAAAACTACACTCCAAAACCAGAGACCAACAACAAAAGAACCAAACCTAAGACCTGCCTCATTTCAAATAAACCATACTCTTCTTTCTGCTAAAAATATATGAGGTAAACAGTAGTGCTTTTTGTGCAGTAAAATCAATCACTTCTGATTATAAAAAGAATATTTTGCTGGAAAAATACTTTCTTTTAAATTTCACATTCATGAAATCCAGAGCAATTTTTCTTCAGAAAAAGACATGCTGCTCTGATATTGAATTATATTTCAAGTTATATTGTGTTTTGTATACACTTTTTTGCAGACACATCTAGGTGTATTTATGGTATTCTATAACTAAAGGAAGGGCTAATTGTTTTCACAAAAGCTAACAAAGTTATTTTTTAAGTAAACAAGTAACTGCAATTTTCTCATGCTCATACTGAAAGTGGAGATTTTGTTATTTTTGTGTCCATGCTTGGAGAACGTTCCTGCTTTCTACTTATTTTTTGCAGAGCACATTGGGGAAAGCTGTTTCTTTGTTTTCCTGTTAAGAAAGTGTCAGGACCACCACCCAAGTCACAAGGGTGTGAACAAAGTGAGTCCAGTCAGCCCTGGTGCCCTCTGGGGGAATGCTCCTCAGACTGGGTCTCTGCAGCCCCCAGGGGAGTGCTCCTGAGCGGCTCACTAGCTGCTGCCTGAAGGAAGCCAGCAGAGTAATCCCTACAGTGAGGCTGCAGCCTAACCAGCTCACTGCAAAAATTTTAAGTGACTGAATAGAATTATTAGATATATAGATAGATTATAGATAGGCTTCATCAGCCTCCTGCCCCGACTTAATTGTCTACGCCAGCAGGATACACTGGATATTCTTACCATTTAGTAAAAATAAGCAAAATATGATGAAAACAAGTGGATTGTAATCTGGAAAGGCTGATCCTTTGATGGCTCTTTAGGTCCTTGCATTATTTCTTAATGCTGTTAGGACCGTCTGTCTTCTGTTTTCTCCTGTCCTCATTACTTGATTTTCCTAGGTTCTTAATTGCTGTGTGCAATCAGTTTTTTGTCCTTTCAGATGCTTTAACGAGTCTACCAATCCATTTTTTCTCACTCTTTCTGCATTTTGAGCAGTAGAGCAGGTCGAAGGAGCAAATGGCTTTCTATGTTTTAAAATTTACCTGCTCTGGTTTATGTTAATACCTGCTTACCCTATGTACAGGTTGTATGTTCTCTTATTACAGGGTTTCTTGTTTGGTTGTAATTTGCCCTGGTTATTCTGGGGCCTACATTAAGGTTCAAATCTGTATCTATAAATGTTCAAAAGTATCATAACATAAAGTATATTTGGATCGAATAAAAGGTCCAGTAGACAGCTAAGAGTGGAGCAAGATTTTCTCATTTTAACACTTTAGTACTCAGTAGTCTGCTGTGATTTAAGTTCCTTCTGATCCAGGGACTTCATCTGTACCTGCAGGTGACTTGAGGTTCAAATTTAACCCCAGTTCTCTTGTAATTTTTTTCCAGATATGTGTAAGCTTCAGATGCTTTGCCTTTCTGGCCAGATAATGATCTATAGGAAGTTTTGCTTTAGATTGTAAGTGAAACTGGAAGCTAGCTTGGTAGAAAGGGCAATCTGATGGGCTGAGATAACTGTCCAGAACATACATGAAAATTATAATCCGTTTCATCCCCTTTTCTATTGAAATGGGAAAATATGAACTTTTGTTCCTCTGCGTTTTGGGTTGGTTTGGGGAATGTCTTTTGTTTGGTTTTAATTGTGGCTAGTCTTTTCTTGATGGAAGGTATTTTCTGATTAAATTCAAGGTTGAAAGATTTTGTTCATTGGCAGAGTTGTCTGTTCATAAATATGCTGTATGACATATACTGACTGATGCTATTTTCATCAGGTGCTTTTTTGTATTAAAAAAACAAAGATGTTTGAAATTAAATATTAAAACTAACTGGGTTATTAATTACTTAGTAATGATTAAGTAAATCTTCACCAAAGTCAGGAGGATAAGAACTATCTCTTCAAAGATTAAGAATACTTTCTGGATGAGCATTTTGAATTATTAAAGGCTTAATAGGAATCAAGGAATTTTTAAGAGCCTATTCAAAGAATCAGAAGACTGCATTTGCAACAAAAAGGAAGCTATGAACTAATTTGATTCAGAATTTCAGCTATTAAAACCTGGTTGAAGCAACTCTATTGAAGGAAAAAGGTTAAATCACTGGCCTTAAAACGACTGTATTACAACCCAGCTGTCAGTGTGTATGTAGACAGATAAACATGCACTTGGGACACTGTTTCATTGGAAGAAGTACTGAACTAAAGAAATCCAAAGGATGGATTGAGTCACTGGCGACTGAATCCCTCTGTGGGGCCAGTTGTCCCTTGGAAAAGTAGAATACAAAGGGTTCAGATTGCTTTCTGGAGCATATCACTCTTGTTTCTTTGCTTCTCTTATTCACCCCTCTGTGTTTTCTGTTTCATCCCCTTCTGTGCACTGTGTCACTCTTGTTATTTTCATTGTAGTCTATCCTTATCATCTTCACAGGCAACAAAGATCAGCAACAAATATATGACAAAAGGCATGTTCCAAAAAACCAATCAGGTTATCCACAACATCCCCATTGCATGAAGCCATTTTAAGTCATCTCTTTCCTAATGAGATTGCCTATGTGCAAATATATTTGGTGGAGGTTGTATGTGAGAGTCTGTTGGCCTTGCATTTTTAATCTGAAGTCACAGAAGACATAAAGCCAGCATCTCAGTTTCATAGTTCAATTAAATTTTGTATGCATGTGTGTATATTTGTGTGTGTGTATAAAAATAATAATAAGAAAAAAACCTAGTGGCTATTTCAGGAGCAAGATATTTCTACTCTTCGGACTTTTCTTTCTTTTCTGTACAGATAATTATATGGTGAATTTCCATTCACTCAGGAAAGCACATTTCTGCATATTGACTGTAACATATCTTGGAGAGGTTACAGTAATTTTATATAACTTATTATATATGCTGTTACATTTAACATACCTGATTTTTGGTAACAATTCCCTTTTTATAAGGCTGTTATCAATTTTGTTTTTTAGAAATTGATCCTGAATGTGCAAAAGTATGAAAGTGTGTGGTGGATGTAGGTACTGCAATATCAACGATGATTTTGTGTAGGGGAGATGCTGTTCTTTCAGTTCCTCTCATGTTCTTTAGATCCCCTGTCTTTAGTGGCATTTAGCAACTTCCAAATGAAATCCAGTCTTTCTAATTAAAATGGAATACTGAATGTTTGTCAGCTCTTTCCACCTGCAAATAAGGAAAACGAATGGGAATTGCTTCTCTGCATTTAATTGCACCTAGGGGGGTGATACCTGGGGTCCCCTAAAATGGGGAGAATCTGAGAAGTCATGTGGAGTTGTTTTTGAGTGTGTAGCTGATGAAGTGGAAGGGGACAAGGCAGAAGATCATGGCTGTGGAGCTGTACTTTTTGTTACAGTTCTGATGGGATTATTATGGTGTACTCTAAGCTTACTGTGCAACTAGGGTAAGTAAAAGAAATGAGAAAATAATATATTAAGGGTAAATAATTGGTGTAGGCTGTTTTATTGGGAGGCTATCAGAGATATTAGGAATTATCCAAGTACCTCAAGCAACCGCAGGTGCTGGGGGTCACTGTGGAGTTACAGCATCTTTTACCAGAATGGTCATCTGGAAAGAGCAAGGGCAGGTTGTGCTTACAAATACTGCTAACAGAGTAAATAAAAATAAAACTACAGGGGAGAATAAAACTACGGGGAGAAGGGACTAGTTAGCTGAATGTGCTGACCTCAGCTCTCCTGAATAAGGAAATTTTTTTAGAAGTAATAAAAAAAATAATGTTCCTGTCTGAAATGTGAAATGTTGGAGAGCTACTGAAGACTAATGAGGCCAGTTTTGAAATAAAATGTCAAAATGAAACATTATTTTAGAGATTTATTTTTTTTCCCTTATGTTTTCCTAGAACTGCAATTTTGGTGAGTGCAGTATTGCTTGTATCTTTCTTCTCTCTTACTCTTTCATAACTTCTCTGTTTGAAAGTGTGATACTCCCAGCTGGTCTGCAAGCAAAAGCTGCACTTTAAAGTCCAAGCTGCATCAGTAGAAACCACTAAATGGACCACTGTATTTATTAGCAAATACTATGTCAAGTGTTCAGACTGCATCTCATTAACCTAAAATGGTTGCCCGGGTAGTACCTGTGCTGTCAGGTGTCAGCACTGTTGCATGGGCATGATGGATAAAAGTTGCAGGAGGAGGTGGGCAAGATGAGGGAGATCCCACATGTGGACACACAACTCTGGTGCTGGGTCTCTGACTGGGAGAACAAAATCAGTAATTGACCTCCACATGTTCAAAAATGGCTGAGCTATTTTGGCAGTCATGCTCCATTCCTAACTTGTGGCTGTAATTCCAGGTGACATGTAATTGTGCTGCAGGCCATACAGGAGGGTGCTTTTTTTCCCCAGTATCTTTTCAAAGGTGTGTGGTAAAACACATGTAAACCCATTGGAGCAAATTATAAGTGACAGCAGAAACTAAGTTTCTACCCAGCAAATGCCCAGAAGGAATGCAAACACTGCTGTGAAATTGTGCCTTTATAAGGGTTGCAGCAATGTTTTCACTTCTAAAACGAAGGAGTGTGAACACCAGCCCATCTTTCTGCTTTCTTATTTACTGGTCTTCCTGTTTATTAGCAAGACACAGTTTTGGGGTTGTGTCATTATTAGGTTGGAGGAGTTGGAGTTTGATTGGTGGGTTTTTTTGTTTGGTTTTCATTTGGGTTTTTTCTGTTGGGTTTGGGGGATAACCATTACAGAGGAAGGAAGATTACATCCATTGCAGAGCCACATTGGGAAATATTTTTCCATAAAGGCTTGTTTTGGCAGCTACTTTTATGTTGAATTTACTTTTTTTTTTTATGGTAGAGAGAGGAGTGTTAATCTAATAAAAACATTTCATTAATACTTTCTAAAAATACAGCACCTTAATAAAATAATAGGCATCGCTCTGTATAAATGTCTGGAAATTTGAATCTGCCATGCACTTAGAGGTTCTATATGTCCTACAGACTCCATCCTTTTTTATCCTGCCTTTTCTTCTGCAGAAAAAAATCTGAGGATGTCAGGATAATGTAACTGTTAATGCTTCAAATCAATTTAGAAAGGGTGTGAGTTTTTTATTATTTTTTAATTTTTATTTTTAATCTCTTTGCAAACATGACCAACTGAGTAATTATTTATTTACCCATCTGACTGGGTTTGCAGTGAAATAAGAAGGAAATACAATACAGCTAATAAGGCACATACACCTTTAGAGGAAGGAAAACTTGGAGCCTTTTGTATTGCACTGGTACCAATCTATCAACTAAGTTCTAGTGATCCTTTTTTAACCTTTTGTATCTTGCCTCCATCTCTTGTTTTGTATAGACTGTGCAGCTGTGACTCTAAGGTAGTTGTCACATTTAGGATGATTTCTGTGCCTTAGCTTCAGGATCATCTGCCCTTACATTATCTGTATGGCTCAGAACACTGCTGTCAGCCTTGTCTGCACTAAAGGTGTCTGACTGATGCAGCTGAGCAGCCAGGTAGGAGACAGGATGACAAGTGATAACAGAGCAGTGGTGCAGTGATGGTCCCACCTGTTCTGGAGCTGAGCAGAGCTACACCCTCTCATGAAGAGAGGGCAAGTGCACAGATCTGTGCTGTGAGAGCAGGGTCAGTGGCTTACTTCTAGAACTGCTTAATGTCTGGAGACAGATTTAGACATAAACTAAATGGAGAAATGGGGAGCTGTGGAGAAAGTAACACTTAATTTTATTTTCTTTATGCTCTTCCCTCCTTTCTCTTATCTGTCCTACCTTCACCCTCAAACCCCTTTTGATGTAGATCCTTCAGTACCTGTTACAGCCTTGTATCATTCCTGTTCTTCCTCTGCTATGGCACCAAGCTCCTGCTTCCACACTGCCTGATATCCTGCAGGAGGCAGGAGCTTTCACTGCAGGCTGTCTCCCTGCTTGCCTCTTTTGTGTCCGGGGTAGAGGATGGAGAGGAGGGCAGAGGGAGCCAAAGCCTAAACCCCTGTATTCAGTATCACTGCATGTATGGTTCAGATACCTTTGTCATGGGTTGCTGCAGCTCTCAAAGATATCCTGTATAACACAGAGAATTTTTGAATGACAGAGCTGTAAATATCTGCTAAACCCCTACAACATTGAAATCTGAGATGTATAACTTGTCCAAACTGGAGAAATGTTTTCCACAAGATAAGAAAACATCCAGTTTTCTACCATGAAGTCAAACCCTTGTTATGTTAATTCTGTGTTGACAATACTTGGACTATTTTTTCTTTGTAATTCAGTTAAAAATTCTTATCTTTGGAAATTTAACTGAAATGACCAAATGGCTATATTTAACTAAGCCATAGGGTGCCTCAAATAAGACCTTGAAAAGGAAACTATTGAGTAAGCCTGACTTGAGTAGTGAGACATTGCTGACTATACTTTCTGCAAGTATTGTACTCTATGCTAGAAAAAAGCTGGAAAGGGACTTTTTGCAAAGGCATGTAGTGATAAGATGAGGGGTGATCATTATAATCTTAAAGAGGGTAGATTCAGATTAGACATTAGGAAGAAATTCTTCGCTTCGAGGGTGGTGAGCGACTGGAACAGGTTGGCAGGGAAGTTGTGAATTCTCCCTCCCTGGAAGTGTTCAAGGCCAGGTTGGATGGGGCTTTGAGCAACCTGGTCTAGTGGGAGGTGTCCCTGCCCATGGCAGGGGGGTTGGAACTGGGTGATCTTTAAGGTGCCTTCTAACCCAAACCATTCCATGATTCTATGCTGTAGTTGCAATCCAAGCATATGTAGAGTTATGCACTTTGAAACAGAATGCAAGTGGAGCTAGTTCATATAGCCTTCTGTAAGCTTTAACAAAAATAATTCTTTATTTTTATAACTATTAATCAGAAAGTATTTATGGACATCTCTATTCAGCATAAAATAATAAAAAAAATGTTATACTTATCTGTCTCTGAAAACTCTTACCATTAACCATTTTTTGTTTTAAGTGTCATGGTGTGTTGGAAGAAGTTGTAGCAAGTGGCTTTATTTTACAAATAGTGGTATAAATATAACTTTATCATATTAGCTCATTATCATTATGAAATGCAAAAATGAGGCAGCTGACCACATATCTTCAGAGAATCTAGCTTATTTATATATTTAATCAGACATAAGACATCAGTTGCTTTTTCTGCAAACATAATGCAATTTTTTACTGCTTATTCAGTCAGCACAGTTTTGGCATACTAAAGAAGATACCCCTTACACCTTATAGTAATTCATTTATTCAGAATAAAAAGAAACCATTATACAGGAAAAATAGTTTTCCAACATGCATTTTCCAAAATCCTTGCAAGAAATGGACTTAATTAATTTACATACTGAGGTGTTTTACTCCTCAGTCTTGCTTTAAACTTAGAGTATGATATACTTTATGCTATCTTCATATGATGCATTGTGATCAGTAAAAACTAACAACATTTATGGGCCTCAGGAGAGCTAAGTGTGCTTGCTATGCATCTGAGAGTTGTCTCTTTCAAATATGGACTTCTTCCAGACCCAGGAAAGCTTACAAATTTTTGAGACAGTGAGTTTGTCTGTGACACTTCTGCTCATAAATTTTCTATTTGTCTTTGGAGCACCTTTTAACCACAAAAAGCATGCTTCTTTTTCATTATTTTTATTTTTTTTTTAATTAATACCTCACTTGTTCCTGTACAATAAAATACTTGATTAGCCATTCGTAATTAATTTTTTGTGAGCATGAGTATGACAGGTGCAGTTTTTGCCCATGCAAACTGGACCAAACTGTTTGGCTTCCTTCAACTGCAAACCTTTAATTTCATGGCATTAATTGGAGTTTCTTAATGATGGATCTATACCTTTGTAAAACACAATAGTAACATATTGCTGGATAGTAGAAAAAAGACTAATGGAACCTAAATGTTGCTGATGATAAATTTTTCAATGTTTAAGTTAATAAGTTTACTTTCATCTGCTCCCTCTTATGTTCAGGAAATAATAAAGGAGAGCTTAATCTTATCATCTAATGCATAAAGTAAATCAGGAATAAAACTAAGGTGCTTGAGCAGAATGTGTAAAGAATATCAAGTTCAGGGGAATGAAGGTAATGCCACTAACATTGATCTCTCTTTTGACAGTATTACTTCTCATTGCTCAACACCCCTGGAGTTTTGCAAAAATCCTCTAGGTTTTTTCTTCTTCTCTCTTCCCCTCACCCATACTACGCTCCAGTTGCTAATCCCCTAGAAATGAGTTCTGATGGGTTTCATCTGGCCAGCAGCTAAGCACCCACCCAGCAGCTTGCTCATTTCACATCCCCAACAGTACAGGAGAGAGGAGAGGAAAATAAAAGGCAAGAAAAATCATGGCCCATATAAAGACAGTTTAA
Organism: Hemiprocne comata; assembly: GCA_020745705.1. Lineage (NCBI taxonomy): Eukaryota > Metazoa > Chordata > Aves > Apodiformes > Apodidae > Hemiprocne > Hemiprocne comata. Next base: position 90,570,700 of record CM036587.1, read on the forward strand.
TAAGTGAACAAAAGAGAAGAAAGGGAAAAAGAAGTGATGCAAAGGCAATAATTCATCACCTCCCATAAGCAGACCAAGGCCTAGCCTGTCTACGAGCCAGATGACCTTGGAAGACAAAACCCTGAGGTTTTTTTATTGTTAATAAATTACATGGTATAGAATATTCATCTGGCCAATTCAGTTCATCTGTCTACAGGCTGGGTGGTGGGAAGGGTGGCAGAGTGAGAAGAAGAAGAAGAAGAAGCCTCGATGTGGTGCAAACACTGCTCAGCACTAGTCAAAACATTGGTGTGTCATCAACACTGTTTTAGTCACAAATCCCCAACACAGCACTTTGTGGGCAGCTATGAAGAAGGTTAATTCCATCCCACGCAGGCCCAGTGCAAGACTGTGATTAAAGAACAGATTATTTTTAGTTTCAAACATATCTTTCTTCATCTTGCACCTTTCCTTTCCACAAAGAAAATGTTTTGTTTTCTCTGCTTTATAAGCTACCTGTAATGCCCTGCTATCATTAAGATTTCTGCCATGCATTCTGCTCCAGTAAGAGGAGCAGAATCACAGTAGAAGCTCTTTTTCCACAGCAGCAGGTAGATAGTTTCACATGTTCTGATCATTTTTCTTGTTAGGTACATGATCATCTTTTGGCTTCTGTCCAAACACTGTGTAACTCAGCAGTGTCTGATGATTCTTTGACAGAGTCAAGTGGTTTGTGGTAACAACCTTATTTTCCCACGGGGCATCTGTCAGTGCTAAGACAACCCTACATTTTAAAGAGAAGGAATTATAAAGTTAGGAAACTCTTCAGTGAGTGTGCAGCACTCTTGATAGTCAATAATCATGGCGAAATAACGTGGAAATATTGGGGAAACATTATTTTAATCCTGTGCAATGAGTGTAATTCTATCTGGGCTTGTTTTACCTCCCTCTGTTTGTTTTTTTTCCAATCCTGGACAAAAGTGAAGTTGCATTAGAAACTGTTGTCTTTTGTAGCACCAGACTTGGAATAATGCCTGTTCATTAAACTTCACCTGACCCAATACAAGAAAACATCTATCCTTGCAAAAGTTTTTCTCATATCTGTTGGTATTGCTGGACATGCCAAGACCTGTGTTTTCGGTTTCTGCCTTCTCACTCTGATGATCTTTGCGAACTCTGTAAATAACAGAGAAGAGTAATCTGCAGGCTGAGCAATACTTCAGGCTTTTCAGAACAGATTTAAAGCCCCTGGTTCTGAGAAAAGTATGAGTACATTGTAAGATAAGACAGTACTTAGCAGTTCCACCAATCACTTAATTCACATGAGCAATATAGAAACAACAATATGCTCTTTCTACCACTTTAAACTTTCAGAATACTTTATACTATGGAAAAAAATTATCAAGCTGCTGTTCATACTTTGCCGGTATTTCAGGTGGTTTGATTTGACAGGTGTGTTTATCAGTTCCAAAGGCAGGCATATTTTTAGCAGCTGAGCTGCATATTTTGATGATAATATAATAGCACACTAGTTTCTCTTGATTTTTTTGTATTTCATGAGATACTTTTATAATCAGCTAGTGCACATCTGTAAGTTTTGTGTTCTAGTACAGAAAGTGGAAAGAGGAAGCTTACAGATTGTTATTATTATTATTATTTAATAGTAAGCAGATGAATCTCTTAGGAAAAGTGGTCACACTTGGTCACAGCTAGCTGCATAAAATCTTAGTTATGTGTCAGTGGATGGCGGTGATAAGAATTTGTAGACCTATTTATAGACAAGTAAATTCTCATCCAAATATTTATGGACTCCTAGGTCTGTAAATGCAGAGTTTGAAATAATGGCTGTGAAAAATCTCAGCTTGTCCATGGATGTCCCAAAAGTGCTCAATGCTAAAGGCTTCCATATAGTTTATAGACAGCAGTTTGAGTGTTGATAAAGTTTATGCATTTGCATCAATAAGCATTAGATTAAACTGCATAATTATTTTATTTTAGAAAGCTTGTAAAGCCTTTAGACTTAGAGAAGTCCATGGCTTCATTAAAATGGTATGTTGTGATGATGGTGACAGCTTTGCAGCAGGAGGAGGAACTATTGTCTGCATCCAGACAGGGGCTTCCTCCCTGAGGGATATGTGACGACAGGCAAAGTGATGTGAGGGATGTGATGGGGGCTGGAATATGCATACTGTGGCTCAGGAGACCAAACCTAATAGTAGATTTCTGACAAAATGAGACCCTTCAGGGAAGGATGTGGCAGCAGGACAGTTAGAGAGTAATCCTTCTCCTGATAAATACATCTAACTTCTGCCAACCTTTGTCTTTGGTGATAGCCCATCTGTGAGTGTAAGTGCAAAGTATAAGAGAGAAATAGGCACAAATTATTTTCACATTGAGGTTTGCAGTGGGGTAGCAGAACTATGTCAGGACTAAAAGCATGAATAAAGTGCTTGGAGTGCAGCTTGTCCAAATCCCAGAACTGCTATTTGGGAGGTTTTGAGTGCACTTCAGAAGAGATTTACCATGTATGGCTACAGCTGAGTACTATTCCTGTTACATTTGCTGAGAAAAGGCTTTACTGTGTATTAATAGAATGTATTTGTTTAAAAAGCATATAAGCCAGGTCTTTAATTTGGCATAAGGAAAAAACTCAGGAAGTAAAATTATTCTCTCTTTCCTTGCAACTTAAGCTTCTGTTGGTTGATGTGATCTGCAAGGAAACTACAATGGTGTTTGCATTGGCTAGATTCTCCTTGGCTACCTACATAACAGACTCCATGCAGAAAAGTGTTTCTTCCCTTTCTGGGGCTTGAAAACTTTAGGAAAGCCCTAGTTCTAAAGTTGCCAATTTGTCTGTGGCTTACTGTTATGTGCAGGATAGATAGATTTAAACTCACTTTCTTCTCCTCCTATAGTGAATTTTGTATATTCCTGTTGTAGACTAAGATAACACATTTAAGCATTTTCTAGATATGCTGCTCTACAGTTTCATTTTGCCCTTAGTTTCCAGGAAGAAACATTAAATGTAAATCATTTTTCTTTATTTGCAATAGGTCAAACTAATTTAGCTAAAGTTCACACCCATCTGCATAGACGATTATTGCAAACACAATAAAATTGAAAGGTCATTTCTGTGACTGAAAGAGGATCAAAGGTGCTTTCTGTGCTATTTTAATCCACTTCAGAGAGTTCTAATGAGTTTAGCAAAAGGTGAAAGTCCAAGACTTTCCCTTGCTGTTGTCCTTTATATAACTCTATTAACTGTTCACTGGTCTATCATTTTAACATGTTCAATGGTGAATGAAGGAGAATCTGGCAAGGGGAACTTAGTCAAAGTACAAGACCTCCTGATGTATGCTGATTTTGTTGATATGTTTCATCAGTTGCAGCTTAGAAAGAAGTCAATCTTACCCCTGATTACAACGCCTGAATACTTAGATCTCATTAAAAAAGTAAATGCTGATCTCTAGAGTCAGGTTGCAAAATCATTGTGCTTTACACACCTTCAAAAATAATCTTGAATAACAGATCTGTATGTGGGATTTTAAGGTATTTCCTGGTGCTTAAGGAGGAGTATGCCTTGCTTGGTTTCTGTAAAATGCTACCATTGCCAGGTTTTCCTTTTACCTAACAGTCAGAATGTTTGTTATGGAGCTGGTCTAGCCCAACTGGGCCCTTCTGAAGCAATGTAAGTGGAGGTTATTAGGCCATGACACTACTCTTGGGCTAAAGAAAGAGCCTAAATTGTGAATGCACTTGGCTTACTATCTGCAGGTAATGGCTTCTTCAGAAATCATGGTTCGCAGTACAGATAATCAGAAAAACCTACCCAGGATACATACACTGAGATACCAAGATGAATGGAAAGGTTGACACTCCTGAAGGGAGAGCCACCCTTCAGGATGACCTAGACAGGCTGGAGGAGTGGGCTACCAGGAACCTTATGAAGTTCAATGGGGAGAAGTGTAAGGCCTTGCACCTGGGAACACATAACCCAGGAGTGCAGTTCAGACTGGAATCCACCTGGCTGGAGAGCGGCCCTGTGGAAAGGGACCTGGGGGTCTTGATGAATAACAGGCTCAACATGAGTGAACAGTGTGCTGCAGTGGCAAAGAAACACTCAGGATGCTGGGCTGCATCACCAAGGGCATCACCAGCAGAGATAAAGAAGTCATCATCCCGTTCTACCTGGAGTTCTGAGTTCAGTTTTGGTCCCGGCTATACAGGCTGTAGAGTGTCCAGAGAAGAAGGCCACAAGGATGATTAGAGGACTGGAGGACCTGCCATTTAAGGAGAGGATGAGAAATGTGGGTTTGTTCAACCTTGAGAAAAGAAGGCTTTGGGGAGACACTATTACTATGTTCCAGTACTTAAAGGGTGGCTACCAAGAAGATGGAGACTCCCTATTTAAAAGGAATCACATGGGAAAGACAAGGGGTCATGGGCACAAGTTTCTCCCACAGAGATTCAGATTGGACACAAGAGGTAAATTTTTCACCAAGAGGACAGTCAAACATTGGAATAGTCTCCTAAGGGAAGTGGTAGATTCCCCCACATGGGACAGTTTTAAGTCTCAGCTTGACAGGGTGCTGAGCCACCTCATATAAACTACAGTATTTCCTAGAAAGGTTGGACCAGATGATCCTTGAGGTCCCTTCCAACCTGGCATTCTATGATTCTATGGTCAGCAGTTTGATAGTACCATAAATGAAGATGATTTGTTGGTGTAATACATAGTGTAATTTTTTTTTTATTTTGTCCTGAACTGATCAGTTGTTCTCTAGTTACCTGGAATGCTGTTTAATTCTTGTTTCTATTGTGTAATATTGAAGTAACTTGTTATATTGCACAATCAAATCAGTTAAAATAAATTAAAATATATTTGCTGAAGAGCAAGGAGTTACAGAGAAATACTTTGGTTTATTGTATCCCTTTTTCATTTAGTTTTGAGCTGGCTCAATGGCCTTTGGTTCTCATTTCATTATGACGATGTGTACAGACCTACTGAGCTCTGGTAACCGATCAGAAACACAGGATGAGAGAGAGGTGCGATATTTTGGTTGTGAGGCTGGCAAGTTTTGCACTTATTCTCAGATCTTCCAATGTTCTGCTTAAAAAAAGTTTTTTGTATTATTTGGTTTGGCTCTGCTACAGATACCATACAGAGTCTTTAATCTCTTTTTCAGAGTTAACAAAACTATAACTATGGACCTACAGAGAGGCCAAGGGAACACTCACCCACCCACCCATCCCCAGTAAGTCCCAAAAAGAAAACAGCCAAAAAAACAATAAAGCTCCCAACCAAACAACAGCAATAACAACGACAAAAAAACACAATCCAGAACCTAAAAATTGTTTGGAGTGAAAAGAAAGATACCCTGTCATTAAAATCCTGAAACTTCTTCCAAGCTGATCGAATTTGCTGGTAATCGACTTTGACTACACAGTTATATGTAGGTTAATAGGGAAATTTAATTCCTGATGTAGAAAGATTGCTTCAGCATACAACTCTTCCAACTAGCAAAATGCCAGTCTGAAATAACTCCTTTCATCTGATTAAGTCGATTGCAAAGAAACTTGTACTGTTTCCACAGAAAAATACGGAGTCCATCAATAAACTTTCTAAGCTTTATGGTACTACCCAAAAGGGAATTACTCCCTCAGCAGATGAGGCAATTAATCTCTGTTTCTATTCCTTCACTTGGAGACTTCCAGCTGCAGTGAACAAAGCCCTTTGAAAGCAATAAAAAGGGTTGCTCCCTGACTGCTTCTACAGAAATTTATAGGGCATTGTCCACATAAAGACATTTCCCAGTGGAATGTCTCTTTTCACTAGTAATGGAGCAGGTTAGTATTCTGCAAGAATGGGATGTGACATACTACATTATATTCTGATTATTATCCAAGCCAAATCCTGAAACTATGAGAAGTGGATGCTAGTAAATGTGACAGCTTAACAACAACAGTATTTGATTTCACATTAATTTATCTCTTGTGGGGAACAGATATATTGTTTTTTAGACACATCTGTATTCCTCAAAGAAAACCAATTCAAGTTCAAAGAAAGTTTGAATGCCAGGAAGAAGATCATTAGGTGTGATAAATGCATCTCTGAGTGATCTTATTGTGCTGGCTGAAGGGAAGAATTTCAGGAAAGACTGGCAGAAATTAAGTTTTCAGCTCTGAAAACTTTCTTGTTGGTGATACTAGTGACAAACTACATGTGTCAGATCTATCATGGAAAAAGCTGGAAGTTCTTTCCTCTGAGGCTATAAGCCTTTGGGAAGTAAAATGGGCAAGTGGTGACTTAGAGACTTAAGGGTTAAATTTGCTAAACCTCTATGATGCTGAATAGCAGAATCTGTTAATGTTTGTTAGAGGCATTGTGTTGAATTAGGACGTGTCTCACCTGAGAGCCCAAGAAACAGGATGCAGATGTGGCTGTATTTGTTTGTGCCTGTCCATGCCTGCTACATCAGTCAACCTGCCAGAATGATGGACTCAACCAGCCAGAATAAGGAACAACATGACCCAGCACAGCGAAGAAGACTACAAGCCTTCCTCCAAGAGACCTCTGCCCACAACCACCGGATGACACTGCGAGTGCACTAGTAGAAGGGACAATATGATAATGGATTCTTAGAATATTATAATGAGTTTCTAGAAATAGTGTGCATAACCCAGCCTATTTCTTTGTGCAGTAATGTATATGCATATTGTAAAGTGAATAAATATGTACTGCCCTTGTCTGTTGGTGTGCGTGTTTGGAGGAGCGATCCCCTGCGCATCCAACACTGCAATAAAGAATACCTGCTTTATAGCTTCATGGGCTTATAGAGTCTTTTTCCTTGTGTCAGTGAATTCTGGCATGATTAGAAGTAAATGCTTAATTTAATTAGCATTAGGTTTGCAGGATAGAATCCTGTGTGGGGTAGATAGATCAAACTTTACTGGAAGTAGTATGTACTTGTCCAGTAACTGTGTTTAAAATAGTGGGTTAAAGTTGCCTATATTTCCTCTAAACTTTACATGTGAAAAGGAAAGGTCACTTAAAAGTGAGAAAGTGAAGATACTCAGATTGCATTTTATATTTTCTTATATATTCTTCCCCAATGGGCATTTAACTCCAGTTAGCTTCATGGAGCCTCATGTACCATAGGAGTATTCAGCACTGTACTGTAGTGAGCTGGGAGACAATCCTCCGTGCTAGTCATAGAATCATAGAGTCTTCCAGATGTTTTCTGGATCACAGATGGAGAAGGCAGTTCTCAGTTAATAGGTAATGTTTTCTATCCCATGGGTGCAATTTAACTTTTCTGTGTTACATCAATAATGCTAAGTGCAAACATAAATAAATGGAACGAATTCAAACAATGTGCAAATGTTAAAGTTGAATTGTTTTGCAATCTTTTCACTTGCAACTTATGATGAACTTCCAGTTTTAAGTAATGTAGGAATGTTTTTAAGTAATACAGAAGTGTATGAGTTACACAGTGTGTGGTGAAGTGTGTCAGAAAAGATCTGGCTCTATTTGGACACAGACATTTCCTCCAGGTGATAGGAAACCTCATTGTATTCCAAATGAATTGGTTTGGATTGGTTTGTATTAGAATTTAACAACATTCCAGTGTGAAATAGCAGTGATTTCCTGAAATATGTAGCAGACATAAAAATATAGAAAGGTTTGTGTTAAAGGAATTTGTCCTGTCCCATCCCCATGGACTCGGGGAGATTGATTTAGATTCTCTGCATGGTACAAAGAGGGACCAAAAACACCCTCAGGAGGTTTCAACAAAACAACACTTTACTCAAAACCCCAACAACGTGCAAGGAAAAAAGCTGTAAAAAAGGTGCAGAACCACAACAATCTTGGTGAAACTTACGACATATCCCTTAGATTAACTGTTAACTATGAATTAAAGGACTGGCAAAATTTATTGTGGTGTCACTCATATAAATCCAGAGTGAAGTTGGAGAGAAGAGGTAATGAAAGGGAGAAACAGAGGGCGTGTGAGAGAGACAGAGAGAGGGAAAGAGAGAGAGAATATGTGTGAGGGAGTGCATGAGAGAGGGGTGGGGGAGAAAATATACCACCACCCTCAGGATCCAGAGTCATCTCCTTGTGGTCTTTCTGGGCATGATCCCCAGGTGGTGGGTGAGAGTGAGAGAGAGAGTGCAAGAGAGGAAAGAAGAAACCTGGAGGATCGTGCTTGGACCCTTTTAGACCTAAGCAGCAATCCCTCCAAGCAAGGGGTGGAACATGCACAGTAAATTGCATAGGTGGGCTTGGAGTCTTGGGGGTCTCACAGCCCCCTGCTCATGGGATCATCATACAATCATAGAATCATATAATGGTTTCAGTTGGAAGGGACCTTAAAGATTGACTCTATATACCCCCCCATAGATGCGCAGCTGCCCCAATGTAACCTTTGCTGTCACGCATGTGCAAAGAAAGAGTTTTCTTCACCTGTCACCACAGTTCCTAGGAGCAGATAAGATTTTATAGCTGCACATGTGCAAGAAACAAATGGACTTCAACTGCCCCTAGAAACAGAGTGGGCATTACATGACTCAAAGCCCCACCCATGCTGCAGAGGTACTGGGATGCCACAGAACTCAAGATGGCAGAAACTAGCCTTCACATGTTAGGAAGTACTGCTGACTTTCTTGAACTATTTCCTTCACACACAGGATAGGTGCATGGTGATGAGTTGTTCTCGTTCTAAACAATATTAGGCTTGCACCTCTTTCTGTCTGGAGTCTGAGTATTTCACTGCATAAAAGTGCGTGGGTGTCTCCTGATGTGAACAACCTGCAGAAAGGAATGAGCACAACAGAATGCAATGGGGGCTTACACTGGGGACTGGAGGATTATTTAGTTTTTAACTCTGCGAGGCTTGCATTTTAAAAATCATGATTAATGCAGTGAATGAGTCTTCAATCTTGGGTCCTGTCCCATGACTGTTTTAAGATTCTAAGTCACTTCTGCAGCTTTGGGACTGACTCCTCTTAAATGCGAATTATCATTGCTTTCTTCAAAAGGCAAGCTAAATATCACTTCTTTCCTGTAATAAGGGTTGTAAAGCTTGTGAAGTTGCGGAAAAATATTTCAGCCAGTGAAAATAGTAAGGAAAAAATATCTCGTCTTCAACCATAACTATTTTAACTATAGATTTCCCTTGTGCTGGAAGCTTTTCTGCTAAATATAACTGATCTTATATTGGACTAGAAACATTGTTTTGGGTATTTCGGTGCACTTGTTAAGCTACTAAGCATAGTTTACTTCCCCCCCCCCGCCTTTTCCCCTTCTCCTAAAGTTCTAGGAAATGTGAAAGTCTCCTTTGATATTTATTATGGCGTGCTGGGAGGGAGGGTATGGACAATCAGTGTAATAGACTTTTTTTCCGGTCAGTGCATGTAGGTGTAAAATGTGCAAAGTGAGCAACTTGTAGCAAGGATAGCAGTAGCTTGTTAGTTCTTCCCAGGGAGCACAAAACAAAGTATGCTCACGTATGGACGTTGCTTATGCGTGGCAGAGGTGGCCTGTGCACAGTGTGCTGTGCAGTGTGTCCCAATGGCACCAGGATTTCCTGCTCCCAGGTGGGATGCACTGTGTGCTTGCCACGCACCAGGTCTGCTGCAGGCTCTACCTGTCATATGTCACAGTTGTTACTGAGATATGTCGTAGACAGAATGGAGCTGCTGTGCTTGAAAACTCTGGTAACCGATGTCTTCAGACTTTGACAGCATAGGCAGAGCTTGCAAATGAAAAAAACACCTGGGGAAAGCCTTCATGTGGAAGAGCTGCTTTTGGAATAATCCTATAGCAAGCGGGATGGGCCCCAAAAGAGAAACTATGTGAGAGAAAGCAATTAAAACTGGAACTAATCAAATATAATGCCAGTTGGTGCAACAAGTAATAATTTGATATTTACAATCTGTTCTGGTGTTGTAAAACTCACTGGGGGGCTGATATGGAGTGCAAGATATTTTCTACAGTGAAGTCCAAGTAAAATGAGGGTACTGATTATAATTTGTAGCGCTGAGACTCCTTTCCTGGAGGTATCTGACCCTCTGCTTTTGTATCCTCTTCCACGCTTCAGCCTCATAAAGTATTGCATGCAGTACTAGAGAGAGTAATTTGCTCGCTTTGAACTTTGTCCCAGGTGGCAAGACCACTGTCATCTGTCAGCACAGTAGAGAGAAGGTGACAAAATTTAAATGGATAACTTAAAATTGACAGTTTTACTTGCATCTGTCTTCCATCATGTTTTTCCGTGCCAGGAATGGTTCTTTCCCTGCTGGATAAAGTCAGAGTTAAATATATTTAACAAGATGTGCTTTTTGAGTATGATTCTTAGTCCAACTGATGCTAATGTAATAGAGCATCCTCACTGATTTTGAGGGTCTCTTTTTGTCCATAGCATTGTTCTTTGGAGGGATAGCAAATGGTAGTAACAGATTAAAACCAAATTTCTCAGTAAAAATAACAATAATTGGGAATAGCTGATCTGGTAAATTCACTGGGAAAGTTAGGTTTTCCAAGTTCTTCTGACATGCAATTTCTTAACTACCTCTCACTTTTAAAATGTTAAAAGCTTTTGAATATCTGAACTTGAGATAAACCAAATTCTTTGGTTTTTGAAAATAAAATTGACTTTGGTCTTCAATTTCTAATGTAGGCTGTTGATTGGTTTTATTCCTCTGGGCCTATAATTTTAATTAACTTACCTTATAGAACGTAATTTAGAAAAGAGAGGTCTCCTGTAAATAACTGCATTGCTTGTTTCTCACTGTGGTTTGAAACTGTGTTTAAGTTGAGTTTGATTTTTCACTGCCTTTACTGAGAGAAGGATGTGCTCAATATTTCTGACATCCCTAAAGTTCCACCTCATAATACATGTACAGAATATATAAATGATTGTCATGCATTATTGACCAGAACAAGGGTCAAATTGGGTGGTGGAGTTTTTTTTAAAGGAGAAAATTAATGAGGACAGAAGAACTCTGCCCATTACTTTTCTTCTTCTGCAAACTGTTTCATTAAGAATATCTGCTGTTTGTCATTCAGACTCCAAGCATCCCTGACCTACTTGTTTGAAACAATACTGAATTGACAGATTAAATCATTGGGGAGAAGAAAACTAATGTAGTGTGAGAGAACACTGAGAAAACTTTGAAAGATTCATGGAAATTTTTACTTAAACTATCTTAGCTTTGGCTTTATGAACTTAAAAATAAACTTTAACGTTAAAAATCCCCAGAATAGAAAGGAAATGCTGAGTGCTCCAGTGAATGAAAGCAGAGGTAAAAATACATCACAGCTATCATCTGTAAATAAAGCAGTGAATGGTTAAAAAGGAAAGGAAACTTGGGGAGATGTCCTTACTAAATATTTTACAGGGTAAATGACATACGAAAAGACAAATGCAAGCCCATTCAAGATTCATTTGCCCAGATGCACACTACCAGCCATCTAGGTATGTTTTCAGATTTTAATGAAGTTTTTTTTTTTCTGCTGGGAAAAAACGTATGAGAAAAAGTAGGCAGAGTGAATGCAAGTTAATGTTAGCTGTGGGCAGGGACGTCTTACATAGCTCTGCCCCGTGCACTAGGGAGCTGTGTGGGATGGTACTTGAAAAGTGATGTGTTCTGTCAGTAAGTGAGAAAGAAAACATTTAGTTGATTGATCTTTTGCAGTCACTAAAAATAATCTGGGTCTTCCATTTAAAATATGTACCAGGCAACTTGAGAACCACTGATGCCTCTTCCTATTAGGAAAGTAGATAACTGAAGCACTATGTTAAAACCTTCTGAGCAACCCAATGTTTGTGAGGACTGTTGTCTCTTCCAACATCTGCTGCCATACTTAGTTTCTCCAGTGATCTTTCCTGGCAGAGGTGATATAATTTATTAAAAATAGATGAATTTAATGTAATTCAATTTACCCATTTGTTTGTTCTGTGCTAAGTACAAGGTGGAGGACTGCATTTTATCTTTAAAAATGATTAAAAATAGTATTTTGAATGAAGAGTTATTGCTGTATATTTAACACGAAAACCAAACAGTGTATGACTTAAGTTGACCTCTATTTTCATCTTATAGAGACATAAATGAAAGGATTACATGACTTCTGTTTTATACACTCTATTTTAAAATTTACTATTTCACTATAGTTGTGATATGGAGTAATGATGCATAGTTATATATTAAAATCATATAGTACCTCTAAACAAACAATTGACAGCGTGGGTGTATTAAACCAGGCTGTACAAGAAGATACTCAGAGACAAGTACATTATTGCAGGTTATTCAAAAAAATAAATAAATAAAAATTATTGATAAAAGCATCTGGTGCCTGGGAGTAATTCATCAGCAGTTTAATGGTTTCATGGGCAGCATAGATGTATGGGTTTTGAGTCACATATTGGAAAATACTGATATCGGTAGTATCTAGAAGAGGAAATGTCTCATGAACTTAAACTTGAATTCTGAGCTTTCTTTATGAACTCTTATGCCATTTCCCTACTTGCCTATGCACTTCCTTCATCATTTAAACCCTAAATTGAACACAAATTTGTATCCGTCATGTGTGACAGGGTGAGATATTTTTTTTGTAACTGTACCTTACTTTCTGAGTAAAGAGGAAGAGTCATCTGGTAGTCAGAAAATGGGTCAGAGGCTTCTGCCTGGCATTTCAGTGTGTTAAGTATATTTCCAGGTGTCTAATCTCCCTTGCCCTCTCAAATATCCTGTGACTTTAAATTGCAGTATATCTTTGTGAATTCAGCTGTGTTATGCGTGACTGCCTTTCTTTTTTTTCCAAGAGTTTTACTTACCCCATCCACAGTCTGTTCCAAACAAACTTGGCAAGGCAGGAACTTTTTTAGTATGCAAATCTTTCCTGTAAACTGCCCTTTTATATAGGTATCTGTGAATAATTGACTTTGATTCGTAAATATTTGGATTATGTGGTTGGAATCTTTTGTACAATAAAAGTGTCCAGTGCTATTATTTATTCTGGTAATTTATATTAGTTCATCAATTTTTTTTTTTCTTCATGCTGTTTATACTGGTGATAGGGAAGCAAAAAGTAAAACAATGTGTTTAAAACAAAGTCAGGGTATCTCAAAGGGAGAGGCTGCAAAGTCATGCCAATGTCGCAGAGTAGTGTGCATCCAGCCTTACGCTGGGTGCACAATAGATTGTGGGTGGCAGTGCAGAAGACCTCACATCAGTCTTCAGGAACAAGCAGAAGTGATGGTTTTAAATAGCCAAGTGTCTTCCGATGATGATTTATTTTGTTGGAACAGCAGTTCTGGACTAGAAATGGAGGATTGAAGTCAGGGTGTTCTGCTGCTGTAGGACACCTGTGGGTCATAACGATTTGACCAAAGGAGAGTGTTTGTAAAATGCAGTATCATTTGGATTGATCACCTCTCCAAGTCATTATGCTGATGAATAGTGGGGACACTCAAACATTCACAGGAGAAGAAAGCAGAGAGGTCAGAGCTGAGGCACAGGATCTGGAGCTGGACGTTCTGTATGTAATTCTTGTCTGTGAAATAGCTCTAGAGTGACTGTCAAGTGCCCACTCGCTGGTTGTGCCATGTGTCCTGGAATGAAGAGATAGCAATAATAGCTGCTTTACAGGATTTATGCAAAGCTAAATTTCTAGGTGTTTGCCATTGTGATAGCAAGAATCTCAGTGCAAGAATAACTAATCCTGTTGATACCTTGTGCAGAAAGCAGGACCGATTAAACAAATCTAACTACAATAGTGTATCTGCAGTTACATCCCAGCTAAGAATTGTGACTGGAGCTTCACAGTTGTAGTTATCTTTGTTTATAGTACTTGTTTCTGAGAAGCTGAGCACGTTGCTGCTGCTTTAATTGCTTAATAATTTCAAGGTGCTCATTTATTTGCACAATTGCCTTTCCTTCCTTCCTTGGTGTAATTACAAGAATATCGAAATTATTCCTTTATAGTGATTCTTGTCATACAGCTTTATCTTAGTGTTTCTGTTGTTCAGGAAATACAATTTTAAAAAATACTTTTTAAGACTTTAAAAGACGTGTAAGGTTGTGTTAACTTACTAGCAACAAGGTTTTTGACAGAGGTTATCTAGCACACCTGGTATCTATGCTTCTATTATCTGGAGCATGTCTTCAGCAACTAACAACTGCAGGAAATTCAGTGTGCTCTTACAGAAGACCAATGCACCTATAGCCTCTTCAGTGCTGGGAAGATAACGTCTTGGCAACATACTACTTTTTTATTTCACAGTAATGTATAGGCATGCTATGGAATGGCCCTAAGTGTTCTTCCTTTGTATTTACCTACCTATTTAGCACCCCACTTCATAGTACTTAACATCCTACAAAGTTACTACATTTCTAAATTGTTGTTTTCGACTCTGAGCAGAAGCAATGAGAACAAACTGCTGTCCCCCCAGAGACTTTAAATCTCCAGTATTACTATGCAGACTCTAATTTTGGCTCAGCCCTGTTTTACACTGTTCGTAGTGTATAGCTGGGTTTTTTTAGGGAAAATCTTAGACACACATGCATCTCTGAAGATCATCAAATATGCTCTCATTTCCATGTTGTCAACAGTGGGAGGAATTTACCACATCTATACATGCATGTATGTGTATGCATATAAACATATTTTAACACATTTTTGGATGCAGAAACTTCTTATTGGTTTACATATCTAAGTTGACAGAAATTAGATGAAGAAAACTTTGAGTAATAAAACAAATGCAAGGTTTCTTTTACAGTTTATCCTATACGTGCTAGCTGCAGCAATCTGTCATTTATGATTTTTTCCTCTCCCCTTGCACCACCCTATGTTCACTTATTCAATGAATCTCTGTCGTCTTCATTTATACCATCTATCCTCAATTATATTCCATGTTCTCTGTTTCCTTGCTACAGTATTTTCAGCTCTTTTCCTTACCTACCTTCATGTGAGGTACTGATTCTGCAAGAGACAGTAAGTGTTCTGGCTTTTCAAAGCAATGTAACTGCCAGTTGATCAATTCTATTGATCTATCTATAAATGCCAGATGATCTGTTTTCTGCTGTCTTCAACTACAAAGGATAGCTGGAAAGAATCACATAATTGCTTTTTCTTCCTAGTGGAAACGTTGAACTTAAGTTTCCACTCCTTTTTCGAATTTGGTGGAAATTGCCAAGTTTTAGTGAAGGGGTTGATAGCTGTGGTCATGCAAATCTCACTTTCAGAGTGTCAAGCTAACAATATTTGAAGTCTTTACTGTCAAAGCAGAAATATTCAGGAGAGTTTGACTTATTGGTGATTTTTTTTGCTTGAGTTAGAGATGATGAAAACAGTAAAATTAGAATGGTAACAATGGTGGATGGGGTTTTTCGGGGTTTTTTGTTGAGGGTTTTTTTTGTAGCCAACTAGTATCAAATTATGCTGGGTGAAATACAGAAAGCAAATATAAACTGACAGTAAACAACGGAACCAAGTATGACAGAATTGTTATGGACCTGTAGGAATGTTATTTCTTGACCTTGAGCACTGTCTCCCAGACAAATCTGGGAGTTTTACTGTCAGCTGAAGACAGGAAAAGTCCCATAAATGATCAAATCCTTTTTAGAGTGGAAAATGATATTCAAAATATTTGAAACCTATTCTACTATGAGGTGCTACAGTACATACACTAGAAGAATGCTGTATGTAGGAGAAAATATATCTGTAAGGCTATATAGGTCATATCAGATTCTAGGAAGATTCCAAGTGAAAAATTTATGTGACATTGACACTTAAATACAGCTACTGCCTGTAAAACTAAGAAGAAGCATACAATGCTGTGGGCTGGAAGGTGATTCTGGAAACAATTTGGTAGAAATGTCTTGTTCAAAGCAGGGCCAACTCCAGAGTTAAATCCTACTTCAAAGTTTTTCTGTGCCAGTACTTGAGATGAAAAATTTTCAGTCATGCCCTGTGATATGACAAAGGGCAATGGATATAAACTAGAGCACAGAAAGTTCCCCCTCAACATGAGGAAAAACTTCTTTACTGTAAGGGTTACAGAGCACTGGAACAGGCTGCCCGGAGAGGTTGTGAAGTCTCCTTCTCTGCAGACTTTCAAGACCTATTTGGATACATTTCTGTGTGACCTGTGCTAGGTGGTCCTGCTCTGGCAGGGGGATTGGACTCAGTGATATCCAGAGGACCTTTCCAACCCCTAACATTCTGTTATTTTGTGATTCTGTGACAATGCAACGGCCCTCCTTTGCTAGGAAATCCACTGGAAGGAATATAGAAGATGAAAATGGAAGAGTTTTCTTATTCCATTCCTTCTGGAGAAAACAAAATAACTGAGAAGCTACCTATTTTCAGTTGAACAGGTACCTTTTTAGTAATTTCAGTAGATCCTGATACATGGCATGTGGCTAAAGAGAAACTGTTTAAAAGCCTTTGTTGTCTGTTTTGGCCTCCAATGTTTTGTAGGCATTCAAAGTCTTGGACTGTTTTCTTTGCTGTAAATCAGTGTGAGGCCAGCAATTGTGAAACTGAGAAGTTTCATTTCATCCAAATGGTTCTTACTGACTTCAACATATTTGTCTCAACATGAGTTAAGAAAGAGTCAAGAGAAGCTGTTTTAAGAAGGGGAGACCTTTTCAATGACACATATGGAAGTAGTTTATTTATGCTAAGATCACTTTCCTCTTGCAGTCATTCTTCAGAGCAGTGAGGTGTTAATATACTACCCCAGTTATAAAATATAGTCAGTACTTCTGATACATTGGAAGTCTGTGTATATCCTTTTATGGAATGGATAAAATATGTCTCATTCCTTCTTCAAGAGCAATAAAACAGCTTGATGTGCCCTTTTGGGTGGAAAAAAAATATAACTCTGCATAAAAAAATATAATGCTCTGCATCTCATTAATGCCGATACAGGGTTCACAAGGGAGGAGGCAGCTTAATTGTGAAATCCCTAAGGTCTGAATGCACTAATTCCATAGAAATTGCTTTGGTCTGAAAAAATAGGTTGTTAAAACAGAACTATTCTTTCTAGAAGTGTCAGTTTTGTTTAGGGAAAAAGAAATCAAGTATCGACAGGCACTTAAGGTGTATTGTTTGTGGAAATGCTAATTTGGAGCTATTTTCTGATAAAGAATTTTTTTAGTAAGTTTTTCTGCAAAATATCCTGTGTACATAGAGGAAGGGTTTTGACAATAGCAGGTTTCCACTGTTTGTTTTTTTTTTTAAGCATGCTCACTCCTTTGATGCACTTTCCTGTGAAGCCTACATTGAAAATGTAGTGTTTGGTTATTTTGCTTGTGAGCGTGTACACTGTTGGTCTTAGACAGCTTTTAGTGCTGCATTTTTTTGCATTAAATTTTGCATTAAATAGTCTAAATTTATGAACATTGTAATTTTTCTCTTCACCACCTAGCAACCTTGTTTTCAATAAATATTCTGTTAATTCAGTGTGAACGGGGCTTGATAAAAATGTAGAGGTGGTAAATCCCCCAGAATATGAAGAATGACAAGTTTTTTCTGTACTATTTGTATAAGAAAAATCCATTTTTTGAAGTTCATATGAAGTCCAACCTAAAGGGCATCTAGATTAAGAAGTTTCTAGAAACATTTGCTTTGTCAGTTGGCTGTGACTTTCAAGCACCTTTAGACCTGACAACTTTGCTGATTCCCCAGGGGTAATTTTGAGCCCATTCCTGGGGTTTTTTTTGGACATCAAGGCTAGGAGTTTATACCAGAACTGCCACTACTTTGTTTATGCAGGACGGGCTTGTGTGATGAAGTAAGACAAAGTATATGAAAAATCATCTACCGGTTCCTTGTGTGAAGTGTAATCATTTTAGTAACGGAAACATTTTTGGTTTGCTTCCCAGAAAGCTTTTGCTTTCTGTTGGGAAGCACTGAGCATAGCATTTTATTTCCTAAGTGGTCACACGCCTGGTGAGTGAAGCACCTACAGAACTGCAAAGCCTGAGCAGATAGGCAGCAGTTCCGTAAGTTTACTGCAATGGGGTGGTAAACTGAATTTGAAAGGTCTAGACATACAATATAGATGGACAGGATATTATTTAAAGCTGCTATACTCCCTACGTGGCTGTTGGATAGTGTTGGCCTTGCAGAGTAGGATTTAAAGCATCAGATTGCTGAATACTGAGGTGTATCATGCTGCTGTGCTTCGGTATGCGGTTATATAGAACCAGTCAAAAAGGAAAATAATGAGATAAAAGTATATTTTAATACTCTGAAAAAGCCTCTGTAGTCCCCCAAACCTCAGCTTGGAGTTCCGAGATGTTTTCTTCCAGTTCAAAAGCTACACCTCAAGCTTCTCAAAGGCCCGGGCTTTTTATTTGAGTAAAATAATTGGGGTTCATTCAGCTCTTTAAAAATGAAACTGGAGGAAATCAATGGTATTCCTTTTTTAAGGCAACAGACTAATGGCTATGAGCCAAGGAATATCACTCCAAGTAAATGACATTTTGTGTGTCTTGCAGCACAAATTTTCAAAGTTATGAGGGAGACGATATCACTGTCCTTAAATTTTAAGATGCAAAATACATTTGAAAATGAAAGTGAATTAAAGGTTACTGGATAATATAATTTATTGTTATCATATGGGAGGGAAAAAAAATCTGTCATGGAAATGGACTTAAACATCTGTATTCCCTCATCGCCTGTGCTTTCTATTGATTTTTCCCTTAAATATTTTCTTATTACACCTTTGGTCATCATAGTAAGGCAAATCATTTTTTTTAATTAATGCTCACTGAAAATAGCATAATATAAATAGTGAAGTTTGTTCATTGGGAGAACAATGAGTTGTGCTGTATTAGTGCAGTGCTGCAGATGCTTGAACACTGACATTTTACCTTTCCTGTTGCACAAGAGAGAACGTGCTCTTGGAAATTAGGAGGTAAAGCATAATTTCATTTTAAGTAAAATCCCATATAACATAATTGGTTAACTTTCATGATAGTTATCAGTGAAATAGATGTCTTATTTCCCCCATTTAAAGTACTTTTACAAGAATATTTGAAAATTATGTTTATCTGACTTTCAGATGTTATCAGCAGCCCAATATCTAATGAAATAGTACAACCAGAGCTCTGCGTGCTTACATATAAAAGTTTTATGTTTTTTTTTAACAGTTCAGCCATTCCTCCTCAGAACTAGAGATCAATCTTTTCTTCCCTTTGATAAGACAGTAGTGTTGTATGAGAATAAAAGTAGCTACTTAGGAACAGGCTTTGTAAGTGCTACATGAACATGCAAGGCATCTTACAAGTTCAGGTATTCAGAAGGAAAACAATTTGTATAAAATCATTTTCTTTTACACAACATTTCAAAAGTAACTGAATATTTTCAAGGTTGAACATGAATACAGGACTGGAGAGATAGTTGACAGGACAGAAATATTTATAGTAAGGAGAAGAACCCTTAATCAGAAAGTGGTGAACTTTGGTGATGTTCTTCTTCGTCCTTGTGTTGCAGTAGATATATTCAATATTATTAATGATGTTAGAACTAAGCAAAAGACTTTCACTGGGAGGATTAATCCAATAAAATTTGTCTTGGTTATCTGCACTCGAATGGTCTCTATACAGATGAAGACTTTTACAGCTGGAATGGTTTTTATTTCATGCATCCCTGCTTTACTATGTATCGTGTTTATTCATTCTTTTCAGATACTATTTCCTATTGACAGTTGAGCTGTATGATACTGCTGTGTGTTATATGGTGTTTTTCTGTTCTTCTGTGATATGTAGGAACATTGAATTTCCAATAATATATATGACAGAATACAGAGCTTACTCTCAGCTGCCTGCAAATCCTGTTGTTATAACACTGGATTGTAACCAGCCAAGATACTATCAAACCAGAGTTAACAGTGGATGATGCATTAAAACTCAATGCACTGTAAGCAATCAAATCCCAAAGAAAAACATTTAATATAGTTTTCCAGTGTGCCTGAAATATCTACTCGTAGAACTATCAGTTTTAAGACTTAAAACCAACTATTTAAATTCATCAAAACCAACTGCAGGCAGGAAGGCAGGTGGCTGCTCTGTCCAGCACTGGAGGGCTGGGTCAAATATGTCTCTTTGCTGACTTCTTACATCTACCATTCTTTTATGAAGTTTTTGTACCATTTTTTCTTTCTTGCACATTAATTTTATAAATTGTGAACACAGCTTTTATAAGATGTACTGGACTCTGTCTGAGACCCATTGAAAAGGGTGCAAGAGTTGCACCTCAGCTGAACACTTCATAGAAGTTTGTTGTTTTGTTTGTTTGGTTTTTTGTGGGTTTTTTTGTTTGTTTTTATTTTGTTTTTGTTTTGTTTTGTTGGTTTGTTTTTTTTTTTCTTCTTTTTTTCATGAGACACTATTTTCTGAATCATTAAGCAGAAGGAATGGAAGCATAAATCAGCCGTAAGGCAGAACTATGATCTCAGTGGAAAGGGGGAGACCACAATGAAGAACCTGGCTGAAATAAACATTAGGTCCATTGCCAATCCAGCAAAAATGAAGAAAAGAAAAGGTATCTCTTCATAATGTCTTCTGAAAGAAATATAAAAAGCACGTAATAAAGAAATAATGTTGAGACTGCTGAACGGAATTATTAATCAGGACAAGGAAAAAAGGGCATTTTTTTCCTTTATGGATTATTTAAATATAGGAGATTCAAAGAATAAGGGCAAACCCCAGTGACACTGAGGTTTTGTAGCTTTATTATGTAGCTGTGGATTCTACTTTCAAGATATTAGAAGAAGGCTAGCAGAGTATTGAGTGAATGATGTGTGAGAAACACTGTGAAATACAAACTTAAAAGTGGAATTTGATCAGTGTATGATGTGACCTTCATAAATTTTGAAAGCTTTGATAATCTCTTAGTATGGATGTATGAGGTGTTCACTCCATGGTAGTTCAGTTTCAATACAAATTAGAAAAGAAAGTAGCCCCTACTTTCCTTCTGTTATTACCATGAAGTTACCTTCTAATGTTGAATTAGGTATTCTTGAGGAAACGAAAAAGCTGTTCAACTTCTGTGGAATGTGAAAGTGTGATATAAGAGAGATTTCTAATGATTCTCTGTATAGTCAGGCTCTGAAGAAACTAGATATTGCTCAGTTTGTTTTTACGGCAAAAAAAATAATAAAAAAATCTCAATTTAGAGTATATTAAATTATTTTTTTCCTGTCCCTTCTTGGCAGGGATTGGAGTTCTGCAGGGAAATAAATAAAACAATTTATTATGCCTCACATTTAGTATTTCTAGAATACACAGATAATAATGATCTGGTACACAAAGATCACTGTGTAAATGAAAGAGAAATATACATTTTCTGTAGTTTTGTCCTTTAGCATGTTTTATCATAATACTGTACCTGTGTGGCATCTAGCAATGTGTGTAATGCACCTTGTAAACACCTACTGGGCTGAAGAGTGTCTGTAGCTCTGCACAGAAACATGTTACCATAGGGAGAGCTCCTATAGGCACAGTGCCCCAGGCATGCACACTGCTTCTAGTTTTGTATCTACAGAGAGAATTTCGGAGTAGGTCTAGATAAGTTAAGCAAGGAAACTTTCTTAAAATTCGTGGGGAAGTCAAGGCAATGGATGTTAGGCAAGTGTCATTGTTGGTGCAGTGTTAGATGCAAAGTGGCCTTTAATTTTTTCTTTCACCCTCTGATCAGAAACAAGTTTAGAGAGATGGCAGATGCGTCAGGTCAATTCCCTGAGGTCAGCTTGGTACCACTTCTGGAAGGTCTGAAGACCAGTGGTGTTTTGAAAGGGTCATTTTAAAGAAAGGCAGAGTATAGGGTGTCTCAGAAGTGAATTGCAGAGTAAATAGTGCAAAATGAGACTGTGCAGCCCTGGTAGAAGGTGCTGTGAGCCCTTGAGGGGCAATTGCTGTTCTTTTGGGATGATCTCCATATTAAGAGAGTCAAAGTGCCAGACCATATTATATTTTTATGAAAAGTGCATGTCTATGGGGGAAGGAGGAATGTAATGGACAATAAAAAAAGTGTGAGGTGGGGAATAAAAATGGCTACATGGGAAAAAAAAAAAGGAGGAGAATAATTATTTTAAATAGCTTGTACAACAATACCAGGAGTCTGTGTAATAAATGAGAGAAAGAGTAATTGTCCACTTGTAATAAATATTTTGGCTTTGGTTTTATCCCAGGCTGGTTTGATGGCTAGCAGGTCTGAAATGCCCAAAAAAACCCCAAACATATGTTAGTGTTGCAGTGATTTTAGGAAAGACATTTTTTTCCACAACCAAAAAAGTCATTATGATATTCAAGTAACTGACAAGTCAGAAGCATAAACAATCTTTAATTGCTTATGGAAAAATGTCATAACAGATAATATGCAAGATGGATTGTAATTTAGGGACTGCTCCGGGCTCCAGTCTGCCTTATAATCACAGGATAAAATTGGGTGAGAGGGAAAGAAAAGCTATGTAAATACAGTGCTTCTCTTCAGGTGATAATGTTAGAAACTTCATACTGCTAATATCGAAACGTGCTTGACATTTTTAAGTGCTCTAAAGCACACTTTCTATTTCCATTTTGCATCTGACATGGCATAAAGCTACAGAGACCTGATCTTAGCAGATAAGGATAAACTGATTTTCAGAACAGAGCATCACAGGTAAGGAAGTATAAATCATCAAGACTTGACCTCAGATGGTTTTGGTAAACAGAATAGAATCCAAACAAACAGTGTGTGTATTTGGAATTTCAAAGAGCCGCTCATCTAGTAATGAAAACAATAGAGGCAAATCACTTTGGACAGGCTACTTAATGAGGGAAAAATGTGAACAGTGCTTCAAAGGTAAATATTTAATAATTATTTTTAGCTATCCAAACAGACCCTGTCTGGTAACAGCCAAAGAGGGCAAAGAAGTTGTAAAGTTGTAATTATATTTTTAATTGTAAACTGTTAGCTAGCAATAGTGCAGCCTTGTTAGAAGACAAGGGAATCCAGAAGTATATGAGAACTGTGTATTAAGTGAAAAAAGGGTGGTGCTTATGCTAAGTGTTATAAATCAGGAGCCAAGAACTGCAAAAAAAATTGAAGGAAACCCAAGTAAGTTGCACTAGCTTGAATCAGTAATCACCTTCTTGATTGCATTCCAGAAATTGTAGAAAGGTTGAAAAAAGCAGAGCTCTAGATCATTAACATTGATTTTCATCAGTGTGTGAAATACTAAGCAAATATTAGGTTTGAATGAAAGTAGTTGAAAACAAGATGATAGGGTTTTTAGTCTAGAGTAGACCTTAGAGAAACACTGGAACAGTCAGAGTTACTCTGGTTTTTGTAACCATGTGAAGGAAATACCAGTCACAAACTGTGTGATGGGAAGAGCTGGGAAATTTCTGCAGAAGTGGTGAATTCATATGCATAAAACATTTCTCTTAAGTTCTCTTAAAACTTCTGAATTTTCTTCTCTTATGCTCCCAACTCTGCTTTGGATAAGATTTTTTTTTCCTTCTATTTTTTTTCTTTTTTCTTTTTTTTTTTTTTTTTAATTTTTGTTTTTCCTTGTGGTTGATAAAAAATTGCTAAGGGTAAGAATCACCAGAAGACTTCTGTGTTTCTCTGAACCTTTAGTAATTTTTAAGATCATTCCCAGCAACAGACAACTCCTGTTAGAGGAGCTGTGTTGCTATCTTCTCCCAAATGGGAGACTGTAGCTACTTGAGAGGTTAACAGGAACAAAGAAAGGGATTGAGGCACTTATATGCTGTGCTTTTAGGAAGTCTGTTTTCTAATGGTCTACCAGTTGTGCTATTTACAAATGAGAAATAGGAACAATATGTAAGTTCCATTCAAAACATAGAATATTAAAGTACTTGAAGACTGAATGGATTAAGACCTTCGATAGCAAGTTGAGACTTTTACCTATTTCTGTAAGAGAAGCCAATGACAAAGATGGAGAAATTTTGGGCGTTGGGACAATGGTAAGAAGTGCAAAAGAAATGTGAACTATATAAAGAGGATTTGTGAAAACAGATGTTCTACTGCTGCTGAATATCACAGAATCACAGAATTGTTCTGGTTGGAAAAGAAGTTTAAGATTATCAAGTCCAACCATTAATCTAACTTTACTGAGTCCAGTGCAAAACCATATTCCTAAGCACCACATTTAAATGTTTTTAAACACCTCCAGGAATGGTGATTTGTATGAGGTTGGATATCCAGTAATAGACATTAGTCCATGGGTAGAAGTTCCTATTCTGTACTTAGAGAAAGGCTTACTCTATGAATCTCAGTAGTTCCCAGTGTGACACAGGGATCAAAGGGACTAATCAGGTCTTCTGCTGTTCATTGGAGAAATACAGATAGAGCAGTAAGATTATACCTGGTGTTGTCTTAATGTCTAAATTACTGTGTCCTCTTTTGTGTGAGATATTAATGAAGCATTTTTGATAAAGCGGGAAGGATGTGGAGAAAAATCAATTAGCTACGCATGACCTACCACTCCAGGCAGAGCTTCAAGGGGAAAAATGTCCATCAGAAAAGTTGTCTTTTAGCCAGACAGCCTGTATTCAAGCAGCTTAGCTTATAAGAATAGTGTTGTTACTGTTGGTTTTAATTGTAATAGTTCAGATAGCTGATGGAAGACAGGGAGAGAAGAGTAGGGGCTCAGTTTAATATTTATTTTGGGGTTGTTTTTTTTCAGAAGTGGACATTACTTATGTGCTAGTATGTACTCTAAAATAGTTTCTTACTGATCCAGTTTTTTCTTTTTTCCTCATAATTCTATTTGCCTTTCAGAAATCAGAGATTTTAAAATTCTCTTCCAGAAATAATTTTCAATGAAACTTTCTGGGGAAGGAATATTATCACAATTCAGCATAAAGTAAATTGAATGTCTGCAATGAAAACAATGTTTAATTCTTTTGTCACATAATTCATGCTTAATGTTATGGAAGTTGCCATGGTGACCTCACAATTGATTGGTTGCATTAAATTTTGTGTTAATTTGCTTGCACCTCATTTCCATTTTAAAGACCTTATGTCTATGAATTGTTGGAAAGACCAGTTTTAGCAGTAGTTTTGAGGTGTTGGAGATCTGCTATTTGTAGTGATAGGCAAGTTTTAGCACAATTAATTTCAGGCCTGACATAAATAAAGTCTTACAATTATTGCATCAATCTACAGTACCTTTTAATTTTAAGACATAGACAATTTGCTGTAGACCAGACCTGAAGTTTGATGAGTTAATTAGGCTTCCTAACCTGTTATCTTACCTTTCATAATTAATACTGTAATCATATTCATCTAAACTCAATTATACGGAAGTCACTGTGTGAATGTTTATTTTTAAAAAAATGGAGCAAAACGTGATTGCATTAAGACATCTGTACACTCCTCAGCGAGCAAGTTCTTCAGCAACTGGAGCTGTAATTAAGAGGGAGATTCCAAGTCTCTAGTAATTTGGGAAAACTGCTTTTATATTTATTAGAAATTCTTGGCAATGTTGATCAAATAACTAGAGCCTGTACTTAAAAGATCTTTATGAATTTAAAAACAAGGAATTTGCTATGTACAGGATGTGACTCTGTGTCTAAGATCTGCTTATTGGTGCAGATGATGTTTGGGTCTGGAATGCTTGAACCTGCCTTAGCACTTCAGGCAAACATCTCATTCTGTAATGGCTGAAAATTTGCATGGACACTATGGACATCTCAATTTTCTTTTTTTAAAAAAATCACATCTATTGATCAAGGGCCCAACTTGAATTTGAGCTATATTGTAAATATTTGAGCAATTAGCTTAAAATTGGGAGAATTCTCCTCATAACTGGCAGCGAATACACGGTGCTCAAGGTTGCCTCTGCATCCAACCATGACATCAGTAAATTCAAGGCAGACCTGTGCTTACTAATTATGTTACCTTTTTGGGTCATGTATTTGTGGGTGAAGGAATCTGCACCAGTATTTCTTAATGTGTACTTTGAACTTTCCACCTCTTGCCAGTGTCATTTGAGTTTTGCTTTATTTGAATTTCAAACACCTCGTATCTTAAGACCCCATTTTGCCCATGTTCTGAGAAATTCAGCATGAAAACTGCATAATTTTATATAGTAAAACCAACATGATTGTCCTCATGCTACTGTTGTTTAGTACTTATTTTGCTAATTCAGCAAATACATGTGTAAATTGAGAGAAAATGAAGCTTTAGGGACTCAATAGGGTCATTATATGCACCTATTCATTCCCTCTTATTTCTTCTGCCACCTCCTTGCCCTTCTCAGGGAGGAACCATGTCAGTTGGGGCATCAGTGTATTATTCAGCACTACAGATGCTGCCCCAGGTCCCAGGAAGATGAGGATGGGTTTCTATCTCCTGTTGACTGTTGGAGTTTTGAAGCCTGAGTCCAGGCTGCCTGTTTTTCAAAGCCTATGTACTACCTGTCATTAAGGTAAAATTAAGTTGCCTGTTTCTGAGCCTGCTCATGTGTTAGATCTCTTTTAGAAATGGTAAGTCTGTTTTAGCACTGTTTGTATTTGATGTCTTTGAATAAAGAAGAAATCTCTGAGCCTCTGGCAGAGTTGCACTAGGATTTTTTTTTCTGAACTCAGGAAGGATTTCTAAGTCTTGATTGGAAGCTCTTACTAAGAGAAAATGTGAACTTTGGAGCATAAAAAGAGTCTTTTGGTTGGTAGGTCCAAGAAGCAAATCCATGCTGTTCGAAATTATTTCTGACTGTGCACACCCTTTCCAGTGCAGTAGGATGATAACTCTAATGTGTGTGTTGTAACCATTTGGTATTTTTAAAGTACTGTGAGCTGGAATAACTCATGTGTGGCATACAGCCTGGAGGCCATTGAGAAAATGAACTGTTCTATTGGCCTGTCAGAAAAAGAACCTCTGGAGGAAGTAGAAGTGCATGATGTCTGTCTGTTTTTGGGGACGATGTCTTATGCTGACACAATGGCCTGTTGATTTATTTGCTTAGGGGTAGGATGCTGGTCTTAAAAGGGTTTAGTCATGAGAGATGAGTTGTGACATCATTACAAGGAAGAAAAAAGAGTCATTAGGAGGTGACACTGATGGTCAAGGACCAATTTCCAGTGCTGTGATTGGGTGAGTGGGATGAGAAATGATCTCATGAGGGGTCTGCAGGACGAGATGACATGAGTTTTTGTCAACTTAGCAATGTATGTGTCAACCTCCCAGAGCAAAACTTCTGATAAAAATGGAAATTTATTATTGAGAGACATTAACAGGATTCGTTGTCTATTGGTTGTTCTTTAGTGTTTTGTAGATTGATAGCTAATTTCTTCTAACCTGGGTCTGATGATAAACCTGAAATCCCATAAGCTCTGAGATAAGTGAGTGGCCAATAGTGATAATGTTGGCCCAAATGAAATCTTTCACTCTGAACTCTAGTATGTTCCTGTGCTAAAAACAATAATGGGTTATTTGGTATAGAAATTAGATATGAATCTCATAAGCTTTTGAAATCATTGCCATTATCTTAAGGGAGAAAATAAATAGAAATTAATATTTTACTGTTTTAAAACATTTTGCTTGCCTGTCAACTTCTTCCCCACTTCTACAAACTGGGTTAATACAATAGGGAATATTGTTGAATAATCTATTCCTTGAAATTATTTTAAGATGTTATCTTATTAAATGCTAAGTTCAGTTCCTTCTCCAGTTCTGATGGTCTATTTCTACAATCTTACTTTATTCTTTCAGCAGCTGCTATTTTTTCTGTGTTTTGTCCATAGGTTCTGTACTGCCACTGCTGGAATTTTTTATGGTGTTTAACATTCAAAACCTGATGGCACATGAAAGCTTTTTAATGCAATTTAGATTGTTACTTTGATAGCAGATATTCAGTTTTATTAATAAAAAATAAAGGAGGAATGACTTATCTAAATTGCTTCTTTTCCATCACAGTTATGGAACACTTTAAAAACTAGTAGAAAACCTACTGAAAGACTTGTCATGCTGTATTTGCTTGATAAAGGGTGGTTTTGTAGAAATATTGGGCAACTCTCCCTAGTCCAAAGAGCAGACCACATTCTATTGCCTTTTTAATTAATATATGCAGCTGTGTTTTTCTGAAGCTGTTATGAGGCTGAGAATGCATGCTTCATGATGCATAAGCATCGTTCCTTTGCTGAACTTCTTCAAAAATGCTATTATTGGAAATGGTTGCATCTGGGAGATAAAAACTGTAGGGTTTTCAAAGTCTGCCCCTTCACTCCTGGGAAGGAAAATCTACCTGAAAACCAAAACAAATTATCAGCATCTATGTATTCATTTTTATTTACCTTCAATCTTTGAAAAAGCACGAATCGAGATGGAGTGAAAACAGCTAGAGTATGTTTGAGAATATTAATAGATACTTGATATAACTTGGGTTTGTTGCTGATATCAGTACTAACACAGAATATATATGTATTTAATTTTTAGTGTTTTATATTTTAAGGAAATATAGTTGCACATCAGGAAGTGAGTATTTTCATGTTTGGAGTTTTGTTTTTTTCTTTTATTTTTTTGTTTGTTATGACTCAAGTTTCTCTCACAGATCATTTTCCAGGCAGGGCAAAAGCAGAGAGATGTAGGCTGTGAAATGAAGTGGAGCATTGGGAAAGATTTCTCAGATACAAACATATGTATCTGTGTTATATGAATATACTGAGATTACCTGTGGGTGCAGGTGCATTAAAAATGATTGATTAATCTAGAATATCTATGGACCAGCTGTACACGGACCAAATTAGACTAGAAGTGCTGTATTCTTTCGTGTACTATATACAGTTTGTTGAAACATTTATAGTGGCCATTCTCCTGGGATTTCTGGATATCAGGCAGTCTGCTTGGACAGAGACTATTGTCTGGCAGCAACAGCACAGCGACATCTGATGTCCTCATCAGAACTCTTAAATCCATCAAACCCAAAATTTCCAAGTGGAAACTGTAATTGTGGAGACTGGGGTATCTGGGGACCTGAGAGAAATGACTGTATTGAAAGAATATTTAATCAATTTAAGCCAAAATCTATTTCATATCGTAGTAGTAACAGATGCAATCGGAAGATAACTTCAGCTCTCCAGGGAACTCAAAACCAGGGATACAACATTTTTGGCTTTGTATTTTATTCTCACCAAAATTTGGGTTTGTCATTTAAAATAAGCAGTACTTTGGATTGCCCTTGGATCTTTTACTAAATAAAATCATAAGGATTCCTGGACTATTATTAACACAACTATAATAAAGATAGTTTCAGAACTGTACAGCATTATGTTCTTTGAGGTGTTGCATTGGTCAGCTAATAATTAATAAATGTTAGAATATGTGCCCCATCTTTTTTAGCTGTGAGTCCCTTACTTGTTTCCTGATCTTTTGAATTACTCCAGGGCCTAATCCTGGGAAAGGATAAGCTCTGTAGCTAAGTTGCAGTGGAGATTCCCAGGCTGTCCAGGGATCTTTGAGGACTTCTTCTGTACAGGATGTTCTGAGCTGCAGCTCTAGGTAGTTAATCAATCTGCCTGTTTCTCCTTCCCCATCCAGCTAGCCTCCCCACTTGGTTTTCAGGACTTTGTGTTCTGTGGCTGATAGTCCCACATCAGCCAACTCATCACAGGTAGGTTGTTGATGGAACAAAGTCCTGTATATCCATCCCAGGGTCTCAATGTGCAGTTAGTGCCAAATACCCTAGGAGCAGAAAGATTTCTGAATGGATTCTTGGAGGATATATTTCAAAAAGTCTTCAACTCAATCGCTTCTCGTTATGGAGAGGAAAAGGGCTATCTTTCATATAGGAAAAGATTTAACTAGCCTTTCAGTTTAAGGTGGTGTTACTGTACATGCAAGACTAGTTAAGAGTAGCATGTGCTGTAGCTAGCACATGGAGAATAGCTCTGGAAATATAGCCCATCTTTCACTCTGTGCAAGGCCAGGCTGGTGATTTTTGGAGACATCTTTGCTGCTGTTATTCTCAGGCTGACAAGAGAAAACCTCAAGTGAGTGCAGTTACCCACACTGCAGCCAAAATTTCCATTTCAGGCTCAATGTCTGTGAAGCCCTGATCTGCTGTGGGAAAAAGAAATATTTCCTTTGACTCCCTTATCCCAGACTTTTTGCTGTATTACTAGCAAATTTGGTTGAACTCTTCATTCTGTTCTCCAGAAAGATACTTGATTTTTCCAAACATAAGCTTGAATAGAATCACTATCAATATATTTTCTATTAAGAAAACAGAAACAAACATAAGTTATTGCTTTTACAGAAAATATGTAATTTTGAATGAAAACATAATTTGAGACACCTCAGTTATTTTCAGTAAGTCAGTTCTCCAATTTTCACCCATAAAACAGAACACCATATGAAGAAAGGTACAAAAAAGCCCTATAAAAAAATAAAAAAAAAAGAAAAGAAGGGTTCTGTCTTTAATTTTTATTCCCAATCTCCTTTTCTGCCCCTCAAACTATTAAGGAAAATTCAGTTCAATATGACACTAAAATGATTAATTCTTCTCAATGTTAAGTTGTCAGGCTAATTTTAAAGGATTTTTTTCCTAAATCATGGTCCTTTTAAAGTAAAATAAAGAAGGAAAATATTCTTCTTTATGATCAATAGAGTTCTAGGCCCATCTCTAAGTGTTTGAGAAATAGTAATTTTTCTTGAGATACAAACTTGAAGGGATTGCAGAGATTACATTTATTTTTAGGTTTAGCTAAACAGCAGGTGTATTATTCAGCCATTAGAGATGCAAGTTGAATGAAGCATATGGATTGCCCATTATAATAACAAGTAATTTGCTCCATCTGACTAATTTAAGCATAAAAAATTATAGTGATCAATCTTGTATAAAATAGACAGGGATAACTCAGCAATTTAATGTGAATTGTGTTATCATTCCAAAGCATGCATTGATTTTTTTAATAACATTTATAAAATGCCTGGTAAGGTCTGAGCCCTAATGAAATGTGTACATGGCATCTACTTTCAGCTCACAGAAAGAGATGCTTGGTCATAAAGCCAGCTGGTCAGAAATTTTACAAATCAGGCCAAAGTTGTCTTCTAAGTTGCAAGCAGACTAGCTCTTTTGTTTGTTTTTTGGTTTTGGTTTGGTTTGGGTTGGGCTTTTTTATGCTTTTTTGTTTGTTTTTTTTTTTTGTACCCATGATGGCAAACAAAAAGTCAAAAAGCTGTTGAGGTTAGAAAACTAGGCTAGGAGTACTTGTGCTGAGGGAGTCTGAAACAATAGACTCTGAAACAGCACAGAATTTTCGAAGGGTGAATGGTTGATGTTGTCTTCTATTTTAACTTTTAAAGGGACCTGTTGAGGCACTGTCATCATGACATGCTTTTCACAGTCTCACCCCCAATTTTTCTCTGAGAAATTGAGCAGGCAGAACATAGACTTGTCCGGGTGCTCTAATTATGTGTCTTTGGATGGATTTGTTGTGTGATGAAAAATCTGCTGTTTGAGAAATGGCAAGGTGAATTGAGAATGACGAAGTAATGAGAAAAGGAATGAAGGCTATTGCCATCACAAATAATATAAATGTAAGTTTCTATCTGCCAGCCACCTTCCTTATAAAATAATAGTAGCTGTCAGGTATGGAAGCTGCAAGAAATGATGATGTTGTTTAAAAAAGCATTTCACTGCTATGTTTTCTCTTACAAGCAGTGCTGATGTACGTAGCTCATGATGTTCACATGATAAACAGTGCACCCTCTTTATGAAATCAAGTCGTTGTATATCACACCCTCAGAAGTAGCCAGGTACACAAAGAAATAAATGGCAATTTAGTAGGAACAATCAAGTTTTAGTTGTGCCATTGTAATTAATCAGAAACAACAGACTGTGTGCCAGTGCAGCTTAATCACCTCTCAGGTGCTTGGTGAGGCATGGGATGAAGCTGAAGCCTTCCAGCACATCCGAATGGAGCATTAATCAACAGTACAGGGCAGTCTGTGCCAGGCAGTAATATTGTAGAGCTGATGCTTTGAAACTGTTACTTATCCTTGGCCTCCATAGCCTCTGGGAGAGGTCTAACCTGGACTCTGCAGCTTGCTTGGTCCAACATCAATGTGAAGTCTTGGTGCCAACTCTAACTACTGCTTCTTGGTACACTTTACCCCTGGAGCCAGCCTTGCTCTCACATACCTGGTCTGCCCGACAGCCTGGAAAAATAGTGAACTGCAAGCAGGCTGGTGGGGGAATACCTGTCCAAAGGACTGCAGTTATAGAGACTTTTGCTTTATTTAGTTTTGGCTTTCTGTTTTACGCTCCACAGAAGGTGCTGGTAATTGTGGTGCAGTAGAAGATGATAACAGAGTCTCTGGAGGGCAGGAGCACCCAAGTGGGCTTTTCTGTTGTTATTGACATGAAGGCAAAGTTGTGCTCATCCAGACCATCCAGCCAGACTGGTTGGACCTCTCTAAAAACTTTGCCTCTAATGACAAATGTCTCCTGAATTTTAACTAAATCTCACTTTTGCTAATTTTTCTGAGGACGCTTTTAAAATTAAATTTTAAGCAGAACTTCAGTAAGATGATGCTGGAGGGTGTAGGATAGGAAAAAAATGAAAAGCAAGAGGAGAAAGGAATAAATTTAAGCCAACCTTTTACTTAGCAGTTCAAGTATTTCATATCAGAAATAATTGATAATCCTTTTATCCCCCTTACTTCTGCTTTGTAGGTAGGAGTTAAATTTACAGCAGCAAACACAACTCCATCTAACATGTTATTTGACTGTCCTGAATTCTTAGCTCCAGTGGAAATGCTTCTGGGTTCCCAACAACAGGTAATTAAACTTTGTTATAGAGAAACGGGATCTCTGCCCAAAGATGTAATGAAATAACACTTAGCAAAGTGCTATTAATTTTCATGATGGAAAGACTTGGGAGGTTGAAGAGTCAGTCATCAAAGATATTCCCATCTAGAGAGGAACATTTAGAATAAAACAATCACACACAAACAACACAGGGGCTATGAAAGGGTACGATACTAAAAGGAGCTGCATTACTGTCTGCAGGTCTAGGTGGTGATTCTGAAGTATCAGAGGTAGGCTGAAAGCTCAATTTTCCCATGTGCAAATGAAGACAAAGCTACAAAGCTCAAAGTCTTGGTTCAGTGATGTTCAGAGATGCATCCCTGTTCCTTCTGTACACAAAAATCTTTTGAAGTTCATTACTGTGTTTCTCCAGAACAAAGAACCTCTGGACACTGACTCACTAGGAGGGTAAATAGCATAGGACTGTGCTTACTACAAATAAGTGAAGTTGCTCTCTATCAGCCGTCTTTTAAGTGCGTTAGTTAAGACTGAACTAAGCTAGAGCCAAAGAACATGCCAACAGTCTCTTTATGGGAGACTTGTCAAAAGGCATGAATGTATTTTTGCTGGGCTAATGTTTGTCTTCAGGGATAAGCTTAGATCACAACCCACAGAGACTATTTCTGTCTTTGTCTGTTCAAGAAAAAAAGCGAAGTCGAATCTCTGAGAGTAAAAATTAAAGATCATGCAAGCTGAGCCCCAGAAATTCTTGCTTCTCTTCACTACCTTTCTGCTCTCTTTGAATGACTGGTGAGATCACACCCATCAGAGTAGACACCAAGAGAGAAAACATCATCCTCTCTTGTTTTTATGGAAGCAGCAGCAAAGCACAGAAAATCTTTGAACTTCAAGGTTTAGCAAAGAACACCAGGGCTTCACTCTTATCTCCAGTCAGTGAGGCAGAGACAGGAGCTCAGCAGAGGTTAGATAGATACTCTCTGAATTAGAACAGAACTGGCAAACCATTCAATCTATTAGAGAAGCACTTTCATCTTTCAGTCAAGACAGGCTGTTACTAAAACTAAACAAGAGTTAATGTGTTGCCAGAGGATTTTTAATAAATATTAAAAGTATGTGTGTGGATCTTCTGATTATTTTCACTTTTATTAATACCAGGTTTATTTTTAGCCAGTGCGCCAGAATATTTCTATCTGGCTAGTTCATTTAAGTGCCTTTGTCCAACTCCTTTCCCCTAGCACATAGTGAATGCAGTCTCATTTCTTACACTAACTTATGAAACAGAATTGGAAGTGCTGCCGAAGAGATTCATCAATTCAGTCCTTGTAGGAACTGAATATGAACTTGGACTTTTGAAATTTGTGTTTGGAGATCAGATATTTGACTGATATAGTAGAATCATACAATAGTTTGAGTTGGAAGGGACCTTAAAGATGATCTAGTTCCAACCCCCCCTGCATGAGAAGGGACACCTTCCACTAGATCAGGTTGGTCAAAGCCTCATCCAACCTGATCTTGAAAACTTCCAGGGGTGGAGCATTCACAGCTTCTCTGGGCACCCTTTACCAATGTCTCACTCCCTCACAATGAAGAATTTATTGCTAATATCTAATTTTAATCTACTCTCTTTTAGTTTAAAGCCATTACTACTTGTTCTATCACTACATGCCCTTTCTTGAAGGGGCCCTTCAGGTACTGCAAGGCTGCTATAAGTTCTCGCCAGTATAAAAAACTGGTTGGATGGCCAAGTTCAAAGAGTTGTGTTGAATGGAGTTAATCCAGTTGGCATCCAGTCATGAGTAGTGTCCTGCAGGGCTCAGTGCTGGGGCCATGCCTGTTTAACCATTATTACCTATTTAATATCACTACTATTATAACCATTAACACCATTATTGATGGTTTGGATGAGGGGATAGAGTGCACCCTTAGTAAGTTTGCAGATGACACTAAGTTGGGTGGGAAGGTCGAGGATCTAGATAGGTTTGATCAATGGGCCGAGGCCAATTGTATGAGTTTCAACAAGGCCAAATGTTGGGTCCTGCACTTTGGCCACAACAACCCCCAGCAGTGCTACGGGCTTGGGGAGGAGTGGCTGGAGAGCTGTGCAGCAGAGAGGGACCTGGGGGTGTTGATTGACAACCAGCTGAACATAAGCCAGCAGTGTGCCCAGGTGGCCAAGAAGGCCAACACCATCCTGGCCTGCATCAGGAATAGTGTGACCAGCAGGACCAGGGAGGTGATTCTGCCCCTCTACTTGGCCTTGGTGAGGCTGCACCTCGAGCACTGTGTGCAGTTTTGGGCGCCACAGTATAGGAAGGACATAGAGGTGCTGGAGAGGGTGCAGAGAAGGGCAGCTAGGCTGATTAGGGGTCTGGAGAACAGGTTTTAAGAGGAGATGCTGAGGAAACTGAGGCTGTTCAGCCAGAAGAAGAGTAGGCTGAGGGGACACCTCATTGCTCTCTACAACTACCTGGAAGGAGGTTGTAGTGAGGTGGGCATTGGCCTCTTCTCTCTAGTGACTAGCGATAGGACAAGAGGAAACAGGGTCAAGTTGCCCCAGGGGGGTTCAGATTGGACATTAGAAAAAAATTTCTTCACAGAGTGGTGAGGCATTGGACCAGGCTGCTCAGGGAGGAGGTAGAGTCACTGTCTCTGGAAGTGTTTTGGGAGATGGTTTAGTGGTCATAGTGTTGTAGGTCATACGGTTGTCCTAAATGATCTTGAAGGTCTTTTCCAATCTTAATGATTCTATTATTCTATGATTCTTTGATTCTATGATATCCAGACATATCAATCAGAAAGTCTGTCCTATGCAAATAATGTAACATGAATACTGTTATAAATGACATCAGGTACACACAAAGAAACCGCAAAACCAGAGTGCAAGTAATTCCTGTAAAAGAGCAGTGAGTTTACAGGCAACAGCATTCACTGTGACTGTTTTAGGTTTTTTTTCTGTTCCCTGAATTATAGGGTCATAGAATTGTTTTGGTTGGAAAAGGTCTTTCAGATCAAGTCCAACCATTAACCTAGCACTGCCAAGTCCACCCCTAAACCACGTCCCTAACCACCACATCTACAACTCTCTTAAATGCCTCCAAGGATGGTGACTCAACCACTTCCCTGGGCAGCCTATTCCAGTGTCTGAGAAACTTTTCAGTGAATACATTTTCCTACCTAAACTTCCTCTGACACATCTTGAGGCCATTTCCTCTCATTGAATCATTTGTTACTTGGGAGAAGAAACCAACCCTCACCTCACTACAACATCCTTTCAGATAACTGCAGTGAGCGATACCCGGAGGTACCTGGAGGACAACCGGTCTTACTACTAAAGATTGAGGCAAAGAAGGCATTAAGTACCTCTGCCCTTTCTCACCAGCTGTGTCAGGAAGTTACCCTCAACATACTCTAGGAACTTCCAGGACTGTTTCCTCTCTGCTGTACTGTATTACCATGAGACATCTGGTAAGTTGAAGCACCCTATGAGAACAAGGTCTGTTGATAATGAGAAATTATTATGTTTTCTTGCTTTATAGTTTTATTTTTAACTTAATGTGCAATGCATGAAATTGGTTATGTCTTGTTTCATTACTTAAAAAAAAAATAAATCCAAAATGGTGAAGATCATGCAGTGATTGCTCACATTTGTTTGGTCTATCAATCCTTTACAAGGGAATAATGTCCACTCTACTTAATCGGTGAGTCATTTTCTGTGTTTACCACTACCTGCCATAATGACAGATTTTGTCTCTAGAATAGTGAGGTTTGAGTACATGAAGAAAAGCATGTGAACTACAGGTAACTGCACATATGTTAATTTATTTTTTAAAAAAGCTTATAGGTAGGAAGTTCTTTTAAGTAACTGCAATGAGGCAATGACCCTACCTCTAAAATCTAAAGCTGTTCTGCAAGAGTAAGAATGAAAATAAGGGGAGAGGAGTCTGGAAATCAAATATTGTTAGGGAGAAAAAAAAGAACTGAATTTTTACTAAAATTGATAATGTAAATTCTGTTTAGGCAGTTTCATACATTTGTTTTAACTGAGAAATGCTATTTAATTTCGCTTCCTGTCTCTCTTTTCAATAATGTTTCCAATTATCTGATTATAAGAGAGATAACTACTCTATCAATGCTCTTTTGGATTAATTGACTCCATCAGGAATGTCTCTTGTACTTCAAAAATTTCATTTGTGGTGTTCATTCATTTTCAGGGAATGGTAGGAGGTTTTCCTCTGTTCTCAGGACACCGTGAGGCTATGTGAACCACCCACTGTCAGGCTGTGAGTCAAGACCCAGAAATAGAGGCTGTATGCCTCCAGATGCCTGGTTTCATAATCTAGCTACTTGACCATAAGTTATCTTGTCTGGGACAATTCCTAAAAGTTGAAGGTGCTGCAACTTTTGTCAGTGCCAGTAATTTTTGTAGATGTTTAACTGGTTGATTCTTCATTTATTGATCAAATGGAGTCACAAGAGAATTTGTACTGACTCACCGATGAAGAGCAATTGGTTCAGCAGCTTTATTTTGTTTCACTTACAAAATTTTTATGCAAAAAAAAGATCCCACTAGTAGCACTGTCAGTATGCTTCAAGTATGCGGTCCAAGAACCAGAAGCCAAAAGTGGATTTGAACAGTTGCATCTTATGTAAAGCTAAAGGAGATTGCATTCAAAACACAAATGGTGAGCATGGGGAGATTTAGATTCAGATTGACACATGGTTGCTTTGACTTGTCTCTCTTTGCTGCATCTTAGGCATCTAAAAGCTTTTCCTGATTCCTTTGATGTTAGCATTTTACAGCAGGGTATGAGGAATGAGGGAAGGGCGCAGGCAAGAGTCAGACCCTTGTCTCTCTCATGTGTCAGCCTTCCTGGAAATAGAGTGCTCTCTTATCTCATTCTTTACCATCATAACCTCTTAACCTCTTATGGCATAGGAATTTGGAGAAGAAAATTTAAATGTATCTTTTCTTAAAGAAAAAAAAAAGAC
This sequence comes from Hemiprocne comata, assembly GCA_020745705.1. Taxonomy (NCBI): domain Eukaryota; kingdom Metazoa; phylum Chordata; class Aves; order Apodiformes; family Apodidae; genus Hemiprocne; species Hemiprocne comata. The sequence continues at coordinate 90,608,469 of CM036587.1, forward strand.
AAAAAGTTTCCTTAAAAATTTATTGTGTTTTTTTTTGTTGTTGTTATGAATATATTATATTTGCATTCTTAATGTTGCAGACTTACACTACCACACACCTGTAATTGTTTTCAATAATAAAACTGTCTAAGTTATTGCTAAGCCTGATTTCTTCTCAGATTAATGATAGTACAAACCTGTTATTTTTATCTTGAAAAGCATACATAGAATGGAGGCTGGGAGACACCCCCCCATCATGTGTAATGCAGTTTAATTTACTCAGTTGAAATGTGTTTGTGTGAAAGTGGGTGTTATTTTTTTCTATTTTATTTCTTTCTGACTTGTCATAGATGATAGCTGGAAAATATCTTCCAGTATTCGGCTGGAAATTTTTTTAATCTTGCACTATGAGAGATAATATATTGAAATGGCGATATCTGTCAGAATTACTTTAATCTTTTCAGGGCAGGGCATTATTCTTCATTTTTATTCCTACCTCCTGTTTTGGTCTATAATTTGTGTCTTATCTTGTGGACTAAATATAAATGTAATGGACATTTCTGAAATGACAGTAGAAACAAGAATGTTTTCAGATTTGTAAGGGTGGTTGTTTGCACAATATCTATGCCTGAATTATTCCTTTTCCTGAGTAGTGTTTCTGTTACTGTGAATTTAAGATACATCCATTAATTTAACTTTATTTTTTTTTGCCTCTGAAGCTCTACATCTGAGATTAAATCCTTATAGCTAGCTACAAATTCCCCCACCTCCTTCTTACCTCATCCTGGCTTTACCTTCTGTTTGTTTTTTTGGTTTTTTTTTTTTTTTTTGTGGTTGTAGGCAGCCACTAAGTGTCACACATATTTATCTTCAGTGTTGACATCCTCTTGCCTCCACTTACCTTGCTTTTGCTATGGCTCTTGAACTCATTTTTTTTTTCTGTTTAAACAACAAGTTATTGGTCTCTAGTCCTTACATAATTATAGTTGTGGATTTCTATGGTCATCAGTATTTTACTGTCGTCATATAGTTTATTCAAGACCAGGAAAGAAGAGGTAGAGATGGAAAAACACTGTTCCTGAATCATATGTCTATTTTTCTGTCTGTTGTTTTATGGGAGACAGAGGATGATCCAGTGGTTGTTTTCACTTAGAAACACTTTTTTTTTTTTTTTTTTTTTTGCAGACATATAAACAGTGTTTGTATGGCTTGAAACTCCTTGAAAACTGTCCTTCCTCATGCTAGGTATTTATATTTCAAAAATCTACAGTATAATTTTTCTGTGCTAATAGAATTATTTATCGATTTAATACTATACTGATTATGCACACTAAATGGAATGCAAGACACGTCAATCTCTCTTTTAGTCTGATTGCAATGGGAAGAAACATTTTTATGAGAGAGTTGGTATTAATAGATGATAAGGACATAATGCAGAGTTCAGTTATTTTTAACTTTTCTGTTAACAAGCTGCTCTGCAGAGCACATGGAAAGAAATGACTAAAGATTAAAATCAGTCAGATATATTGTAATCTCTCAGTGGAGAAAAAGCCATGTCTGTTTGCCATTCTGAGAAAAAAAATCTGGATTTCATCCCTCAATTCGTATGTCCAAGTAACCATGTAATTACCCTGTACCTTTTTTGGAGGGTAAAGGACAGGTTGTTTGTTTTTTTTTTTTGTTCCCTTCTTTTCATTGGTAACTGGGGATAAGTCATCCTCGGGAAGTAAAGAACTGAGATTTTACATCAATGATACTGATTAAACCCTGTCAACCTTAGCTCCCCCCAGTGCTTCCTGCCTAACCACCTCTCTCTGCCTGTGACTAGCCTTGCTGGAGGGAGGTCATACAGCCCCAGGACAGCATGGGAGTGGGTGGCTGGTTCTCTTGCAAGCATTAATAGAAGCTAAAATAATTTCTTTGTTTATATACCTGATGCAGGGTTCTCTTACATTTCTTTGCTTGCTTCTGATTTCAGTTGACAAAATGTCCTGTTCTGTGGCTGTGGGGAGAGGTTTAGTTAAGGCAAGCAAGCAGCCCCTACAGTGCAGGGACACACAAGTGATTATATTGCTTGTTAGTGCAATATTTATGTGGCTGTGAGGAGCACAAGGACATGGGAGGACATGGTGCTGACAGAGTGGCAGGGGAGCAATGCTCTGTGTATGTTAATCAGGGAAGCTGGAAACCTCTTGTGCTCTATTACTGGGGTCAGTATCTTGTGGTAGTGAAGCGAGTGGGGTGTGATTGCTCTCATATTTCAGCATGTCTAGGAGTGACATTAGAGGTGAATTTGATGTCGTAGACAAACTACCTTCAAGTCAGTACTCATGCAGAGGGAAATATTTGAGGCCTGAATAACTTTCTATGTCTCCTAATATGAGACCCTTGCCAGAAAAAAAAAACAAACCACTAGTGGTTCCTTCCAGTACTACAGAGGTAAGAATTCATAATTGTTTTCCTTTTCTCATGGGAATATATGGATGATACCTCAGCTTTGCTTTATCCTTTTGTGTATGTGAAGGTCTGGTCATCAAATTCCAGGGTATTTTGACTCACACCTACACCCCTAATTCCTGACTATATTAGTGCTAGGCTAGAGAAGAAACTTAATTACATCTTTTAAAAGTGCCTTTCCAGCAAAATAATTTTTTTCTGTATCATTTACGGTACTACTCTAAAATGCCACAATCTTTTGTAGTTCCTGATATGAATGCGTGCCAAAGCAATACTTGTTTACATCCTTGGATGAAATCTTCAAAAACATCTTGGCAATTATTTGAAAAGGAAGAGATGAATTTCACAAGTTTTAATTTAATATTTAATGTCATTAAGGACCTTGGAGCACAAAGTAAGAGAGCATTATTTATAACACAAAACTCTGAGTGCTCCTCAGTAGAGAGGAGGATCAGAATATCATATAGCAGAATAGGGTCACCTAGGGGAGGCAGTAACAGAAATGTAATGATATTCACTAGGGCAAAGTCCCAAGGTTGTATTGTTTCTGTTGTTAGTCTTTAAGGACAGAAATAACCATGGGAGGAGAAAGACACAGGAAGTATGAGGCAATGATAGAATGAGTGTGAAACCAAAATGATATAGTGTAGTTTTAGTATGTATTGAGTGGGGAGTTTCTAGAGTAGTAGGCTGTAGTGAAGAAACTGATGAGATTCCATCAGATATTTTGGGTGCCTCTCTGTCACACATTGCTCATCTGGACCTGGAAAAGACTTTTGGGATGATCTGAGGAATACAGAGCCTCTGTTACAAAAGGAAGATGTTGGCTTTAAGTTGCTGAAATTTAAATACCCAAATGTGTTTTCTAAATAATGGAAACTGGAGAGTATCTAAGGTAAAGAACTTCTTAGATGTCACAAAAATATTTTAGGTAGTTTTTGAGGAGAGCTACAAGCAAGAAAACAAAATGCTTCACTTTACATTTTGAAAGTTTTGTCAGCAGTGGTTCACTGTGTCTGCTATTTTGTCTCTAATAGAAGGTGATATTCACAGAAAACAAGTGAATATTGTCACTTTGTGGTCCATTCTCTGTACTATTCCACCACCCCCAGTAATTGCTTTAATAGCTATGGACTACATGTTAGAGATTATTTGTATTCTTTGCCCTATATTCCTATTAATTAATAACCTAGCTTGTTTTTTTATGTGTTTTGTTTTGTGGTTTTTTTTCAAGTTATATGCATTTAAATGTAGAATTCAAAACTATTTTGACACTTATAGAGCTTCTTTAAATAATGTGAACATCTCTCATACAAACTGAACACATCTTAAATACTCTGAAAATCACATACCAAGGCAACTGTCTTCTGTGTTGGCCTGAAGGCTTTTATGCTGGTTAGTGCTGGAGATAAAGTGGTAGATACATTAATTTATAGGTCTGCTAGGTGTTTATAGCTGTGCCCCTGTGTTTGCTTAGAAATACTCTGTTCAAAAAAGAAATTAGCAGCCTAGTTTATAATCCTCACATGGGTAGTTCAAGGTCCAAAAGAATGAGGATCTCTCTGCAGCCAGAGGACATAGGCATTTTTCAGTCATTCCATGTGCAAATAGGAATAGGCTTCTCAAAACATGAGGGTGATGGTTTCACCTACACTGAAAGTGATCTGGGAATTAGGTCAACTCATCTCTTCTGCAATATCCTTTTGGTTAGAGTTCTCAGCCTGGCATTTGGAGACACATTACATGCTGTCCTCTGTCTCAAAAGGACCAAATGGGAGAAAATACGTAGTCTTCTGCTGAAGTGTTAAGAAAAGGCCAGATTCAGGATCAATGAGGAGATCTACTTCTCTGGTCTAGAGTGATTTTTACTTGCAGTTGCTGTGGGGACCCCATAATCTTGTAGTGATAGTTACAATTTTAAAATCTAACTGAACACCAGTTTCCTCCTTTGAAGGACAGTCAGAGTGGGAGGTCTGTGTGTGAATGCTGTCAAGGGGAAGGGATGTGTATCACTGTTCCTGAGCATGTGCTGGATTGCTGTTGGTGGGAATAGAGGGACTTATCTGTGTATGTGCTTTGAAAGGGTGCTTTTTGGCCAGTGTTGGAGAAATGTTCACATTCAGGTGTGTGTCTTCTGAAGTTATATTTAAAAAGTGGTTTTAAGCCGTTGATTTACATAAAACTTCAAGAAGTGTAAAATTTCAGGTTCTGTCTCTTATTTTCCCCCAGGAGACAATAACTGATCAGTTCTTTCTTCAAGTTGGCCACTGAAAGTATGAAGGCATGTTATAAAAATCTTCCATCATATCCAGTAGAAAATGCTTTAAGAAAATAAAAATAATAAATTATCAAATTATAATAAATTAATTTTAAGTTGTTGAAAATAAAAATTTTTGACAGTTGCATTTTTGTCATCTTCAAAACCCCCTTTTTTCTCTACATGGAGCATGGGGCTAGTATTGCTTTATAGGTCAATTCTCCATATTGAGATCCCACACCTCATATGTCTATAGCTCCATATGGTGAGCACTCACGTTTTATGGCTGTAACTCCATATGGGAACAGCACACCACTTAAGGTAGCATCTAAACACTGGGCAGACAAAGGAGAGAATTGGCAAGTGTGGGAGCAATGATGGGATAGGATAACTGGATAGTAAGCCCAGCTTGTGCTTCAGTGACTGAGCCATAAGAGCAGACAATCTGCTTGGTGAACTTGGGATTCCCCTAGCCCACTGACTGGTCTGAGTCTCTTGTCAGGAGAAGCAGCCCTGCCCTGCTTCTTGCCAGCCTGCCTGATAACCATGGCTACATAAGTCTATCTGCACCCAGCTATTAATTTCAGCCCAATATTACTGAATTTACTGTATTTACTGTCATCTCAACCCAGATAATTGCACTACTGGGTAGCAAATGTCACGCCAGTCTACAAAAAGGGCAAGAAGGAGGACCCAGGTAACTATAGATCGGTCAGCCTTACCTTCATCTCTGGAAAGGTGATGGAACAACTTATTCTTGGCACCGTCTCTAGGCATATCAAGGATGAGGGGGTCATTAAGAGCAGTCAACATGGTTTTACCAAGGGGAAGTCATGTTTGACCAACCTTATAGCCTTCTATGAGGAAGTAACTAGGTGGATAGATGATGGTAGAGCAATAGATGTGGTTTATCTTGATTTCAGTAAAGCATTTGACACTGTCTCCCACAACATCCTCGTAGATAAGCTAAGGAAGTGTGGTCTTGATGATCAGGTAGTGAGGTGGCTCATGAACTGGTTGAAAGGAAGGAGTCAGAGAGTTGTGGTCAATGGGACAGAATCTAGTTGGAGGTCTGTGACTAGTGGAGTCCCTCAGGGGTCGGTACTGGGACCAGTACTGTTCAATATTTTCATCAATGACCTGGATGAGGGAACAGAGTGTACCCTCAGCAAGTTTGCTGATAACACTAAACTGGGAGGAGTGGCTGACACACCAGAAGGCTGTGCTGCCATTCAGAGAGACCTGGACAGGCTGGAGAGTTGGGCAGGGAGAAACTTGATGAAATTCAACAAGGGCAACTGTAGAGTCTTGCATCTGGGGAAGAACAACCCCATGTGCCAGTACCGGTTGGGGGCTGACCTGCTGGAGAGCAGTGTAGGAGAAAGGGACCTGGGGTTCCTGGTGGACAGGAGATGACCATGAGCCAGCAATGTGCCCTTGTGGCCAAGAAGGCCAATGGCATCCTGGGGTGCATTAGAAAGGGTGTGGTTAGTAGGTCAAGAGAGGTTCTCCTCCCCCTCTATTCTGCCTTGGTGAGGCCGCATCTGGAATATTGTGTTCAGTTCTGGGCCCCACAGTTCCAGAAGGACAGGGAACTGCTTGAAAGAGTCCAGCACAGAGCCACAAGATGATTAAGGGAGTGGAACATCTCCCTTATGAGGAAAGGCTGAGGAAGCTGGGCCTCTTTAGCTTGGAGGAGACTGAGGGGCGACCTCATCAAAGTTTACAAATATGTTAAGGGGGAATGCCAGGCTTTTTTCAGTAACGTCCAGTGATAGGACAAGGGGCAATAGGTGCAAACTGGAGCATAGGAGGTTCCATGTAAATATCAGAAAAAACTTCTTTACTGTGAGAGTGACAGAACACTGGAACAGACTGCCCAGAGAGGTGGTGGAGTCTCCTTCGCTAGAGACATTCAAAACCCGCCTGGACAAGTTCCTGTGTGATGTGCTCTAGGTGACCCTGCCAGGCAGGGGGGTTGGACTAGATCATCTTTTGAGGTCCCTTCCAATCCCTAGGATTCTGTGATTCTGTGATTCTGTGATTCTGTATCCTCAACATTCAACATGACAGGGCTGCCTTAAGCCTCTCACAGGGAGAAACTCAGAATATTTAGTACATCTAGAAGTGGCAGTAACATGGTCTATAGCACTAAATAGCTGTATTTTTTTCTAAAGGAACCAAATTAAAACCTATATAATTCCATTTTTACTTTGTCAAAATTTGATTTTCCTTTTTGTTACCCACTGACTATTTAAAATAACATCATCAAGCCGTATTTGTTTCACTAAAATCTTTAAGAAGCAACATCACTGCAAAAATAGTTTGTGGTTTTTGTTAGGTTAATTTACAATTTCTGTTCAAACAGTATTTGAGCTTCAATTCAGACTGGAATCTCTATAACAAGATACAAGAAAAACTGTATTTTTCAATTTGTTGTGCTGGTCTAGTTTCTATAAAAATATGCAGTATTCAATGGGAACTTAAGCAGATGTAATAGAGCTATGATGGAAGCATCCTGCAAAAGGCCACAGATCTCTTCTTTGATATCAAATGAACCTGGAGTAAGCCTAACAGAATGCCAGCCTATGATCAGGGGGCTTGGAATAAAGGCTGAAGGAACTGAATTTGTTGAGCCTTGAGGAAAGAAGACTAAAGGGGAATCTTACTCCTTTTTTAACTGCTTAGTCAGTACAGAGAAGGTGGAGTCAGACACTTCTCAGGTGCATTGCAGCAGGACAGGAGGTAACAGATGCAAGTTGGAACTTGAGAAACTTCAATCACGTAGTAGGAATTGTTTTTTTAAGACCATTATTAGGGTCAAAAGCCAGAAAAGATTGTCCAGAGAGGTTTTAGAAATTCAATGAAAGCTTGATTGAAAAATATCCTGAGCATCCTGCTCTAACTTACTGCTAACTTGAGGGGAAGTTGGACGAGAGGACTTCCAGAGTTCCTTTCCAGAGGACCTTCCCAGCCAAATTAATTATTTCTCCTTCTATTTCTACAAAGGAACTTTGCAGTGACCAGTACATGAATTTCTAACCTATCACCACTTTTACTGTCATGAGAAAAATTACAAACTGTTTGGAAAACAAGTTCTATTTCTTTATCAATTTTTCGCCTACAATAACTTCCCTTGCATGCTGTACTGATAGAAAACTGAAGCTCTAGAAATCTGGTTATAAAGTGACTTCTGATAAGACTTCAATGATCTGGACTGTTAAACCTTCTTACAAGAACTTAACCCAAAACATAATTGTTATAGTGATATATAAAGTACTTGTGTGGTTAATACTTTGGTTAACTCAACTGAGGTATGTCTGCGATCCTAATTTAAAGTATGTGTTTCATCCAGACTACTTTTTAATCAAAACTAATGTGGTGCCTCTTTTTTTTTGAGAAGTTAGTGAAGGGCTATTAATAGTTATTTGTATCTGATTGTTTTTAATACATTACAGATCCATTCCCCAATTATGTTTTTACTGACGAATGTTGATCTTCTTTAAACTCCTGCCAGCTTGGATAATGTAAAACCATTCATTAATCGATTAATATCAAACACAGCAACATGGTAGCAATAAGGAAGTTCAACTGCAGCTTTACTTTTTGCAGGGGAAGTATTTGTTAAGTAGGGAGCAATTACGTATATAAAGACCTTCTAATTTGTTTTTAACAACTAATTTGCTGATCTGCCTATTTTCTCATAAAACAAAGAAGCAGCTTTCGGCTTTTTAACTTTGCAAACTATTTCTCTCCTACTGTGAACCAGAAGCGTCCAACAGAGAAATCCACAGCTTTTCAAAATTACTTTCTTTTTATTCAGTAAATGGAAGTCCTTTCCCAGATGGAGAACTGTAGCTTGTTCTCTTGCCAGTTTGACAGAAAACTAATACTGAATACGCCAGCTTTTTCATATTCTTTGTCTCCTCAGACAAAAAAAAACTTTTTCTTTTTCTCTTTCCTTGTTTAAACACAGAGAGTGGCCGACTTCTGGCAGTGAATTGCCATAAATATTGATAAATCCCAAGGAAAGTGGTTATCCTGAATGAGGATTACTAACTTTGCTGTGAATTCAGTCATATCATGAGTGCTTTTTCTCACTAGTCACACATAGAGCAAGCAGGGAAATCCAGTCAGTACCACAGGGTGCAGAAAGCTTTTGAAAGTGCTATCCTACTGTAGATGCATATCTTCCCTTGCTCTTCTCTGTATTTGTGGATAAAGTTGTACAGGTCTTATATTCGAAGCTTGGGTATCTTACAGTTCCGTCTGCCTGTTTCCAATAGTTTTCACTTTGAACTCTCAGGCTTGTCAAATATTTCTCGCTCTTTGAGCTTTCTATTCAATTACCTCCCTTTCTAGCTCTTCTTAATAAAAATGTCTGCTCCAACTTTCAAAGCTATGACTTTTTTTCCCTAAATGCTTGTATATCAGAGGAACATAAAATTGATTTTTGCTCTTGCTGAAATATTACGTTCTCCTATTTAATTTTTTTTCAGTTTGCTTTTCTGTACAGATTCCTGTTCTGATCATTTTGCTTGGCTTCTTTCCCATCCCTTGCAATGTTCCTGCTTGCTTTCCATAGTGTTTTGAGGGCCTTTGTTATTCTTCTTTGAAACTTTTCCAGTTCAGTTTTCCAATTCTACTTCCCAGTTCTTCCTACAAAGGCTAGTTTTGACACTAGTTGCCTTGGTTTAGGTAGTTAGAAGAAACAGAGAGTAGAATTAGTTCCTGAACTGATTAAGTTCTGATTAGTTCCTGGAAGAAAACTGTTAAACATCAATGTGGACAGTGAGTACTGAAAGGCCTTCAGAGAAGGAAAATGAAAATATAAAGACTTTTCTGTATTCCCTTTCATAGGGATGTGTATATGTGCCCTCACATCTATGATTAATTATAAAATATTGTGATAATATCTAAAAATAGGGGACCTAGTTACTCTAAAACCATTAAGAAAGAAAGAATTTTTAACCTTAAATCTCAAAAAAACCCTGACAATAAATTGTCCAGAATAGGTTATTCCTAGAAGTAACAAAACTATAATAAATATCTCCATTTTTCAGAATTACTCTCCTCACTTACAATGCCATGGAAAATGGCTTAGCATTTTCTGACAGCAAACAACCGTTTTTGGACTTTAGATCTGAGAAGTTATGAGTCTATACAACTTCTAAAGTGGGGTTCAGGCAATGTAAACCTCTGTAGATTACTGCACTGGGATTACTGTAATGTTTTAGGGTTCATGCTTACTGTGCATTTAGAAGGAGATGACAATTTTATACAGAGATATGTTTACTTCAGAACTGTAACTGCAGTGAATCTCTAAAAGCATTAATCAGCTATCTGGGAAGTGAGGTTACAGTCTCTCCCCAAAATTAATCTCCAGGTTAGTTTTGGCTGAGTCATCAGTAAGGAACAGGAGGGATAGGTGCCTAAAAATTATAGGTCACAGTATTGAGTAGCAGAGATGGTCTGTCATCATTGATTCCAGACTTTTTGATTATGATATGGTTATGAGGTCAAAGCTCATAAAGAGGTTTATAAGGATGTAATTTTGTGTTAATGCTGACTTCGATGTGATCTTTAAGTGACCTTTGACAAATTCTAGGGACCACTTTTTTTCTTCTCAGTTGTGTTATCACCCCCTTTTTCCTATGCAGAGTGCTTCCTTTACACTAGGAATAGGACATTTATCCAAAGAAAAGATAGATTTCTTTCATATGAGATGGAAATATGATAATAGCCAAACATGTTTCATTTGTTCCTGATAATCCTTCAAGAGAATTTATTTACCTTTAATTGTAAACTTCCCTATCATGTTCCAAAAAAAACCCCAAAACACCCATGATAAAAAAATAATCTTCCCAGTTGCTCCATTTAATGGCAGAAATATTCAAGGAGCGTCTACTGTTGCCTCCCTCCTCAGTGTGTCTTTACTAATCACTTAAAAGAAAGTCCATTACATAGTTCTTTTTACAGTATTTCCATAAAAATATTAATAAAATAACAAAGAATATGGAGAAATATTTCTAAAGTGTATCAATATATCTGGAAGAAATGTGCCAGATCTAGTAAAAAAGATGATCAAAAATGATTGCCCAGACTGTAAGTTTCCATTTCACTTGTGTGAAATCACTTCTGATGTTATGGGACAGCCTTCCAAAATCTAGTGATCATGACATTGTGTCAGCTGAGTGCAAGGAGAAGATAGAAAGAGCGTCAGTTTCTTCAGAGTCAAGATTTTGGGCATACAGAAAAAAAAAAAATCAGCAATCCCATCGTTTTTCTTTTACAGTTTATTTCTGGATACTTAAGCCACTGAAATGCAAGGAGGGAAATAGGGCAATACTGGAGATCAGTCAACACAGTTGTGTAGTGTGTCTGACTTTTTAAGGAAGTACAGGACAGGCTCTGTAAAGTTTTTCATAATGTCATTGTTACTATTGCTACTATTCTGTTCTTGGGATTGATGTGGAGCAATAGACATGTACCCAGAACTGCATTAAATGACATCAGGTTGCGTCTTTGGAAAGGTGCCATTGCCTCTACTTTCTAGGGACTCACTTATACTTAGGCAGTGGTTTATCTACTGGAAATGGCATTACAGAGAAGACAACTGGCATTGAGAGAAAATATTACTCTCTTTAGTCACTAAGCGAAAAGTGACATGAGGTCAAGGTCAACCATGTAATACACAGAAACTTTACATAGCAGATAAAAATTATAGAATGTTACAGACTTGGTCAGTGACAGCATGGAAGTTGGTTGAACTACTCTGAGGAGGAATATGAAGTTCATATATGCAAACATACTTGGATGAATGTCTAGGATACTACATAAGCTCCATGGCCTATACACACTTTTTAATAATACAGGCAATAATTCATTTGTGAAGAAATTCTGTCTCCTATAAAGAAATATATCACTGACAAGCAGTTCCAATGTAAATATATTTATAAGGACCTTTGATTTACCAATTTTGGTTTTGAAATATTAGTTTTTCTTGACTAGTAAATTTAACTTATGAAAGTGTTGTGACATACTATTTCCACACAGATACTAATCTTTTCAGAAAAGTGCTTTGAAAAATAAATTATGGAAAGATATTTTTAATTGCAAATTTTTTTGCACACATTCATGTCTATCTATCTGAAAATTGGGCTGCATAGCTGGATCATGTTTGCAATTCATAGTGACAAGTAAGTAGCTGTAACTGCAGAAATCTATCTTAGCCCTTTGATTTATGGATGCCCAGCAACAGGTGTCCAGGTGGATTCACTTGTTTCTTATAAATGGTTGTCAGCTTCTATGTGTATTGAAACTAATCCACAAAATATTGTTATCCTCTCACATGTTTCTGTGCTCCTCATGCTCTCCTAGCTTCTTACTACAGAACTGCTTGGAGATGAATGAAGATAAGTTTCTTCTTCAAAAAACAAAAATTTTGCCCTAACTCCAGCAGTTCTGGAAATGAAACCTCTTTCTGGATATATTCAGAAAAGGCACTAATTTTTAAAGCAAAACTCTGTAGTTCAGCTGATGATTGTGATCAGAAAATCATGTTTGTTAAATGGTAATGAAACTGGTATGTTCTGAGCACAAGAGTATGAGATGTCGAGCTTAAAAGGGCCAAAATGTCGTTGCATGAGCATTAGATGGAGGAGTGATAAAGGAAAAGTTCCTGCAAGAGCGACACTTGTTCCCTCTGTGCTCTTCAAAGGGCAGTCACCAAGCCTGTTGCAGCTCACCACTCTTGCAGCATGTTTTTGAGCAGTATTTTTGTACATAGTGAGCATCCTGAGACAGCAGTGACCAAGGCATACTTAGAGAGGAATTGAATAGAATAGAGATGGATTGAGGCAGAAGGCTCTGGCATGTCCATGGGAGAGGAGATATTAGTAACAACACCCTCTTTTGCTGGAAATGCATTTTACTGGATGAGTGCCTTATCTTCAACAAAGAGACTGCATCCTCAGGTAAATACACCTCAGAGGGTGTATTTAGATTAAACATTAGGAAGAAATTCTTTAGTGTGAGGGTGGTGAGAAACTGGAACAGGTTGCCCAGGGAAGTTGTGGAAGCCCCCGCCCTGGAATTGTTCAAGACCAGGTTGGACAGGGCTCTGAGCAACCTGATCTAGTGTGAGGTGTCCCTGCCCATGACAGGGTGTTGGAACTAGATGATCTTTCATGTTCTTTCCCACCCAAACTGGTCTATAATTCTATGATTCTATGAATGTGACCCTCATATTGCAATGAACCATGTCAAGAGACCAGCATGGCTGACTTGAGACCTGCTGGTCAAAAGAAAAGGCAAGATGGAACTACACAGGCAGTGGAAGTGGGGACAGGTATCCTGGGAAGAGTACAGGGACATTGCCCGGTTATGTAGGGATGAGGTCAGGAAGGCCAAAGCACAGCTGGAGCTGAATTTGGCAAGGGATGTAAAGAAAGACAAGGAAGGCTTCTACAGGTATGTAAACCAGAAAAGGAGGTTAAAGAAAGCATACCCCCCCAATGAGCAAAAGTGGTGAACCAGTAACAACAGACGAGAAGGCTGAGATTCTTAACAAGTTTTTTGCCTCAGTCTTCAACGTCAACCCCTCTCTTCATGGCTCTCAAGTTGATGGCCCACAAGACAAAGACCAGGGAGACAACGTTCCTCCCACTGTAAGCGAAGACAAGGTTCGTAACCGTCTGAGGAACCTGAACATATATGAGACCATAGGACCTGACAAGATGCATCCCAGAGTCTTGAAAGACTTGGCTGATGTAGTTGCCAAGCCACTCTCCATGGTATTTGAAAAGTCATGTCAGTCAGGTGAAGTCCCTAGTGACTGGAAGAAAGGAAATATTACACCCATTTTTAAAAAGGGTAGAAAGGAGGACCCTGGGAACTACTGACCTGTCAGCCTCACCTCTGTGCCTGGGAAGATCATGGAGCAGATCCTCCTAGAGGACACATTAAGGCACATGGAGGACAGGGAGGTGATTCAGGACAGCCAGCATGGCTTTACCAGGGGCAAATCCTGCTTGACCAACCTAGTGGCTTTTTACAATGGAGTGACTGCATCAGTGGACAAGAGAAGAGTTATGGATGTCATCTATCTGGACTTCTGCAAGGCCTTTGGCATGGTTACCCACAACATCCTTCTCTCTAAGTTGGAGAGATATGGGTTTGATGGGTGAACTGTTCAGTGGATAAGGACTTGGCTGCATGGTCGCATCCAGAGGGTAGTGGTCATTGGCTCTATGTACAGATAGAAAACAGAGACAAGTGGTGTCCCTCAGGGGTCCGTACTGGGACCACTGTTGTTTAATATCTTCATAAATGATATTGACAGTGGCACTGAGAGCACCCTCAGCAAGTTTGCATATGACATCAAGCTGGGTCGTCCAGTCGATATGCAAGAGGGATGGGATGCCATCCAGAAGGACCTGGACAAACTGGAGAAGTGGGCCCAGGTGAAGCTCATGAGGTTCGACAAGGCCAAGTGCAGAAACATCAGTACAGGCTGGGGGAAGAGACGCTAGAGAGCAGCCTTGTGGAAAAAAACCTGGGGGTACTAGTGGATCAAAAGTTGGACATGAGCCACCAATGTGCAACTGCAGCCCAGAGGGCCAACCGCATCCTGGGCTGTATCAAGAAAAGTATGGCCAGAAGATGGAGAGAGATTATTCTGCCCCTCTACTCTGCCCTGGTGAGACGTCACTTGGAGTACTGTGTCCAGCTCTGGAGCTCCGAACACAAGAAGGATGTGGACCTTCTGGAGGGTTTCAACAAAAACTGCAACAAAAATAATCAGAGGACTGCAGCACCTCTCTTATGAAGACAGGCTGAGGGAGTCGGGGTTGTTCAGCCTGAAGAAGACTCCAGGCAGACCTTATAGCAACCTTCCAATACCTGAAAGGAGCCTACAAGAAGGCTGGGGAAGACCTGTTCACAAGGGCATGTAATGACAGGACAAGGGGTAATGGTTTTAAGCTAGAGAAGGGTAGATTTAGGTTGTACATTAGGAAAAAGTTCTTTACTATGAGGGTGGTGGATCACTGGAACAGGTTGCCTAGGGAGGTGGTGGAGTTCTCACCCCTGGAGACATTCAAGGTCAGACTTGATGGGGCACAGAGCAATCTGTTCTAGTGTGAGATGTCCCTGCTCATTGTAGGGGGGTTGGACTAGATGACCTTTATAGGTCCCTTCCAACCCAAGACATTCTATGATTGTATGTTGCCAAAGTATGGCAAGACTCAGCAATAGAATTAATAGATGTGATCGCACTTAGAAAAAGTGTGATTTTTTTTAAGGAGTAATTTCAAATATAGACTTCAGAGAGGAAAACAGGAATCCTGAGGCTTAATCTTTATCCTTAGAAATTTGAAATAAAAATTATAGAAAAATATACAGCTGATTGAAGACTATGCAGAAGGTGAAATAAACTGAGATTTTAACCAGCCTTGCTGTATGAATAATCTAGACTACTGCAGTTTCACTTCTGTAATGGTAATTGCCTTGAAAAGAGGACAGGTATCCAACTTTTAAAACTAAAATTTCCTCCTCTTTGAGAATATACAGACACATGCAATGTTACCACCACATTGTTAAAACTGAATTTTTCATGCAACCAATGGAATTGTGGATGTTTTTTAACAGTTTTGACTGCTTTACTTGCTTATTTTATGACACTCTTAAAAATTTCAGATACTTTGTGCAAGGACAAGTGCTACTGTGACTGACGTATTTTGAAGTTAGCACTATTACGCAAGAGCTGTAAAAAAGGGAATTTGAAAGAGTTTGTTTGCTCTCTTTTCTTGCATATGTCTTACTGATCAGGTTATGGTGAAGGCTGAATTTTTTGTCACTGCTCGAGGCTGCTTTCCAGGATTCCTCTGCATGGGATCAGCACAACTAAAAGAAAGTTTTGTATTTCCTTAGGGCATCATAATAGATGCAACTATTAGAAAGCAAACTAAATTTAAGAGTCAATGTCTCAATATATTCAGTTTTAGAAATTAGTTGCTAGCTTTTCTTCAAGTACTTCTTCATATGGACACTTATCGTGCACTTATCTGCGCTTATAGACTTATTTGACTTTGCTGTGCATACAGCAAATTATGCCCAGCACCGGCATAATGTACTCTGCAATTCCTCTCTGCTGTCCTAGACTCAAGACAGTGGCTATCTGATACACTCTGCTTCTACAAACTTAATAGTATTGAAGTTTTTGTTTCCTTATAGCTTTTTTTTGCATTAATATTCTTAAATTATTTTTGATTCACACAAGCTGATTCACATAGGAAAAAAAAAAAAAGTCTTGTTTAATGCTTCCTGGACACATTAGCCTTGCATGTGACCTTGAAATTTCCCTGAAGGTCTGGGCTCTCTGCTCATGCATTGTTTCTAACCAAAATGCTGGGCACTGGAAAATCCCAAGCAAATGCTTAAAGCTATCTTCCTGCCAGAAAACAAAAAAAAAACAAACACAAACAACAAAAAACCAACCACCCTGAGAAACCCCCACCAACCAAATCCAGCTTCATTCTACCTGAACAGAATTTCCAGGCAACTAAAGAGATGTTACCCAGGGAAGCTGAGGTGAGGGTTAGTTACTCATGCACCACTGAAAAGAGCACCCTGTGGGATTTTGGGAGATGGGGCCGGTTCTTGGCATTGATCTGACATGTGACATTTGGTTTGGTCTTCTCCCTTCCCTGTGCCACCATTTCTGGTTTGGCCTTTGCCCATTATGTCTGGTTAGGTTATAACTGTTTTGAACACCAAGATTCAGCTTTTCTGCCTGGCAGAATGGGGCCCTTGTCTCACTTAGGTCCCCAGCACCTCATTTCTGTGCTTCTTGCAGCATTTCCCTTCAGCTTTTAAAAAAGAGAAAAAAAAAAAAGAAAAAAAAAAAGAAGAAAAAAAAGAATGGTTTCCCTTTTTTATCTGCACATTATCAAACAATTACATAGTTTTTCATCAACCTTGGATGTCATTAAACAGAGCCACAGTTCATGCAAAGAAGGTATTTTTATTAATACCTTCTTGTTGATTTTTATTTAAATATCGGTGAATCACTTAATCTTGATTTCCAAGGAATACAGAGAAATTAAAAACTACAAAATTGTATGTCTGCTTTCAACCTGTTCCAGTAGTGTTTCATTCACTTCTTTAGGAAAGACAGAGTGGTGACAGAGGAATTAAAGTCCAGAGGGACCTGGACAAGCTGGAGAAGTGGGCCCAAGTGATCCTTATGAGGTTCAACAAGGCCAAGTGCAGGGTCCTGCACCTGGGCTGGGGCAACCAGAGACATCAGTACAGGGAGGGTTTCCTGGAGTATACATAGCAATATAAACATTTTAAGGCATGACAGCCTTGATTGCACTTAAGGCTTAAAAAATTATATTGCAGCTTTTTGCACTATTTATTTGCTGAATAGTACTTTCTTTAATAACCTGCCAGGACTCTTACAGAAGCAAAACCGGACTAATGAAAATGAGGGAGAGGATTAAGTAATTCAGTGACTTCGTTAATTTAAACATGCACTGTGTTTGCCAGCTTTTTTTATACCACTAATTTGTTTGTGCTGTTTCAGTTTTCTGTGAAGAATTTGATTCTCACCCTCTTTTCCCAAAAATATTAAATGTCAAGAAAAAGTTGTGCTGTGCTGTTATTTCCACGGTCTGAGGAGAACAATTTGTGAACTGAGATTTTCTCCATAAGCCATTAAAGTCAGTGAGCAAAAGTTCATTGATAGGTATAGACTACTGAGTGTCACAGGTTGACTGTAAATTCAGTCCTCTACCTGTTCTCCTCGCCATGTTTGATTAAGTTTTCCTGTTTGTTTTCTTGTCTATTCATGCTTAGACTTGTGCTTAAGGCTATCTATCTATCTATCTATCTATCTATCTATCTATCTATCTATCTATCTATCTATCTTTTGTTCTTCTCCCAAATATGTTTGTGCATAGCTGTGAATATTTTGATTATTCCTTTAGTTCTTAGTATTTGTCTGCATTAGGGAAACACCACTAATGCTAATGCACTTGGCATGGATTCATTCTTCATTTGTGATCTCCATCAGTTGTCAGATTTTGACCTAACTGTAGCAACTAATTTATTTATCTATTTATTTATTTATTTATTTATTTATTTTTCTGTAGAGAGGGTTATTTTACACTTCTATTACTAATGGAATATATTAGAGACTTAGTATTTCTATAATATGAAAAAAGCGTTTACAAACTTCTCTAAGAGCAGTTATAACTCTATGGGAGTTTTCTTTTTCCCAGACAAACTCATCTCCTTCTTAATTAACATTTTAGAGTGAAAAATGTACAGCATGAATTCCACAAAGTAATCTCTGATTAGACTTCATACAATAGAAAGAAATGCTTTTCCCCAAGGGCTGCACAGTATTTTTGTGCACACAAATATGCAGCCTTCCCATAACCCTAGCAAAATTCAATTACTCAGAAAGGTGTAAACCACATTTTATGAAAGCAGTAAGACATGACTCTTGATGATTTCTGTAGGAGACTGCTACACAATTTAAAAGTGTTTGCAGCCCCACACTGAAGGCTGAGTGGATTCAACCAGCTGAGAAGCACAGTAATCTCCCAGAAGTGTATTACCTATAATATATCTTTGCTATTAATTTAAAAGTGTTTTTGAAAGCAATGGATCGGAATCATCAGAATAGCAATACATTTAGTTAAATCAATAATGTAATTCTGGTGATTTTTGCATAGAATATTGATGCAGGCATTAAGTTACAATTCACTTGAGAAATCTCCATTATAGTTAGCAATTCCTTAACTGTTTATTGGCTGTGTGATCTGTCACCTGAAATTTCCAAAGGTCTCTCTTAATTCATGAATGTAAGAAGTATTCTAAAAATATTTTGTATCTTAAACTAAGAAACAAACAAGAAAAACCACTGCCAATATGTATAGGTAAGCTTACACTTAAACTGAAACTTAAAAAAAATGTTGGTTTCTGTCTGTTTTCCCTTAAATTATGAATTATGCCTTCCCTCAAATCCTTATGAAATTATTTTAAGGCCTTGGAGAAGCTGTTCTGTTCTTAATTTAGCTGGGAGTGAAAAATGTCTTACTCTAATAAAAATCTTGCTCTTCTGCTGATCTGATGCATTTGTGATGGGAAGGTCAGCACTGAAGCAGATACTTTACTAGTGGCATCTAGTCTAGAAAAAAAAAAGGAAAAGGGCTGGTTTAATTTTCATTCAGGTGAGCAGTGTTCAGATTTTCAACTCAGAATTATGGGATCACTCACAATTTACCTTTGTGAGAAGCCTTATAAATGGAAGCAGAATTTCCAGTAACTCAATCAATCTAGCTTTTCCTGTTCTTCACACAACTTTATCCCTCACAGATATATCTATGCACCATGTGCCAAATCTGTGAATAAAAATTTCTTTTAAGATTGCAATGGGATGGATCTTGGTGCTGCAACCATTTTAATGATACCAAATATTTCGGTATTAATTGGCCTAAAACAATACATTTATATCATTAAGTTGTATCAGTTATACTCATTAAAATCCCTGAAGTATAGACATAATTGCATCCCCCCCAAAAAACAAACCCACTCAACTGACATTTGATAATATAGATGTATTTGTTGGTCTGTAATTTTAGTTCTTGCTTTGTAAGGAACTCCATGGTGGCAGTGGCTGTCTGGATGTAGTATGGCTGCTGCTTTCTGGATGTGGGATTTTCACTGCTGGAAGAAAGTGGAGTTGTTAACGTTTCAAAGTAGAAGATGGGACCCCTGTGCTGAGTTTTATAGCAACTAACCTTCACTTTGTGGTGCACAGAGTGTTTTCTAGTAAATAAATGGTCACTGTATCTGAACATATAAAGAGTGTGATTTTACTTTTATTGAAGAAACAGTTTTATTTTCTGCTCCAGATTCTTGAATGGGCATCAGAAAAGAACTGAACTGTAATGAACTATGAAGAATGATACAGCATCCTGGGCTGCATGAGGAGGAGTGTTGCCAGCAGGTCGAGAGAGGGGAACCTTTCCCTGTCTCTGGCCTTGGGGAGGCCACACCTGGAATGCTGTGTCTATTTCCTGGCTCCTTAGCACAACGATTGAAGCAACTCCTGTCCAGGGCCACAGACATGGCACTGGATTATCTCTCTGGAGAGGCTAAGAAGGGTGGGACTATTTAGCCTGCAGAAGAGAAGGCTTGGGTGGGGGATATTATTAATGTGTACAAATACCTGATGGGAAGAAAAGATCAGGAAGCCAGGTTCTCCTCAGTGGTGACAGTATAGGAGGCAATAGACACAAACTAGACATGATTCTGGGCAAACTGCTTTAGCTTACCCTGCTTAAACAAGGTGTTTTTGCTGAAAGATTTCTAGAGGTCCATTCCAGTCTTAATGACTCTGTGATATGAAAGTGGAGAAATTGAGCTAATAATATTGTTTGGACTATGCTAGAATTCTTTCTTCAAGATTATTTCCTAACCTCTTTCTAACATTTTATTGTATCATACTGGAGATCATAGGAACATTAGTATCTTGCTAATCCTTCAAAGGTCTGTATGCAATTACGGCGAAAGGAATATGCTCAGATCAAGAGCACAAGTCTTGATGTTAACAAATTGTTCTGTGTTTGTTTTCTTGCACTTGCCAGTAGTTGTCATGATAAATTTTCATATTCAGGCAAGGGATCAAAAAATAAACTTGCGTGTCTAGGAACTTGTCTTTTTTTTCAGACATACCAGTTGGTAATAGGATTTGTTCTTCCTCTAGACTTTGTTCACTCCCTTAGACTGTCACAATTATGACAACACAACTGCTCTATAATGAAAAGTATAATATTTAGACTATGTAATATTTTATACTAGCTTGGTGGCTGGATGCATTTCAATGAGTGTGTTGATGCTTCTTGTTGGTACTTAGCTACAATATTCTCTTTAGTTACCGCCCACACAGAAGTTTTAATAGCAAAGGCAACACACAAGAAGTGTTGCTAATGGGCTCTGTGCCCTTAGGGATTGAAGTTTCCTCACCGTTCAGCTACCAAGCCTACAGGTATTTTTCTGGTACTCCTAATATTTCCTTCCCTTGCAGGCAGCCTTTCTTAGTCCTGAACACCTGCTGTCCCCTAGAAGACATAAATAGCTGATAAACAGAACCTAAATCTAAACCAGTCAGCAGTTACATGACTCTAATTTATGTAAAATCTATGGTAAATGTCTTACTACTTGGAGAAAAATTTTCATTCGCCACACACTATCTAGAGCATAAACCACAAAGGTTGGTTGAAAGATTCATATCCCTGAATAGAAAATAATTGCATGCTTATGTCATTTTAATGTAAAGTAGTTGCTATTGTTTTTTTTTCTTAAAAATACACAACAGCATTTCACTCTTAAGAAGCATACAAGCTATTAAGCAGGTAAGGAACACAGCCAAATATTCTGAGTAATTTAACTTTTCATTTTAATAGCTTTGTAAGATCCATCTTGCATTCCTGAGATTCCATTTAGTAGTATGTCATCTATCATCTACTTCTAAAGGACAATATCAAAGTATGAATTATTTTTGTAATTTTTTCTAGCATTGCTTAACATTTTAAACAGAATTTTTGTTAACATAATATCTTGACAGCTTCGAACACTAAGAGCTTGCTTTCAACAAAAAAAGTCTGAAACTTTGGTTCTTATCTGATGTATTGAATATTCATTCTTTGATTGACTTAGTTGATATAGCATCTTAGGATGTGGCAGCAATTTCTGATCCAACTTGTCAGGCATTAATGACTCTGAATTTTTCTACTCTTCACTGCTAATACTGTTAATACTTTTGCATATGTCAGAGTAGATCCCAGACAGAGCTGCAGTTGTCTCAGTCACCACAAATATATTGTACCCACCATTTGGTGAAGGGGTTCTCAAGTTATATCTGCCTTTGTGTTACTTCTGTATTCCCTCAGTTCTTTGAGACAACTTGGGTCAGATTGGCTGGTATGAATGCAAGAATGGGGTTCCCACCAACTGTGACTGCCTATTTATGCTTAAAACTTTTTTCTTCTTGTCAGTTTTTCTGCAACTCTAATTTAAGACCAGAGTGTGGCCTGGATTTTCTCCCCTCTTATTTTAATAAAATTATTGTATTTCAAATTCTTCTTCTGTTTCAAAATAGAGCAAAACATTGAAATTCAGAGTAAAATGAAATTTTAAATGCATCTCGGTAAGACAGGACATTCACATTTAAGTGCTAAAATAAAATAAAACGCAGCCCCCACCCTAACCCCAATTATTTTTTTCCTCACATTTTAAAAACTTATAAAGTAAGTCAGAACTTGGGACATAAGTGAGGTAATGCTGCATAAGGCCTCCTTTGGCTTTGCAGTCTTAAGATGGGAGCTGCAAATAATGTTTTTCTGCAGTCAGGAATTGTATAGGATTCCCCTACTTTAGCGGAGGCTTGTTCTCCATAAAGTTGCAAGATCTTGAGAGCCATTGGGTCTCCTTGATGCTTTTGTTAAATGTTTGTAGTCATCAACTTTCTCAAAAGTTATTGAAGGATTTTCATTACTACAGAGAGGCAGCAGTGCTTTAGTGTAATCGTATTGACATAATTTCCTTACCAATCAAGCTCAAATAAATAAATGTTCTTTGTTTGGCAAGTCACTTCAGAATGGAAAATCAATAATTTCCTACAGGAAAACATCAAAATTTTTCAGAGCTGAGGTATGTTATGCTTTTGATTATTAAGCAGAGTTGATTAAAATCTGATGAACCTTTTCCTTTCGAGAATGACAGGTTTAATTTTAATTTAAAAATTCTCAATGTCCCAGTATAAAGAATATTAGGGCATAAGTACATAGGGCAAAGTATAATGATAAAACATAAATCACTTGCATCTTTAGGGAATAAAAGGCACAAGAAGGAGTCAGCAGCTGGTACATTAAGGAAAGCTGGGTTACAAGTTTCCAAGAATTCACTGTAGGTAAATGACTGACATTACTGGAGGCAGAGTATGTGATTTGCTATTTCTTTTCCCCACTCTGTTAAGTACCATGTAGTCATCTGCATCTGTGAATTTGACTTGGACGTAAATATTATTATAGATGTGGGAGGGAGATTCTCGTCTAGTGGTATCTCTATGGGGTTTTTTTTTTCATTCAAACAGATTTGCAGCTCAGTTGTAATAAAATGAAATTTTATGCCAAATAGGTTGTTTATAACTTCTAATTGCAATTTATGATTGTTCCTGCAAGCATAATTGTAAATTTTAATTTATTTTTAATCATTCTTGGTTTTTAATTCTGTTCTGCTTGAAACCTGATATATTATGGACAAGTTAGTATGTTGTGTTTCAGCATGCTTCTTTTTTTTTTTTTTTTAAAGGATTTATATTATACAGAGATAAATCTGCCAACATGTCTGTATTTTACGAGGGGGAAAAAAAGTGGAATTGCACTTCCAAATCAGTTAATGAACAAAAGGGCACTGTCTCTTTCTTTTTCATTGTTCCAGCAGACTATGAATATGCTCAGCAGGATGACAACAGACCAACAGAATAAGAGGTAACCCATAAACACAGCAGAGCACTTTTGGGTTGCCCTGTTACTGTGAGATACAACTTTGGAAGGTTTGGGTGACAGTTCTAACCTTCTAGTGCTCTATAGTCTGAAAACACATAACTGTTCAGTGACTTTGTGTGTCTGTCAGTTGTCATTGACAACAAAACCACACAAAAATATGATTAGAACAAAGGTGTGAGGTGATTTAGTGGAGCTTTATTAGCTCTTACTACTGTGAGTTTAATGTCTTGGCTTTAGCTTGATCTTTTACCATCAGTACGAGAAAGAAAAAAAGTGTATTTCCAAAGCGACAGGATGTAAAAAAGAAAACACTGTCTTAAAGTCTGATTTTGTACACATCTGAGTTGTTCTCTAACTTCTAATCCTCACAACTCTTTGATTCCCATTCATATGGGAATAGGTAGGGAATTTAAACAATATACCAACTGAAACTCAATTTACAGAAGTGTTTGTGATTTGGAATAAGGCTCCACATACCATCAGGAAGAGAGAAGAAAAATGTGGCATATGGACAGTGATAGCAAGTAGATTGCAAGGGCATGTTTAGGTCATAAATTCTTTTCATGGCTCTCTTTTGATTTGTAAAGTTCTATTTTGTCAATTGTAAAAATATGTGAGGAACACTTTGAAATATCAGAATTGGCAGATGGTATGCTAAGGCTCATTGGAACTGGAGTCTTTTTAGCTGTTCAAGAAAAAAATATTTTAATAGCAACAATGTTGGCAGATTACCTGGATATTTACTAAATCCTGTTATTGCAGCTCTGTACTCTAGAGATTCCCTGCACTATCAACACTCAATATTCTCCACAGTTGTTCCTATAACATCTTTGTCTTCACTCTTCAGAAAACACTTCTGTTCAAATATTTATCTTACATAGATAGGCAAAGGAAATACATTTCTTCTGGCCAAGGGGGGACAGGTGAGGTTACAAGTGAGGAAGGAAATAGTGAATCTCCAATTTGGATAAAGATGTGTCCAAAGGCAGTTTACTACTTCTAAATCCCTGTTTGAATGTGTCTACACCTCACTCGATATGAAATAGAAATACATATAAATGTAACTTATTGATTTCTAAGACTATCTGCATTTAACTCATGTTTAAAATAAATTTTAAAAATCCCTCAAGCTGAAAATGAATACAACTTTTTCTCGGTGTTATATAGTAAGTCTTTGAAAAGAGTATTTCATTGCTTGTTTCTTTCAGAATCTTCTTAAATTCATGAAGTTTTAAAATTTTTTTGATTGTCCAGGAGATATTTCAACTATTTTTCTCACACGCAAAAGATGCACAGGAGATAAGTATGAGATTAGCTTCACCAATTCACAAAAAACCATCACTGATATTATTTGGATTATTTTTCTGATCAAGTGTAACATTGTTTGATGTTTTCAACCAGAACTATAAATCTAAAGCACTACAGGAGAATTCTTCAATAAAATCTATACTGCTCTTGCTAATGTCTGTTCTATTTACTTGATGGTATGTAGGCAAAGTATAATAAAACAAACATACACATTAAAAAAAAAATAAATTCATATTAGAAAACTACAAGAAAAGAACTTTTTATGTGCTAGCTGTAGCGTGTGAGCCCAGTGAGCACTGAAGAAAGAAGACAACAAGGTACAACTATGTTGTAAGCACGTTTTAATAGTCTTATAACAGGATGAGGCTTTCTTCATGTGAGTAATTTAGTGTTACAGAATATTTGCACATACTTAGGGGTGATTAATTTGGGTATGTTGGGGAATCAATATATGTTTAGGTCCTGCTGTATAGTACTAACCTGTTAGACATAAATGTGCTGTGCTTCCACACTGTTGCTAGATGAAAAACATGAAGAGAAAATAGGTGGAGAAGTTGTTGAAAACTCCCTAGAGCTCCCACTCAGCAAGGGAAATAAAACGTAGTTGGGCACGTTCAGATTTGCAGTGGCTGAAGGTGGTAATACGTCACACAACCCAAGATTGTATTGTCTTTAAAGACAGGAGGAAGTCAACCCTTGCACTTTTGGCTGTTGCAGTTTATGTCTACATTATCTGACTTGCTACATCCTGGAGGAGAATTAAGAGTTGGCCAATCCTTGGCTACTTTTTCCCTATCATAAACAGCTAGAAGATGCGTAGTGGAGGTTTTTTTCATTTGTTTGTTTGGTTGGTTTTAGCACTGAAGTTTTAAAATGAGGCAGGGCTCTGAGTGAAGCATTATCAGTGGACTTACGATGTCAGGAGAAAAATAGTGCCATAGATGTGTAAGTCGATTTGATTGTCTTAAATATAAAAGCTCCAAAGAGGAAGGTCTTATGAAAAGAAGGAAAGTGATGTCTCAGATTCAGACCATTAGTACATTTGAAAGTGCATTGTACTGTGAAAAGATTGCAGTTTCAGGTCTTTCAATAAGATTCCAAACTTTTTGAAAAGTTGTGGCTTACTGTTTTAGTGTTTTTCAATGATTAGTCTTTCAGAGCACAGCTGTAGATGTCTGAAGCAGAGCTGCTTAGAGAAGCCATTTTTCAAAAAATCAGGAAGTTTCAAAATTTGTTGTTTTATTGTTTATTACCAAAGAAGCAGTTGACATTTGCTTATCTCACAGTCATGATTATATTAGTCTCAATGTCTGGAGTACAGTGTAATAATTTCTCTTTACTAAAAATAAGATATATATAAGTCTTTTTCTTAATATATTTCACAAGTTGAAGAAGAAAAAGTCCCAAACTTTCTTACGTATAATTATCTCTATTCTACCTTCTCCAAAATCCCCCTTTGCCTTTATGTGGCATTCTTTAACTTCTATATCAGCTAACATCAGTAGGGTTTTACAGATATAAAGGTGTATTTTTTCTGATTTATATTGCTGCAAATTAAAAATACATTAAAAATATAAAGCTGATGAGCAGGAAGACAGAAACTGAGTAAGTCCCTCCCAACAATTTATACCTGGTGTTAGTATGCTAAGAAGCCATTCACATGCATTTACCTCTTCATACTATACAAAAAGCATTTCAGAAATTAATGTTTCTGTGTTGTTGTGGTCTGAAAGGACAGTATTTTAAAAAATGAAAAGTATCGGTTCAAATCCACAGTCTATTAATTCATGTGGATATTCTTGAGGTGAGTGGTCTAATTTTATTGGTGTTTGATGGACAAGAGTTTTTGTCTCTTTAAAACAGAGCAAGGATAAAGAATAAAGCAAGTAGTGTCTAAATTCTCTTAGTTTATGGGAAGCTTTTGAAATAAGCTGTTTGCTGGAAGCTAGGACTAATAAGTCATTGATGTACAATTTGATTTCCCATGTGTTTATACTCAAAAGCCATGCAGTTCATTCAAGAATGAAAATAAAATGGACACATATTAGGCAAAAATTACTTTTACTTTTATTTTTGATTTGTTAAAAGACATAATGACAGCACTAGACTTCCCATGCCTACCTGGATTAGAAACCCGTAATCCAAGTTTGTTGCAGAAATTCTGTTTGCCTATGGAAGTGTATGCACATGTCCTTTTTCCTCTGAGCAGAGAGACAGTTTTCTCATTCAGAAGTCTTCCAACATGCCACTGCAGAAATTCACCCCAACAGCACATCAGCATCTTGAAATACCCTCTGATCCATGCTCTTCTTATTCGTGACTTTTTCCTTCTAATATTCACAGATAGTATCTTTGAGCCTGTGACAGCTACACACACCTCTTGCTAAGCTCTGTGCAGATGCCGTTCTGGCATGGTAACTCTTGTTTACAATTGTCTCAATTGTTCTGTTCTTTCTAGTGAACTCAAGTGGACTTGACTTACCTGACTTACCCGATTTACCCACCACATTGAGGACAGAGCCCGTAACATATGGCCTGGGCCTGAAGGAGGATTGCAGGACAACAGGAAACATCTGACCTGCAAATTGTTATCCCTGCCAGCATGACTGCTTAGAAGTGGGCCCATCTTAAATTCTTCTATTGGAATGCATGGAGCATGGGGAATAAAAAGGAGGAATTGCAGTTGTATGCATGCCTGCAGGGCTATGATGTTATTGGGATCACTGAAATGTGGTGGGATAACTTCTATGACTGGAGTGTGGGGATGTTCGGGTATAAGCTCTTAAGGAAGGACAGGTGGGGCAGAAGACAAGGGGTTGTTGCCCACTACATCAGTGACCAGCTGGAGTCTGTGGACCTTCACCTGGCGATGGAGGAGGAGTTGAATGAAACCTTATGGGTCAGGGTTAAAGGGAAGACAGGGGCAGATGTCATAGTTGGGGTCTGCTACAGGCCACCAGACCAGGATGGCCAAACGGATGAGGCCCTCTACAGGCAGATAGTAACAGCCTTGTGCTCATAGGCCCTGGTCCTCATAGGGGATTTCAACACCTCTGATATCTGCTGGAGGGACAACAGAGCAAGGCACCAGCAATCCAGGAAGTTCCTGGAGTGCACTGATGACAACTTCGTCTTCCAAATGGTAGAGGAACCAATAAGAAAAGGTATTATGCTGGACCTTATTCTCACTAACAGAGACGGGCTAGTTCATGATGTAAGACTTAATGGGGGACAAGGCTGCAGCGACCACAACAAGGTGGAATTCAGGATTCTTAGGGCAGCGAGGAAGGAGTGAAGCAAGCTCACTACCCTCGATTTCAAGAGAGCAGATTTTGGTCTCTTCAAGGATCTGTTTGGTAGGGTACCATGCGACAAAGACCTGGAGGGCAGCCCAGGAAAGCTCGTCCATACTCAAGGATCACTTCCTCCATGCCCAGGAGCTATGTGTCCCAGTGAAGAGGAAGGCAGGCAGGAGAACCATGAGGCTTGTGTGGATGAGCAAGGAGCTTCTGGACACAGTTAATGTAAAAACAAAGTATACAGAGAGTGGAAGCAGGGCCAGGTATCCTGGGTGGAGTACAGACAAGTTGTCAGAGAAGCAAGGGATTGGGTAAGAAAGGCCAAAGCACAGATAGAGTTGGACTTGACCTGGGGTGTCAAGAATAACTAGAAAAGTTTCTACAGGTATGTCAGCAATAAGAGGAAGATACGGGAAACTGTGAGCCCGCTTCAGAAGGAAACTGGAGACCTGGTCATGCAGGACACAGAAAAGGCTGAGGTACTCAATCACTACTTTGCCTCAGTCTTCATCAGCAAAGGCTCTGGTCACACCATCCAAGTTAGAGAAGGCAAAGTCATGGGCTGTGAAAAGGAAGATCTCCCCACTGTAGGAGAAGAGCAGGTTTGTGACCATCTGAAGGAACAGAAGGTGCACAAGTCCATGGGACCTGAAGGGATTTATCCATGGCTCCTGAAGGCTGATGAAGTTGCAAAGCCTCTACCCATGATATTTAAAAAGTCTTGGCAGTCTGGAGAAATCCCCACTGACCCAAAAATGGGAAACATAACTCCCATTTTCAAGAAAGGAAAAAAGAAGACCCAGGGAACTATAGGCCAGCCAGTCTTACCTCTGCGCCCAGCAGGATTATGGAGCAGATCCTCCTGAAGTCTCTGCTAAGGCATGTGGAAAACAAAGGTTTGATTGGTGACAGCCAACACGGCTTTACCAAGGGCAAATCCTGCCTAACTAATTTGGTGGCCTTCTACAATGGGGTCACAGCATTGGTGGACAAATGAAGAGCAACTGATGTCATCTACTTGGACCTGTGCAAAGTGTTCGACACTGTCCCACATGACATCCTGGTATTGAAACCGGAACAGTAGAGATTTGATGGATGGACCACTCATTGGGTTAGGAACTGGCTGGATAGTTGCACTCAAAGAGTGGTGATCAATGGCTTGATGTCCAGATGGAGACCTGTGACGAGTGGTGCTCCCCAAGGGTCAGTACTTGGATTGGTGTTATTTAACATATTTGTCAGTGACAGGGACAGTGGCACTGAGTGCACCCTCAGCAAGTTTCCCATTGACACCAAAGTGTGTGGTGAGGTTAACATGCTGGAGGGAAGGGATGCCATCCAGATGGACCTTGACAGGCTTGAGAGTTGGGCTTGTGCAAACTGCATGAAGTTCCACCAGGCCAAGAGCAAAGTTCTGCACCTAGGTTGGGGCAATCCCAAGCACAGATACAGGCTGGGTGGAGAATGGATTGAAAACAATCTGGAGGGGAAGGACTTGGGAGTGATGGTGGATGAGAAGCTCAAAATGAACCAGCAATGTGTGCTTGCAGCCCTGAAAGCCAGCCATGTCCTGGGCTGCATCAAAAGCCAGTAGGTCAAGGGAGGTGATTCTCCCCCTTTTCTCAGCTCTCGTGAGACCCCACCTGGGGTTCTGTGTCCAATTCTGGAGCCCACAACATAAGAACTACTTGGAGCTCCTGGAGAAAGTCCAGAGAAGGGACACAAAGATGATCCAAGGGCTGGAGTACCTCTCCCATGAAGACAGGCCGAGAAAGTTGGATTTGTTCAGCCTGGAGAAGAGAAGACTCCAGGGAGACCTTATAGTGGTCTTCCAGTGCCTGAAGGGGCCTACGGGAAAGCTGATGAGGGACTTTTTACATGGGCTTGTAGTGAGAGAACTAGAGGTAGGTAATGGGTCAAAACTGGAAGAAGGGAGATTTAAGTTAGACATCAGGAGGAAATTCTTTAATGTGAGGGTGGTGAGAGACTGGAACAGGTTGCCCAGGGAAATTGTGGAAGCCCCATCCCTGGAAGTGCTCAAGGCCAGGCTGGATGGGGCCCTGAGCAACCAGATCTAGTGGGAGGTGTCCCTGCCCATGCAGGGGGACTTGGAACTAGGTGGTCTTTCATGTCCCTTTCAAGTCAAACCATTCTATGGTTCTATGATTCTACGACGACTTCAATTTGGCATGTAGCTGAAGGCGCCTATAGGAATGGCCAGCATAATTGAATTATTAACTGAAAGAAATTACAATAATAATATAGTCTTTGTTACTTTTGTATATTTTACTCTAAGATATTAATACAGTGTTTTCAGAGACGAAGGTTAAAAAAAGGGTGCTCGTTATTTCTCTAAACATGATAGTAAACCAATACTCTTTGTTTAAAAGCAAATTTATAAGGATGTCTTTGTATTGATTATAGCCTATTATAAATATATTACAATGGATTGATATGAAATACGAATATATTACTATATCTTGTTTGGTTATATCTTGGGAATTGCAGAAAAAGTGGGATAAGCCATTGCTTTGCCTTAAGGTTGGATACTGATTAATGAAACAACTATAGGTTGTGCTGTGTATGATCTAAGATCTCAAACGCTATTTGATCTGATTTTCTGAGGGGAAGTTGTAGAAGAGGCCTCTGTTCATTTTTAGTTGATATCTCATTCCAAGCCACCAGCTGTTTAAAATTTATGACTTGCATAACACTGTCAATATCTGTAGTTACATTTCTGTAGCAAGTAACCTTTACATTCGTGCAACTAGAAACCAAAAGCTCAAGCTGAAAAGACTGCTACTATATTACTCTTGCAGATTATAGAAATAAATATTCTTTGCTAGATTCTTGACATTGCTTATCAGTGCAGTGAGTCTTTTGACATCTCTCTCAAATGAACCTTGATGGTTCAGTTTGGAAACACAGAAGATGCTCTATTATCTTTTCAGGTACCTATTCCAATGTGTGCATCAGCAAAGGCATGTTTTGCACTGAAGAAAATAAAGCGGATCAGTAGTCTTAATACATAGGTTGCTTTTTCTTTACTGAACACGGCAGATATCCCTGCAGTCCTGCCAGCTCATTGACAATCTGATTTTTTTAAAACAATACATGAAAAAGTAAATTGAAATGGAGCAGCCTTTAAGATGAGAATGTGGTTGTGTAAGGCTACAGAATGCATATCTCAGCCAAGAAATGCTTGAATATACCTGGGAAACACAAACCAAGGAGGACTACTTGGACATAAAAGAATGTGTTACAGGCTGATCATGTACTGACTTACCATATAGACTGTGATCCTGCATTGTTGCGTCAACTTCTCTTGACAAAATAAATGTGGCCAGTTGGTCAAGGGAGGTGATTTTCCCCCCCTACTCTGCTCTCATGAGACCCCAACTGGAATACTGCGCACAGCTCTGGAGCCCCCAACACAAGAAGCACATGGAGTTGCTGGGGTGAGTCCAGAGGAGGGCCACAAAAATGATCAGAGGGCTGGAGCACCTCTCCTGTGAAGAGAGGCTGAGAGAGTTGGGGCTATTCAGCCTGGAGAAGAGAAGGCTCTGGAGAGACCTCATAGCAGTCTTCCAGTGCCAGAAGGGGGCTAATAGGAAAGCTGGGGAGGGGCTTTTTACAAGGCTATGCAGTGATAAGATGAGGAGGAATGATTTTAAACTGGAAGAAGGTAGACTTAGGTTAGACATTAGGAAGAAATTGTTTAGTGTGAGGGTGGTGAGACATTGGAACAGGTTGCTCAGGGAGGCTGTGGTTGCCTCATCCCTGGAAGTGTTCAAGACCAGGTTGGATGGGGCTGGAGCAACCTAGTCTAGTGGGAGCCATCCCTGCCCATGGCAGGGGGTTGGAACTAGATGATCTTTAAGGTCCCTTTCAACCCAAACCATTCTGATTCTATGATTCTATGACAGCTGTCCGCAAGTCCTTCTGTTTGAATTGTTCAGTCACTGAAGTTGCTGTGGACTCTGCAGAACACAGCACTAAATGATTTTGTGTTTACAGTAGCTTTCTGTTTTTTTCCTGCTGCTTTGGTCCTGCACAATTTTCTTCTCCCTATAAATCCTGCAGTAATGTCCTCCCTCCAAAGTCTTTGTGCTCTTTTTAATCCATATTCTGCAACATAGAATGGCAAGTGAATTCAGCATTATTTATGGCAACTTCTGTAGACAGAAACCTAATTTTCTCATCATCTGAAGTACCCTACAAACATGCTTACTTCAAATAAGGGGTAGCTTTGGAAAGTCCTCTCCCAAGACTATAGGGAGTTGTCAACTTACTAAGACTCTCATTCACATAAGCTGCCTTCATTAAAGTGTGTAAGGCAAGGAAGAGAAGATAGTTCTGATTGACTCTCAAAGACTTTAAGTAGTGTAATATAGTATCTTGTTGAAGTGAATGAGATACAGGCAAAATACAAAGTGATAATATTGCACTGACAGTGGCTTCTGTCCTGTTCATCTTCCTGCACGATGTGGTGATGTACAGTTAGGTTATTTTGTGAGACCCAAACCAAACCGAGTCTGGCAACCTGTCTCCCTTGTTAAAACCTTCCCAAAGAATAACCTAATCTCCTGCTCCTTTGTTGCACAAGAGATAAGACAGGCCTTGACATCTCTGCATACAAGGTGACCGATTGGCTGGTATGCTGTACGACTCCTAATTAACTGGTTTACAACTGTCAAAATATATGAGAGCTGAGTTGCTCCTAATCTGCATGTCTATTCACTACCCAGATGCAAATTCCCATGAGAAAAAAAACCACAAAAAACTCCAAAACAATCCAACCTCTTAATTTTTTGCCAGTCTTTAAATGTGATGTTAGCAAGCACCTGGAAAGAGATGAATTGGAACAGACTGCATGGACCTTGAATAATTTGTCTTCCACATTTGTTTACCTTTTGAATTGAATAAGACCACTGTCTGCAAGAGGCATTATATGCAAAGAGTGCAAAATTTCTCTTCAATTGGGGTGAGACTATTATGCACTTTTAACATGGATCACTACATATGTTGCAGTAAATTTATTTATACATAAGTCTTGATGCAACTAGCTCCTTCTATTTGCTGAAATATCACAAGAAGAAAGGTTTTTTTACTGGGTAGCATAGTGAAAAACGATAAGGGCTAAAAGTGCCTAGCATTTAAAAGGTGCATGACTTTGTTTAAAAGACAGGTCATGTCTCTGTATCAAGGAAATGCTTAATTTCTTCTCTGATTTCAAATGCTTGTGACACTGCCAAGCCTCAAGTGTTCAAACTGAAAATTTCCATGCCGAGTGTCTCTCTCAACATAATTTTTTGTGATAGTTCATAATTCTGTGATTCCAGAGAAGATGATGCAGGAAAAGATGTCTCAAGCCTAACTGGGAGAGAGGAGGAACCAAAAGTTTATTTTTTTAATAACTGTAGAGCTTTGGAGCAAGAATTTAAAATCTGGCATCAACATGATCTTAAATAAGCAAACTATCAATGAGCTTGCAGTTTAAAAAAGAGAAAGCTCTATTTATCAAAAACAAGATTTGCAACAGACTAAATTAAAATAATTTAGGATGATAAAATAAGAAATAAAATTTACTAAACATCACCGATAAAAATGTTACTCATTTGTATCCTGGTCTTGTTGGTAGTAAATACTGGCTTTCCCTTTAGACTTTTTTACACAACAGTGCAGCTCAATGTCTTCAGGGATCAATGTCTAGCAACTTCAAAACATAATTGATTATTAAATAAGTAAAAAGTATTAAGTATTGTAAAACATAAATTACTCTCACACTGCTTTCCTCTAATCTGAGCATTTTAGCAATGTGTTCAAATTTACTACTGTGTGAAAAGCCAAGAAGAAAAGGTATTTATGGTGAGTTTATCAACACGTTTATCTGTATGTTGCTGATATCCTCAAAAACTCTCATGCTGGGAAAGCTAAAACCAGTATCTCAGGAATAAAAGAGAGCATGGTGCCAAACAAAATCAGGGAAAATGGCAAAATCCTCTTTTGGCTGTACTTCCATGCAATGAAAAAACACCCTGACAGTCTCAGTCACATGAGCTGTTTGTGTGCACACATTCTCATGCATCATCATTTTTACTGCAGTTCCAGTACAGGATGCTAAGAACTCTATTTTATGAGATACCAAGATGATAATAAATATGTTCCTGTTAAACTTTGGATGAAGCGCTTGCCTAGACAAAGAGATTCAGTGAAATCCTTATTGCTGAGAACTAGAGACTGGGTGTCTCTTGGAATATCCCTGGAAACTTGATCGTGGATGTTCATCTTTCACCATGTGGCTTTGGATCTGAGTATCTATTCAAATGTTTTCAGACAAGAGCACATGAACATAGCCAGTCAGAATTTTTCTTGGATTTTGAAAGGAATTGTATCTGTTCCTTATAAATGAAAATTAATATATATTCTCTATGACTGTAATTCAGAAATTGTTTTTTTCCTGTATGCACTCAGAAGAAGACAGGAAGGAATTTATTATAGTCACCACACAGGAATAGTACTTTAATGTCCAGTTCTGGGCCCCTCAGTTCAGGAAGGACAGGGAACTGCTTGAAAGAGTCCAGCACAGAGCTACAAAGATGATTAAGGGAGTGGAACATCTCCCTTATGAGGAAAGGCTGAGGGAGCTGGGTCTCTTTAGCTTGGAGAAGAGGAGACTGAGGGGTGACCTCATCAATGTTTACAAATATGTAAGGGGTGAGTGTCAGGAAGATGGAGTTAAGCTTTTCTCAGTGGTGACCAGTGATAGGACAAGGGGTAATGTGTGCAAATTGGAACATAGGAGGTTCAAGGTGAATACCAGAAAAAACTTTTTTACTGTGAGAGTGACAGAGCACTGGAACAGGCTGCCCAGAGAGGTTGTGGAGTCTCCTTCACTGGAGGCATTCAAAACCTGCCTGGATGCGTTCCTATGTGATGTGCTCTAGGTGACCCTGCTCTGGCAGGGGGGGTTGGTCTAGATGATCTTTCGAGGTCCCTTCCAACCCCTAGGATTCTATGATTCTATGATTCTATGATTCTATGAATTCGGTACTATTGGAAAATGTAATTTCCTTAAATTTGCTGAATAGGTCTATGTCATGCAAGAGGGGGAAAAAAAAATAATTCCTTCAACAAATTCCCTCTGCGTATGAAAGGAGAGCACACATATCCAGGGGGAAGGGAAAACACACTACTATCACCATTTAAGGATCAAAATAGTAGTAATTAGGGACTGAAAATGATTTGGTTTTGTTATGTTATGGTTTTTGGCATCTAAGTCCCTGCCTTTGTCACTCTTCTGCCCCGGAGCTCATCTGCTAGTCGTTCTGTGGGGCCAAACCCCAGCCTTGCATGGCCATCGTTGAGCTAGGATGAGGTAAAGGGCTTTCTTGCAGGAGCAAGGAAAAAAATAAGCTTCAATGTTACATAATCCTTAGTCAGCTAGAAGTAATTTAAAATTAAGGAGGTCCCTTTAGGAACTGCTGCTCAGGTCACTGCTTGTTGCTTGTGGGCAAGTAGCATGAGGGGGAGCTTCCTCTGGGGGGAGGGATGCTCTGTATTGATAAAGAATAACAGGGATGGAAATGATGGGAAAAAAAAAAAAACATTCTCCAACTGACATGTTGCTAATTCTTTATCATTAATTAAATTTTTACTGCAGAAGCAGTCAAGGAACTATCCTACCCCCCCCATCAACACATTCGTTGATTGGGTTAGTGTATAAATGAAACCGCTTCTATTGATGGGTGTTTTATTTTGAAAAATGAAATATTTGATATTTATTATAGTCCATATTCTTATGACTATAACTTTTAAACACCGGTAAAGAGCAAAAATAATACTGGGGAGATCAAAGACCAAATGAGAAATAGTGAATCATAAAGTAAGCATTAAAGAGGTAAGAAATTTGCATGAAAAATTTAACTCTTGTCTCTGAATACACATATATATCTCATTTCTAAAGCTGCCATAATGGTTCCTGAAGGCCATGATTCACATTGCCTTCTTCTCAAGTTCCCTGTGGTCAGATCATATTCTCTAAGACACTGCAAGCTGCTGCATTTTGGTAAAGATGCACTAGCTTAAAATTAAATGGTGTTGTCTGTGGTCCTCATCAGCACAAAAGCTGAATCAATATATCTGTTTTTTGGAACCATTTTTTGGGTTTTTTTTGGGCAACATGAAAAAGGCAAACTGCTATTCAAAAAGCAAACACTTCTTAGAAACAATGTATTTGAATCAAGCACTTTATACATACACACATTTCGTACCCAAGTTACAATATATATAGTCGATAATGTTTAATGATGGAAAAAAATGAATGAGGTATAAAAAGTTCTAATAATTCTGTGTAAAATAATTATTTATCATTAATCTGAATGGATGTTCAGTTCATGTTTATATTAAAAGGAGTGTTAATGTATTTGTATTTGCTTAGAATCTTGACTCAATTAACGAAGTTCATTTTGTTGCAGGTGAAAGCTACTGAAGTTTGCTGTAGCTTTTTTGCATTATTATGTGCCCAAAGAAGCTGATATCCAATGCGAGTTCAAATAATTCTGAACATGTGTGGCATAATATTCCTTGGCTATGAATTTGGATTTTGTGTTGCATGTGAACGTGCTCTATGCATATGTCTTTTCAGATATATATTGCTTACCTTGTGTACAAGTAATTGAAAAGTCCTGCTTTTTATTTGCCTGTCTTACACAGCTTTTTCAGAGGGCAGTGTTTAAGATTGTTTTGGGCAGGTGGATTGTATTAGTTATGGTATTGGATTTGTGCAAAGGGTATAAAAATCACATTATGAAAACATCACTTCTTCAATCAAGCATATCTGGCCAAACAGATCCTGGGAAATATTTGTTGTAAAAAGCTATGATTGCATGCAAGCAGGTATTCAGTGAAAGTAAAAATGTCAACTGCCTACGATCTGCTACCTAATGACTAACAGAAAATGAAAAAGTTGATGAAGGATCTAATCATATGTTAAGTAAAGAGAGGATAGATAGAGCAATTCTATTAAGTTCCCAGTAAATCTACACAATAATTGCAAAAAAGGGAGGAAGGTCAAGAACAAACACTGTGAAGAAACAAATCGATTATTTTTTGTTTTGTTTTTGGATGCAAGCAAGGGTGCATAAAAAACACACCCTGGCAAGAGATTATTAGAAAAAGAATGTAGCTGTGAAATTCATGCTGTGTGAAGGTCAATTTGATCTGAAGAAATACCTAAATATAAAACCAAGAATTCCCGTTCACTGGTTTTTCTTCCCTACACATAAGGATGTTATACTAAGTTTAGGAATCACAATCTGGGTTTTACATATGGGCACAGAATGGAAAAAAGATTTTATCTAAGCCTCTATATTGTCCCTGTAAAGTTAAAAATAGAAGAGAGCCAACTAGATTGCACTTGCCTGTCCATATTGATAAACAGTTGTTTCCCACATTGCCTGCTCTATTTAATATCTTCAGTTTGTTTTAGTTGACAATCTCAGATACAACATTATGCCTGCCTATGTACTATATTCCAATTAATAAAAAAGTAAAAATTAACTCCCTGTTGTCACCATACAACACAAAAACTTATTCATTGTACTTTAGCCAGAATTACTATAATTCCAGTTCTTGCTGAATGCTAGGATAATCTCTGGGATATTTAAAGAAAATGGAGCTCAGTACTTTCCTCCTTTTACTGGAGCTGAGTAAATCACTTCCCTAAGGCCACTCTGCTAGAAAATATATCAACTTTCCTTCTTGCTCTAATGCTCTTTATTAATTGGGCTTTATAAACTGGAAATCAGAACCTGGGAGTCACAAACCTTTGCAAATCAAACCATTTTAATAAAACTATTTGAAATTCGGGAGAGAGAACCTCCCCACTTTCTTTCCTCCTGAAAAGTACTTGGGCCTGCTCAGAACAATCAGAGCTGTAATTATATTAATAGAAGGGTTTTGGCTTGCAGAGATTAAAGTCAAGAGTGGAAGACAGAGGGAGTGGAGGTTTAGTTCTGTGGGTGTCTGTGGTTAATTAAGCTTCTGATAGATTAGGGGCTGTTACCCTATAAACAAAAGTAAGGAGTAACTGCCTACAATTGTCATTATAAATTGTTTTAATGTACAATGCTTGTGCTGTTTTTTCCAGTGAAGATCAGTAGGAAAGTTGCCTCTTAATTTCTTGCAGGTAGAAGTTACTTAGGGTGCATTTGGAAATGTTTCTTTTTCTCTTCCCCTGAACTAGGCAAAATTACAAAATTTTTCCAGTACTGAATGGTGATGCTTTTCGAAATGATTCTAGAAACAACAAAGTGGGATGGGGGCTACACCAAACTGAACTGCATAGGAGTCAAAGCAAATCAATGAGTGGATGAGAAAATGACAGGCTAATGCAATAACCTTTGTCACATCAGATGTAAATTGTTAATGAATTTTCACATTTGTGCTTCTGTAAATGTTTTAGCATAAGTATTGAACCATAGTCTTTGTATATTTCTTCTGACCCTATATTTATGCTTTGCACCTACCTTCCACTTTAGAATTGCTCTGTTGCTGTTAGGTAAGTGACATCTTCATGGAATTTGCATGCTTGAGTCTTGGTTTCTTCTTGCTGACTGTGTGTGTAAAAAGCCTTCTGCCTTCCATGTTCTTGAGGGCTGTGACAACTGAAAGCTCCCATCTGTCATGTTCCTTCCTTCCTGCCCCACATGCTGACAAAGGCATTTATATTATAGAAGCTTCTTGTGGAGAATTATATTAGTGAAATTTTTTGACTGATAATACAGTTCATTCCACTACAAGAGCTGTTCTGCTGTGGCAAGTACATAAATAACTTTTATTACAAATTCAACTTTCACAGAATGTCATTTGCAAAAACATCCTTCAGATCCTGCACACCATGTCAGTTCTAATGATTTAGAAACAAGTTCACTCTGCGTTGGTAATGCATGATGTTTAGAGGCTCAAACTGGATCTTTTCTTGCTGCTTCTTTTGTTGTAACAAATGTTAATGCCAGAGATCTATGCCCAAGAAGTAAGAAGACAAATCTCACTGTTGCAAAGTAGTTACCTGGGAATATAATGCTTTGGCATATTGGAATTAAATTTCAATATTGTGCATGCACAGCATGTGGTGCCAAGAGGAGAGGGAGTTGAAACATCTATATGCAAACTTGAGTGCATCTTTTCATTATAGACTGCACCTCCTTGTTGCATATATCAGAAGCAGTACTTCAGATATTTTAGGCTTTTATTTTGTTTTTCAGAATAAGAAAATAAAGCAGCAAAACTCTCCTTGCTGTAAAATATAATGTAGATGAGATATTAATTATGGATTGAGTTACTACTTTTCTCAATTACCTAGGATAAAGAAGGTGAACTTGAAAAATAACAGAAGAAGCTGTTACATTCTGTTCTTCCTCTTTCTAATTATCTGCGCAGATATCTGCATAGGATAAAAAATAAACAGGAAAGTTTAATTTTGCAATGCATAAAGAGCTTGCTTAGGATTCAGAATTTTGGGAACTGGATTAAATTCTCAGCTCACTTGCATTGTAACCTTGAGCATATGCAAGACAGAGACACACGCTGCTGCCTTTTACTTTGACAACCCCTGTTCCATACTGTCAACTACAGTGGACATCTGAGCTTGATTGCAAGCTGATGTTGCTATTAAAATAAGTGCTACTCGTTATTGGTGTCTGCTTCTGAGAAGTTACTGCATAAAGGTACACCACCAAGATATGTTCCTTACAGCCTGGTTAAATACTTATTTCAAGTCTTGATCCATTTCAAAGAGTCTGAATCAACAGAAGGAAATAGGACTTACGCAAATGAACCAACTTAAGAGGCATACATCTCAGGTGCAGTAATCTAGGTGGCTGCCTTACTGCTCTCTTTTGGGTTGCTAAGCTTCCACACCTACTCCCTGCCATGGCTGTCATGTTTCTTCTATAAGGAAGAAAAGTTTATTCCTTTACTCCTGGCTGTGTAATGATTTCCTTCAGTTCTCAGCCTGGTAGATCTTCAGACCTTTATAAGGAACTGACTAGATGATTAATTCCTTTTACTGTTTTTGGAAAGAAAATACTGGACAGTCACGAATGATGCATACCTACACTCCAGATCACTCAGTGGGTCTGGTTTACAGATTTTTCTTTACAAAAAAGAAGAGCCAGGGGCTGCTAATATATTAGGAGCCAACACAAAACCACCTGAGAAATGCCTCAGAGGAATTAGGTTGTGTTCCTCTAAAAAGGTGACGTGGTTGATAGCTCAACTAAAGTACATCTTTACCAATGCATCCAGCATAGGTGAAAAGCAGGAGGAGCTGGAAGCCACTGTGCAGCTAGAAAGGTATGATCTCTGAAATCTGGTGGGACAAATCACACAACTGTGGCATTGCAATTGATGGCTATAAGGTGTTCAGAAGACGTATTAAAACATATGGAAGACAGGCAGGTAAGTCTTCATTCTCTGAGAAGTAAGGAGGGGTCAGCAGAACTGCCACCTTGGACTTCTAGAGGGCAGCCTTTTTAGGGGCCTGGTTGAAAGAGTCTTTTGGGAGTGAGTCCTGAAGGGAAAAGAAATCCAGGAAAGCTGGACATTCTTCAAGACAGAAATCTTAAATGCACAGTAGTAGGACCTACCTGTGTGCTGAAAGACAAACCAGCAGA
This sequence comes from Hemiprocne comata, assembly GCA_020745705.1. NCBI lineage: Eukaryota > Metazoa > Chordata > Aves > Apodiformes > Apodidae > Hemiprocne > Hemiprocne comata. The sequence goes on from CM036587.1 coordinate 90,649,030, forward strand.
GAAGAAGACTGGCTTGGCTGAACAGAGAGCTTTGGCTGGAACCCAGGAAAAAAAAGAAGAGAGTTAGAGGAAGGGGCAGACAACTCACACGTACTACAAGGATGTAATGAGGTTCATGAAAGGCAGGTCCTGCTTGACAAACCTCATCTCCTTCTATGACAAGGTGACCTGTTTAGTGGATGAGGGAAAGGCTGTATGAGTTGTTTACCTGGACCCTAGTAAAGCTTTTGACACTGTTTCCCACAGCATTCTCCTGGAGAAACTGGCTAAATATGGCTTAGATGGGTGTACTCCTTGGTGAAGTTAATATTTTTTAGTTTGATAACAAGTACTGCAAAGCATATATTCTGAATGGATCATGGACTGTTAACTGCAGACCAGCCAGATGTCAATAAAGCCAGTGTTGTCTCCAGTAGCAAAACCAAATAATTTCATTATATTATCTGGTTTCTCAATTAATATTATTCTTCCTCTATTTTTCTCCAAAGAAAGTGATACTGAAAAACAAGTGTTTCCTTAATAGTTTTTTAAGCCACCGTTGTGTCTCCAGAGTCCTGCATTGAAAAAAAATACCTATCTTATAGGGGCTTTGCCAAGTTTGAATATAATGTAACTGTCTTTTTGTCTTTTTTATTTATTTATTTATTTTAAAACAGAAAGTCAAACAAATGAGCAAGTAAAACAGCTATGCAATTAGTCTGTAGATATACAACCTGTAAAGTGTGAAAAAGTCAAATCACTTTATACATAAGTTTGTTTTTCACCTTTTACTCTTTCATTTCAGTGTTCACAGAGCCTTGTCAAAGGCAACGGAAGAGTAATTAACCCTGCTGAATTATAAATAACAACCTAATAAGAAAAGTATATATATTATTAAAACTAATTTTCCTGCTGTATTTTACACACCTTTAAATCCATTTCATCTTATAATTATACAGTGCATATTCTCTCCTTGCAAATTTTCCAATCCTTAATCTTATATTATGCTATAAATATTATAATTTGGACTAGGGAAAGGGGTGAAGCTGGGGTTCTTAACATGGAGGTCTAGTGCCAGAGCAATAACTTAATAAAGCACAGACATGAAATATTTAATTACTGTCAATAATATTAATATTAATAATTTATGCTAAATCAAGATGTAAATGTTCCAATGCTAGAAAGAGAGGGAGAGCCAGACATGAAGGTCTCATTCAGCCACAGGAGAATTTAAGGCTGAGGGTGGAAAATGACAAAAGATAACCAAAAGAATGAAACCACACCACTCAGTAACCTAAAATCTACTAGCAATTCAAAAAGTGGGATGGGTCTACCATGTGGATAATGATTTCTTTTTTACACAAACAGACACACACCAATACCCACTGTCCCGTCACACAAGGTGGGTACAGCACTTTCATGTCCCACAAAGTGGGTATGGCTCCCCAGAGCTGGGGTCCCAAACTAAATATCTCTTTTAACAGCGAGCTTAGGGTCAGGAATTCTCAGTGCGGTACTCTAAGAGTAAGGACATTACCCAGGAGGCTTTCACAAAACACATCTTTACTTAAAATTGAGTAAGATTATAAAGCTTGTCAAAAGGAAATACGCAACAGTATCACTCCCAAAGCAACAGATTACAACTAGCAGAACTTAGCAAAGTTGTACTCTCAAAACAACAAGTTATAACTGGAAAAAAACTTAGCAAAATTAGAAATTATGTTACCCCTATGTGCTGAGAATAAGGTTAGAAATAGAGAGAGAGAGGGAGAGACAGAGAGACAGAGATGAAGAAAGAGCAGATAGGAAAGATATCACCACCCTTGGATCCAGTGATGAACTCAGCATGACATTGTGGTCCTTGGACGGCAGGCACATGCCCCGAGTATTTCGTGTCTGCCTCCTTATGGCACCTGGCCCTGCCTCTCCTGGTGAGGCTCAGACTACTTTGCACAGACTCAGTGTTGGATTTGGGATTGTTCTGGAAATTAGTCGGTGGGGCACGGGGGTCCACGTGATCACTTGACCCCCCATCCAGGTTGACTGAGCAATGACCTTTATTGTCACACATGTGCTCTGTCCTTAAACAGGACAGTGGTCTTTCTCAAGATGGCCCTGTGCCTCCACGGGGCTCCTCTTGCCGGCCACTGCTCCTTATCAAGTAAGGACAGTGTCCTGTTTGTCAGGGTGGCTCCCCTTTCACGGACAGTGTACACTTTATCAGGGTGGTTACCAAACTAGGGGCTCTCCTTGTGAGAACAGGGCCCAGGTGGTTATTGAATGAGGCCCTCACCAGAGCACAATGTCCAGTTTGTCAGGGCAGCTGTTTTGAGACAATTATTCTTTTCAGGACTCTACACACACCCACAAATATCTTCAGCATAGCAACAGCAGTGACTAGTACCATGGCCTTGGGGAAGGGGGACAACTGAACCAGGTGGTTGATGAGTCTGACTCCTGTTTGGTGACTAGGCCTTTATGTACTGTGGATTGGGCTCAGCCTTCTACTTGCTGTTGGACATCTGTGTTCCCAAGGGGCTGTTGTTTTCACCAGTTATTACTTTCCAGCCTAGGTTGTTGACATAAGTGACCCAAGGCCTACCAGGTTACCCCAAGCAAATCTTCTTAGGTTTTGCCATGGCTAAAACCACTTAGCTGTTGCTATCACCAAACATACTATAAGCATGTAAAATTGTTTCTCTGCATGTCTTTATTTCCTTGCTGTGTACAATTAAACCACAAAGCTGGGACAGATACAGTTCAGAGCTTTTGGGAAAGGCTTCCTTGTAACAACTACCTGAATGTTGCTGGCTTTGCCAGCACATACCAGAACCATCAAATGAATTAGACCTGGGAGATGTCATCAAGGTTTCATTTATCTGAGCATTGCTTTTGGGAAGGCACTTTTGGGAAGCATCCTGTGATACTGTTCCATGGGGTGTCTTTTTTTCTTGACTTAAGAATTCTCCAATCCCCAAACGGAAAGGCCCAGAAACCCAGGAATTTTTATTAACATTTTTTCATATTTTGAACAGTTCCATGTGTGGTCTAAACAGTCATACTGAAATGTAAAGATTTGGATGATGCAAAACCATATGTTACAACAACATGACCATCTTTCTGTTAGGACATTATTTTTTGCATCTAACAACCTGCTCCTAGGAAATTAATAGCTTAAAGTTTTTGCTACCAAGTTCTGCTCATCAAAAGAGGTGGATGGTTTAAGCTGCTAGAACAGAATTTCTGCTCCCATCTTGCACAGTCAGAAGAAACTGCTAGGAAATTTGAGCTTTTTGGCAGAAATATACTGGTATGCTTTATAGACAGCTGCCCTAGGGTAAAAAATGAGAATTTTGTAGCTTGAAATGGAGCTAAATGAGGACACATGCCTTTTTAAATGCAACACATATTCAGGTTATCACTGAAAGTGCAACATTTCCCATAAAGAATATGAGAAGAAAATAGCAATGAAGGTTGTGCACTCTTTAGGAAATAAATACAGCCAAACCCATTACTTCTTTTAAGATCACAAAGTTAAATGCATGCATGCACTCAGACACACACACACATGCACATACCCATAAAAGCTAAAATATATGGAAATTTTCAAAATTTGTATGCTTATGAGTGTATTTTATATTTTAACATTGACAGAAATGTGCATAGAAAGAGGTGGTGTGTGCATTATTCCATTTGAGATGTTGACAGGTTGACATAAAAATACAGGTTTTTCTATATGGTGGAGACATGTGAACCTCCATTAGACTCCATATAATTCCATTCCTAATAACTTCATTACAGTCAGCTGCTGTCTGTTTCAGAGGGAAGATCATGCTTGTCGTTTCTGTTCCTAACACTTTCTGTTCTGTATATATATGCACACACTATTTTCAAATGCTTAAACTGGATCCACACTGTCCCACTCTGGACTGTCAGTCAGCTTTTACATTTTTGGCTACCATATGAGTGTTCATCTTATTTTTTCAGGGCTTGAAATACCAGGTAGAATATTGCTCATATATTTGCTTTTACAGAATTTCAGAGTCACAGAATGGTAGGGGTTTGAAGGGACCTCTGGAGATCATCTAGGCCAACCCACTTGCTAGAGCAGGATGCCCTAGAGCAGATTACACAGGAACATGTCCAGGAAGGTTTTTAATGTCTTCAGGGATGAAGACTCCAGAACCTTTCTGGGCAGCTTGTTCCATTGCTGTTACCCTGAGGGTAAAATATTTTCTTATATTTAGGTTAAATCTCCTGTTTACCAGTTTGTGACCATTACCCCTTGTTCTGTTACTGGACACCATCGAGAAGAGTCTGGCCCCATCCTACTGACACCCGCCCTTTAGATATTTATAAGCATAACCCCCCTTAGTTTCCTTTTCTCCAAGCTACACAGACTCAGTTCTCTTTGCCTTTCCTCATATGATATATCCTCCAGTCCCTTAATCATCTTAGTGGCCCTGTGCTGGACTCCCTCCAGTAGTTTCTTGTCCTTCTTGAACTGGGGAGCCCAGAACTGCACACAGTACTCCAGGTGAGGCCTCACCAGGGCAGAGTAGAGGGGGAGGAGAACCTCCCTCAACCTGCTGGCCACGGTCTTCTTAATGCACCCCAGGATGGCAGCGGCCCCCTTGGCTGTGAGAGCACATTCTTGGCTCATGGTCAGCCTGTTGTCCACCATGACTCCCAGTTTTTTTCACTAGAGCTGCCTTCCAGCAGGTGTCAGAGACTGTTTGGTGACCTGCAAGGGTATGTGGAACCACAACATCCCTTGTTGTGTCTCAAACAACTCAGGACAAAGTCCTGTGTTAGGTAAATGTGAACAGAGCAGATGGGATGGCAGGCTATCCTCCTTTCTTCTCCCTCTACTTGTCTCTGGCTTGCCTTCCTTGGTAAATTTCCAGCAGCTTTTCTGTGAATGTGCTGACCACCAGGGCTTTCCTTGGACCCTTAGAAGGAGCACCGCCCCACCAAACCCCATTTCAGAATTCTATGGAATGTCTGACTGCCGCTCTGGACCCCAGAACCTTTCAGAATGACAAAATGTGCAGATGCAAAGCTCAACCGCATGTTGCTGCCCTGAGAGTGGTCTCTGGGGGACAGAATGTTGTAAAAGTTGTGAAAGTGCATCACGCCCTTGTCAACCCACCACCTTCTGACCAGGACCCGAGACTAGAGGCTCGCAGAGCACAATGACATGATGAAAAGGACCTCAGTGGAATGAAGGGTGACGATATATCTGTTGTGTCTTCTCATCTATCTTTCCATCTTTCCTTTCTTTCTTCTTCTCCTGTTCTCCTATGAGTTACAAAATACTAGCCATTTTTCCTAGTTGGATCCATTCACCTGTTACAGGAGTAGTTATTGCTATTAGTATCTGAGTACTGAGCTCTCAATAAAGCATTTGTTATGTGGTTCCTCTGGGCCATTTGCTGTGGCTTTCTTCACTGTGCACTGCTGCCAAGATGGAACTCGTGCACATTTTGGGGTATAAAAAGATTCACCTCCCTTGAAACCCACCGAGTGGGATGAGACAGCAGGTCAGCCCCTAATTTATACTGGTACATGGGATTGTTCTGCCTCAAGTGGAGTACTCTACAGTTGCCCTTGTTGAACTTACATTAGGTTTCTCCCCACCCAGCTCTTCAGCCTGTCCAGGTCACTCTGGATGGCAGCACAGCCTTCTGGCATGTCAGCCAATTCACCTAGTTTTGTATCATCAGCAAATTTGGTGGCGGTACATTCTGTCCCTTTGTCCAGGTTGTCAGTGAATATATTGAACAGGACTGAACCCAGTACTGACCCCTGGGGGACACCATTAGTCACAGGCCTCCAGCTAGATTCAGCCCCACTGACCACAACTCTCTGAGGTCTCTGTCCTTCAGCCAGTTCCCAATGCATCTCACTACCCAATTGCCCAATCCAATTGCTTTTGTAATTTCTTTTAAAGGAAGAATTCTGGCAAGCTGGCTAAGTTGGCCTTGGAGAATATTCCATAGTAGAGTCCTTCTCATGTAGTCCTTTTATAAGCATTGGCCTGAAGCATTCTGCTTCTTGTCATTAACTGAAGTAAACACAAGGGTAAGTAAATGAACAGGAGTAAGCCCAACAAGCCCACAGACAACTTCTGTACTCAGTTTTGGTAACCCAAAATTATTTTAACCTTCAGTTTTCCTTTTACCATAGGAAAAGGCTGTTTTATCATAAAATCCAGCTTCTTTTTACCTGAGAGTTTTGAATTAATCAAGTTCTCTTTTGAAACATGATTATTTTTTGTTTAATGTTCCTCTATAATAACTTAATCAGAAAAGACTCAGACTTTAAAGGCAAAGAATCAAAGTTTGTTTCCTTCCCAAGAGTCCTTTTCTTAGAAATATTTCTGGTGTTTGCAGTCTGGAAAGTTGTACTTGACAATAGGTTTAGTGTGAGAAAAGGTCAGTCTGGGTCTGAAAGGTGAGATTCTGTTTTGTGCATCCAAAGTCGATGAGGATTGCAGGATTGAGGATTTCTGAGTCAATGCAGACTTGCTTAGGCCATCCCAAGACCTGGGGGGTTTGGAAGAAAAAAAAATTAAAAAAAGCATGTGCACACATTAAAAAGAAGAAAAAAAAGCAGCAGACAGCTGTAAATCTCCAGCATAAAGAAGCTGTATATAAAAGAAAATACATGTTTTGGTAAAGTGGTGCAAGGTTTGATAGAAAACTAACATTCCTTTGTGTTGTTTATAGTTCCTCTTAACTTTTGATGCATGCCTAGATGCTTGAGCACTGTTAAAAATACAGACTCTTTTGAGCTAATTCAGTCTTTACTACACTAATTCCAAAAAAAACCCCTGTCATTAGTTTCTTGGCTTGACTATTTGGTAACTTCTCCAGTAACTGTTAATTTGTTCCATCTAACAAACTATAAACAATAAGTCAAATTCAGTTCCATTACTAAATGGGAAGACTGTATTTCCACAAAGATGGTGAATTTCTAATTACACATTTAAGCATACATTTGATTTTCATTATAGAAAATGACTCTTGCCAAAGCTGCTACAAAAAGTGGAGCAGAAAGCCCTAATTACAAGGCTACAACAGAGAACTTCAATGCAGCCATGTCTAGACATGCTTGTAACAACATAAATATGTGAATATGCCATTATTTAAAACATTGTAAAATACAATGGTAGCATTTATCGCTCCCTTCCAGAATGAGAAATCCAATTTAATTAAATGTAGATCCTATTTTACTGGACTTCACTGGCTTTGATCCTTACTTCAATCACCATATTTTATTTTGCATCCTGTGTCTTTTTAAAATGTTCTTCAAGAGCACCACATTTATTATGGCAAGCATTGACAACAAATAATATAACTTTTTAATAAATGAAATGCTTTTAAAGTTAAGTTTGACAATTTTCAATATTATGCTTGGGAAAATATAGATAAAAGGAATAAAAATTTTCCTCTGGGTTCAGGTGTTGCTCATTATGGTACAATATGGTACCTTATACGTTGGTGTTTTGTTTCTAATACTTAATTGCACAAACTGGCATTAGCTGCCTCAGAACAACACTCTAAGAATAAAAAATTTATTGTGGTGGGGTATTACAAAGCTTATTAAGTGTCATTATTGGCTATTTCTGTCACCAAGATGGGGCATTTAGGTGACAGTGGGGGAGTTACAGATACTTTCCCAGTTTAGGCCTAGGACACATCCTAACAGTGCCCCTGCATCCAGAACTTCTGGTGCTGTCTCAAAATGAAGTAAAATAATGTTGAATATTTAAATATGTGTGATTGTTATTATTGTTGCAATACACTGAACCAAAAAGAGCAAAAGCAGAGAGAAAGACACATTTTTTTCATAGGTGACAAGAAGATGAGCAATACACACGAAGTGCAAAAAAGCTGAATGCCCTCCTAAAACAATAGACTTGTTAAGTAGGACAAGCCATCCTGTATGACTCCTGTAAACCAATCTTGTAAATTATTGTGTATTTATATAGCTTTTTTGAAATAACATGCCCATTATCACATACCAGAACAGCTTCACTGCTGTCTTAAGTTTGCAGGATACTATTAGTAGTGTGCAAGGCAGTAGTATCTATACGAAAAAGGGCATGCTATATTTTCAAACCAAAAGATATGCTCGAATAATTTTGTATTGATACCTGAAGTTTACATTTCTTGCTAAATATAATAATATTTAGCAAGTCTATTAGTATCAAAGCTGTATAAGTCAGGTAATTTTAAGGTTTAATATTAAAAGGGGAATGTAATCTACATTACTTAGGTCTGATGGTTAACATAAAAATTTCTTTTCCTCGCTTTTAGCTCTTCCCTTGCAAGTGTATTATAATTCTGTAATAGCCATGCTATGATGCAATTGTATCTTTTCACTAAAAAATACTAAAAATCCCAAACCCCAAATAATTTCTGGAATACTTTTTTAACTAACATTTGAAAGAGACATTATGACATGTAGGAAGATCATTCATAGAAATATGATTGGTATATCACTAGAAGACAGGGACAGGGCACAGTCTGAAGTCCTTATAATCCAAGAGGAGGTGGTTAGTTACCTGCTACGTCACTTTGACATACACAAGTCTATGGGCCCAGATGGGATCCACCCAATGATACTGAGGGAGTTGGCAGAAGTGCTCACCACGCCACTTTCCATCATTTACCAGCGGTCCTGACTAACCAGGGAGATTCCAGATGACCAGCAATTGGCAAATGTGACCCCCATGTACAAGAAAGCTAGAAGGAGGACCCAAGGAAGTACAGGCTGGTCAGTTTGACCTAGGTGCTGAGGAAGGTTATGGAGCAGATCATCCTGTGTGCCATTATGCAGCATGTGCAGGACAACCAGGTGATCATGCCCAATCAGCATGGGTTCATGAAAGGCAGATCCCACTTGACAAACCTCATCTCCTTCTATTACAAGGCTACCTGTTTAGTGGATGAGGGAAAGGCTGCATGCGTTGTTTACCTTGACTCTAGTAAAGCTTTTGACACTGTTTCCCACAGCATTCTCCTGGAGAAACTGACTAAATATGCCCTAGATGGGTGTACTCCTTGCTGAGTAAAAAAATGGCTGGATGACCTGGCCCAAAGAGTTGTGGTGAATGAATTTAAATCCATCTGGTGGCCGGTCACAAGTGGTGTTCCCCAGGGCTCAGTGTTGGGACCAGTTCTCTTTAATATCTTTATCAATGATCTGGACGAGGGGATCGAGTGCACCCTCAGTAAGCTTGCAGATGATACTAAGTTGGGAGGGAGTGTTAATCTGCCTGAGGGTAGGAAGGCTCTACAGAGGGACCTGGACAGGCTGGATCGATGGGCCAAGGCCAGCGGTATGAGGTTCAATAAGGCCAATGGTCAGGTCCTGCACTGCGGCCACAACAGCCCCATGCAACAATACAGACTTGGGGAAGAGTGGCTGGAAAGCTGCCCAGTGGGAAAGGACCTGGGGGTGTTGATCGATAGCCTGCTGAATATGAGCCATCAGTATGACCAGGTGGCCAAGAAGGCCAACAGCATCCTGGCTTGTATCAGATATTGTAGCCAGCAAGACTAAGGAAGTGATTGTCCCCCTGCGCTTGACACTGGTGAGTCTGCACCTTGAGTACTGTGTGCAGTTTTGGGCCCCTCACTACAAGAAAGATACTGAGGTGCTGAAGTGAGTCCAGAGGAGGGCAACAAAGCTGGTGAAGGGTATAGAGCCTTATGAGGAGTGTCTGAAGGAACTGGGATTGTTTAGCCTGGAGAAAAGGAGGCTGAGAGGAGACTGTATTGCTCTCTATGACTACCTGAAAAGAGGTTGTAGCAAGGTCGGTGTCAGTCTCATCTCTGAAGTCACAAGTGATAGGAAAAGAGGAAATGGGCTCAAGTTGCACCAGGGGAGGTTTACAGTGGATATTAGAAGAAACTTCTTCACTGAAAAGGTTATCAAACACTGGAATAGGTTGCCCAGGGAGGTGGTTGAATCACCAACCCTGGAGTTGTTTAAAAAACATATAGTTGTGATGCTTAAGGACATGGTTTAAGCACTGGACTTGGTAGAGTTAGGTTAATGGTTGGATTTGATCTTAAAGCTTTTTTCCAACCAGAACAGACCTGTGAATCTGTGGCACCTTTCTAGACATATCAAGTATAGGAATAATTTATACTTAGTACACATCTTCTGATTTTTATTTTACATTAAGCAGGAAAAATTTACAGAACAGTATTCATAGTAGTATAAATACTTAGTTTCAAATTTAGTGTATTTATATGCATACACACACACACACACATACAAACGCACAATAGTAACAAAAGTTACATACGTAACTTATAACCCATCCTCCACTTTTCCTCTGGAGAACTAGTCTTAAATTGTTTATGCAAACTAAATTTTTGACAGTTTCAAAATTTAACACTCCTTCTATTCTGGCTTCCAAGGCCACCAAAGAAGATCTCTTTTAGCCTGAAGGCTCAAGTGCCTTCCTGTTCTGATGTCACTAGCAAATGGACTTTTCTGAAGAATAACATTCCCTAATAACACCAGAGCTCTAACACCTCAAATATTGGATGCTTTTTTCCAGGACAGTGGATTCACTAGGCAATAATTAGAGGGAAAAAATGTGTCACATGTAGCCATAATTTAAAGTAACATTTCTACTTCACAGTTTTCAAGAACTCAATCTAAAAATTGTCAGTCACATTGACTTAAAAATGCTTTTCTAGCATGTAAGTACTGTAAGTAATACTACCATAAGTGATATGTTCATATTCCTGATTGTTACAAGAACTTTGCAATGCAATCAGTATTAATATGGACTTGCCTGGTTCGAGTAAATAGAAGGATTCCCAAGGATCTCAGAGGACTTTAAGTCCAAGGTTAAAGTTACTTTACCTTATATTTCAGCTGAATTGAACAAGAATCTCTCCTGATTCTTGAATGTGATGTATCAGCTATGAGTTTATTACAGATCTAAGATAACCTTCCTGGGGGGGAAAAAAAAAAAGAAAAAGAAAAAAAGAAAAAGAAAAAAAAATCCTAACCCTCAAACTCTTTCATGTTGTTTCTAAAGGACTTCCCACATTTTTTTATTTTTTTTTTAATATTCCACCTTCTGTGACTTCTCTGTCCCTGGATGAGATTTCCCATAGGAGAATTAAAACATATGGTACCAGGACTGGAGGTTTAGTAATACCTAACAAAGTCTCTGCTTGATAATGAACGATAATCTGCAAGGCATTTCAGAAGCTTGTATTTGGCATCACAAACACATGCATAAGTGAAATTCTGTTCTGTGCAGTAACACTTTGAAACTACCTTGCTTGTTTAAAAATACCATTGGGAGAAACAATCTGTTTTGCTAATGTCTTAAGCTCTTAGAAAAGAAACTTCCTGGTCTTAAATTCATGGTGTTTTCCTAATGATACCTCAGTGTTGGGAAATGGGTAGACTGCTCTGGTGCTTTGTTGCAAAGGTTGTTTGGGAAGAGCTGACAAGTAGCCTACTTTCCATTCCCAGAAAGCACTTGAAAAAAAGGCATACATTTTCATCAGTGCTAAATAGTAAGAGTTTCAGCACTGGTTATTTTTTTCTTAATAACTGTGACCTAAAAACTTCCTGAAACACACAGCTATAGATTTTAAGGCTCTTAGTACTCTTCTGCATATGAAGACCCATGGAAAATGATATAGATGTGCACAGAGAAAGGAAAATCCTAGTTTAAATAAAGGTATCACAGTGTGGTCCCAATGGTTTCTTATTTTTTTTCCTTTTCTGAATTTCTTAAATACTTGCAATTGCATTTTTGCACTATTTCCCTGATTGAAGGACAACTAGAGGGTATGTTTTTGTCTGATTGCAATTCCTGATTGATAGGGAGAATGGCAGATTGCTATTAATATAATCAACTCTTTGAAAGGAAATATGCCTGACAAATACTGACTGTTCCTGTTAAGAGAGTCTATTGTTTATTGCTAGGGTGATTGCTTCAAAAACCACACTGAGAAAAACAAAATAGAATTTTTATACTTACATTGTCTTCTATATAACCTCTTCCAAATGCTTTATTGATATGATGGAGTGGACAGTTTGTCATACAGAGATGACAGAACACAATGGTACAAGGATAGTATATTTTGACTATAAAGATAGTATGCTTTAGAAGAAGAGACACAATAGTTAGAAAATGTAAGACTTCCCTATCCTGTGCTGTGTAAAAAATAATAAAGATATTGATTGGTACTGTAGACTTATGCACATTTCTGGCCAGAAGAGTCTGATTATCTAATCGACGTTACCTAGCAGGGTGGGATAGAAAAAAAGAAAGCATTTTCAGAGATCTAAGAGTGAGCTGGACATTTGTGTATGTTGTTTGCATATGATGACATGCATTATTAATATATAATTCAAAATATTCAGAGAAACAAAGAATAAATCCTTCTTCAACCCTCTGTCCCAATACCCCTACGAGAAAGTAAAGCAAACCTGAGATGGTTCCTGTTCAGGAGATTTACTCAGTCAACATACATTTTCAACTAACGGGAAGTTCATTTGTCTGTTTTTCTGAGCAACTGGAGTTCATGTTCCAATTTGATTTCTATGGCTACTAAGCTAAGTGCTGTTTGGTATACAGCTGAGGTGCTTAAGTGTTTTACTCTATGAGTTATTTTTAGCCTCACTAAACATGATGAGAATCTCAATAAAGGTTTGGAAATGTGTGAGACCACATGGATTTTGAGGAAGGGCCTGAGCTTTCAGCCCCATGGCCAATACTCATTTTTACTTTGAGTGGGCAAGGAAGGGCCAGGATGAAACATCCCTCTGGTGCTGGGCTCCACATACTCTAGGGTTCTCTGGGGCTACCCTCTGCCTTCAGCTTTATCTCAGGCTTAACGATCTGGTTGTAGATCAATGGACTGTGCACAGGGTGATCTGGACACCTATGGGGTTGCAATTACATGTTGAACTCCCACATGCTGGTTAAGGGTTTATTGTTGAGCAACGTCACAATGAAGGCAGATCTTCCCTGGATGAGGTGAGAGGAGTGAGGTTTCAATAGGGCTGCATGTGTTTTAAACCAGTAAAGGGCAACTATGGATAGGAAATTATATAGAAACATTCTTATTGCACATGTAAATGCTGAGAAGTTAAAAAAACCCCTCAGGAATCCCCAGATGTGAGAATGGCTTTATCTGACATACCATGACAAAAAAAAGAGGAACCACTGCCAAAAATCTAGACAGAAAAACAGCCTCATTTAAATATGTCAGCATGTATTTGTGAATATGGGATGTACATGTTCTGATGAGAAATGCAGATAACAGGTGGCAGTATGTCCAGGAATGAGATCAAACCATCTGCATCCCAGTCTGTCTAGTGCCAGCACTTAATTCTGAGTCATGTACTGGTTCTGGTAAAGGTTCCCCAGAGGTCTTGTCTTTACATTTTATAAAAACTGCTGAACATCTAGTGAAAGTGTATTCTGTTTTGTACTGCTTGCAGGTATAAAGATAAGGAGAGACCTTTTTCTGTGCCATAACTTCTGGGAAAGGTCTTGCTGGAGAAAAAAAAGCATAGGGTGTATAAATCAGATGTGATTCTTCCTCCCACTCCTTTTCCCACTAGCTCAGATAACAATGAGAGGAACAATTTTATAACCACTTTAGTTTCAGGTGCCTTGAGTACTTCTCAGAAGTTTTTATAACAAAATAAAAGGTAACAGTTTGTGAGGAATACATTTAAGAGCTAGAACTCAAGTGACACAGGTGAATGTCAGATCTATAATTGGTTAGAAAGATCTTCCTAAAAATTGCTCATCCATTCTGACCTTTAGGTGTACCCTTGGGGTCAATGTTCCCAAAAATGAAATGCTTGTTTAACTGCCTCTGGATCTTAAACACAGTTTGGTAACCAGTGTGATTGTTGCAGACCCATTATTTGTGTTGTTAGTCTACTGGGTGTGTGAGAGGTATGCTGCCAGCTAAATGTAACCTAGAGTTAACTTTCTGACATTGTCCATCCATAAGAATCTAATTCCCTGCTTTGAAAGCTGATGTTGCGTTGACAGAGTTGTGCCTGTGGAATAGTTTCTTCAGCAAGTTTCTTGTGATAGCCACATGGGTAGTGTTAGCACACAGTGCTTAAACTTGAGTGCTTCCTATTTGTCCAAGCAAGGTCAAATAAAGTGTAATCCCTTATGATTGAGACTGGAAAACTGGTAATAATTGATGAGAAGGATGATGTACCCAGAAACTTTTTTGCCTCAGTCTTCTCTGGCAAACTTCTTTTGCCACACTTCTCAAGTGGATGGACCATGGAAGGCACTGGGGCAGGAAGACCCTCCCGCTGAAAGAGAAGATGAGGTTCATGAGCACCTGATGAGCCTTCATATAATTAGGTTTATGGGATGCATCCCAGAGTCCCAAGGGAACTGGCTGATGTAGTTGCCAAGACACTCTCCATGATATTTGAAAAGTCATGGCAGTCAGGTGAAATCCCTGGTGACTTGAAAAAGGGAAGCATTGCACCCCATTTATCCTTTAAAAAGTGTAAAAAGGGGGACCCTGGGAACTACCGGCCTGTCAGCCTCACCTCTGTGCTTGGGAAGATCATGGAACAGATCTTCCTAGAAGACATGCTAAGTCACATGGAGGACAGGGAGGTGATTTGAGATAGCCAGCATGGCTTCAGCAAGGGCAAGTCCTGCCTGACCAAACTAATGGCTTTCTATGATGGAGTGACTGCATCAGTGGACAAGAGAAAAGCTATGGATGTCATCTATCTGGACTTCTGCAAAGCCTTTGACACAGTTCCCCACAACATCCTTCTCTCTAAACTGGAGAGATATGGATTTGATGGGTGGACTGTTCAGTGGATAAAAATTGATTGGATGGTCATATCCAGAGGGCAATGGTCAATGGTTTCATGTCCAGATGGAGATCAGTGACAGGCAATGTCCCTCAGAGGTCTGTACTAGGTCAAGTACTATTTAAGATCTTCAAAAGTGACATAGACAGCAGGATCAAGTGCACCCTCAATATGTTTGCAGATGAGGCTAAGCTGACTGGTGCAGTTCACCTACCTGAGGGAAGGGATGCCATCCAGAGGGACCTGGACAACCTGAACAAGCTTGCAAAGTGGGTTGTGTGAGCTTCATAAGGTTCAAAAAGGCCAAATGCAAGGTCCTGCACCTGTGATAGGGCAATTCCCAATATCAATATGGACTGAAGGATGAAGGGATTGAGAGCAGCCCTGCAGACAAGGACTTGGAGTTACTACTGGATGAATAATTGGACATGAGCTGTCAAAGTGCTCTTGCAGCCTGGAAAGGCAACCACAGCCTGGGCTGCATTGAAAGAAGCATGGCCAGAAGGTTGAGGGATGAGGTTCTCCCCCTCTGCTCTCATGAGACCCCAACTGGAGGGTGGGGTATCCAGCTCTGGGGCCCCCACCATAAAAAGGACATGGACCTTTTGGAACAGGTTAAAAGAAAGGCCAGAATAATGGTCAAGGGGATGGAACATCTTTCCTGTAAAGGCAGACTGGGACAGTTGGTGTTTTTCAGCCTGGAGAAGAGAAGGCTCTGGGGAGACCTTACTGCAGCCTTTCAGTACTTAAAGGAAGCCTCTAAGAAAGATAGGGACAACTTTTTTAGCAGGCCCTCTTGTGATAGGACAAGGGGTGATGGTTTAAACTGAAAGAGCACAGATTTAGACTGGATATAAGGAAGAAATATTTTACAATGAGGGTAGTGAAACACTGGAACAGGTTGCTTTGAGAGGTGGTAGATGCCCCATCCCTGGACACTATCCCTGCTCACTGCAAGGGGTGGGTGGACTAGGTAACCTTTAAAAGTCCCTTCCAACCTGTTATGGTTTGAGGGAGCCAGGCTAATTTTATGGTACCTCTATGAGGACCTAGAGACAGGATCTTTAGGACCCTGAGGGATTTGGGAGGGGCAGAACAGAGGGGCGTCAGTATTCCATTTCATTTCCTGCTGTACTCTAGAAAAGCCAGGAGGACCAGAAGCCCAGCCCCTCTTCCTACTTTCTTCTTCCTTGCTGCTTGGCTCTGCTTAGAGGTCTTGGAGAGAGGCTCCTGCTTTGTCATCAGCTTGCCACATGCTTTGCAGGATCTGAATTCATCAGGTGGTGGGAAGAGCTGTGAAACCCTCTCCTGAGTTGGCTCTGCTGCAAGTGACCCTTGGACATTTACATCTGTGATCACTGATATCGGGTTTTGTATATGTTTGTATATATTTGGACCTCATCCCATGTGTTATTTACTTTCCCTGTTCCAGTAAACCTGCTCCAGTTTTAATTTCCAACCTTTAAATCTCTCTTCCTTATTCCCCTTTTACCTTCCCTTGGGAGGGTGGAGGGGGGGTAATAGAGAGCAATTATGTTCTCAGTTTTTTTGTTTGCCCTGACCACTAAACTGAGACACAACCCAAACCATTTTATGATTCTATGATTCTAAATTCCAGTAAGGGCTTTTTAGCTTATATCAAGTTGGTGTCATGTTCACTCAAGGGCTGAAGGCAGTGTTTGCAATCAGTGACAGGTCAAAGTTTTCTCTGGTTTGTGGTCAGAAGGTAAAATATTGGTACTGTAAATTAAGCTACTTCATGGTCAAGGTAGATGTATATTTTGATGACTGTCCTGTTCTGTACCCACTGGCTTGGGGAGGTTGTTTTGGTTCTCTGCATGTCTTCAACAAAACTACACTTCAGTCAAAACCCTGACAACATACAAGGAACAAAACTAGCAAAAAGGAGCAGAACCACAACAATCTGAGAGAAACTTACAACATTTCGCTCAGATTAACTGTTAGTATTGAATGAATGGATTGGTAAAGCTTATCGTGGTGTTACGTGTTACTGTGTAAGCCCAGGGTGAAGTTGGAAATAAGAGGAAAAGAAAGGGAGAACCAGGGGGCATACGTAGTTTTAACTGTGTATCTGTTTTCTTATAATTACAATCCTTAGTTGCTGGAGAATTAAACATTTACTACTGGTGTGAACCAAGGTTTTCCTAGTCCAGTTCAACCTGGAGCTAGTCCTGGTTCTCCCTTGTCTTTTGAAGATGAGTACTACAGGTAAAAATATTTCTGTATTTCTGGATCTCTAGAACACAATAAGTCAACAAAGTATGTTGGTGGTGTCCTTTTGTCATATGACTGAAGATTATTAGATTAATAGTTGAGACTCCATAGGACTGGGGAGAGGGGATGGGCAAGGAGAAGAAAGGATATTTTGTAATGGATATTAAATTTCATTTGAATGAGTAATAACCATAGTATTATTAATGATAATAAATAAGAAAAAAGGGAATTTACCTTTTATGTAATCTACTGGTTTTATAAGAAAATAGATATACAGTTGAAACTATGTATTAATTTGATAACACTAGAAGGAAAAACTGATCTAAAAGGCAAAAAAAAGAGAGTGTTATTCTTTCTGCAAAATGTTACAAAATAACCTATTGCGCTTTGACTAATCATCCATTTGGGAACATTAGCCTGGAGTTTTGCTGCTTAATATAATTGGCTGTTTGGATAACGTGTTTTTATTGATGTTAAATGATCCCTGGGGGATGCTGAGTACCTAAATTATTAGTGCTTCTGAAAAAAAATAGTGAAAATAAACATTGCTATTCAATATTGCTGTGCTGCTGGCTCTAGCATATTTTTTGAGGATGAGATGCTTTTAATTCCACAAAATGTGTGCCACAGAAATCCAAACCAAGAGAAGATATGTGGCTGTATGTTTTTTTTAACTGAAAATTTGTTTGCCCCTTAATGTTCTGTGAGCAAAATGAATAAACCTTTCCTTGGAAGAAGTTTGTTGGTTTTTTTTTAATGCTTCCTGAAATATGAGATCAAAGGGTAGGCACCTTAACAGCTGAGAGGTGAGAGAGAAATGGAAAGGGGCAACTGTCCCCCTCCAACTGTTTACCAGACACTTCTACATCATCATAGAATCATAGAATTGTTCAGGTTGGAAAAGATCATTGAGTCCAACCTTAAATCTTACATCTTATTCAACCTTTACATCGCTGACTCTGCTGGGACAACTGTGGATCAGCATATTGCCTTTGTTCAGCACCTTGGGATCAGACAGCTCTGCTCACAGTGCTCTGATTTTTGCAAGGAAACTGTATATATGGGGGAGTTCAAGTGTATGAATCATAAAATATCTAACATGTGCTAGCCAATTAGTCTCACACCTTCATTGTGCTCGGCCATCAGAGGAGTCCACCGTGCTCTGGACTGGTTTTGGTTATCTCATGATTAGAGAAAAGCGCTTCAATCAAATGTGAGATATTTTCTAAAAGTAATGTTAAACAAATAAACTTATAAAACTTAAAAAAAAAAAAATTTAAAAAGTGATGTGAAACAAAAGCAATTAAAAAACACCTTTTTTTTTAAACAATATTAAATGGATGCAATTATAAAACATCAAGTATGAAAGGAATTGTTTGTAATATATTTGCTTGATTTGCCTTTATCTCACCATTAATTTTTTGTTTCTTATGTTTAATTGAGGTGTCTTTATCTAATTATGAGAAAACCAAAAAACAGTTGCAGAGCAAGAGGGACACCTCTGATGGCTGAGCACAATGAAGGCGTGACATTAGTCTGCTGGCTCGTGTTACAAATTGTGTGACTCTCACACTTGAACTCCCCTATATATACACAGTTTCCTTGCAAAAATGAGAGCACCGTGAGCAGAGCTGCCTGATCCCTAGGGTTCTGTTCCAAGGTGCAGAACAAGGTTCTGTTCACAGTATTGAACATGCAGCTCAGTTCAAAGGTGCTGAATGAAGGCCATCTGCTGAGCTGTGTGCAGTTGTCGTGGCAGAGAGCTGGTGATGTAGAAGTGTTAGGTGGAGAGTTTGCAGGATGGATATATTTTGCAGGACTATGTATTTCTGGGTGAACTCTACCATGCATGAAGATCTGTTTTATCTTTGGGAATCCTGGAGAGAAATACACAGTCTTAACAAGAAAGAACAAATAAACACATAACCAATCAAAGACTTTTACATTTTGCTTCTCTTTATTTTATTTTGCTGAATGTTGAATAGATGCATAAAGAAGTGATCTTAAAGCTATGGAAACTCATATAAGTGTATGTGTATACATTTTATAAATACACATGCTATTTTTTTATAGAGTTATTGAAAATAAGACAAATATGTCCTCTGTAGGCTTTGGTATATATACCTTCTAGTAATACAATATATTTTTTAATAACAGAAAACTTTCGTTTTGAATAAATGCAGTTCATTAGCAATGGGTAAAATGTATGGAAGTGCTTAGTCCTGATCTATAAATAAAATTTTAAAAGCCTTGTCATACACTTGTATTTAATAAAAGAAGGTGAAAAAGAGAAGTTTTAATTAAATATGGAATGAGATTATTATTAAATGATCCATTGTAGACTTATAATTCTTGACTCTAGATCAATGGGGCTCAGAGATCAGAATCTCCTAAGAGATTTTTTTTCCTTTTTAAAATTTTTATTTTATTTTATTTTTAATTTCAGAGAAGAACTGTCTTATGATAAATATAGGGCACAGTGTCTATTCCATTCCCAATTGCACTGATGTTCTTGTTTGCCCTTGGCTGCTGCATAGTTTATATCCTCCTGAGATTCACTTCTGAAAAGAGACCTCTGTTCTTCTAATTTTCTGGAGCAATTTGAAGCTACATTTCAGCTATGTGATGCTCTTGGAGAATTTCAGCTATGAGGACCTATTATATTATTGTTGACCAAATCTGAAAGAAGGAATTGAATTGCAAGTATGACCAAAAAAAACCAACAAAACAAAAGAGAAAGCTAAAGAAAAAAAATAAGGAAATAATAGAAAGGTGAAAGACAAGAAACGAAGAAAGAAATTAAGAAATGAAGAAAGAAATGAAGAAAGAAAGAAATTAGAAAGAGAGAAAGAGGGAAAGGAAAGAGAGAAAGAAAGAAAGAAAGAGAGAGAGAGAAAAGGAAGGAAGGAAGGAAGGAAGGAAGGAAGAAGGAAGGAAGGAAGGAAGGAAGGAAGGAAGGAAGGAAGGAAGGAAGGAAGGAAGGAAGGAAGGAAGGAAGGAAGGAAGGAAGGAAGGAAGGAAGGAAGGAAGGAAGGAAGGAAGGAAGGAAGGAAGGGGAAGGAAGGAAGGAAGGAAGGAAGGAAGGAAGGAAGGAAGGAAGGAAGGAAGGAAGGAAGGAAGGAAGGAAGGAAGGAAGGAAGGAAGGAAGGATCAGACAATGTTCTAACGTTCTAACTAATGTTCTAATTAATGTCTATAAATACATGAGAGCTGGGCATCAAGAAGGCAGGGACAACCTCTTTTCAGTCATGCCCTGGGATAGGACGAGGGGCAATGGATTCAAACTTGAGCACAGGAAGTTCCACCTCAACATGAGGATGAACTTCTTTACTGTGAGGGTGACTGAGCACAGGAACTGACTTCCCAGAGAGGTTGTGGAGTCTCATTTTCTGGAGACTTTCAAAACCTGTCTGGATGCCTTTCTGAGTCATCTGCCTGAGTTTTTGGTCCTGCTCTGGCATAGGGGTTGGACTTGATGATCTTCGAAGCTCCCTTCCAACCCCTAACATTCTGTGGTTCTGTGATTCTATGAGAATATTTTTTATTTTCCAAGGATACATGAGAGACAATTTTAAAAATTTAGCATTTTGGAATCTTTTTTAAAGATTAGGGATTTTAAGTAAAACTTAGGGATTTTTTTCAAGCTGGTTATGGCCTTTGGAAGATCTACCAGACAGGCCAGAAGTGCTTTGTTACCATTTTAGCTCTGCTAGGCTTGCTGCTGTTTCTGCTTCTGAGTTCTCCATAGGGATTTCTCTCACTAGTGTTCTAGAGTCCTTTAACAGGACCTGCTGCCAAGTTCTTCACCTCAAAGCTGTGGTCTCTGCAGTGATAGCAGAAAGCAGTAGAAGAAAGATGAAGATAAGGGGTTTTTTTATTGTTTTCATTCAATTTGCTTTGTTTTGTATTTTCTGGGTTGGTTGGTTGATATATTATTCCTCTCTCTTCCTGCAATTTCTTGATGCAAAAACCTCACCTTTCCTGGCACTACCTTTTAAGTACTATCTGTCATGCTGCTCATGTTTAAGATGTGACCTGTGTTTGAACCGTCTCCACATTGCATGTTACATTTTTGTAAGATTTTTGGGGGAACAGCAAAACATTAAAATAATATTGAAATAAATATATTCTTGTCGGAGTATAGACCCCAGTGATACCAGTATTTCTTTTAATTAAGGTAGACATGAAGAGATTATGGTGCCCTAGTGACAAGGAGGACAGAATTTATGTATTTCTTAAATACACAGTTGTTTGTTTCTTCCTGGACTTTGTCTGTGAATGACTTTACGATGCTTTCTGCTGACAAAAGCCATTGTAGAAGACATTGGCAAAAGACAATTCCAGTGGCCCTAGTTTGCATTATGAGGTTCTTTAAGACCCAAGAAAATCAATGAAATATTAGCAAAATGCAGTTTGGATGGAGTAATGGATGAAAATAATTGTGTAATGAGCTGTGCTATTCAGAGTGTTATTACGTGACATTTTTTCCTTTATTGGAAATCTGCACCTCAGCAGTTACAACAATGTATAATGAAAGTATAAGTTACCAGTTGATCTAAAGGGAGGTACCCTGTGGTATTCTCAGCAGATGAAACAAAAAAGGAACCTGTTGTGTTAGCTAAGTGGTAGATTGTATTCAGGTTAGCTTTCATTAATATTACTGTTTGAATTCAATATAAAAACATATAAACTTTTTGTTATGTCATTACTAGAGAAACAAGTCAAATTAATTTCATTTCTCACTCTTAAAAATGAAAGACCAACTTATATTTGAAAACAACCCAAATATGAAAAATAATTCTGTTCTACAAAAAAAGACAATTTCAAATGAGTTATGGTGTGTGGTAATGTTGATGACTCCTTAGGTCTTTCAGAAAATAATTTTGTAGTGGATTTAATACTAACATTCTGAAAAATGTGTGCAAAGATAACTCCACAGTCCCCACACCCCTTACCTTCACTAGAAACTTCCTACATGGAAGAATCTAGTCTTTACCTTTCCACCAGAATGATTGTGCCCCTCTGGTTCTTCTGAGATTGTGACAAAACATGGTAAAAGCAGCTAGAGGCACTTTAGAAAAAGAAAAAAAACAGTCTTTTGATGTCAAATAGAAGTAAGCAGGCAAAATTCAATGTTGTTACAAACCATTGCTGCTACCATACATTACACTTGCTAATCAATAATATTATCAGTGAATTTAAATCTCCCTACCTACAGGGAAGCACTTTGTCAGGATAAGTTTTATTTAAATCACACATTTTACTACAGTCCTGATGTTATTCCCCCTCCTTGATGGCCCTCCCTTTTGCCTCCCTCCTTGTCTCCCTCCCTGTTTCACTCATGCCAGCCATCTCTCTTGCTGTTAGTCTGAATGAGCTTCCCCTGACTTAAGGAGCTTGAAGTCTGAAGAAAAGGAAGCAGCGCACAGAAATCTGTGAGAGGTGGCAGATGTGACATTTTCCTTCTTCAGGTGTCTTCAGTGGCTGCTATTGAGCAGTTTCTGTTAGGTCCAGCTTGGATTCACCAGGAAATGGTTCAGAGCACTGAACTCACCTGCAGGCTTCAGCAGGCATTTGGGGATGAGAGTGCTGCCTAGCTCCCTTCCTGACTCATCATGCTGTGCTTTGCAGCAGTAGGTAGGGGGGAGAAAATGAGCAGCAGAGATTTTTGTCCTAAAACCCAGCAAATCTTCTCTAAGAAATACGGATCCATTTGCTTCCAAGGCGTAGTATCCAGATATTTAGCTTGGAAAAGTGATTGTCCCCAACATTTCACACCTCAAAATAGTGATATTCTTCTCCTGTTAAACTCTTTGTTTGAAGTCTAGGTAAAGATTTCTTGGAAATAAAGAGCACAGAAACTTTGTATTGTCTGTGGTAGCTGGATGGCATGTGGATCTAAAGGAATTGCAACTTACAGCCAGAGAACTTAACTCAAACAAGCACCGTTTGTTTATTTGTTTGTTTTTCTGTTGGTGTGAACTAGTGATTCATATTTGGTCCAGTTATTTCTGGCACAAGACTGGAAATTTCCAGATGAGATACAATACAAATGGCTACAGTGGTAACATTATGAATCAAGAAGTGTAGCATGTATAGCTCCAGAGAAGAACTGGGATAAATAACTCAGTACTATAGGCCTTGGAAACACACCACAGCTGAGTTTTCATTTATGCATTTATCTTCTTGGCAATGTATTATACATTTGGTTTTGGTTTTTGGTGAACACCTGTGGTGTGCAGTATGCTTTTTTCTTGGATAAGTAAAAACCTTTCCTTTTCTTCTTGGTTAAACTCTAAAAAATTGTGAGGTTACTGAAATAATTAGCCTGAGGGGGAAAAAAACCCTCATTTTTTCTACTTTACAAATATGCTAGAAAGTAGCAGAGTGTTCTTCAGAGCCCACAGGGTTTGATTCTCTCAGTGTCTGGCTTCTAACTTGTGAGCTTTATTCAATGCAAGTTGCCTGCTGAACTACTGAATTGTTCCAGATACTTCTTTTTTCTTAAAGACCATTTGGAAAGTACATTTTTTTCTGTATTTTCCACACACAGCTAACCTTTATAAGGTTATTTATCAAATGCATAGAGTAGGGTGTCAAATTAGATTACAGCCTACTCATTCTTTCTGTTTTGTCAGTCTCTACGGACTTGGGTTTCTTGAGACATCGGTGCTCTTGTCAGTCTGCTTGTTCTGGCCTTGCCATTCTTCAGCTCAGCTGACAGCCTGTGAATTTTACCTGTTGAAAGAAATCAGGCAAAATAGTTTACTCTCCATTCCTTTTGGGAACTGCAGTGTATCTTCATCATGGATAAAGGATCATATATTGGTGAAGTTATCCAGCCCAGTGGTTGGGCAGATTTTTATATTTATTTATCACAATATTTGGGATGTTTTTTGTTCATCTCTTTTGAGGACGAGACACTATGACCACAGAGTACAACAAGTCTATGTGCTCTCACATGATGAGAAATGGATAACAAGTTAGAATATTCACATAAAAATTAACTAAAATAATTTTAATAAAAACTAAAGATTGTTTTTTTTAAAAAAAACACACCCCACTGACTCACTGTTAATTCAGTAGTGAAGCAGGAAATGGTAACCCAAATATCTCCTGACAGTGTTTATATTTTTGGCAGATGATTATTCCAGATTCTAAGCAAGAAGCTTCATCCTGAGACAATAATTGCAGTAATTCTTACTACTTTCCTGAATAGACAGCACTTGCTGTCGCCGGCTGACAAAAACAAACCCCTTTTAATTTGGTTTTAAAAAAACATTATAAGTAGCTGTCTGGGAACGGGGAGTTGGGGAGTTATTAGAGAATGTGTGATTTGTCATTTGTATTGCAGCTGCTTTGTTGGTGTAAAACACTCTTCACAGACTTGTAATTGCATGACCTTAAGTATGTCTAACTTAATTATAATTTTAAACAAGTTAATTAGATTATTTGATGAATTATGATATGGAGAGAACTTGGCACAGCATTCAAGATTAATGGTAGCAAGCTTTGGTCTTTACCTCTATCGCTATGTTCTACATTTTCTGGTACTGCTTCCTTACACTCTAAGTATGAAAACATCTTTTTATATCTTTGCGAGGAAGTTTTAAATTCCTCCAGTTTATGCAGTTATGAACAAAAAACTTACTCGCTATTTAATTTTTCTTATTAAGGCTTCGATATCATTTGAGTTACACTTATGTCAGTGCCTGTGATATATGACATGAACAAAATTAATGCAATTTAACTAATTCCCTTGTCTGCATGCTGAATCTAAAAATAGGCATTAATTCTTACTCATTTAGTGCAGACATTTTTTGTGGGATTTTCTATAAACTCTGATCTTTCTGCATAGTGGGATGCTCCATTTATATACTACATAATGATATAATTTGACAATATTGAAAAAAGGAAAATTATCAGGAGAAAATATGGATTCCATTGAAGGAGGACAGAAAAAAAGATCCATCACATATTTCTTTAAGAAAGAAACTTTTTCCCTGAGATGAACTGCAAATTTGCCTAGGAAAAGTAAGGCTGCAATAATGCAGCTATTAAGGCATCAAGCTTGGTCTGATCTTCAAATCTGCTTTTTTTAAGTAGTCCACCTGAAAAAAGACATGTAACAAAATAAGAGTTAATAGGATATGATGATCTGAATAAATACTTAATTACACATTTAATATTAAATTACAGGACATATTCTTTACATTGTTAAAACTGCATGTACATCTGTATACTCTAATAATGAAAAGCACACATATATTTTATGCAGTCTGGGTGACCATTGGACATCAGGTATTTCTTTCCCATGTGCTTTTAACCATGATAGTAAAGCTGCTCAGCTCAAATTATCCTATTGTGTCCCTGTTAAATGGTTATTTTGCAAGACCTAGACAGTGATGTGGATCAAAATATCCATATCTTTTTCAAAAGAAATAGCAGTGGGGAAAAATTGCACATGTCAATGAGTTTGAGGCACTGGGACCTGAAATATAGTTCTTAGTGGTTAAAGTGATAGAGGTGGTGTTATTGCTCTTATATATTAGGATCAGGAGACACATAAACTAAATTGCACAAGAATATTTACTCTAATATTTTTAGTAGTTCAGGTCCATAGTACTTAAATATTGACTTCTCGACACTTGCAGTTTAAGACAGTGACAGAGACCCCATAACAGAAATGAAATAGCTGAAAAGTGTATTTTTCCCCTGTCCTGTGTGGGCAGTCATCTGAAAAGGGCTATAAACACTCCTGCACATTTGTGTAATCCAAGCCTGTTTCTCCTAGGGCCCAAACCACTGAACTAAAAAAGAATCTTTCCATTGACTTTAGGTATGATTGTATTTGTACATAGCAAAGTACTCTCAGGAAACAGCATGTATTGATATAAATAGTTACCTTCATTGGTGTCTATTTTATTTGATAACTTCAAAATAGTCTTCTACTTAGGCTTATTTTTGAAGCTGCAGTAGTTGTACATACACAATGGAGAGATGTGTATGTGTAAATTAAAAAGACTTTGTGAGGATTTTGTGTATCCATTTCTTCTTTCTTAAGGTTTGCTATTGGGAAATTAAGACTGTTCACAGGAGAAAACCCTTACAGAAAGAAAATGTCACTGTTTTATTGCATCTTTCCAATTACATTTATATATTTTCAGATGGTGGTATGAGTAGTCTGCAGTTTTGAAAAAGGACTGTAGAACATACAGTACACCGGAAAACAAATAATACATAAAAAATTATTTTTTTTTTAGTTGCTTGAAGCTACATATTATTAGTTTTCAAAATGTAATCACCTTTTTCTTCTCTGCTGCAGAATCAATGTTTAGCTATCATCTAAATGAAAAGTTTAGAATTCTTTCTCCTTTTAATAAGTGCGAGTGCGTATTTTTGAATCAATAATATTTTAATTTAAGCTTACATAATGTTAAATCTTGGTAACATACTTAATGGAAGTCTTTTTATTAATATTTATTTCTATCACTGGGAGAAGAGTGAAAATGTGCTTTATGTTAATATGCTTGGAATTAATGCTACATTTAATGGTAGGAATCTGATTCAAAATGTGACCTTCCCAAAAAGAGAACTCAAGACTATTATTAAGTGCTCTCTGATGTATTTTGATATAGAGAAAAATATTTTTATTTCTGGACTGTGCTGTCCTTGAAATTAAAGGAATTTCAAGCCTCAGGTTTGTAAACAAATCTTTCAGTTTTAGGTAGGTTCAGCCCTAGCCACAGCTTGCATTGGTGGTTCTCAAGAAGTAACCTCTCTGTCTTATGCATTGGAGTTTTTTTCCTGTGCTGTTATGAATTAATCTGTGGTACTCATGGACACAAGATCACCTTAAAATCAAGAACATAGCAGCATTTCTTAAAAAGGAGAAAAATAGTGAAACTTCTTGCAATACTATTAATTAAGTTCCAAGCCTGAAAAAAAAAGGCTTTTTTTTAAAGAGCATGACTCTTCAAATATTAAACTTAAGCTGCTGGGATTTATGTATTGGCAGATTAATTTGTTTTCAGTGTTCCTCCTGAATCTGAGGCATATGGTACCATCATAATGTTTGAGCCAGACCACTGTAAAAAGTGCAGTGATTGACTCCATATCCTGCTGTTCATCATGTACTTCCTCCTTGTGAATATTCCAAAATTTTTTGTTTTCCAAAACTTGTGTTGCTTGTGTTTTCAAGTTTCAAATGCAACAAACCACCCAAACCAGAACTGTCTTCCTCCAGAACAAAGACTGGTGACCTGAGGAAAAAATTACTCCTGATCATGTATATTGCTTTTCCCAAATAGGCCACAGGGCTCAAGCTGTTGAATCCTTTTGAACAGCTTATTCAACCTATAGTTGATAAGACTCAGGTGAGGAATAAAATAGTGAGCAGGCCTAAATCTGAGCTGTATTGAGAGCTTCTCCTTCAAGGTGTTTGTAATTTCTATGTGAGTGGGAAGACAATATTCTTGTCTTGGGCTTATGTCATGATGGAGACAATGTTATCACAGGTTTCTTCTCCTCAAACTCAGACAGTGTATCTCTTGAAGTGGTTTGCCTAGGAGGTATCATAAGATTTAAAAAATAACTTTTGCATAAGTTACTGGGCAAGTGACAAGAATATCTGATATGTCATTAAAATTGTTAGAAATTTGTATTTATTATCATGTCCATTCAATGGTAGCAATATAGCTTAGAAAAAAAGGGGTGGGTGCATTATTCAACAGCATCCAAAACTTTGATACTAAATTGAGGTTGGAGCATTGCTGTTTTGGTAATTCAGGTATCTTCCCTGGTACGTTTTTCACTGATAATCTAATTTTTGAAATTTTAGTGATGCTAAACGTGCTGAAGCTATTCATTAATTGTTTGACATCTGCTAAGTTTGTCAAGTCATAAGTGTGCAGTTATAATTGTTAATAATGAGAATCCAGACACCCTGCTATGGGAAGCATTCACTCACAATATCTCTGTTGAGCTTGAATTTGCCAATAATCTGACACATCATTAACTAGAGGAGGAACGCTAATAAAATTTTGTCTGGGTCTTTTATGAAGACCAAAAGCAGAAATTAATTTAAGGAATTTTTTTCTTCTCTTGCTAGTATTGACCCTGGACTTACCTATCTTGTTTCAATTAGTACCAATACTAATTGGATGCATATTACTAGCTTTTTCTCACTTACCTATTTTGGCACAGATGTTGGAGACCGGATGCTGTGGCTTTGCAGAATGAATGGGACTGCTTTCCTGTCACAAGGCTAGAAAATGTTCCTGCACTTACTGGTTACAGTAATAGGGATGTTACAATTCCATTGCCATTGCCTGGAAATATTCTTTGATGTTCAGGCTGGCTAGGACCACAAAACAATTTTAGTCAACAACCTGAAACAAGACATCCATGATATGCAGACTTTTAAGAAAGCTAGTGTTCTTTGAATGAGCAAAGTGTTTCAAGTTAACTCTGTAGAGCTGATCTTAAGGATTGACTTAAGTGAGAAATCAAAATGAAGCTTGATATGGAGGATGCAGGGGAGTGAACAACATATGCTTAGGAAAGACGCAGGCTTGTTTTCAGCTATCAAACTACTTTCTTTACACCTATTGGGAATGGCTCTCCTCTTACTGCTGAGTATTTTCTTTGTGATACTGCTTTCCTTTTCTATGTGATACTTCATAGGCTTTAAGCTTACTTGCCCTCTTGGGGCATTCAGGGGCATAGGCAGCCTCAATCTCTTTCTCATAATCTCTTGCTAAAAGGATGAGGAGGCCAGAGATTTACCCAGTAGGTCTTTGTGTCTGTCTCATCTTTTGTTCTTCTTTTGTTGTTTCTTCTCTGGATTCTCAAACCAGGTAGTGCAGTTACGAAAGATCTTAGAGTCTAATGAAGACAGTTGCCTCTCAGCAAGCTTGTGGGTTTTTTTTTTAATGTGGACTGTTAGAGTCAAGCTATGCTACTATAATATTCAAAAGTGTTTATGAGTTTAAAGAAAACTGGAGCCTTGTTCATTCAAGTATATTTCTCCATGTATTATTATTAAATTCAGTGATGGAACATGCAAATGCAGGTGCTGTCTTAGACTCCATAAGAGACCATCTACGTAAATAAGTGCGCTTATGATTACAGATCTTGGACAGACTGACAGCTCATCAACGTAAAGACTAATGATAGGAAGTTTAATATTGTAAAATATGTCGATGGATATGCATTTGAGTTCTGAAACCTATTCATTGCAGCCATATTTGTTCTTCTTCTGCATTTGTGTTTTACACATACTTAAATGATTGTTTTCCTGTCTGGAAAGCAGATTTTGAAATTACCCACATATGTGTTTATAGAAACTGTCTTATAAATTGGTACACTTGAATATGCATGCCAGAAATGTCTGTGTACTCATTCAGTACACTGAAGAGTACTTCAGTAGAGTCTTGAGATGCATCTGTTCAACCCTACCTGTGAAAAGAAACATTAAATTTTGGAAAAAATGGTGTTGGAGATAAAAAAGTAAACAAACAAACAAAGCCTTTAAAACGGTAAATAATTACATACGAGAAACACATTCCAAAAAACTTACATGGATTTTCTGGCAGAAAAGAAAAAAAAGTGTCTGATAAGTTTTTCTTAAACATTTCCTAAGGTAACATTTCCCTAAATTTCTAAGAAATTTTAGCAACAGTATGTTGTACTCCTGATGATCAAATCCTATTACAATAGTAACATGAAGTATTTATCACAAGATACTTTTCTGCACAATAAGAATGTGTTTTGGAGATACAAAAGCTAAGGTTACTTGAATAACTGAAGCTATAAGCTCTATCAGCAGCAAATATCGATAGCAGCTCTGCCGATGGACAGTCATGTAAGATCTGTGTACTGTATTGAAGAGTGTAATCTCCCTGAAGTCATCACATATCTTTTGCAGAGAAGTTCCATATAATAACTGAAACTACTAAGTAATCTTAGAGCTAGTGGATAAAACTTTTCAGCATCTGTCATTTAAATAAAATACCATGAATAGAAATTCTCTTCCAGAATTTAGCATTGAACAAGGAGTGCTATTAGAGTGGAAAGTTTAAAGAGAATAAGTAGGATAATATTTAGTTTAAATATGTAGAATAAGACATGATGCCCTGAATAATTTTGGCTGTTTGTTTGGAAGTATTCAGAGAGGTGTGATAATAGGACTTAAGCACAACTCTGGAGGAAATATCTGCCTTGCCTTCATTTCACTAGTGGCAACTATACAGTCATATTTTGTCACTTTAAATTTAAAGGCTGGCTTCTATGAACAAGCATGAAAAAATAATCTCATAATTGCAGCAGAGACAATTCCTTCCTTCATTTTTTCTTCATTTTTTATTTTTTTTTATTTTTTTTTTAAATTTATTTCTAATCATTCTCTTCTAGGAAATATAAATGCCCAAAAGGAGTGTCAAGAGAGAAGAACAAAACTATAAAATTAGAGTATAAGAACCAGAATTGTGTATTTTAAAGCAATTCTGTAGAGTAGGTAGGTTTATTCAACACAGATTAATGAGTCAAGTATAACAAGATCTGGTTTCCTGAGGTTTTTAGATTAAATAACACACTATGAACAAGTTTATTCCCTCAGATAGCTTTGTTTCTTCATGCTTTATCAAACAGCTCAGAGCCTTGATTATGTAGTTTAAAAGAGAGTTAATTTGAAATTGATGCATAATAAAATATTCCTAGTATGTGTATATGCTCTGTATATTTTATATTAAAATTTAATATTGCATAATTTTGTATAAAACATTAATATTGTATAATTTTATAAACATCGAAGAAAGTGACATGAGTAGGATGAAAAGCAGAAAAGGAGAAGAGAAAAAACAACTCCACCAGAAAATTGAAAATACACCACCCCCTGCCCCACTCCCTTCTTCAAATTGAAGTGTGGGTTTTTTCATGGACAAGAAATGCTTTAAGAGGAGCTGGACCAAGAGGCAGAGGGATCGCGGCAGTTTTACGACTCAAGACTCTTTGCCAAGGCAGCGAATCCGAGGCAACCAAAGCAAGCCCAGAGAGGCAGAGAGAAAAAGAGGCTGCCTTCTTGCCCTGAGTGAGAAGTGGCGGCTCCTGACCAATAGCCCCCTAACCCCCATCACGTACAGGTGTGGCCCCTTGGGAGTGCGAGTGTCCCAGAAGCACGGTGAGCAGGACAGGATGGGCAAACAGGGCATGGCACATCAGAAGGGTGAGGCGCAGCAGTTTACGTGAGCAGGGTGTGCAGGCCAGGCACAGTCCCCCTCCTGGCTCCAGAGGCTAGTTTATCTAATGATCGCTGCCCTCCCAGAAGAGCGTTAGCTATGGTTTCCACTCATGTAAAAGGTGTTGCCAGAAGGAATGTGGCAACACAGGACATCCCACACAGACATACTTCTGTCCAGGTCTCCAGCTCTAGGAAGTGCCTAAACCTGTCCATACCAGAGGATGGCAAAAAGACTAGCTGAGTGAGTAGCCAGCAGATAAATGATCTACTCAGCATAGTTGCAGAGCTAAAGGAGGAGGTGGAAAGGCTAAGGAGTATCAGGGAGTGTGAGAGGGAGATAGACTGTTGGTGTCACGACTTAGCCTCCCTGAACCAGGCCCAACAGTCAGGTGGGGCTCATGATGCAGAGCACTCCTTGTCCTCTCTCTGCCTGGCTGAACATGATGACCTACAGGATAGGGAGCAATGGCAACAAGTTCCTGCATGGCACAAGCAGCATGATAGGTATGTTGGTGTGTCCCTTGAGTAACTGTTCCACCTCTCCAGGTGTCCTTGCAAAATAGGTATGATTCTCTGCAAGAGGAACCAAATAGTGATGAGGATGATGGTTCACCACTTGGAGATGTCACTGAGGCAGAGTCAGACCACACCTTGCATCAGAACCGCCTCGGTTAAGAGAACAAGACAGTTCCTTGTCATAGGTGACTCACTTCTAAAGGGATTGGAAGGCCCTATGAGCAGGCCAGACCCACTTCTTAGGGAAGTCAGCTGCCTCCCTGGGGCCAGGATTAAGGACATATGGAGAAAACTCCCTACCCTAGTTCAGCCCTCTGGTTACTATCTGTTACGGATATTTCAGGTAGGCAGTGAGGAGGTAGCTACCAGAAGTCCAAGGGCAATGAAGAGACACTTCAGGGCCCTGGGATGGCTCGTTAAGGGATCAAGAGAACAAGTAGTGTTCTCTCCCATCCCACCGGTTGCAGGGATTGATGGGGCAATAAACAGGAAGAGCCAAAAGTTTAACTCCTGGCTCTGAGACTGGTGTAACGGGCAGGACTTTGGTTTCTTTGATCATGGGTTGATCTACAGGACACCAGGCATGCTGGCAACTGGTGGGGAAAGCCTAAGCCAAAGCGGAAGAAGGATCCTGGGACGAGAGTTAGCAGGGCTCATTGAAAGAGTTATAAAAAACGTTTGAAAGGGAATGGGGATTAAACCAGGGTCACTAGATAAAGCTGCCATAATAAAAACGTGGTGGGAAGACTTGCAAAATTGGAGGGCTGCGATTGATGGCTACCAACTTTTCAGAAGAGATAGGCAAGGAAGAAGAAGTGGTGGGGTGGCCCCCTATGTTAGAGATAGGTTTGAATGCCTACAACTTAATGATGTGAATGACAGTGTTGAGTGTAAGAGAGGTAATAACTTAGTAAC
Organism: Hemiprocne comata; assembly: GCA_020745705.1. Lineage (NCBI taxonomy): Eukaryota > Metazoa > Chordata > Aves > Apodiformes > Apodidae > Hemiprocne > Hemiprocne comata. The sequence continues at coordinate 90,681,779 of CM036587.1, forward strand.
TGAGTTCACTTGGTGGGTTGAATCTAAGGTAACAGTACAAGCCAACATGGGTTCAGCAAGGGCAAATCCCGCCTGACTAATTTGATGGCATTCAACAGTGGGGTCACAGCATTGGTGGACAAAGGAAGAGCAACTGACGTCATCTACCTGGACCTGTGCAAAGCCTTTGACACTGTCCCACATAACATCCTGGTATCAAAACTGGAACAGTACGGATTTGATGGATAGACCACTCATTGGGTTAAGAACTGGCTGGATGGTCACACTCAAAGAGTAGTGATCAATGGCTTGATGTTCAGATGGAGATCTGTGACATGTGGTGCTCCCCAAGGGTTGGCACTGGGAGAGGTGCTGTTTAACATCTTTGTTGGCAACCTGGACAGTGGCATTGAGTGTACCCTCAGCAAGTTCGCTGATGACATCAAAGTGTATGGTGAGGTCAAAACACTGGAGGGAAGAGATGCCATCCAGAGGGACCTTGACAGTCTTGAGAGGTGGGCTCATGTAAACTGCATGAAGTTCAACCTGGCCAAATGAAAAGTCCTGCACCTGGGTTGGGGCAATCCCAAGCACAGATAAAGGCTGGGTGGAGAATAGATCGAAAACAGTCCAGAGGAGAAGGACTTGGGAGTGATGGTGGACAAGAAGCTCAACAAGACCCAGCAATGTGCGCTTTCAGCCCAGAAAGCCAATGGTGTCCTGGGCTGGATCAAAAGAAGTGTCGCCAGTAGGTCAAGGGAGGTGATTCTCCTCCTTTACTCTGCTCTTGTGAGACCCCACATGCAGTACTCTGTCCAGTTCTGGAGTCCTCAACATAAAAAGGACATGGAGCTCTTACAGCAAGTCCAGAGAAGGGCCACAGAGATGATCCAAGGGCTGGAGCACATCTCCTATGGGGCCAGGCTGAGAGAGTTGGGGCTATTCAGTCTGGAGAAGAGAAGGCTCCGGGGAGATGTTATAGCTGCCTTCCAGTGCCTGAAAGGGCCTACAGGAAAGCTGGGGGGGACTTTTTACAAGGGCTTGTAGTGAGAAGCAACAGATCAAAACTGGAAGAGAGGACATTTCAGTTAGACATCAGAAGGAAATTCATTATTGTGAGGGTGGTGAGAGATAGGAACAGATTACCCAGGGAAGTTGTGGAAGCCCCATCCCTGGAAGTGTTCAAGGCCAGGCTGGATGGGGCCCTGAGCAACCTGATCTAGTGGGAGGTCTCCGTGCCCATGCAGGGGGGTTGGAACTAGATGATCTTTAAGGTCCCTTTCTAGTCAAACCATTTTATGATTCTATGATACAAGAGGTAGCTGAGACACATTTGAAGACACATGGAAAACAAACTGTTGCTCCAAAGGTCTTTGCCTTTGAAAGTTGCATGGAAGAATGCACAAGTAACGTTGTCTCTGCAAGTAAAACTTATTTCCTTCTAGATTTTTGTTCTTCTACATGCAATTAGCTAGTACAGAATCTGCTGCCTTCTTCTTGCATGAAGGATGTTCAGATGCTCATAAAGGGTAGAACAGAAGCAACAGTTTACAAGAAACTTCTGCCACAATGGAGTCTAGCCTGATTTTCCTCCTCTTCCTTTTTATTTAATTATCTCTATGTTACTGCCCTTTGAACAGCTTAAGGATCAAGCAGATATTTTAGTAACTTCCTATAAATATTTATACAGAGGTTGATCATCCTAGCTTTACTACCATATTCCCAATGGTGACTGGGTTTAGCATCTGCATGAAAATGTAACCTGTCTTCCTCTTTGTCAGTACTCAAATTCTTATTAATTCCACTAACTACTTCATAAATTAGAAAGCACTATCAAGTATATATTTAAAAATGAATTGTCACATACTAGACTCTTTCTATGCACTACAGTCTTCAAAGGTGGGACGGATATATGAAATATTTGAAAGATGCTTTATAAATGACATATTTCTGTATTAAAATTGATATTCCATGTGTAGACCATATTTACAGAGATTAATTAGGTTTTAATGATTTTTTTTTGTATAATTTATTGTCCAGAATACAGACATGATCTTGTAGAAGTAAATATCAATTCAGAATTATGGTGTCTTACTCCATCAAATAAAGCCACCTTTACTCAATCGAATAAAACCACTCAGTCTCCCTTTTACTGCTGGTGCATGATAGCTGTGTGGAGTTCTGTTTTGTAACAAAAGTAACCTACCTGTTTTTACTAAAGTTTTATGAGCTACTACATCATGTAAAAAGTTCACCACAAAATTAATGCCCCAGTTTTGCCAGAAACTTTGCACTTCTGGGAAAACTAGAGAATATTGGAAAAGCTGTGAAGTAGAAAATAATTCACATTCAGGGGCTGAGTTCTGCTATGCATTCATACAGTGACTATCTCACTGCCAGTAAGTAATTTCCCATTTAAAGATAGACTGATAAAATGTTAGGCTGTTCTGATAAGAAAAAGAGCTAATACAGCTGGTGTACCTGGCTGTTTAGTGCTGGTTTGGAGTACAGATAACTTCAACCTTAATGATTTTAAAAGACACACAGAATTAAAACTTGATGTTTTATCCCTCTGAACAAACAGGAACACCATCATGGCAGTTTTCTTTCCGTTTCTTGCTTAGGAATTCAGTAAATTAAAACAAAGACTGAGCGTTATTTTTAAATGTTGTTACAAATTTATGTCTTGTTATAAATTGTGGTTTGTTATGAGTCGTATTGCAAGTCTCTTTTCCAAATAAAAGTTGATTTTTGCCAAAAGTATACTTTCAATTGTAACTTGAATTCTAATTATATATATCTGGATTTGTTCCTGTTGGCTGGACTGGTTATTGATTTCAAGGAAAGTAGCATGGTTCTCAGTGTTGTTTAACCAGCTGAGTATTTATCCAGCTAGTCAGACAAGTTGTACAGGTCCATGGAGCCAGGTACTACTTGGTGCTGCTGTAGGTAGCCAACTAGCTTTAAGTTAGCTCAGGAGTGGCAGCAAAAATAATATAAATATAAAGATACTTAAATATATACAGCTGCCACTGTGCCCTAACTGTTTTATCTAACTACAGATTTCTGCATGGCTTTCTTCTAGGTTATGTAGCTACTTGTTGAATCTGAGAAGTAAATCTGCCACTACTAACTTTTTCTGCCCAAGTATAGAAATTTGCTCTGTTGCTAGAAAAAACTTGAAAAATCTCTTCAAATTTCAACACATTAATTAAATTGGTCTTTTCTTTCACTTCTGGAATGCTTTATTAACAGAAAACAGATTCTGTTACATCTAGAAAATCCATTTACCTTCTGCTTTATTATCTCTTCATCATCTGTCTATAATGTGGTTGTTTTTTTTCTTAACCTTCGAACTGCATTACTAGTATTCTTCTGATGGTTTTGCAAGTTTGAAATTCTATTAGTCTAGTTCGTAACAGTGATGATCTTTCCTGAATGAGCTATTGAAATGGGACACAGAGGAGTAGTGCTGTGCCCTGACCTTTGAGATGAGGTTAAAAAGTCTGATCTCAAGGCTGCCAGGTGCTGCAAAGGCCTCAGTGCAAGGCAGTACTTATCAATGAGGTAATAGTTTATGCGGGTGGAGGGACACAAGTGATGAAGTAAAATGATAAAAAATCTAGTGGAGAGAAAAGACTGTGGGAGGCAAATAGCTCAGAATAGTATTTGGGTCAATCAGAACTTCTAATGCGTCTGTTTTGAAGTACTTCATTTCATAATGAGATTATATGACCTAATACTGAGTGATTTAGTCAAGATATTCTAGTGCAAATGACTTTATCATGTTTCTTTTCATTGCAAGACAGTGTTACATGCTGACTTCCAATGCATTGTTCTTTATTATTTCACCATGGCTTGCTGAGATATAAATAATTTTTATTGCTGTGCCCACAGGCTATTTGCTCTCTCATCATGTTGTTATTAAATTTCAGTCTTGCTTCTTTAATGTTAACTGTCACCAGGTCATATGTTTATTTGAAAGAAACTTTTAAAATGGGCTGAATGGTTGTTCTACTGAAAACTGGTAACAATCTGTTCTTTGAGGGGTTAAGTTTATTATTGATGAGTAAATTGTGGTTTGAAAGGGAGTTACCAAAACCAATTTAGATTAAGGATAGTTTTATAGTCCTCTGGCCAGTTCAAAACCTACTTTTTTAATGGGCTATAATCTATTTATTTTGGTAATACTACTGACAACAGTAAAGTGTAGGTTAATGTGTGCCCCATCTAGGTGTTTGATAACTCTCAGTTCTAAATAAGACTAACATTCAAAAACTTGACTGTCAAACAAAAGTACATCATCAATACAGATTCAGATGAGGGAGACTGAAACTGTAGCCTAAAATGTTAGTGATAAACAATGTGTTTATAATTATGCAGCTAAAATAGGAGTGATAGGAAAAAATCTTAATATTTCTGTATAGTTACTTAAAATTTGTATAAATATATAGAAATCTTTATGCCCGTGTCCCCTTATGTATATATTGGTCTCTGTTCCCATATAGGTCACATTTGATCCATGTTTTTGTTCTGGGCCACAGTGGTTGATGAGGGCCAATGGAATCCTGGATTGCATAAGGAGGAATGTGGCTAGTAGGTCAAGGGAAGTCATTCTGCCCCTCTACTCTGCCCTGGTGAGGCCACATCTGGAATACTGCATCCAGTTCTGGGCTCCCCAGTTCAAGAGAGACAGGGAACTACTAGAGAGAGTCCATCAGAGGGCAACAAAGATGGTTGGGGGACTGGAGCATCTCTCTTACGAGGAAAGGCTGAGAGAGCTGGAACTCCTCTTCAGCCTGGAGAAGAGAATACTGAGGGGAGACGTTATTAATGTCTATAAGCATCTAAAGGGTGATGGCAAGGAAGACGGAGCCCGACTCTTTTCAGTAGTTCCCAGTGACAGGATCAGAGGCAATGGACACAAGCTGGAACATAGGAAGTTCCATTTAAATGTGAGGAAAAAGTTCTTTACAGTGAGGGTGACAGAGCACTGGAACAGGCTGCCCAGGGAGGTTGCGGAGTCTCCATCTCTGGACATATTAAAAACCTGCCTGGATGCAGTCCTGAGTAATGTGCTCTGGGCAATCCAGCTTTAACAGGGGTTAGGACTAGATGATTTCTAGAGGTCCCTTCCAACTCTGAAAATTCTGTGATTCTGCGATTCTTTGACTTCAGTGGAAATGAGCTATCTGAATAGTTTTAGGAGATCTGGTCTGGGAGATTGCCTGCTATAAATCACTTATTAGAATCACTGTCCAGATCTGCTTAAAAGGCTCCTATGCAACGTAAAAGGACATTTTTTAATTTTATCATTAATAAGCTTGAGTGTGTGGCCTGGTTCTTTGACAGATCTCAGCCATTTTATAGGTATACTGCATATCTCTGAACTAGAGACACTTATTTGCCATCAAAATCTTGTTATTCTTTTTTTCCCTTTTATTTCAAAAATACAGCACAATTTTCTTCTATCTGTTTACAATGAAGTTTTTGATTTTGCTTTCCTCATCAGTTCAGCCTCAAATAGGTTTTTTTGGTTTGGTTTTGGATTTTTTGTTGTTTGGTGTTTGGTGTTTTTGTTTTGTTTTCTTTTTAAGTGAAGATAGTCTATTAGAAAAGAAGCACAAACATAACCAAATGCACAGGTGGATCAGTTAATATTCTGTAGGTTGCCCCATTAGTGGCCTTTTTGTCATGAAGGGAAAGCCTAAGGGTGTGACTAACCAGATTTCATCACTTTATTTTTGTCTGCAAGGAATGCCATTATAGGAACCTGTCAGTGTGTAATGTGCTGCCGTAATTGGTTCACTGTTCAGCTGGAATTGGGCTAAGTGTTCATTTACTCTGCTGAAGTGCAAACTGTACAAAACAGTGGGAAACGTTATGTTTAGAAGAAGTGCTTGTGTCTCTGGAATCAGAAAGTTTCACCATACTCAGCAAAGTCAATCCAACTGTTGATGTTGAAAAATATTAAGTGCAGGTGCAGTGACTATTACGCTTGAAAAACTCTTACTTTTTTTAAGAAATTGCCCTCCATTAGAGCTGTATGTTGCCTGGAGACAACAGGTAAAATGACAGGTGTATTTGATTTTTGGGTATAAGCAGATCTGCAAGGCAAGCACTGATCTTACAGTGTGATGCATGGCATCTGGGAATGTTCACAGGAAGAAACATTTCTGTTCATAACACCATCCAAAGAACAACTCTGTGTAGATAACTTCAGTAGAGCAGAAGTATTTAGTATCTTAAAACAAATCTAAATCAAAGTTCTAGTTTTATTGTCATTGTATCCTCATATCTAGAAAGCCAATTTCAGGACTTCTTCAGTCTAGTTTACCCCTACTCTCAAGATGTTAGCATGTTGAGTTTCTAATGAGAGCTAGAAGTGAATTGGATTGGGTTTTTTTAATGTTTGTGTAAAGTTTAGCATTTACAAGTACATGAGTTATAAGTTTGAGTGTGTAAGGGGTTATCCCAAATAAGCTTTGGCTTGAAAAACTCTGTGGATCATTTGCTTCCCAAAACCAAACTATTTTTCATCAGTGGGCTAGTTATTAGGCTGTGCATTCACATTTAGTAGTCTTGTTTATTACCCAATTCTAGGCAAGATGTAGAACAGCAAAAGGCAGAAGGAGACTACAAAGTGTGAGTATCACTGCCTTGTGATCAGCAGAACAAAACCCACCCGTGGAGCAATTGCTGGTGATGATGTGCCTCTAGGCGGTGGTAGGGCTGTCACCCATACCAGTGATTGAAGTAGGGGCTTGGGAGGTGGTGGAACAGAAAATAGGTCTTGATTTATCTGTCATTTTTATTTATTTGTCATTTCACACACTGCTGTGGACAACTCAAACAATGAAACAAGTAAGTAAGTCCCTCTGCCATTTTTAAATAGGTATAACATACCTGAAAATTAGCAGTAATTCACTTTCCCTGGAGATATTTAAAGACAACAGAAATCAATACAGAAAGACTGTCTAAAACATTTGTGGATGTGTTCCTAAATTTCTTTCTCCTCCCAAGATGATCCATTGAAGTAAGTGGTCAGCTTGTCAACAAAGTAATTAACCAAAGAAAATTGAGCACTAAGCTAACACAAATCGTTGTGCAGTGGTACTTCAAAGGCATTTATTAGGTGCATTTAAATGGTTGGCATCATAACACAGTAAATTGTAGTGAACTGATGGGTGGAGGTTTGCTGAGTTTCCAAAGGTGGATCAAGTAATTACAGCTTCTGTGGATCACAACATTGACCTTACACCATGTGCATAGCCCTGTGAACCTACTAGTAATTAATTGAAACATAGCGTAGACTAATTTCCTATGTTAGGGTTTGGGTTCATAAGCATATGTTGACTACTTTGTGTTCATCTGACCATATGAAGCAGCTCTAGCCCACTGCAACAGTTTTGAGTAGGGCCTACCCCAATGAGCTTCCATTTCACTTTGGTATCCCAGATACTGACTGTGCTGAGTGCTTTGTACCAGTCTGATGAACTGTCTCTGAAATGTGAAATAAATAGAAAGATAACAGTTGATTTTATAAATCTTCATATCACAGGAGTAATCATATGGGTTGCTTGCTGCTTTCTGGTTTTGACATTTTGTACATTTTTTTAATAACAGACGGAATTCCCAGCCGGAGAGTTTAGAAAAAATAATGGATCTGTGAACTCTTGTCAGTGACTGAAAGGTACAAAGAACATTCTAAGGATGTTATCTTATACTTCAAATATTCAGCCTTAGAAATTCAGAGATAAATATACCCTGAAAAACTTGTAATAAACAGAGGGAAAAAAGTAGGAAATCAATGCAGAAGGTAGCTTTAACAAATTTAAGATAACTGTATCTCTTTCCCTCAGTGACAACACAAAGAGAAGGAAGGAGAAAAAAGCAGAAATCAGAAGAAGTTATTTTTGTACTTAGCTGTGGCCAAAGCCCAATGCATATTTTTTAATTACAGAAACAGAAGGATTTCAGTTGAAGTGTATTTATGTGCCTATGGCCTATTATGGGGAAAAAATAAGAAAGAGAGGCCAGAAAGAATCTGAGAAGGTTTTGCAGTTTAGGCCCAGCTGATAGCAGCCAGGCGTCTGCTCTCCCCACCCCCTCGCCCCCCCATGAATCGAGACAAGGACAGGGAGGATTTCAGTCACCAATTATGGTGTCACATCCCACAACGTGGATACAGCTCCCCAGAGGTAGGGAACACTGCTGAAGAGGAAATGTGAATGCCTGGATGATTTAAGAAATGGGGGGGGGGGGGGGGCAGCATGTCAGGGAAGGCATGAGAAGCAATAAGAAAGCAAAGCTAGTAAATCTTCTGATACCAAATCTTCTGGGAAATTAAGAAGAAAGTTTATGAAGAGCTATGCTGAATTTTATGGACAATTTTCTGAGGTGTAGAAATAAGAAATAATTTTGTGAATTTCAGGGAAAAAAGGAAAGCCTCTTCCTCTGTGAAGTATCTCCCGAAGACATACAATCTTCTGAAGGAACAGGCCTTTGCACGGGTAATATTAAGTGAGTTTGCCATTATGTTATGGACATAAATCAATGAAAAGCCTCATGAGCAATCGTCTCAAGCAATTTTTGACCACAGAAATGAAAAAGTTACAGCTGGACCAAAAACCAGCAAGTTAAAGAGTGTGTGATTTGTTTTGTAATGCTGACCACTGGACAGTAAAGCCTGGGAGCTGCTCTTCTTCAACAGAAGATTGTTTTCCACCTTTCTGATTTGCTTTTTTATCTAGTACTACAACTCTTGGTAAAGTGACTTGAAAAATCTCTTACAGGTTATTATGGGATCCTTATTCCCCCTCTTTGTCTTCCAATTAAAGTTTTAATGAAATGTTTTTGCTGTTATTTTTCATAGTCTTATACAAAAAAGGAAAATACCTAATATTAAACTATAGGCATAATACACAATTCAGCCTGTATGAAGCTCCTACATTGATGACATCAGTTAAAAATAACTCTTCAACATAGAAATAGTATTTCAGTATTAGTTTGGACTATATGATTTCAACAGGTCTCTTCCAACCTAAACAATTCTGTGAGTCTGTGATTCATGCTTACTGGACTCAGTTTTCCAGCTGTTTTATGTTTGGTTTTGTTCCCCTCTCCCACTGTCCCATCCCCAAACCATACCTATCAGATGGTTAAAGTTTATTTCTTCCTTTTTGGAAAAAAATGGAACAAATGTGAGTATAGGTAAACTTGGCAAATTCTATAACTCAAGATTGTAGTCCCAAATATGAATGTAAATTCTTTTTTAGAAGTTTTCACAGCTATTGCTGACTGAGGAGAGGTAAAATTCAGCCATCATTATGTGGAGTGTATTTGCACCATCTTGGCCCTCAAGAACATTTGTATCACAGTTGCATACAAATTGTGTATTTTGCAAAACATCCTGCAAAATACTAACGAATATGATCTGAGATATTTGCATGACTTACTAAAGCTAAACTCATACGTTAATATAGTCCATTTTCTAATGTACTATCCCTGCTTCTCTTACTGCTTGTGTTTAATTATACCTACTTGCAAGCACCAGTTTCTTTTTTCTTGAATGACTAAAGGTTTAGTTGAAACCTTTTGTCTTTTTCATAGGTAATAAGAAATAGATTTTGGCTTCTAGACCTGAAATATGAAAAAAATCAATATGTATGAAACATTATATTTATTACCTGCTATGGCTTATGGCAGTGGAAGTTCAATGTCAACATTGTCAGTTTAATTATTTAGCCTTTGCATTAGATTATATTTCTATGTGTCCAAGTTGAGATGCTTGAAATTTTCCAAACCATCAAAAATCCTTAGGACAAAAGGTATTTTCCCGTTGTAGGATTATCCTAGTAGCATTTGTTGTACACAGTGCATTTCGTGCATAATTTCCAAAAATAAGTCTGTGCATACCTTCATCAATAACATAGGCAAAAGATTCTCAGAGAATATTATTCAGTTATCTACTCTGCCCAGAGCTGTTTGTGTTGTTATTTATTTTTTCCTTGTTGTGGAATTGAAGAAAAAACAGTAGATTAAATCGGCCAATAAATATTTATTATCTTTTTTTGGCAGCTGTCTGTCTCTGCACAAGGGATCCCCGTTGTACAGTCAAGCTAAAAAATAGCTTCACGGGCTATGGTACATTAAATTTGAAAGGTGTTTTGCTATTTTTTCCCGTAATGCCAGATAAGTAGCAATTAGGTTGATCTGAATTCAGCTAGGATTCTGCTTGGAGTTGTCGTCAGAAAAATCAATATTTCATTTGATGAAGCTGTTAGCCAGCTTAATAACCTCAAAATATCAGGAAAGTCCATGCTTCACTTTTCATTCCTATCCTTCCCTTGCGATCAAATATATTATCCTTGTAATTTCCTTTTTGGATAGAATCAGCGATCACAATAGCTCCACGAGCCCTTTGAGGCTAAAGGACAACAAGCTATAGACCAGAGCACAGCAGTGAATCCTGGCTCTGAGGGTACTGTCTCCACTCACTTCACACTTTTAAAATTCTGAAAATGAATCTGTGCAATCTTGTTGTTACAATGACATTCACTCTGTCAACTTCTGCACTTAGTTGGGTGAAAAATATCCCATGCCTAGGACATAATCCTCTAGATAGGTAATTGGGAAAAAGTAAAAATAAGGAAAAAAAAACAAACAACAACAACAGGAAAATTACCTCTGTAATTACCCCTGTGCAAAACCCTTCTTTGTGAAATCACATGTAGAATCATGTCTGTTCTTTCCTACCATTTTGCATTAAAAAGCAAAAACCAATGGTACTTTACCTACAAACTCTTCTAGCAAGCTGAATATTGCTACAACATGTAGATAATAAATGTATCTTTCTTCTAAGGAAAATAAAAATAGTTTTTAGTTAATGTTATGTATACTATTTTTAGTATCATAAATTTTATGTGAAGAATTAGGGTAAGACAATCATATTTGTTTGACATAAATAATCAAATAACTATTCAACCATTATTATTTATCCCCAGTTGTAAATGGTGAAATAGTAGATAAAATGAGCCAGAACATGAGAGAAGACAAAAAACAGCTCTAATTTGCCCTTCTTCTTCCCTTTACATTCTAAACTTTTCCTTAATTAGAACTTTCTGTCCAGTATTAGTAGATAAAAATAATAAACTATGTGTTGCCAAAGTACTCAAAATGCCCATCACCAGTTCCAGTTCTCTTAAATTATTTCTCCCTGGTGTATCTACATTTTTTAAGCACCGTAGCCTAAGCTAGGAGAGCTCCTTAGACATGTGTGTTGTCAGGAAGATTAGCAAAACTGAGAGTGTTTGGAAAGGGGGCATAGTGTTTACTAATGTAGTCCCACAGAAATTTTGACTCCATGGGAGGTGCTTGTGGAAGTAGACAAAACAAGTCTCTGCAGCTACAGATTATTTTTCCCCCTTTTGAATAATTTTTGACAGTTAGCAAAAAGCTGTCATCTCTGCTTGCAGGGGCTACATAACATTTACTGGATACAGAGCCTAAGGTAGGAAGAGCTGGTACTCTGCTTTATTTCCATTGCAAATTTAATATAACAGCATGGAAATGTCACATCAGACGCTCCAACTCTTTTTCAAAATCCTTCTATTCCTCAATATAAGTGTTATCTCTCTATTTCCCTTTTGGAAAGCTTAGTGTTTAGAAACTAAGGGTGAACTACTCAGTTTGGGGTAAATTATCAGGTCTTCTGGAGTTAGGGCAACTGCCTCCAGCTGAGATCTGCCCTGAAGAACATATAAAAAGAATCTGATAAATAAGCTTTGTAGGAAGACTTTTATTTGACCTTTATCATAGAAAAACATTATTAATTCACATTATGGTTGTCTGTGCCACTTCAACTCAAAAAGGCATTTGATATTTCAGAGACAATTTATGTCTAACGTAAGGCAAAAAGTTGCATAATACAAGTATGAAAAGATGTTTCATTCTCAGCAGTGGTATTCTCAACTCTACAGCCCTCACAAATGTGGGAGATAATTGCATGGAAGGATTTGGTACTGTATGTTTCTTATCTTTGTTGATATTTTTCTCCTTAAAAAGAAAAACAGAGACAAAAAATACGATGATGGAAATACCTTATAGAAGCTTGTGAGATTTCTTTTGGGAAATCAAACTGTGCAATGTGCATTGTGTGGTTCTGTGGGCATAGGGATGGGCTGGTTATATTATCTAAAACTGAGGCTGAGAACAAGATGACATGAGATGTAAAGAAAAGAAGTAGGAGCGAATTTATTTTCCTTCTCAGGGAGAGAAGATTAAAACTGGTGGCTATGGTATCTTCTTTAAATTCTAGTTCTCTGTGATTTTGTGATAAAGGTCAGGACAAGAAGGAAAAATGCTTAACTGAAAAACCTCTCTCTGTTCTGGGGACTTGAGCCACCAAATGGTCATTTCCATTACTCATGCTTCATTTTGAATACAAGCAAGGGTATTTAAAATGTCCTTCTGAAACTGTTATGGCATTTTGTCTTGGGAAAAACAAACGAACTAACCAGTGCTAATTTTTGGTGCTCATGTATACGTGATTAGAATAGAGCTCTCAAAGTGTCAAGTCTGCAGAAACAGATTCTGAGACTAGGGAAAACATACTTTTATTTTAGAAGCACTATCTGAAAGATCATTCATATTGTAGGTCATAGCTTTTTGGGTAAATTCAAGTGGTAAACTACATAGATTAACATTCATATTTGTATACTGTGAATTTCAATTTGCTGAATAAAACTAACAGAACAGATACATTTTATTGGTTTGCATGAATTTTTACAAGATTAGTCCTTAAACATTAAAATTCTACCTGAGTTGCTGCTTACTCTTCCTGCAAAAGCTCCAGTAGATACATTGCTAGGTAGGGGAATCTTAATTTCATTTAATTAAGGCAGTTACCCTGACATTTAATCTATTAAGAAACAGGTTATTTTTACTGTGTGTGGGGAACAATTAGTAGGAAGTATTTAAATACTCACATAGCTTCATTATAAAGCCTGCTAGCTAGCTAGTCCGAGTAGTGTCTAAATTATTGATACCTCATTTAAATTACTTCGCCCTCAAGAAAAATACGCTTTTATTTGCTAAGTAATTGAATATTCTTTCTGAGTGTCAGTCCTGATAATGTACCTTCTCAGTTAATTAATTAAAAAAAACAACCACCATTTTGGTTGCTTTTATTTTCTTGGAAAAAATGGAGACCAGAGAGAGTGAAGAGAAGGCACATAGAAAGAACCATCTTTTTAAAGGACAATATGAGCATATTAAAGACTAATCAATCACATATTTGTGGGTGTCTAAATAATTGACAAACTAATAGTTGCTTTATCTTGCTCCCTGGTGCTAATGAATGTTCTCTCCATTTTATAAGTTTGTGCAAACTCTGATGACTTTCAACTGTTTTGCTGATCATTACTATGAAAAAAAAAAAGAAGTCAGACAAAAAGAATACGGAAGTATTTTTATAGCATATTTAATGCATAGATTTAAGAACATTATTAATTAAAAATCCCCACTGTATGTTACAGTCTAATGTATTTAGGGAGGTACTTAAGAATCAAACCCATTAGAAGGCTGGAAACAGATAAAGCGTGTATTTCAATATATAGTCACTTTCATAACCTTAGTAATGTGATGTTTGCTTTTCATTTACTTTACAGAAATGCAAATGTACCAAACCTTTCAGGGCTGCTTAGGGTATATAAAAGCTTTTTGGTTTTGAAACAGAAAATGGCAGGCTCCCTTGAGGAAAAATCTGGACGCCTGTCCAGATTCTCTTTTCCTTCTAATACCTAGCATTAATTAATGTTGACTGGGGAAAAAATAGCTACAATACACAAAAAAATACGCATGTTTAAGTCCTGGGAAGACAAATCAAAGTCTATTACACATGTATAAATACTAAAATTATATTTTTTTAAAATAAAAAAATACAAAAAGTACAGAAATAAAAACAATGCACAAAATTATAAATAATGCAAATGAGGAATGAGTATGGCCATTTCAGGAAACACAAGCAAGCCATAAGCACATAAATAAACCCAAAACCTTAGTTAAACTGAGAAGTGGCTGTAGGCCAAATAGTTTTAGGGCAAGTTTTAATTATGAAAACCTTTCTAGATATCTGTAAATGGCTTTTGGTCCTGGAAAACATCCAGCCTCGGTTTGAACCAAAGCTGAAATAAATGAATTACAAATGAAAAGCCAAGTTATGAGAACAACATTGCTACTGTAAATTCAAGAATGCCGAAGTTAGAAGCATCAAATTAAAGTGGCCATGCAATCATTTTAATTTCCCTCTATCATAAAGGTTGTGAAGACATGTTGCCATTGACACTTGTGTCTAATGCACAAATTAAGTAGATTCAAGGAGGGACTCAAGTGAATCTGAGACACCCATGAGATGAATTTTCTTCAGTTTTATGTGGTCCTTTCTATGTTCAAAGTGAAGCTCACATTAGCTTCAGTTGCTGCTGGTGAGATCTGTAAGTAATGAAAAATACACGATGTCCCCTTTGAGAAAGTGTGGTTTAGCATCAAGTCTGGTGAGAGAGGCAAGAACCTGATTCAGCCTTTCTTTTACCAGGGCAGCATTCAAGTACAGTCAACTTTTTATCAAAGGTTGCTGAATGCGTGTCAGCCATCTCTTGCTTCACACAGCACATGCTCTGGTTAATAAAATAATAGCTCTATCAAGGTATCATAATGAGTGTCATTTAAAATATCATGCAGTAAGATGGATATTTCAGCAGTAGAAAACACCTACACCTATACAAAGGTACAGTAAGGAATTCTGTAGCCCCAAAATCTGCAAGCTCTAATGAGTGTCATTTCTTCTGCTTGTTCCCATTACCTTTGGTCTGTGTTCACCAACAAGTCCTGATTTATTGGTTCCAGTCAGCCATTAGTCCCAGTCCTTTCTCTTCCAGTACCTCCCAGTACACCATCCAGTCTCTTCAAGCTCTAGTTCTGTGAATGATATGTTAGTAAACGTAACAGCATGTGCCAGACTTTCCCCAGAACAGTCACATTTCCCTGATTTTAGTCTTTCTGCTTCAAACCCAGTGCACTCTATCAAGACACTGTAGTGCCTATTCTTCCAAGTACTATATCTCATCTGACTTTCCCCTGATTTTTGAGTCTTTCTTATCTCTTAATCTCACTTTTCCATTCCTGACTCTCTCCAATGAGATTATTATTCAGTCTGTTTATACTATTATTTCCCAGTCAAGCCCAGGTCTACCTCTATTATTTCTCATATATTTTTTTTCAGAGTTGGAGTTCTCTGCTGCAAGCTAGTTGCTAGTTCTTGCCTAGGCAGTTTAGATCTCACTTTTCTGATTTCTAATCCTGGATTTCCAGTGTCCTCACATCAGCATCTTTTTCTGTTTTGCTCTCTCAGTTATAATCTTGCTTCCTAACCTTCTATCTTTCTATCTTTATTTAAATACAGCCTTTTTAGACAGTTTTAAAATCCTGCGAGTAAGACTGAAATAAATACATTAAAACTAATTGATGCCATTTGAGAATCTGGGCATATTATGGGGAAATTGCTAGTGGTATCTACTATGATGTTTTCTGACACTTCCACCTCTCAGACCCTCTTTTCAGTGGTTTATAACCTTGCAACAGCTTAAAGTTAGAGATGAAATTTTCCATGCTGCATGTCTGCCTCAGGCTATACTTGGCTAGTTTGATTCAGAACAATGCAGTTGTTTCCGGGAACAGGGTTGTGGAAAATGCAGCAATTGTTCACATGGAGAAAATAATGATGTTGAAAAGACAGTTAATTTTCATCAAGCCTTCCTCTACTGTTATAATGACCACCACAGGAAAACCCGCAAGGAAATTAGTTATTTCTTCTTTAGAGAGGTTACGCCCTAGCTGTGGCAGAGGTCCTATATGAAAACAAGTATGATCAGAGAATTAAAAGCTTCCTCATAATGCAGGTGCACAGAGCAGAATTAGGGTTGCACCAGAAACTGTATTCTAGCTTTAATTTTCTGAGTTTATCTTAATGAATTAATGTTATTTTAGAATCATGTCTGCTGTGTGAAGCAGTAGGTTTAGCAAAAATATCTGCATCATATTTGTTCTCTCATTCCCTCATTCATAGCATCTAATTTCTCACCTCTATCCTAATACAACAGTGACAGAAACTAGAAATGGGTAGGAAATTTTCAGGTTTTGTATTTGAGAATCCTCATTTTACCTTTTGCTTGTAAAATAACCTCCAGTGCTAAATACTCTATTAAATTAAAGGAGCTGAGGTTGTTTTACCCGCCATATTCTTATTATCTGTGTTATTAAAATATTATTTCTTCCCTGAAATAGTATGTATGATGCAGTTATGGACCATTGAAAGAAAACTTATCTCTCCCCCAGTTTGTTATGAATAGATCAGATTCTGATCTCGTATTGATTTTTCACTGTGCTGAAATAACTGGCAATAAAGATGACTTTTGACTTGTACAGAGGTATGATCAGATGCTGATTTGAATGTATTCAACAGTTAAACACGATATACTGCTTGAAGTATTAGGTCCCCTTTTAAAGATGAGCACAGTTCTTTATAAGCACATTAATATTCACAAATACCACCCTATCAATTTCATTATTATGTGGACATTCACATGGGGTTAGATCAATTAGCTTCAGCAGTGAGCTGGAGCTCTTTAGCATTATAGTCTCATTTGTTTTGACTTACCTTTTTAACAGTGGTCACTGTTTTAAAATGTGTTATATCAAAGATGCATGTGGGTTTATCAGAGATTAAATGGAGTTGAGCACCTAAGCCCTATTAAAACTCAAAAGAGTTAAGCAGCTAATTCTCTGGCCATTTTAAATAGTTTGTGACAACTTTTATATGAGCCAATTCCATCACTTACTTGGGTAAAAAATAATTTTTATTTAAATTCTTTTTTCTCTTCTATTTTTTTTTCCAGTTTCTTTCCAACTCCAGGGAAAACGAGTTACGGTATGTTATGCTGTGTCTCAGCTGCAAAGATAGTCACAGAATCACAGAATCACAGAATTACCAGGGCTGGAAAAGACCTTTAAGATCATCAAGTCCAGCCTAATGAATGCTAGAAGAATCCAATGGTGTGGACTCCTTGTCTGTGGATTCCTCTGTTAGTCTTACGAGACACACTGTCCAGCACTAAGCCACATCTAGACAACTTTTAAACACATCCAGGGATGGTGACTCAACCACCTCCCTGGGCAGCATGTTTGTCGCGGACCGAGATAGGTAAAGCCGCGACTCACACCCCCACCTCAGGGGATCGAGAGCTGAAGACCACTCCCCGTCACACCCACAAAGAACGCTTAAGAATCAATAGATTTATTAAAGGCACTGAGGGTTTGGCAAGTCTGATATCAACGATCACACAGGGTCTATCTCTATATATATCCACACCTATATATCCATATACCAACAGCTATACAACTATACATCTATATACCAATAACAACACACACAGAAAACAAGAGAGAACCTCCCCCCTTCCCCCCTATTCCCGTTCCCGGACAGGGATAAGAGGGAAAGCCTGGAGAGAGCCTTTGGGAAATAGAAGAATATGTGAAAAGAGAAGTGAGTGTCTGGTATGTGTGAATATTATGTAGGAATGTTTGTAGGAATGTTAGTAAGATGTTCGCAATTCTCACCACCGGGGGGTACGGCCGAAGCCAATCCCTGGTCGGGATCCACGTCCTGTCCCCTGAGACTCCAGGCAAACGGTCCGTTCGGTACGTCCACACGCCAACAACCACAGGGAGCAGCGCCGCAACGGCACGGCAGCCTCCGCAGCGGTACCCTCAGCGCGGCGGCTGGATCCGTCCGTGTTCACAGAGCGCGCGCCTTCTTGCTCCTCCCTTTTCTTTTTTTTCAGTTCCGGCCCCGCCGTGCCTCCTGGGAGCTGTAGTCTGTAGTCTGTGCGCATGCGCCTGGTACCTCTGTCCTCCCCACGAGTGCCGGGGGGGCGCATCGCCAGTCAGTGAATGTCGCTGGATTAAAGGCCATTATAGAGTCCGTCTCTCACAATGTTCCAATGTCTGACAACCCTTTCAGTGAAAAAGTTCTTCCTAACGTCTAATCTAAACCTCCCCTGGCACAGCTTGAGGCCATTTCCTCTTGTTCTTCTCTTGTGAGAAGAGACAAACACCTACTTCTTTATAACGTCCCTTCAGGTAGTTGTAAAGGGCAATAGGGTCTCCCCTCAACCTCCTTTTCTTTAGACTAAATAGCCCCAGTTCCCTAAGCCACTCCTCATAAGACTTGTTCTCAAGGCACTTCACCAGCTTTGTTGCTTTTCTCTGCACCTGCTTCAGCACCTCAATGTCTTTCTTGTAATGAGCTGCCCAAAACTGGACACAGTATTTGGGGTGTGGCCTCACCAACGCCAAGTACAGAGGGACAATTACCTCCCTGGTCCTGCTTGCCACACTATTTCTAATACAGGCCAGGATGCCATTAGCCTTCTTGGCCACCTGAGCACACTGCTGGCTCATAGTGAGCCACCTATCAGTCAGAACCCCCAGGTTCCTTTCTGCTGGACAGCTTTCCAGGAACTCTTACCCAAGCCTGTAACATTGCATGAGATCGTTGTGGCCCAAGTGCAGGACCCACTTCTTGGCCCTGTTGGACTTCGTATAATTGATCTCAGCCCATTAATCTAGTTTGTCCAAGTCTCTCTGTAGAGCCTCCCTACCCTCAGGCAGATCAACACTCCCTCCCAACTTGGTGTCATCTGCAAACTTACTAAGAGTGCATTCTATCTCCTCATGAAGATCCTTGATAGAGATGTTAAAAAGAAGTGGTTCCAATATTGAGCTCTGAGGAACCCCACTTGTGACCAGCCGCCAGCTGGATTTACCTCCATTCACCACCACTCTCTGGGCTCAGCTGTCCAGCCAGTATTTTACCCAGCAGAGCATATGCCCGTCCAAGCCATGAGCAGCCAGTTTTTTTATCAGAATGCTGTGGGAGACATTGTCAAAGGCCTTATGGAAGTCCAGATAGACAACATCCACAGCCTTTCCCTCATCAACCAGGTGGGTCACCTTGTCATAGAAAGAAATCAGCTTTGTCAAGTAGGACCTTCCTTTCATAAACTTGTGCTGACTGGACCTGATCACCTGGTTGTTCTGTATACGGTGTGTAATGAATGGCACTCAAGATGATCAGCTCCATGGCCTTTCCTGGCACTGAGGTCAGACTGACAGGTCTGTAGTTCCCTGGATCCTCCTTTCGGCCTTTCTTGTGGATAGGTACCACGTTTGCTGCCCTCCAGTCCAATGAGACCTCCCATATGTGCTATATGTTCTGTATAAATACATAAATACATGTTCTATGCTGTGAATATGGGTTATATATGAATGTTTTAGGTGTATATATTAATAGCTTATATTAATATAACTGCATTATATATGTTATTACATATGTAGAAACAAACATTTAGCAGACAATACAGTTTTCTTGTATCTCATGTTTACATTGGAGACAGTAGATCACAGAAATATGCCCTGCAGATGCATCGTGGTCAGTGGTCATTCCTTGCTTACTGTAGAGCTGTCCAGACACCAGTGTTGAAGGTTCCCATTTATGAGAACAGCAGTCTGTGGTGGATGTGTGTAGTTCCGTCAGACTTGGAGCAAATTTTAGAAGACTTAAAATATTTTATGGATAATGTTAGAAGCATTGAGCATTACCAATGATACTGCTATTTGAGAGAGTGAGAATTCCTAGTGCCATGGGATCATGTTCTCCAGCTTCATGGTACCTGTGGTTGAGTTGCTGGTACAGTTGCTTGGTGACAGTTGTGGGTTGTTTTTTTTTTGTAAAACATATGTAAAGCAATGCCCACTCTTTGACATTATAGCCTCTCCCAAATGGAAACAAATAGTATATTTAAGTTGCTCTGTAAACTTTCCATCTTGCCTATATGCTGTGCTGCATATGATCCATTAAGATGTGGACTGAGTTTAGACACTAATGCCAGCAGTGCTCTCGGGCTGCTTACAGAAAAATATTTACAGTATTGGGAAGGATGCATTTATATTCAGTGTGAAGCTCCAGAAGATGTTCCTCCTGGAGATCAGCAGGCCTTTAGGTCACTATGAATTACAGTCTTTAAGAACTGCAACAGTGGTAGCCAAAACCTGTGTGTTAAAGCCAGCGATGTAGCACAGAATGAGCTGTCAGCATCGTCTTAGCGAGAGAGATCACTCACAAAGGGCACTGCGCATAGGAAATAAAGGGCAAGAAAAAGGTACAGTAAACAAAGATCCAACAAAGTGAGAAAGTTTCTCCTCACCAACAGATAGAGTTGAACCATAGAGGGCAGAGCTCCTCCTTAAATGCTTCAAGAGGCTGAACAACAAAAGAAAAGCACAACATCTCAGACTCATCTGAGTTTTTAAAAAAAATTTATTGGACTTTTTAATTGCTTTCTAGGAAGAAGGTAAGCCTTAATAAAGCATATTCATAGAGCTTTCTACTTTTACAAGATTCATATCTGAACACAGATGCTAGAAATAATAGCAGCCCTGTCAGGGAATGAAGCTGTGTCACATAGTCTCTGACTTGTCCAAAAAATAAAACTAATGCAAATACGAGGAATGAATAATTAGAACTTTCACAATAATGAATAGCAATAATTTGCAAAAATACCTGTTCCTAATCATAATCTTATGACAAACTTCAGGTTTAAAAAAGTACCTTTAAATGTCATTGACTAAATTCAGATAAAGAAAATGTACATTAAATGATCTTACAAGCAGTTCACAGACATTCCATGAATAGAAAAATAATTTTTAATTAGATAAGTAAATTATGTTTTGTAAATTATTTCTTCATCTGTATGTATTATTTTTCAAGTATTATTAAAGGGGGTGTTTGTTTTGTTTTGTTTTAAATTTAAGAAGACTATTTTGTTGCCTTAATTATATGTTACAGGAATTCTAATTATTTTTAAAATAATGTGATTAAAATTTTCCAGAAAATACTTTAAAGCAAATAAGTCAACCTTCCTCCTATTTTTATTCTGTCCACCAAAATTATCTGTTTGATTTGGAAGTAATGTGTCAATGTCTGAGTAATAATAACAGTAAAATAATCTAATTATTCAATTACTGCACATGGGCAGAATCCAGGTTGGAATTCTAGGGATTTGTAGTATTTGTATTTGTTACTTAGTCACTCATGAAGGTTTTTTAAAAAATTGTCTTCAGATGTTTCTCTTGTGGTTTGTTCCTGATTTCTGGAAAATAATATTTGCTGTTTCTGTTATCCAGTCTGGACTCCAGGTGTTTGTTAGGCTTCTGTTGGCAGATTTTGACACTCAAATGAAACTCAGTTTTGTGTGCTAGAACTGGCCTGCATGGAAATCTTTATAAACCTTAGGCATTTGGATTAAATATCAGGGTTTGTTGTGATTGGTATCAAGAGTACTAATGGATGATCTGTTAGAGTGGAAAATCTGAGGAATGTTGCTCCCCCTGAACTGGAACAGATATCTGGTTTTGGCAGTCCTGTAGTTTTCAATCATTTTACTGAATGTGTCTGCTCATCAGGCTAGTTTTATTACTTATATAGTAGTCCATATCATGATAATGTTTTATGAGCTAGTGCCTTTTTCCCCCTGGATTTATTAGGTCAAATACAGACACACCACTTTCTCTGCTTATTTTGGTGTAATATATTAACTTTTTGATGGGTTGTAAAAGTTGAGAATAAATAAGAAAATAAGTTACTGTTGTTATCTTTTACACTTGATACTGTACACATTGCTTTTAAAAGTTTTATTACTTTTCTCAGAGTAGATGTTTTAATATCATCACCTTTTCAAGCTCCTCCTTTTAATCCCATTAGAATCTGAGCAATGTTAATTCTGTCACCATCAAGAAATATTTCTTCTTTCTCAGACAATTTTAGAAGATGCATAAATTTCCTCAGAATAAACATTACAGAGGACAGACGAGACTTGTGTTTATGTTATATAGATTTTTTTTTTTTTTTTACAGCCGTTGAATAAACCATCAGGAAAGAACTTGCAAAAACAGCATTAGTAGCTCTGTCCATGCCTGCATTTGTGGCTTGCATCTAAGAACTGCCTGAGGAGAAAGTGGAAGAAAATGCCTGTGGGTTTGGTTTTTGTTGTGGGGTGTCGGGGGTTGGTGTGTGTTTCTGAAAGATAAAGGCAGCAATTTCCAAAGTCTGCCTCATGTCAACAGCCTGCTAGTAGGGTTTTAAGCGGAGTTTGCCTATACCTACGAAATATGATAAATATATTTAAATACTGATTTTTTTTTTTGTTTGTTTGTTTTAAGAAGTGGAACAGTTTTATCAATAGCATGTGTACTTTGACGTATTTGAGCTAAATTAATCCAGTACTTCCTTGACAAACTGTGAAATTCACTTAATATATGTGATGTAAGAGGATGTGTTCTTCATTCATCATAAAATAAAGAGAAAATAGGAAAAATAGAAGAGAGCTATACAGTCTAGTAGTCTGCAAAACAAGTTGTTTCATCATTCACTACATTCATAATGATCGTTAATGTAGGTATCCTTTATTTATTAATAGATATATTTGGTCTAGTTTTTGAAACCTATTTTGTTCTTGACTTAAAAGTATTTCATGATAATGGAGTAACAATGTAGCACAAAAATATTTCCATTTATACATTCTAACTTGTCTGGCTTTCAGTTTTGTTGATCATTCCTATGTTCTTGCGCTGCAGAAATATGGAAAGAAAGTACCTAATTTATCTTCACTATGCTGTAATTTTTTTGGTATACATTAATCAAGTCTTGCCCTCTAAATTTACAGTGCAGATCTTTTAATTTCTGTCCCGTGGAAGTTTTTTCATGTCCCTAATATTTTTTTTGTTTGCGTCTGAATACATTTATTTTCTTGCCTTTTTATTTTTTTCTGTTTAAATAGATTTTGCTTTCAATAATGCTTAGAATATGCAGAATTCCCACCAGGCTGCAAGTTATAAGCTATCATGTATTGCTATTTTCAGAATTGTCTTGGGAGACTTATAAGAACACTGTATTTCTTCTTTTTCAGCTCTTTGTCCTTTTTGCTTTTTGTTCTTTCTTACAAATCTTACTCTGAATTTGAAAACTGGAAAACAAAGGCTCCAGAAAACTTGAAAAGCTCTTTAGTTTTTAATATCTTGCACATGAATGGTTCATATAGAATTCTGAAAGATATTCCCATGGCTCTTTTTTTTTTTTTTTAATAAAAGACTAATATTTTCCCTATATGAGTACTGTAGCTGATTGTGGTGACTTATGCCCATATTTTTTCAGCTATGGGTTTTGTTTACTAACCTGTTTTACTGTTAATAGGGTATATATTTGAGTGATGCTACCTTTGGAAATTTATTCTTGAAATGAATACCTCCAACATATAAAAATTACATTATCTATTTGAGAAATCCTCCAAGTCCACAGACCACTCCCTACTACATGGAAGACAGTGGAGTAAAAATCCCAAAGAATGAAATTCATTCCAGTTGACTAAATGACATGAAAAGCAGCCAAATGGAAAAGCAAGCCAAGATGCTCGTTACAAGAGAAATAAGATCAAAAGAAAAGTTAAATATTTACATGTGTAGAAGGCATTAAAAACCATGACAATAAGACTGAAAACTAAGTATAATTAATTAGTTTGAGAGAAATTATTTGGAAAAGACTTGTGGAAAATGGTAGGTAGAGAAGCCAAACAATGAAGTAGCTGAAGGAAAAAATTCAGGAGCTTTGTCAACTGCTGGTGAGTGCTGAAATCCATAACTGATGACCTCTGCTGCAAATAAACTTGAAAATCCATGGACATGATTTCTGTCTTCTACTGCACAGCAATTAAGACTACATGTAACTTATGTGGGGTTTTTTACATAAACAAATTTTAAACAGAAAAGGGAGAGAAACGATCTCCACATGAGAGAACAACCATACCAGATATGCCGTCAGCTGCCCTACACTGCATGCAACTGATTCCTGTCAGAATAATCTTTCACCAGTAGAAAATATGATTGGCTTCTATTGTGGCAAGAAAAAATTTTAAAGAAAAAGAAACTTTATAAATTATTTTTATATTAAAAAAAAATAATTAGTCCCTGATGTCTGGTTGAGCGGTAATAGCAGAATTAGATATTGGAAATCACCTTTTTAGAAACATGAGGGAAAAAAAGTAATAGTCATAAATCTGTCTTCCTCATGCCTTTTGCCCGCAGTATACATTTTTCTTATTGAAAGCTCCTGACAGACATAGGTATACAATATGATTCTTTGCTTTTAATATGGCCAAACTTTTCTGGATGCCGTTATGTAAGCTTTGAGGAAAGATTGCTGTTACGCATCACAACAGTAAATACATGGTATTTAACTCCTCTGGTCTTCTTGCTAAATTTCCTTGTTAGAAATCTGACAAACAGAATTTGTGTTCATTATTCACTCTGTGAAATCATTAAACTTTCCTGAGTGTGTGGAATGAAGAAAAAAAAAAAAGTCCTAACATGTCACCAGTTGCTATATCAGGATGTACAGTGGTTCAGTTACTCTAATGTATCTTATTCTTTTGTTATTCAAATTGTTACTATAACTAGGAATTTCAAACATAGTTTAGTTCATTACAGTAGACAAACTTAGAAAAAAAAGACTCCATGGTATAATACAAGAAAGGAGGCATAATTCTACAAATATCTTTCATTTGCACACACCAAGCAGATCTGCCAAAGGAAACAATTGCACATTCCCTGCTTCTAGCTGTTAGTTTCTGTCTCTGTGCTACCTTGCGATTTTGGCTGGCATGAGTCTTTGACTCAGCACAGTTAACTCAATCAAGGAATTGTTTAGTGGAAAGGTGACCTACTAGCAGGAAGAAAACATTCGAAGTTCAGTGCCCAGTTCTGTTTATGCTCCCCGACAAGCAAAATCAAATAATTCATAGAAAAGTGCAACTAAACTTACTCCCAGCATGTTTCATGAACTTGTTCTTTAAGACTCTAAGATGAAGCTATTGGTTTTTTCAGAAGCAAACTATTCCATTTCTTGCTTATTTTGGTATTAGTCGTTTTCTGTATGTCTTACCTAAATTTCCTTTCCTGTATTATTAATTTGTTATTCTTGTCCTGTTTACTATAAATGTGGATAATAAATTATTCCCTTTCTTGTCCTTTCTTGACGCCAGTATTTGAAGACTTGCATTTGCTCCCATCTGTCTCATTCCAAGTCTAAGCAGTCCCAATTTTTATATATCTTCCTTTTTGCCTATTTTTTCTAGCCTCTAAGAACTCTACTAACAGTTCTCCGCTGAACTTTTTCTTTAAAAAAATGTCCAAAGCTGTACATGATTCCAGCTGAGAACACATCAGTTTTGAGGAAAAGGTCAATAACATCAGAAAGCAGAACAGGAAGCTTGATTCAATTTAATTTCTAGAGAGTAATCCTTTCCTTCTTTTGAGAAAACTCCTTGTCTAGCCGTGAGGTGTTACCTATTCCTTTCTTCCATTTATTTGAATCTTTGATAGGACAACAAACATTTTCAGTTGCCTTATATATCCTAATATGTACTTAAAATCAAGCCAAATTTAATTTAAGAAACTTAAGTGTTCATGTTGGAAAAATCTCAGCTCCAAAATATGGATCCCAGTCTGTCTCTTTACAATTAAATGAAAATATATGGTACTGTAAATGCTAATTTCAAAGTGAAGTTGAAGTAGGAGATAGTATAAAAGCCGTTGTTGTGTTGTTGGCAATATTACCATTGTACAGCACAGGAACCAGTTAGAAAAAAGTTTTACATTTTGTTTTCCATTTTAACTCTCTTTTGTACCCATTTGTTTTCCATTATGCTATAAAATGGTGTTAACACAGCATAAAACTCTGTTAATGCAGCATAAAATGCTATTATGAAGTACAATGCCTGAGATTCTGGAAACAAAATTATAAACCAAACATCCCCTGTATACCTGCTTTGAATTCAGTCATAAAATAATAATAATCTGAAATTGTTGTCAAGGTATTTCTTATAACCATTCCCATATTCTGCTTTTTGCAGTCAAAATCAAATAAGCCAAGACAAAAGTAATTTTGAGTACTTTCGTTGGTGAATTTTTTTCTGTTTATGTGTTTTTTCAAAACATTTTTTTAGGTACAGCTGCTGCAAGTGTTAGGATTCAATTAGAAAACATTTTCCTTTATATCTAAACATGCTTCAATAGTTTATTATTGGCTTTTTCTTGATTTTTTATGGTTTTCATGTTAACTAGGTGGAGATTTTCTCTAGATTCTCAGGAAACGAAACTTTCTCAAACAGCTAACTGGAATTACAGAACCTTCACTGGAGATTGCACAGTTATGGAGTGGTATAAAATATCCAGAGGTATGAAATATCCAGCACTGGGCAGTCCTCTGTATTTCAACAAAAAGGTTCACTAAAGAAAGTCTGTTTTATTATGTCATCAGCAGTTTTGGAATCTGCATAGGCACCAAAGAGTTCACTATTTTTTTTTTTAAATTAAAAAAATTAATAAAAATAGTAATAATAAAAAAGCTGGCATATATGCTTCCACAATACTATTCTCTATAGTGTCTAAACACTGTGCAGCCCAAGATGCCCAAAAATATGAGGACAAAAGTCTATTCTGAAATCTCATGCAATGCAGTTCAGGAGGAAGGAAGTTGTCCCTGTGAATTCCCAAGGACATTAGTTTAACAAATTCTTTCAAAGTCTGAACTTCAAACACTTGCATTAACAGTTTGCAGAGAATTTTGAAACACCAAGGCTGTATTTACAGAAAGACAGCCCTGGGAAATGGAGCATTAATCGTAGAGACAGTGATTTCCTCACAGTCAGGGAAGCCCTGGACACAGTGTGAACAGAGGGCCAACTGCTGTATAAATGCAAAGGGACTCAGTGGTGCATGAATGACATGTGAATTGAACTTACCATGAATTTGATGTTAAATGCACTGTGTAAATATAGTAAATATGGTGCACTGGATTTGCTAATTGCCTGTTACCTCTGCAGTTAATTACCACCTACGTAATTTCAAAATTTGGAAATAACAACAGAATATAAAATGGCAATATCTGATTCAGGAAAAACAGTAACAGGCCTCTAGTTATAACTTCTGAAGAAAATATTATCAGTAACAAATCTGGATGATTTTAAAAAACAATAGCCATAGACACCAATGAAGTCTTTCTAGCTGAGGCACAGAGTCAGTATTCAATCGATTGTTAAGTACAAGCAAAGTGCATTTTCTCAGTTGCCCAGTCTTTGGGATCATCTCCTCGTTGCCCTACAGAATCTGCTTTTTTTTTGTTTGTTTTTGAGTGACTTTTGCAGTTCCAGACATGTTACAATTTTCTCCTGACCCCTCTGACATTTCCAAGTTGGTTTGTACATGTTCTTCTCTCCCTTTGCTGCAAACCCTAGAGGAATCCTGCTTATAAATGAACTCAACTCCCATTCCTGTGATGATTTGTTTCCTATTATGCCACCCATTACTTTATCACTGAAAACTATAGTGCCAACCTGCTGCTTGCACCTCAAATATCCGTATAACTTTGATGTTTTTCCTCGGCAAATCCCATCCCACTTGTCATGATGAAAAAACTCAAAACAAGATAAAAATTTATATTAGTGGAGTACTAGCCTGAGTACAAGCTCCACTCATGAAAACAGTCCATACTGCCTTACTCTTGCCTTCTCCTCTTTCATCCTTTGTATACAGACCTTTGTCTCAAGTGGACTGTATGTGTCTCTTCTTATGTGTGTATGTGTTTATGCACAGCACACCTACCATAAACAGTGATTGCTGCCTATTCTGGAGTGGTGCATGCCATGTGTGCTGGCACAGCCTGCAACACTGGTTTCTTATTTTGATCCTCATCTAGAAAGGGTTCATTAAAAAATTAGTTTATTATTTTTTTAAAGTCTTAGGCATTCGGGAATGTTTGCATGTTGAATGAATTCGTTTATTTTTAAATCAGCCATGGTGCAGGAATGAATAGAAATATCCCATGTCAGTACAGCAGCTAAATATTTTTAAATGTCAAACCACAGCCTGGGACTCTTAAAGCAAATGATAAATAATGTATCTGCTTTGCCTGAAGTAGCACATTGTATACAATTTTGATGACTTTTCCAGAACTTGATAATACAGAAGGCAAAGATTTTGAATGCCTAACTATGGAAAAATCCAAATTGTAATTCAGTTATTAACAGATTTAAAATATTTTATTACATATTGGTTTTCCTCTGGATTATCTGTAAGAAAAAGCTGTTTATTATTTATTATCAAACTTATGAAATGCTTAAAACAATTTATGAAATAGTTTCAGTATCACATTAAAGAGAAATGTAGTTTTGGCTTCAGCCTTTATAGTTTCATGATTATTCATTTTAAATAACAACAATATGTCATGGAAGAGTTAACTGTATAGTGCTGTATTAGAAGATTCTATCCTGTGGAAAGAGACTAATTAGCATCATTCAGTTAATGAATCTAACTACCTCTGACTATAACACATATAATTAATATGACTTATGAAAAATTGCATTCTTCTAGATTAATGAAAAATATATGCCAAAAGTCTATATATTCTAGTTGGTTTAGTTTTTACAAAGGGATTAACCTCCTCGTAGAACAAGTTGTTGCAGTAGGAATAGTAGATCTGTGTGTATGTCTGAACAATTCTGTCAGAGACTAATCAGGGGCTACAGAATCACAGAATCATCACAGTTGAAATGGACTTCCAAGATCATCAAATCCAACAACACACCCAGGGAAAAACAAAACAAAACAAAAAACAAACAAAACACAAAACCACACCCCACAAAACCAACAACAACATACAACCCTGAAAAATCCACTAGAGCATGCCCTGAAGTGCCACATCTACACGTTTCTTGAATGCCTCCAGGGATGGTGACTCCAACACCTCCCTGGGCAGCCTGTTCTAGTGCCTGACTACTTTTTTGGTAAAGAAAACCTCTCCTGGTGCAACTTCAGGCCGTTTCCTCTAGTCCTATCCTTATTCACTTGAGGGAAGAGGCCAACCCCCTCCCCTACTACTACCTTCCTTCAGGTAGTTGTAGAGAGCAATGAGGTCTCCCCGTCAGCCTCCTTTTCTCCAAACTGAACAATATCAGTTCCCTTAGCCTCTACTCACAGGACTTGTTCTCCAGACCCTTCACCAGCTTTGTTACCCTTCTCTGGACATGCTCCAGCACCACAATGTCCTTTTTATAGTGAGGGGCCCAAAACTGAACACAGTACTCAAGGTGCGGCCTCATCAGTGCTGAGTACAGGGGCACAATCACTTCTCTGTTCCTGCTGGCCACACTATTCCTAATGCAAGCCAGGATGGTGTTGGCCTTCTTGGCCACCTGCGCACACT
Organism: Hemiprocne comata; assembly: GCA_020745705.1. Lineage (NCBI taxonomy): Eukaryota > Metazoa > Chordata > Aves > Apodiformes > Apodidae > Hemiprocne > Hemiprocne comata. Next base: position 90,711,189 of record CM036587.1, read on the forward strand.
GCCGTCTCATGTTAAGCCAGCTCTCAGCCAGCACCGCCAGGTCCTTTTCCACCGGGCAGCCTTCCAGCCACTCACAGAATCTTCCCCAAGCCTGTAGTGTTGCCTGGAGCTGTTGTGGCCCAAGTGCAGGACCCAACAGTTGAACCTCATACAATTGGCCTTGGCCCATCAATCCAGCCTGTCTGTGTCCCTCTCCAGAGCCTTCCTACCCTGAAGCAGATCAACACTCCCTCCCAATTTGATGTCATCTGCAAACTTACTGAGGAAACACTCAATCCTCTCATCTAGATCATTAACAAAGATATTGAACAAGACTGATCCCAAAACTGAACCCTGGGGGACATCATGTCATAATTGGGACATCTATGCTATGTGCTTCCAGGTTCTCTGGAGGAGAATGCTGTGAGAGATAGTGTCAAAGGCTTTACTGTAGTCTAGATAGACAACATCCACAGCTCTTCCCCCATCCACTAGGTGGGTCACCTGGTTATAGAAGATCAGGTTGGTCAAAAGGACCCACCTTTCCTGAACCCATGCTGGCTAGGCCTGAACTCGTTGCTGTCCTGCGCTTGCTATGTCAGCACACTCAAGATTAACCTCTCCATGACATTCCCCAGTATTGAGGTCAGACTGACAGGCCTGTAGTTCTCCGAATCCTCCTTTCGGCTGTTCTTGTAGAGGGGCATCACATTAGCCAGCCTCTAGACATCTGGGACCTCCCCTGTTGACCAGAACTGCTGATAAATGATAGAGAGAGGCTTAGCAAGATCTGCTGTCAGCTCCCTCAGGACTCTCGGGTGAAGCCTATTTGGCCCAAAGACTTGTGAGTGTTTAGGTGTCATAGCAGATCCTTAACTGCTCCCTCCTGAATTTTTTTTTCTATCTCCACCCCCCTCCCCCAAAAAAAAAAAAAAAATTAAAACTCAAATTTGTATTTTTCTGGTGCAAAGTTAGTAGAAAAAAATTAAAAAAATAAAAAATGTGTGTGGTAAAGACTGTTTTTATTCTTTATTATTTTTATTCTTAGGTATGCTTTACCTAAGTTTGAAATGGGCTGAAGCATTTAACTTCCAAAATATATCTAATACCTTGCTCAATTTACATTCTTGTTAAGTGTGACTAGAAGCAGAGGGTTTTAAAAGACATGAATAGATATTTGACCTTATTTAGCTCAAGAATTCAAAAATAATTACCTCAAATAAGCACATATTTGTGTAGAATGTAGGCTTTTATGTTAAAGAAGTGTCCAATTATGTTGTTTAGTAGATGAAAAAGGACCATTATCCACCAAGACCTGCACGATGCATTTAAAAAAGCAATGCAAAAGATTAAACACTTTATACGGCAGAATTATTTTATACAGTGGCCTTCAATGTAGATCCAGATCCTGCTTTGTCAGGGTTTCAATAAAACTCTACATCTGTGAGGTCAGATTAATTTCACAAATTTATTTGCATTCAAGTGGACTAGAATTCTAGGACCAAAGGATTTCTAGATTTCTAGGTCATTACAGTCATGAGTGCAAGTAACTATTTATTTGAGTTTGTCCGCATAGTTCTAATTGTTCTTCCTAAAATACCCTAATGAACTTTTACTCTTCAGTAACTGTTCCAGCAGTGAGCAATATGCTCTTTCTGAGTGAACTGAGAATGTTAAATCTTACCTGCTTGTCTTTTCTGTACAGTATCAGACTGATGCCCTTAGGCTGGAGGAGGAGAATTGAGGAGAGAAACTGGGCTAGTTTTGAGTACCCTGATACAAATATTGAACTTCCTAGTCGTACTTTTCTATACCTGGTTTAACAGTGCAATAACCCAATATGTATGATTTTAATTTTTTATCTGAATGGTGAGTTACTGAGGCCCCAGAGACAGAAAAAGTTTTTAATTAACCTCCCTGAGTGGACAGGTGATATCTAGGCAGATATGGTTCACAGCATTTGAAACCAGTTACATTTTGCAGAAGGTCAAAGCAACATTCCCATGTAGTAAGGCATTGAAATAGCATATTGCTTCACGTTTAATCTTTCCATCCTGATTTATGATGCGGATACTTTATCTCCCAGGAGATATCAAATACAACAGATTTTCAACTGTGAGTGTGTAGGTGCCCTCTGCTACTTTTGTTTTATTTTAATACTAACAGTGCTGTCATGGATGCTGGCAGTAATTGTTAAGTTCACTTCTTCATATTTATTTAATTTCTCTGTGTTACCTCATCTAACTGTTATCATCTGATAGTCTGAGCAATGTCCTGATGCTGGGAAGCACAGACACCCCTTCTAGCCTCATTGGCTTCCATGAGAAGAAGACATTCATTGCTTCTACCTGTCCTGTTTTGAGCGAACCATGACACTACCAGAAGCTACTACTGAACTAGAATGAAAGAGCACTCTGCTTCCCTCAGAGCTTCACTCTGAGTTCTACAGCAAGGTTCATACCTTCTCTTACAGGAATGAAATGAGAGGGGAGATTTTAGTCTTCCAAATATTTCCTTCTCTTATGAAATTTCTTATCAAGTATGATTTAAAAAGGTTCCTTTGATGTTGTTCTGCTTTCCCAACTACATTCTTTGAACCTGGCATCCAAAACAATCACTTTAGGCCAAGAAGTTGATAGGACAGAGTACAGTATGTTATCTAAGACAGACTTTGATATTTACAAACAAAATAAATTAATTTACATCAACCTGACAGAGAGAAAATAAACACTGAGGATGATAAAATGTCATCTTTTGAGTGACTGCATGCTACAGAACTTGAACAGGGTTTTTAGGTCATGTAGCACTGACATTTGTCAAATTGCCAATTTTGTCTGAGTTCACAGAGATTGACATAGTATTACAGGGCATGTTTAAAAGACTGAGAGTTCACAAATAGGATTTTTAAACACAACCACTAGAGAACAATTTTATGAACAGTTTCAAATATTATCATAGGCTCAGTAGCCTTTTTTTTGTGTGTGTGAAAAAGTGAAGCAAGGAGGGGGGTATAAATATAAATGAAATCTTCAATTTCTCTTTTTATCTCAAATGAACAAACTGTAAAACCATGGGTAGATTAACATAATAAACACCTGATCTTCAAAAACCTGGTTTCAAGTGAAATTAAGGATATCTCATGTAACATTTTCAATTGTTCATTTACTTTTCATAATTTTAAATCAGAAGAGATCTACCATTTAGCCTGTGATTCAAATGAACTTACTTATTATGTATCTTCTCCTTACATTACACTTCCAGAAAACAGGTTTAGTGTGTGTAACTTTTTTACTGTGTTCATGTAAACAAGTAACCAAAACCAAATAAAATTGCTAATATCCACAAATTCACCAAACTCAACTGGGACACAGTATCTTTTCCTGGTTTTATGAAAGGCCCTAAATTAAGTCTTAGGAATATCTTATCAGAGTTGCTTCTGACTAACTCTCTCTGCTAAGGAGAAGCAAGAGGCATTGTGAGATTTTTTGACAGTGATGGATCTTTTCTACATGGAGTAGTTTCTGGAAAACTTTCCTGAAGTCAATAAATTCAGTTTGATTACTTAAAGAATTAAAAACAAATTAAAATAAAAAATATCTCTAGAAACAATCTGTAAAACTTTGGATATTACTTACTAAAACACAAAGGTTTTAGTGAATTATGATCAATAAACAGAAGAGTAACGTTTTCTTCAGTAATTTACTTTGATTCTTTAGGAGCTGCTTTTAGATTGCCAGTATGAAATTTGTGTCTTTCAGGAACTATGATTTCTTTTCTACTGAGTGACTAGATGTAACAGAACTTTGTTTAGGATTCTGTCTCAAACCAGTGTTTCTAAAGGGATTTCAGTTAAAGTCATCATGCCCTGAGGCAACCCAGCTGGTTGACATGGCTTTTTGCATGTAGAAATTCTGCATCTTACAGAGCAGGAGTGAAAAGGCAGTTTCCCAGCCTAGCTGCCTGGCCAGCCAGGAATCTATGACGTGCTGGTAGATAAGTCCAGCACCTGCTTTCCACCAGTTCTTGTAGGTCAGTTCTTATAGGTCCATGCTGTGAGGCCAGAAAATCCTGGCCGGGGGCTAATGGTTCTTTTGAGCCAGTGCTGTTTTGCCATACCTCTGTAGTTGCTGCTTCCAATAGCCTAAAAACCATTAAAATGGTTGAACAACCTTGAGTTAAAAGTCAGAGGGTATGAGCAAGGACTCCACATGCCAAGATGAGAAGAATCAATTTTAAAGATGACTCCTTAAGTAGATAAGGTCACTAAACATTACAGCCCTTTGGCACTGGGAGAAAAAAAATCATTCTTAAGTGACAGGGTTCTGATGTATTTTTAAGCAAGGTGTGGAAAAGCATGCTATCTGGGAAATGCTGTGTTTTAGAAGTGATACAAAAGTGTTTAACTGCAGAAGAAAAGATGTGTGAATTAATTAGACACAGCTGAAATACTCGGAAGCAGAACAGAGAAAGTATGACTTGCTTATGTAGAATACTGATTGCGTGTTGCCGAAACTATAGAGCTGCAGATCTCTTTTTCTAGTTTAGCCTTTTTTTCCTGTGATATTGACTAGATTTGCAAAACACTAGATTAGGTTTAAGTGTTCAAAACCTATGAGGTAGACCTCATTTTCAAAAAATGGAAGTTTACATTTAGGCACTAAAGCCAATGTCCTCTGTTATTATAATTTGTGTGATAATCTAGTCACGTACCTGCAGTTGTTGGGTTGTCTTGGAACGACCTGAAAAGGCAGCATGTAATTGGCAATAGCTTTGCTTACCTTAACAGCTCATGTCAAACTTAATTGTACTAAAATTCTCTTCCTGAAGGTGTAGGTTTTTGTGAATATAATTTCATTAACTTCTTACTATTTTATGTTTTCATCCTTTTATTTTTATTATTTATTTCTCCCTTTGAAGGTGTACAGACATTCTCATTATAGTAAGACTAATTCACTATATTCTTATTACCAAAGACTGCTGCATGTCCATAACTGATGCACAGAGAGCAGATTGCATACTTACAAAGGCATTAAAGCTGAGCAGTCTGTATTGCACTTAATATTTTTCCTTACTAGTGAGTTAATAATATCTGCTATGAAACACAAGGCAATCCTTTGTTCAGCACTGACACTGATAAATATGTTTTTCAGTTGTTTTGGTCATTTCCTCATTTGGACTCTACTCCTTAGGGAAGAAACAGTTAAAATTATTGCCAGCCTTTCCTTCTGATGATATTGGCTCATTGTTTGTTTGCCACCACCATTTGGTCAGGATGGAACTACTGGGAAAAATAACCTTTCTGAAAATGCAAAGTGCTGCCAGATTTGAAGAGAAATGATAGGAGGTGGATATTAGCTGTTTAATGTTTGCGTTTCCAGGGTATTTTAGAAAGCACAATTTTTTTCTACTGCTGTTCATATAGCTGGTGGATTTGCTGGATGTGAACCACAATGTTATCAAACATGTCTAATGCAGCCAGTGACATTCAAAAATCTGATGAATCCATGACCTGATTCTGCAAGGTGTCTGCATGAAATAATTTCAAGCCCACTGATACTACATAGGGGTAAAGCTGACTGTGTTTTTAACAGGGTCATTCAGCATTGAAGGTTCCTCTAATATGGGTTCTAACATGGGTGCAGGACTGTCAATATCCATCCAGCGTGTTTCAAACTTTATTATTTTCCATTAGTTGCCAACTTGCTACACAAAATAACTAGAGGTAACTCCAAACAGGTGATTTTAAGTAAGGCCTTTTTAAATGTTACAATAAAATATATTTTGAAAATAGGAACCACCAGAACAAGTGAAATTTCTGGCTGATTTTTTTTTCATTGTTAAAGTAGCAATTGGCACCTATTGGCTGTCTAATAATAAATGCAAAAAAAAAGAAAAATCACAGATTTTTTTTGTTTGTTTTGTTTACTTTTGTAATAATTTGTTTTAGGAATGAATTAATGACCTTATCTTGTATCCTGATATCTTCTTTCCTAAGGAAATATTTTACCTAATTTTGTAGTGGGTTGCTGTTAAGTGTTCCAACATTGTGAAAAGGAAAAACCAAGGCATAGTGATGATAGAATATGATGAGTCTTGGGTCATTTGTTAGTCTTCTTTAAGTATCAGCCCCTGGAGCTCCTACCTAGAAGATTATTAGTTTTACTATTAAAAATAATAAATAATAATAATAAAAATCATTAATAATTTTCAGTGGAGAAAAGATGGAATAAGTGATGCCTACAGGCTCAAAGAACTTATGGCAAATCAAAACCACACAAGGATATATAAATATCGAAAATGATTAATGTACACTTTTACACCACGTCAAAGTGTTTTTGGGCCCTGACTTGCAGTGTTTTGTGCTGAAAATCCATGGCAAATACCAAAGGAATTACATGTGATAAACCTTTTTTAAAATTTATTTATTTGTTTGTTTTCTCCAGAAATTTTGTGTGGACTTGTTTTGAACTAATTAGGCCTTTAACAAGTTGACATTATGAAGTGGAAACTTACTGAGGAACTGGAAGGGCAAAATGAAATGTTTTTCTTTAAGAAATAAAAGCAACCTACTTTTATGTTACTGAAAAAATTATTGTTGAACCAGCATATTTTATGGACAGGTCAGGATACTTTTTAATTTTGCTGTCTCACCCACCCTGTTGGAAGACCTCAGCCTCTAAGGTACCACAAACTCCCTTCTGTACTGTGATCTTCCTCTATATCACCTGATGTTTCCTCTGATATGTGGGTTTTCACTGCTTTAACAACAAAAGAATGACCTTTTCTCCACCACAAATTTTTCTTCATCTGGGAGGTAGTCTGCCTGCCTTCCTAGGTCCAAAAAGTATCCACGCATCTCTAGTGTTCTGAATCCCAGCTGTGATAAATCTCACATAGGACCAAGGCATGACCTGTTAGACCTCTGGGCATCCAAAACACTGCAATAGCTGGTCAGCAGGGTTTCAGTAGGGTTTTCAGTAAAAACGTGCTGATGAAAGTTCATAGGCATTTTGAAGGTAACTTTTGCCAAAACATTTAAGAATCTTAACGAGTTTACACCGCATTTCCTGAGGGATCTCTGTAGTAAGTAATACCATTTGGGGGAGCTGTTTCATTGCAACTCTGCGAGACTGACGGCTCCTCTTGGTCCGATCTATGAGCACAGCAACAAAGGGGTAAGGACAGGTCCGAAGACTGGCTGTGGCAAAAGACAACAATTAAGCTTGACTAACTAGTAGAAAAGAATAGATTAACTCTAGAAAAGAATAAGCAGAGGGGAACCTCCCCCCAAAAAAAACCAAACAGATTAGCATAGTCAGGAGAATGAACAACTCAGCTGTGCACGTTTCTCGGAGGCTTGTACGTCTTCTGGAGCTGAGCGAGCAGGGAAGATGCCACTATCAAAGAGATAAAGCTGTTCTAGAGAGCATAGCTTGAAGGAAAGCCAGAATGCTAATCTAGAAAAATTATTAAGAACTAAAAATGCTTTCCCTTATCTCCAGTTTCGCCCACTGTATGAACTTGGGTAAAAAAATCAAGTTAAGTCTTAGTTTTAAGGCAGGATTTCAGTGTATATTCATAGACTGTGAAATATTTCAGTAACAGAAACCTCTTGTACCATCCCTTGTTACCACAGTGTGGTGTGGGAAGCTCCATTTCAGAGTAATTGTGTCTTTTGCTTTTGCTTTTCTGTCTGAAATTTCATAGTCAGAAAAAAAGAATCTTTCTTGGTTATGATCCTAAATTTCCTTTCTCTACAGCACTGTCTGGTATTTATATTCTATACCATCAAATATTTATGGATAGTTGTTATATCTCTTTTCAGCATTCCTTTTACAGGGCCAAACCATTTAATTTAGTCTTTTCTTGCATGATAGGACTTAAATTTCCTCTGATGATCCATGTAAACCTCTCTGATTTCTTTTTTCTTGAATTTCATGCTTGTATAATTATCATTACATTATAATTTTTTTCCCTGTGATATGCTAGTCTCTTCTGAAACAGGTAGTGCTGCCCAAACTTATTATTAAAAAAGCTGAAAGTTTGAAAATCATATATTTAATCTGCCCCATAATTTAAAATGGTAACTTCACTGAAAATCCCACTCAGTCACAGTATTTTCTCTGAATCTTAGTAGTTATAAGTCCATTAGTAGTTTCTCATCCATTGCTGAGACTTTCTGTCTTTTCCAACTCTATTTGTTTTCCATGTGACAGTACTAATCACATACCAAAGTCCAATTATATGCTATTTCCTGTATTTTTCTCTTAAATTTAGGACATGTAGTTTCTCAGTCATCTTTGCTAGGACTTTTAATGTCTAACTCCATTTTCTTCAACTTCCCTATCCATAACTGCTCTTGAAATAAAATTTTGTTATAATAGCACATTATTGAGCTTATATAAACATTCTGTACATTTGGATCAAGTGATTAACTTCTGAATTGTGGGTTGTTTTTTTGGAAAAAGATTTTAGTATGTTCTACAGTTACTGTTCACTAGATATTAAAAACAAAGTCAAGACTCTTTTGTCTTAAAAATCTTTTTATGACTGCTTGCAGTGTTAGGTTTATGGTTGGACTAAATGATCTTAAGGATCTTTTCCAAACTAAATGAGGCTATGATTCTGTAGTTACTAGATTCTATAATGATTATTCTCTTACTTCTTTCACTACCTTTTTGATATTCAGTCTTTTGATAAGGAGAACTAAGGATTCAGAATATAGCTGAGACTTCTAAGTATACCATACTGAATAATAAGTGGTGACAGACAAATCAAATAAAAGCTAATTGACTTTATTCTTCAGATGTTCTTTTTCTGTAATAACTACAAGCAAATTTTGAAACTGAATTTAATATGAAAGGCAAAAATAGTTCTTCCACAGATTATTATTTTTTATGTTTTTTGGCTTCCAAATTGTTAGTTGATAATGTTCACTTCAAATTCTTCTGTTGCACCTGTTTCACATAACAAGAAAAAAACTCTCAATTGTCTGTTATTCAACTGGGGAAGGTGTGTACTTTTGAATTATTAAATATTTCATTACAAATTTGATAGATTTCACCACAGTTAAATACTCTGAACTGCCTGCCATATGTCTTTATTGAGGCAGTTGCCAGCAAGACACAATTCTTGGGCAGCGGTAGAGAAGAATCATTAAGCTAAACAGCACATCCTTTGAATGACTGAAAAGTCAATGAGCTCCAAATGGAGACCTGACCTTCTTTGACCACAGGGATGGTTAAATGGATGGTTATATCCTTGATGAGCATATAAGGGGACAAAGAATAAAGAAACTTCAGCTATTCTATGGAAACATGCATAATTTCTCTTTGTAGATTATCTTGGTGGAAAGATACAGAAATGTCAGGTATCTTGAAATACTCTCACTGCTTCTCATTTCTCACCAGTGTGAACAGGCAACATATCATTTTGTTTCACTGGGGCTACTCACCTTTTTATTGTTTTGGATGTTGAAAGAATAATGATCTATGTTTCTGTTTAATACTGAAATCAGAGTTCAGTTCATGAGCTTGTACTGTCAGAAACATCTTCTGTAGAAGTTACTCATTGCTCTTTGGAAATATTTGGCCTTTTTTTCTCTATGACTGCAATAAGAAAGTTTATAAATCAACAGATTCTTGCTTTTTTTCTTCAGGATTTCTAACAAAAAAGTTGTTAATTGCTAAACTTTTTATATATGAAAAAGCTGGTGGTCAAATCTCAAATGCAGTCTGATGTGCCTTCCTGTCTAAATTTGCAAAGCAGCTGTAGAAGTAACTTGGCTTGGGTAAAACTTGCTGAGTATTTGCATGATTACATAAAGCACTTTAAATAAAAATTTACAAGCAATCAGAAGACTTAAAAAAGTGCAGTTAAGAAGAACAGCATAACATCCTTCTCCAATTTCCTCTCATTAGCTACTTCATTTTTATGCATTCTGAACAGTTCCTGATCTCAAGTCAAAATGTGTCCATGATCACATCCAAAGTGAAATCTCTCACAGTCTACATAATACTTTGCTAGATTAATTGCTCAGTTTGTATGACTCAGGAACATCTTCCAATCAAAGCAATTTTAGAAAGAAGATTATTTTGTTTTTACCATGATTAATTCAAATAAGTTTAAGTGAAATGCATACCCTTTGCTTTTCAGTGTAAATGTAGAAGCTTATTGGATCCATAGATTTATTTCAGTCTTAAAGTAAAATAAATTGCATAAACATTAATAAATTTACATTAATTATTTTCCATGGCAATCAGTCAAGTAAGTTGAAAAGAGTTGTAAATTATGACAATCGGTTTCACAATTGCAATTTATTTTAATAACCTTTTCATGGCTCTAACTCTTTCCTAGATTGTGGGCAAATTCAAATACTGAACTCACACTGTGGGAAAGTTTATGTTGTCTTAGCTTAATCAAAAGTAGACACTTCAAGAGAATAACATAGATACAAAATTATTATTTTTAAAATCAGAAGTTCATAATTTCCGACCTTATGAGTTTTTCAATGCCTACAAATAACTTTAGCTATCCTGCTGGATTCTTGATAAGCTTATAGAAGTCAAATCATGTAATATTCTTTCTTTTTAATTTACTGTTTGTAGATTTGTTAATACTTCTGTAGAAAATTTTGTTTGGCTTTTCTTGGGAGTGTTTAAACTTGTATATTTTATTCTATAAATTTTCAAGTTATGAGCACAAATATCCTATTTTAATAGTAGAATGGTGAATAATGAAAAAATCATTGTATCTTAATCTTAAACCAGATTTTGTTTCCCTTAAACTTTGTTTCCCTTCTACTATGGGAATTTTTCCCATAGTAGAAAAGGAATCTGTGATTAGAGTGATCGTATGTCGTGGTGCTATCCCCAAAGCTGAAGGTTACAGTGGGTCAGAACATGACACCTTTCTGTGTCAGTGAACATTAAAATGGGATTCATAAGACTGCAATAAAAGGGATTGTTCTGACAACAGTTTAAAAAAAGGGAATAAATATCAAATAGGATTATATGGCATCAAATTTTATGAATTATTCTCAATCTAGAATTCATTGTATGATAGGCAATTAAAGTGATTTGTTGAATCTGATTGACAGATTTGGGTTTCCCACTCTTGCTGAAATCACTGGGATTTTAAAAATTTGTTAGACATCACAAGAAATAAATTAGGTTCTTGATGCTTAATTACCATTTACTAGTGATAGGATGTGTTACAAAAAAAGGCCTTGATCTATACCATATGGCAGTTATAAAATGCCCAATAGGGAAACTCATAATTCATCTGGACAGAAGAAAGGAAACATGGAGAATTCCAAAGTACATGGATAAAAAGGTAAAATTTAGTTTTGTCAAACTTCCCTCTTCCCATCTGATGCCTCTGTGTACCTTAGAGCTTTCCATATAAACTTGGAAATCAGTAAAAAAAATTGGTGGCAGAACTGTGAAGAAGTACAGTAGAAATTAGCTGTAGCTAAACAGTTCATTTCAATGAGTATCTCCTATTTATATACTTGGATAATAACCAGACCAAACAGTTACCCTTGGAGAAGAGAACAGTTTTTACTGATTCCTTTTTCCCTGAGGAAAGGAAATTTTAACTGTATCATAAGTAAGTGGGAATGTTTCTGGTGAAAGCTAATTTGAAAATGAGCTGTATAAATGATCTGGGAATAACACAGCTTCTCTTTTCCAGGTACACAGTCTCATCTATTGAAAACTCAGAAAACCCTGCAAAAGAGGTATGGGCATCTGCCACAGTTTCTTTGACATTGAAGTAGTCATTGTCAAATATAAAACTTAGCTCACTGAATGTGTTACATCTTTACCAAGTCCACATGTAGTCAAAAACATGAAGAGAAGCTCAAAAATATAATTTCCATGAGCTTTTATTTCATTCTGGGCTTCTAAAATATATGCAAATGTGGATGAGCACATTCTGTTTCTGTGCAATAAAATCTACAAATTCCAAGATTTAAGAAGAACTTTATTAAAAGTTTTTGAGCCTTTTACCAAGTGTATTGGTGTAGGTGACATGGTCTAAAAACCTGCCTGGATGTGTTCCTGTGTGACCTACTCTGGCAAGGTGATCCTGCTCTGGCAGGATGATCTTTCGAGGTCCCTTCCAACCACTAATAATATGTGATTCTGTGTGATTCTGTGATTCTACGATTCTGGCTTCAGAGGTGGCTTCTGTGGGAAGATGGCAGGAGCTGCCCCGTGCTGAACATAGCCATCTTCAGCAATCTATGCAACAGATCCATCACAGGAGATGGCTGAGCCTATCAGCACCAGGCTGGATACCTCTGGGAAAGTGCAGAAAACACCACACAGGCAGAGGAGAAGGGAACAAGAAGAGTGAGAAACAGGAGAGGGAACATCAAAGTTAGAGGAGGAGAAGTTTCTCTATGACAGAGTAAACATTCCCCTGCAGCCCTTAGAAGAAATCATGGTGGAGCAGGAATTTCCTTTCATCCTGTGAAGAAGATCATGACAAAGCAGACATCCACACTGTGGCCTGTGGAGAATCCCACACTGGAACAGATGGGTTTTCCTGAAGGAACTGTGGCCCACAGCCCATGCTGGAGCAGGGGAAAAGTGTGTGGAGGAAGGACGAGCCGAGAGAAACCTTTAAGTAGTGACCATAATACTCTTCCTCCATGACCCCAAGCATCAGCCAGGAGCGGGGGTGAGAGGAACTGGGAGTAAAGGAATTAAATTGTGACTGGGAAAATGGAGAAGGAAAGGTGTTGCTTTAATGTTTGTCTTTTTTTTTTTTTATTTCCCACTAGTGGAAATAATTATTTTAATTGGCAATAAATTAAGTGAATTTTTCCTCATCTGTTTTGCCCATGAGGGTAACTGGTAAACAATTTCCCTGTCTTTATCTTGACCCATGAGCATTTTCATTCCTTTTCTTATTTTTTCATGTCAAACTGGGGAGAGAAATGAGAGTTGGCATGCAGCTGGGTGGGAGTTTGTCTGTTGGCCAAGGCAAACCCACCATGCTAAGCTTTTAGTGTTATTGTTTTCTCCCCGCACTTTATTAAGTGTCTTTTTAATTATAGGTTTATGAACTAAGCATATTCTCAAGTGAAACAGCAATTCAGTAAGATTCTTATGCTGAGGTTAAGTATACCCATATCTGGTTAGTATTTGAATATGTATCTTGAGAATACTGTTGTCTTGCTTTCTCAGTCTTCAGGCATCTGTGATTTCTCAGCTTCAGATGGAGTTGCAATGTTCTTTGAACACAGATGTCATCGTAATTTTTTCCATAATTTATCACAGACACACATGGCACTATAGAAATTTTTGTAAATATAAAGAAAAGATTATCTCATGTCCTGCTTGGAACCAACAGCCCATGTGTCAGTTTAAGGAAATTGTCTAAATCAGTATTTCTAAATTTCAGTATGAGTTTTCTCCTGATAGTACTTATTAGCTTGGATTTTTTTTTTTTTTAAAAAAAAAGCTCTTATGACAGGATGTAGTATCAGTTTGTAAAAAATTATTCTCAAATCTCCTTTGAAAACATTTATAACTCCAGGTTCCTCACAGTCTCATTTGGTTTTCAAAATTGGTGACATTGATTTATTACTCCTCTGATGGTGTTATTTTAGAATAAAATGCTGAATTTTCAAGCATTACATTTAAGGAAACATGATTTAAATACTTTTCTACTATAAATTCTCATGTCTTCTGTTCCATAGAAAACTTTCCTGTATCCTTTTTGAGTAAAATTTATATGCTTCACTGCTCTTCCTTACATCCTTACTTTTCCTCTCTACCTCATGTAAATGAATTAGAGGATTTTTGGATACTTGGAAACCAGAACTCTGTCAAAAATAATTCCTTCTTCATTAAGATAAAGCTGGAAGTCTGCCACAGCACTGCCAGAGATAGAGATTTCAATTTTCTGGTAGACTGAAGCATAAAAGAGAGGAAAATAAAATGCATTCTAAAATTCATCTTTTCTTTTCAGCTGAATTAATTGTAGTTCACTGTATCTGTTGTGCTGCAAACGCAGCTCTCCAGAAGTCACAGTGGGACTGCTAAACCTTGTCCAGCTTTGAAGATATTGGCACTTGGTTTGCTATGTGTTTTCCTACTAATTCGAATCCTCTGTGAGACTGAAAGTGTGCTGGATGTTGCCTTCCTATTTAGCTTATTCACTGTTAAGAACCCATGATCCATTTAGGTTACTTACCATTTGGTATAGTAAAGTTAATGTATTGCTAGGTAGCTGAAGAATTGCCTCCTTGTCACTTCCATTGATTACCCAACTTCAGTATACAGTTATGAGAAAGAGTCTGCATCATTAGTCAACCCAAACTGCAATAGTCAAAACAGACACATTTGGTGTTTGTAAGCTGAAGTTAAATATTCTAGACCATAGTTGGTGTGTTTTTCAAAAGTACATTTATTTGATTAAAGCAATAAAGTTTGCCTTTATAATGGTCTGACTAAATGGTGACAGTACTCAGCTAAGAGTTTACATTATGGATTTACTTCATGAAGTGACTGACTCTCAGAGCAGACCAGCATGCAGGAGATCTTGACTACGCAAGTCAAGCTACTACTCGTTCCTCCATGCACATCTAGGACACTTCTGCCTCTCCAACAGGTATGGATTTCCAAAGAGAAAACTGAGATTGGCAAAAAATTATTTTCAAGTCACTCTTATTTTACTCTCATTTTCCTGAATCTTTTTCTAGCAAACAACTGTTACTTTGCATAAATAAACAGCCATACTGTTAATGATAGGACTTGAAAACTGCAAGGCTGAGCAGTTCTAGGCTCCCAATGTGTAATACTGTCTAATATATATGCAGAACATTGGGTGGAATAGAAAATTGAAATAATAAATGTTGTTATATATGTATTTTAATTATTGCCTGAAACAATTTGTAGTTTTCCATTTTTTATTGTTGTAACTGAAAAATATTTATATAGAATAAATATCTGGTGTGTCTAATAAAGAATTTATATTAGTATGAAAGCCAGCAGGGACCACAGGAAGCCACTTCCAGGCAAGTTATACACAAAATAATTTCTGAGACTAGGTTATATAGATACAGTTACTCTCTTACTGACCTGTATTACCTGTGCTGGTAAGAAGCTGGGGACTTACGAGAGGTATATCTATTGGAATAAAATTTTCAGAAAGTAACATATTTTCTTGTTCATAACTAAATTTAATAAATTTTACATCATAGGATTCACAAATGCTTTCTTTATGTATGGGTACAAGTTGTATAACTGCACACAAAAAATGGGGTGTGTAACACCCACAGTGCTTTCCTTTAGGCAGTTTGGTCTCAGTGTATATAGCCTTTATTTCCTAACCTTTGGAGACAGGAAGATAAAAGCTGCCTATCACCCTGTTTTCAGTATGGTATGTCTTGTCTTTAGCTATGCTGAGTTACTGAAATGGTGTTAATGCAAGACTTGAATAAAATTCTCTTTGTCTATGGATTACACTATTTTTATCTCATGTTTATGGATTCCCTCGCCTAGGTATGTACAGAAGGTGGCATACTTATATAGGTAGAATTTGTATATTTCCTGATTGAATTAGGGATTAAAGATTTGGTCGTACCGAGTCAAGAAAATCTTTCCATTAAGTTTAAAGCTGCTGGTTTTGTGGGTATCTGCATGCATTTGTAGGGAAAAGAGATGGAATGACTAACTGTGAAATCACTGAACACTTAGAGCAAGGCAACAATTACATTAGTCTAGACAGAGAATTTACTTGGCTTCCCTATTCCAATAAATCACTGCTCTATAACGCGTAGTGCGATGGATGAGATCACACAAGCAATACTGCATTCAAAGCCATGAGTTTGCCTAGCACAAACTTATAGATTAGAGAGTTTGATTTATGACAGAGAATTAAGAGCAAGAAGGAGCAGAGAACTATGTACAAATATCAAAAGAGGATCTTAATTTTGTGTTGAGAAGAATTATTTGAGGTGCAAAAGGGATACAAAAGGCACAAAATAAAATTAAAGGGAAACAAAAAGAGGGAAAGACTTTAAAACCTCTACTATTGAAAGTAATGGTAGTCTCTCAAGACTTTTAAAATTAGACAGGTTACAAGGTTCTAGAAAAATGTCAAATAAAAAATGTCAAGAAAATGTACTTACTTGGTTGGGGTTTTTTCCCCTTAAATTTTTATTAATAATTTAAAAAAAATTATTCTTTAATGTGACAGAACAGTTCTACATTAGATGCATATTTTAGATGTACCTGGCTCAATTTACCATTTTTCTCTCTTAATGCTTTCTCTGTTAATTCATAACATTAACGCTTGTTCAATTTTTATAAAATGTCAAGGATTTCAATGAAGAAGAGTAAGTAAAATATGTTACAATTGAAAGGACTGTTTTGAGTAACCAGGGTTAGAAGGGTCTGGAAATTTTTAGAGCTAAAATTCAGACTGCATCTCACTGGCTAATTCTAGCCTTTTCCTTTGGGCTGCATGTCCATTACTGTTTGGAGCACTAGATGTGCTACTACTTTATAGTAGTATAGCGTTATCTCTATGGAATGCAGCTCATACCCTCCAAGGTGCAGTAAACCAAGGCACAAGAAATAGGGGATCACATAAAAGGCACAGTTGTAATCTGAACTAAAATCCTAACTAAGTGCTCACTCTGTCAGGAACCCAAACAGGTGCCTTTAAACCTTTGTTAGCTCTGTTCGCAATCTGAGATTTCTGAATTGCTATACATGTCTCTCATTTGTAGACAATCATCAATGGAAAGTGCCATTCAAGCTCATTTTGTCAGTTCTTTTTAGTCTAGTTATATACAAACTTCTATTTAGCATTTCTTACTTTATGAGAACGGGCTCCATACTTAGTACAGAAGGAAAGAACTTTTGAGGAAAACATGGGATCAGCATAGGGGAAGGAGAAGAGAGAAGCAAAGAGGTTATGTGAGATTGTTAAAATTAATCTAAATTCTAATTCTGAATTTTGACATTGTCTTAGCAACACTGACATTCTTCGACATATGTTTGTCTTAACTATGGCCAAATGCAACAGCAACACCTTATAGTTTAGTTTTCCTGATGACTTCTGCATTATTCCCTGTGGCTTGTCCTATTTTCAAGTGAGGGTTTTAGCAGGGTTATCATGTTTTAACTGTATGCAGTATAGAACAGTCAAAATAGTTTGACATTAAAAATAGTTAGAAATACCAGAAAAATGCCCAAAACCTAAGCCCTGTTCCGTTTATAAATATGTCAAAATGAGTGAACTTTGATCAAGAAAAGCTTACTCTACTTTTCTATAGACTTTCAGATTAGGAAATAAAATGTACAGTGAGATTGTTTTTACAATAAATAGACTTTGCTAGTAAGACTTTCAGAGCTGAACTAATAGTTTTGCTATGTTGACTTGAAGGTGCTTCCAGATGTTGTTGATTCCATAATTACTGGGAAATTGTTCTCTCAGTGAGTAACATTTTCTCTGTCTGCCTCTTTAAAATTCAAGCAGGAGCCAGGAGTCCATCTTCTCAATGCTGCAAGTTTTATCTAAATATTTTTTTAAAGTATTATTGAATTGTAAATGGTCTTAGAACCAGCAAATGACCGTCAGTACATGATGACTAAATTAATAATATATTAATATACATAAAATTGAAAATGGAAATTTAAAACCATGAAACGAGATCAGTTTTAAGACAGAGCTCTGGGTCATACTCATATAGTATGGAAGGAGGTTCTTACTACAGCTGAACTAGGACAATTTCACTCAGGCTGATGTACTTCTTTATCTCAGTTCCTGCATTTCATCACAGATAGTGAGTACAAAACAAATTAATTGAAGCTGGAGAAGCAAAGGGTATTTTGAGATCTGCAGAAAGTTTTGAACCCTTCTTGTTTTGTTTAAGCATATTGTTTAAGAAAAAAGGGAACAAAAAAGGACCAAAATGTCACTGGTTCTCACAGCTGCTGCTATACAGTATGATGCTACTTTCTACGTAAACTAAAATAATATTAAATGGATGGCTGTGGCAGAGGGGCTGAAACTGCTTGAATGAGACAACATGCAACCCACCTTCATTAAACAGTACCCAAGTGGAGTGGACCAGAGAGTTAGGTTAAGTTGTGTGGTTTCAGCATCTCTTTAATGGATGAGGCAAAAACATGACTTGGAAAGGAAAAATAGTGAGTAAATCTTCACATTTGCCCCACCTGGAGGCAGCAAATATATGCAAAACTCATACAGTGCCTTGCTTATGATCATCCAAGTTCTACTCTGAGAGTGAGATACTCTGCAAATTCAGAGGCAGGCAGAGAAAAGTACAGGAAAGAGAAAAAAGCTTTTATTTGTCCTATCATCTGGGAAGAACTGCTGCATCCACTTTTTCTTAAATTTTTTTCTGCTATCATTTGGTGTATTTTAAAAGATTAGAAGGTGTGCAGAATCATAATTGGCAAGAAATCAGACAATATAGCTAGTCTATGTTGTGCAAAGTGTTTGCCTGTGCTTTTCACACCTAAGTGTTCTGAGAATGACAGCTCTTCTCCAAAGGCTTTATTCCTCTGCCGACTTCAGACAGACTTTGCAGTTCCCTTCACAGGCTGTATTGCTTTTTTACACGAGTTGTGTGGTGTTTTATTCTGGGTCCCAAGTATCTAAGTACAATAGAAGTCATAGAATCATAGAATGGGTTGAGTTGGAAGGACCTTGAAAGATCATCTAGTTCCAATCCGCCTGCCATGAGAAGAATGAAATGAAATTAAATGAAACCCTGATGAAAAATGAAAGCAAAAATTATTGTTTCCTTTTAGTCAGAGAAAGAAGATTTTGAGAGAAGTTTAATGATGCATGTTATGTATATTAGGGACAGAATGTACATATGTATGACAGAAATAATATATATTATATACATATTATATCTAGATATCTATATGTGGATAGAAAAGACAGAAAGTAAAAGAATTTTTCCCTTTTTTCTGATCAAGTGTGTTTCCTCTATTTCCACATGAACTAATAAATACCTTGGTATTTTTGAAGAGCAACAAAGAGGAGATGTTAGCATTTTGACTGAAGAATCAAAGCCAAGAGTTAGCTATAATTTGAACAGATACCTAGCAGAACATGATACACAATACTTACAGTGGGTCCAGGGCTCCCTCTGTACAAACCACAGGAGATCCAGAGTGCATCTGAGATGCTGCTAACCCCACTTTCAAGACACACCACCAGTTCCACCCAATATACAAATTAAAGCATCTGTATAAAATGCTGCTGTCCCTCCCCTCTTAACATGACAACTGATTAAATTGGAAAGTAAAGAGCTATATATCCTATCATTCCTTCAACCTGCTGTAGAGCATAGATTGCCTGGCACTGGAGTGATACTGCAAGACAACAGAGATATTTTTTTTTTTTTTTTTTAGCTTATGGAAGCCCTTGTTAAAATATTGGCAGTGTGTCATTGCTCAGGGGAAGATTATATGGCAGAGAAGAGTATCTAGGATCATGTATAGATACATTCTGAAAGCTGTCATTGCAATTTGGACAGGAAGAAAGGTTTCTTTGTTATTAATTTTTGAACTACAATAGCATATTCATCTCTTTGAGTGCATGCTTCTGTTTATATTTTGAACCAAACGCACCAGTGATCTACATTTCCTCATTAAGATCCAACACTTAAGAATTACTGGGAAAGTATTAACAATAAGCCTCCATATGGAAGTATAAATAATTCACACGTTGTGTGTTTTGTTCCATCTCTGAGGGAATATAAACTTGGCAACAATCAAGGTGAGTGTCATGATTAATTATAGTTAAAATGCTGAAGTTGAGATACTTTTCCTGACAAAGCAGTGCTCACAGCCAAACTTTAAAAGAAGTTTATGAACGGACTGAGTGGAAATTAAAATTATAACACTTATGTAGCTAGTTATGTAGTTACCGAACACTCAATCAGGCATAAAAACACAGTTGCTGCAAACACTAGAGATAATTTTTATATGGCATGGTACTTTTGCAGGATTCAAAAAGGCATCTGTGCAAGCATCATGCATTTTAAAATCATGAGTGTTACGACTTTCAGAATATGTGCTGGAAATATTTGTCCATTATTATGGCTCTGTCCTCAATCTCCACGCTCAGGCAGCCAGATTTTGTTAGAAGATGCTAAGTGTTTAAAAGGAACTCAGAACATTTCAAAATATGGAACTATGTACAAGGATATTCTGCAGTGCTGTTTAACTTTGCTCTAGCACTCCTAAAATTGCCAAAGATTTTTTTATTCTGTTTGTTTGCTTTTCTTGTTGTTTTTTGTTTTGTTTTGTTTTGTTTTTGTTATTTGGTTGTTTTTGTTGTTGTTGTCGAAATTTTTTTTTTTTTTTTTCATTTCGTTTGATTATTTGGTTGGTTGGTTTTGGTTGGGTTTTTTTCCAAATGTTCATGCAACTTTGCTGAGTTTGCATAGTAGTTGCCAGACACTTTCCTGACATGTAATATATGGTCCCTGGACCGTGATATAATTTCAGGATAATTTTCCTGGCAGTCTATATCTGACCATTTTCTCTCTCTGCAAATAGTTTATGTAAGTGTGCTGCAGTTGCTGAAGTGTTCTGAACAGCTGAAATATAAGAGATTTTTTTTTCTTGGTCTGTTCCATACTACCGAAGTGTTTTTGTCACCAAGCAGATGCTGCATTATTATGGGAATTACACTACCAAAGCTCACAAAGACATTAAACACATCTGTGTGCATCTTCGATCTGGATGCTCTGAGAAGATACAAAGCCTTTAGCAATCCCAAGAGCTGATTAGGACATGCATTACACTCCTCTCCCACCCCACCCCATCTTAACTGGTGAAACACATTGTTTGGTTGTTTAATGCAGAAACAAAGCCTTGGACCTCAGTAAAACCTGATTCTGAAAGTGCCATAGGAATATAAGACAGGACGGTGGGTAAAATTATAATAGGGTTCATGCTGAGCATGTACGTCAATAAACCCACGGCCATCAGAGTCCAAGCAGATGGTTTTCTTTTTTTGTTTTTTATCTCCACAAAAGAATTAAACCTGAAAACCTGGAGTATTTTTTTAACCCAAAATCTTTTGAACAATGTCAGATGTTTTAGGACTAGAGGGGATCGTATTTTAGTAATGTTTGTTCAGTAGTATCCAAGTGCTAGTCTGGGGGCTTGGGTGGCAAGGGAAACTGAATCGCATGCTCTGTGAGGAAAATACATTTGATTGTGATTAATTAGTATGAATTAAATACACATGGAATTTAATTTCTTGTAATTTTTAAGTCTCATCAGTATAGCCAGGGGATAGGAAGTGTGACATCCACAGCTGCTGTTCTAATTTTCTATATCCTATGATTCTATGATTTCTCTTGCAAACACCAGACTTCACTGATGTGAAGCAGGGTGATACTGAGTATTCAATAAATCTTTGTTTCAGCTGCCTCTGGGTCTTAGTAACTAGAAGATAATATTATAGTACCTGACTCAATCCAGCTGAACTCAGAGGAACCACTGATACAAGAGAGCCTCTCTTGCTCTTAAGCTACTATCAGAGCTAGAGAAAAGGAAATATAAATCAAAGTCTACAATTAAAACCAGTTCTTTCTTTTTCTTTTCTCATCTGTGTTAGAATTGAAAGGTAACAACCCCTTGGGAGTAGTACAGTAGATAACTAAAAGTCCCTAATCACCTTTCTGGGCAGAGGGTGGCAAAGGATATGAGAGGTCAGATTTCCAACTCTGTGTTCTTGGGACACCCTTTCATGGGGGAATATTTCCAGCTGAGGGACTTGATTGAAACTTTTCTAGCATTTTCTGAAAAGTAAAGGGGGAAATAATTAAAAAAAAAACCCAAAACCAAACCAAACCAAACCAACCAACCAAAAAAGTAAAAACCAAAACTAGTATGGTAAACTGCTGCAGAACCCTTACTTCTTACTTGACTTTGCTTAAATTTTAGGTCAGCTTCTCTGATTTGCCAGTACGTGTGGTATTAAAAGTTTACATGGCACTGTGTGCTCACAGTGACTGGAGGCAGCAGGCAGTTACAGTAACTACCTCAGTGAAGGATTCAGCTATTGGTTTGCAGGGGGTATCTCCTCTCCAGAGACTGGTGATGGGGGTTGATTATGAAGAGGATGACTGGGAGAAAGGGCACAATTTTTTCATCTCTAGACTATATGCAGAGATGACTTTACAGACCTTCTTTTACTAGAGCGGTACAGATGCAGGCTTATTTTCCCTGTAATATCAACCCTCAAGCAGAAGTTGAATGAGGTGAGCATTTAGGCTGGGGTGTTTGGACACTTCTGGCTTAGTTGCACTATGTCATGGAATTTTACCTAGGCAATTGCCAAATACTAAGTTAAATGATGTTACATTAATGCCTGTAAAGATGGTGGCAGTATGGCTCCATCACAGATCCATTTGTTTTTAAAACAGTCCAATTTAACACAAATCTGCTTTCTCCAATCCACTTTGTTATTTCAGTTATTCCTTTGCTATCACTAGTAATGTATACTGCAACCTTAACAGTTCAGTTTGTTCCTAAAATATTATAAGCTCTCATGTATTTACAGGTGACTTTTATGAGAACTAGCTCAAAGTTAGCTTCTGTTTTACCAGGGGAAACTTCAAAAATCCCTGTGATGGTTTTCTGTGTTCAGTTATAAGGCAATTAGAAAGCTTGTAAAGTTTGTATTTTCTAATAACTCAAGTCATGTTCATTTTCATCCGTGAAGATGATAATATACTTTACTATTTTACAACTCCTTAATTTGCCTCCTAAGGCATTCCTCATCATGTATTAGCTTTATAATTTTTGGTAGCATTGAGCTTTGAAAAGTGTCAGCATGATTTTAAACTTAATTCTGTAGTGGTAGAGCATATCATGAGCTTGCCTTTAATGTTAGCAATCCCTGGCCAGTTGCTGGCCTCAACAATTTTTTTTGGAAAAAATAAAATGAACTGTGGAAAAACAACTATATGGAACCATAGAAAGAGATAAGATGGCAATTTGTCCATTTCCTGTGCTTTACATTAGGACGGCAAAAAAAATGCTTATTATTTTTCTATAATGAGTGAAAAGATCTACAGGCACTGTTATTACTGGAATGTTCTGCATAAAGCACCAAACTGATAATTCAGGATAACTTTTACTAATTACTGAACAGCCTGTGTTGCTCTAGCCAGAGCTGAAAGCTCTGAACCTCACCTGCTCAGAGCTTACTGGTAAACTCATAAACTAGTTCTCTTTCATTTTTTGTTCCACTTGTTCAAAGAGCTGTTCAGTGCCTTTAGAGCAGGACATAAAGTGGTATTCTGTTGAAGCTGATGCATTGAATATGTGGAAGCCAGCACAGGGAAATGAGAGTAGATGATTTTGATAGTCATAGGAGCACTGGACTTCTCTGTAGTGTTTGGTTTGGTTGTTGTTGTTGGTTTGTTTGTGGTTTTGTTTGTGGGTTTTTTTTGCTGTTGTGTTGTGGTTTTTTTCCCCCTTTTGTGTTTGTTGTTGTTGGTTTTTGTGGGATTTTTTTTTTCTTAAAGGCTGATTTTTTTCAAACTGTGTGTTTTGTTTCTTTGCTGTATTCCAAGCAGAGGATGATGAAAAAAAAAACGCATCTGAGCTAGGTACTCATTGCCTTATAAAAAAATGTTTGCACAAAGCAGGACAGAATCATAGTGCTCTCTGGTAGAATTTTAACCATTCACACAACATCTTTTAACTTATCTTTTTTGCTTTTTCTCCTGTCTTTGTGCAACAGAAATGAACACTTGAAGTATTTCCATTACCAAAATCAAGCAGTGACACTGAGATTATGCACGGTGTTTCAATATTCCATACTCACTTTGATGTACTGAAGAGCTCAGAACTATGTAAAGTAGCCAGGAACAAGAGGGTCTGACAAAAGTAGCCTCTGGCATGGCTATTCATTATTAAAATTCAGAGCCATTAGATATTATTTTTCTATAAAATAGCTTTGAATCAGAGTAAAAAGATCCTACTGAAAAATCCTTTTTGAACAGAAAGTTCAGTCTTTTTTGCCATTTTTCCAGTCATTATCTCCTTTATCGAGACTCTTGAAATATCAAAGGATCATTGCACAGAAAGAAATTTAAAAACTGGGGTTTCAGATAGTACTGAAAACAGATCTTCAGATCGTTGCTTAAATAAAAGTTCCTTTGTGCTATGATCAAAAGTGTTGTGCACTCATAATATGAAACACCCTAATCAGAGAGCTTGTTTTGCCTTATATTTTAGAGTCACATCTATATAATATTTTTCGTGGAAAATATGTTAGATTTTTCTATAGCTAGAAACACTTTAAGTATTTTACAGTATCTTTTCTGTGTGATTTACAGATTTCTCACTTAATGATGGTTTTGTTAGATAAGATGGAATTTTAAAGTGCCATCTTTTTATCTTCAAGATAAAAAGCTCCGGATCAAAAAACTACAACCCTGTGAAGTTGAGTGGACTACAAAAGTTATGCAACAATCATTTATTGCATGACTTCAATATATTGTATTACTACATGTCCTTGTTTTCAATTTTTAATTTCAACATGTAATATATTTTTTATTGTCATCTATAAACGAAGAAACTACAGTATGACCAAAATACTTTGCAGAAGAAACAGTACTGTGAAATTGTCTGTTGTATGGTTGATTGCCAAAGTTTATTTTTTAATGTGAACCAGTCTTAGATATCATACTGAGCTACAATTTTTTATTAACTTCTTTCCTATGTAATGGTTTCAATGTGTTTGCTAACTAAAGACAGAACCACTGTAGCATGAAAGGAATAACAGAACCTCAGAGGTTCTAACATTATGTTCTATCATGAACGAAGTAAAAGGGATTTCTCCTCATAGTTAACATTATGTGCACAAGTCAGTTCTTTAGTCCGACTTTAGACTGCTGCTTTGTTTTTTCCATTTGTCACTGAGAACACAACTATGGTACGATATGGCAAAAGTCTTCATCCAAGCATGATTATGCACCAACTTAGTTACAGAAGGGAAGTCCAGAAAGTGTTACTGTGAGGAAAGAAATTTAAGCTGGTACTTCCCTTTCACTTTAGAAGTCTATCTCTAGAAAAACCGCATGCTAAGCATCTTCTTCAGATTAAGAAAGACTATGACATTCTCCTCTGACTCTCTAGTCTGACCTCTAAGTGTTTTCCCCTTTCTGAGGGCATTCAGATCCTCCATGCCCCCTCAAACTTCACAAGAGCCCTCTGCACCTGCAAAAGGGCTTTTTATCCCTAAAGCCTTCCTCATTCTCTCAGGAATTTAATGTTGCCGGTGTTAACTATCTTATACACTACAACACAGCCTAAGCTCATATGTTGTAAAATATGTTTGGCTATAAAGTGAAGGAAGGTACTCAGACTTTGTTTGAAATGGATGCACATGCTGCAAGCACCATGGCTCAGAATAATATGGGAGATAAAAAAAAATCATTTGTTACTCTATTCAGAAACATTATAACTTTATGTACAGATTTTTCATCTTAAATGCATTTTTAGATTCCTAATATCACAAGCATTTATTCCATCTCTTCTTACAGAACTAGCTGATTGTTTTCAGTTGAGCTGCAGCATTTCTATTTGCTGCAGCATTTTATTGCAAAAAGCTTCCTGTACTGTGGAAAATGTCTGCAGTATGCCAGTCACAGTATATCTCATTGTGCAGCAAAATGTGATATCAAAAAGTTGATAAAAAATGGGCTTTCATCACTAAATGTCCTGTGGTAATATCTAATATGCAGAGTCAATGCAAGTCATCAATCCTACATTGTCATCCAGTGCAGTCTTCTAGTCAGAGGACTTAATCTGTATCAGTTATCGAAAATAAAAATTTCTTAAACAGAGGACAGAGATATGGCACTAAGAATTCCAGCCTGGGTTTTGTTTCACAATAGTTTTTTGAACCAAAATAATTTTGCTGTTCTTTGACATTGTACAGCTGGATCAAGGTAGAAAGCTGCTTTTGCCATACCTGCAAATGTTACGTAATATAATAAAGATGTTGAAATATTTAATTTACATATCTGATTTATTGAAAAAGAAAATGAATAACTTACGTTATGGAACCAGACATTATTTTTTGTATAGACCTATAATCAAAATAAAGCAAGTGAATAAGAAACCTTTGAATAGGAGTCTTCAGATAAGGAAACTACTGTTTCTTCTTAGAAAAAGCTCAATCAGTGTCATCCAGTTTGCCAAAGAAACAGCTCTGTACACACATGAGTAATGATTTAGGCTTGATAAAATGCAACTAAAAGCAGGAGATACTTCATTTGATGACACCAATTACAACTTAACCAGTTATGGTTCAGGTTCTTTTAATTAGCACACACCTAAGGTATTTATATTGTCAAATAAAGAATTCTGGTATGTACGAGGCAGCCTTTTCTTTCCAGTATGTTATCTTTGTAAAAATAATAATAATAAAAAAATAACAATTAAGAGTCTAGTAAAGAACTACTGAAAGGGCTATAAAAATGCAGTGGATTCTCAGTCCAGTTTCTAGAGAGCGGAATTAAGACACTGCCATAACTGAGGCTATCTGCAGAGAAATGAAAAGTACCTCAGAAATACACTGATGATATAAAGTAGATAAGGTTATTAGTAGCAATTGAGAGGTTTAGCACAGAACATGAAAGACTTCAGATGGGTAGGAACATTATTTTTTAATCCTTGTGATGAAATGCCATTCTTTCTATAATTTTTTGTGTGTAATTATCACTGACTAGTTTCTTTGAAGTCAGTCAAGTGCTTAACTTGAATTCACTTGTATTTTTTAATTTGGGGGCTGTTTGCATTCATAATGTCATGGAGCAGTTAAATAACAAGGCTGATCTACCATCTACCAAGGAAATCGAGGAGTTTAAGTGGCTCTCACACACTGTGCTACCAAAAGGAAGACATCAGCCCCACCATGACAGTTAGGCTGAGTAACTCAGAGATGTAATACTTTTTCATTTCAGAAAGGGAAAAAGATCTTTCCAAAATTTTCAGCTCATATGCAACCTCCTTATCCATTACTTTTGTTCCCTCTTCTTTGTCCATTCATTAAAATAGTTTGTGAGGTATTTCTGCTAATTTTGGGCTTGGGCAAGGAAATATATCTGGATTTCCAGTACTGATTTCTGTAGAAATAAATGAGAACCAAGTAATATTGCCTCTGTCAGGATTCTTTATACGTGTTTTGTTTTGATTTTTTTCTGATCCTATGACTCTGAATATGACTAATCCTTTTTTCCTGGGATTATTCTCATTGGCTGTCTCATTGGCCTCTATTCAAAATGAAAGCAGACAATTTACAGGGCTCGTACAGCAAATGTTAAGATTCTTGTCACCATGAAACATGAATTGCAAAGGCAGGAGCTCTATCTACCCTCATTACACTGTAGGCTTTGTTTTTGTTACACTGAACTTCCTTGTTTTCTAGTGAAAATAGTTTCTTTTTAATGCCTCCCTATATTTTAATTCAGATGAGCCACATTATATTAATCTGGTTGACCTAATCTACCATTTTTCCTTTTGATTGTACAAAGTTTTGGAGGGCTTTAATTCATACCCGTATGGTATTACTGGTGGGGAAAGACACAAGAACTTGAGCAGCACATGAAAACTAAGGGATTGACATGGAGAAGGGTAGAAGAAGAATCCAGATAAGGAAAATAAACCCTCATAGCAGAAGGTTACTGGATGGAGATGACTGCCAGCTTATTCCTGCCTAGCACTTAGACATATCCAACTCTGGTATTTTGGAGTCAAATTGTGAATATAGTGAGGGCTATGACTTAGTATGTCCCCAAATTTTATTATATTAAATTTTATTGATACCTGCCTATTAATAGTAAACTGAAAATTGTCTCAGATCAAGATTAATTTCTATAACTAGATTAAAATGTTGCTTTCTACATGGTGGCTCACTGAGAGAAAAAAGAGCTTGGAGCATTTTACAGAAGTAATAAAACCAACACAAATGGCCATAATCGAGTAGCGGAAAGAAAAAAAAATCCACTAAAAATATGAAAGAGCAGCTCAAAACCTATAAGCTGCATTAAAAGATCAATAATTGTTGCTATATTAAACAGATAATAAATGCTAAAAATTGTACACCTTTGATTACTGAGGCATGATGAATCATACACATGAAGAATCTTAAAAGGAATGACCTGTGCATAACCCATTTTATTAATTCAAATTAATTTTCCTGAGATCCAAAGAATAATTAAAAGGTAATATTTAAGCATAGAGAAGGTGATATCTGTAGATTCCTTCCAGACCTATTTCCACAGAATAATGTGGGAAGATCTCATAAGGTCTGATCCTCCAAAATTCTCTCTCATGTAAAAACATAGCAAAAAAAAAAAAAAAAAAAAAAAATCGGAGGAATTTATTTTGGCCGTTACAGGTGAATTCTTTCGGCATTTGCTAGACATACTGCAGAAGTAGTTCATAAATGTACTATAGTTAGAAATACAAGTGACAAAAGTTTCTGGGGAAAAAGTCAGTACATGATGATGTGGGAGGAATTAAAGCTCTTTAAAAAAGTGATATTTACTTAACTCTGTCCAGTTCTGTGGCCCTCAACACAGGAAGAACGTGGAGCTCCTGGAGGAAATCCGGAGGAGGGCCATGAAGACAGGCTGAGAGAGTTGGGGTTGTTCAGCCTGGAGAAGAGAAGGCTCCAGGGAGACCTTATAACAGCCTTCCAGTACCTGAAGGGGGCCTACAGGAAAGCTGGGGAGGGATTTTTTACAATGGCATGTAGTGGTAAGACAAGGGGGAATGGTTTCAAACTGGAAGAGGGTAGATTTAAGTTAGAAATTAGGAAGAAATAGTTTAGTGTGAGAGTGGTGAGACACTGGCACTGGTTGTCTAGGGAAGTTGTGGATGCCTCATCCCTGGAAGTGTTCAAGGCCGGGTTGGATGGAGCTTAGAACAACCTGGTCTAGTGGGAGGTGTCCCTGCCCATGCAAGGGGATTGGAACTAGATTATATTTATGGTCCCTTCCACCACAAATCGTTCTGTGATTCTATGATTTATACATGGCCATGGTTCAGCAATATGTTTCTGTGTCTTTGAAGATTCTCACTGAAACCAATAGAAGTGCTTATTTGATAGGCAATTAGCACTGAAATGAAGTAAATCTTATAAGAGGCTAACAGAGAGCCAATGTTATTCAGTTAGGAACTAGGAAAATTTTAAATGAAAAAAACTATTTTAACATGTTTAGACCAACTGAAATATTGAAGAAATAAGGTGTTGAACAGGTCATGTGGCAGAAACACAAAGCACAAAATAGAAAAAGTTAAAAAATCTTAATTCAATGGTCTTGAAATAAAAAGCTTGTTTTTTTTTCATTTTGACATCAGTCTTTGCTTAAAAAGAATTTATATTTAATAAATGTAGAGTTAATACATCTCACTCCACCAAAAGAGTCTAGATATGTTGTTTGGTTTTCAACTGTGGTTTGACCGATCAACAAAAAAATGAATTATGTTTGTAGATCTTCTCAGTTCCATACTAAATCATTGAATCTTTGGAAATATTGGATCAGTAAAATTAATCCCAAAAATAAAAATAACTGAAATGTTTTGCAAAGTGCATTTTTATACCTGACAGCTATTTAAAATCTTGTGGTAACAGCATTAACTCTTTAAAGGAGACTGCCATGTCATAATTTTTCAATAAATGCTACTTAGAGATGTATAATTATTTGGAAAAAAAACCCCTTCATATAATAGCAAAATTTTTAATATATTTTAAAAAGAGGGGAGAAAGGACTGCTGGGGTCTTCAAAGTAAATATAAACTGCCAGTGGAAGCCTTGATTATATAGAAAGACAATTTACAGTACGTTTTGCACATGGGCACTACTTTTAAATTTATAGGGACCACTCAAATACATTAAGTTCTACTGAATTGCCATGTTGGCAGATTGACACTAGCATTATAATGGATATAATTAATAAACCTGCAAGAGCTTAAACAACATGCAGAATGGGGAGGGAATATTAACTCATTCTGATTATATTATAAATTTAGTAAATGTTCCATGCAGAAAAGTAATTTTCAATTTGAAAGTGGCCCTTTAAAAATGTCAACAGAATAGAACTTTCTGTATGTTTTATTTTTTTAATGAAACTCAGGTTATATGCCAAATCTTGATTAAGAGACTGTTTCATTTCTGAAAGCAGATAACATACCAAAGCGTGTTATATATCACTGTCTTAGTACACTAACTTTCTATTTATTGGAAAATATTTTGTTTGTTTCTGCTGCTGGATTTAAAAGTTAATGTATTTAAGAATACTATGACATGAAGGAAGAAGGTAAAATCTGCTAACTCATATAGACTTTTAATTAAGTGTACCTTCAGCATGTGTTTAATTTTATCTTCTTAAAAAGAAATGTGTAATTAATTCCTTTTTAATTAAAATAAGAAATCATATCTCACTAACGTATTAATATTTTACCATAACAAAGAGCTTGTAGTTAGAAATTATTAAAAACTAATGAATTTGTATCAACACTAATAAAAGACGTTAGGGTGATAAGAAATACCCACCAATTGATAAATGCAAGGGTACATAAAATAACTTTCAGAAGAAAGAAATCTTAGGGGTGTAAAAAAAAAAAAAAAGAAAAATTTGGTTTGAAGCTTTGATAATTCAAATTGTGATCCAGCACTGAGCAACCTTCAGGTGAAACTTCAACACTTAGAAGATATGCATGTGGTGACAAAGTAGTTTAGACTGGTAGGGACAGAGATCTAGAGCAAAGCAGTGGTGCTGAGAAGCTGATATTCATACGTTAGGTATTTCAGGGACTTAGTTTTACTTTTCAGTAGCTTTAATCTTGTCATATGGACTGAATGTCCATTTGCAGTTGGAGAGCAGCTTCTAGTCGAATTTCATATGAAAGCAATCAAATTCAGGTGCCTTGGGATAATTTTAACATGCAAACCAAGTAAGAGGGGATAGCTAGGACAGTCATTCCCGATCCAGACTAAGCCCACAATGCAGATGAATCCTCAAGTGGTGTCAACATGGTTTTGCAACTCTGAGCAGAGCTGCAGTTCTGGTGTGAATCCCCCGATCAACCTGGTTTAATGAATCTTGTTGATTTGATCTTTTGGTTCATGCCATTTGGAGTCCCTCTGGAGGAAACTAAACTGGAAACCTATCACCTGATACAATCTAAGTGTGCCACATCTGCCTCAAGGAGACATAAGTGTCTGGACCAGTATGTCCTTTGGAAAGGGTTGAGAAAAATTTCAACAAGGGCACAAGACTATCCCAAAATAAAAATGTAAATACTATAGGTATATAAGCTTCAGCATTCAATATGCAGATTGTCTCCTTTCATGTAAATTTATTAATGCAGACATAGTTTAATGCACAACGCGTCTATTGATGGTGATATTAATTTACTCTTGAAAGAGTTTTTGGTTTATTTTTTTGCTATCAGAAAGAGTCTCATCCTAAATTTGGATTACTTCAAAGCCTTTTGAAGATTTTTTTAATGATATCCTAAAGGGATGAGACAGAGAGAGAGAGATTTGTCACCAAAGACAAGTCAATAGCTAGGAGTTTGGACTGTTGCCTGGCAGTGAGACAAGCCCTTTGTTTTGTGGGGTTACAACTGGGATTCAGTAGGAAATGTTTAGATGCTAGTTCATCCAATAGCTCAGGCTCCAAGTTAAAGTTTTAGGAGAAGTGTTAGATTGAAATTTCTTGGAGTTCAATTGGAGTCACCAGATACCCCCTACTTACTTGTAGATAAGTTGATCAGGTATGGGTTTGGTGATCAGGTAGTGAGGTGGATCAGGAACTGGTTGATGGGAAGGAGTCAGAGAGTTGTAGTCAATGGGGCAGAATCTGGTTGGAAGTGTGTGACTAGTGGAGTCCCTCAGGGGTCGGTACTGGGACCGATGTTGTTCAACATCTTCATCAACGACCTGGATGAGGGTATAGAATTGTACCCTCAGCAAGTTTGCTGATGACACTAAGCTGGGAGGAGTGGCTGACACACCAGAAGGCTGTGCTGCCATTCAGAGAGACTTAGACAGGCTGGAGAGTTGGGCGAGGAGAAACATGATGAAATTCAACAAGGGCAAGTGTAGAGTTTTGCATTTGGGGAAGAACAACACGATGTCCCAGTACAGGTTGGGGGCTGACCTGCTGGAGAGTAGTGTAGGTGAAAGAGACCTGGGGGTCCTGGTAGACAGGAGGATGACCATGAGCCAGCAGTGTGCCCTTGTGGCCAAGAAGGCCAATGGCATCCTGGGGTGCATTAGAAAGGGTGTGGTTAGTAGGTCAAGAGAGGTTCTCCTCCCCCTCTATTCTGCCTTGGTGAGGCCGCATCTGGAGTATTGTGTCCAGTTCTGGGCCCTTCAGTTCAAGAAGGACAGGGAACTGCTTGAAAGAGTCCAGCGCAGAGCCACAAAGATGATTAAGGGAGTGGAACATCTCCCTTATGAGGAAAGGCTGAGGGAGCTGGGTCTCTTTAGCTTGGAAAAAAGGAGGCTGAGGGGTGACCTCATCAATGTTTACAAATATGTAAGGGGTGAGTGTCAGGGAGATGGAGTTAGGCTCTTCTCAGTGGTGACCAGTGACAGGACAAGGGGTAATGGGTGCAAATCGGAGCATAGGAGGTTCAAGGTGAATATCTGAAAAAATTTTTTTACTGTGAGAGTGACAGAGCACTGGAACAGGCTGCCCAGAGAGGTTGTGGAGTCTCCTTCTCTGGAGGCATTCAAAACCCACCTGGACAAGTTCCTATGTGATGTACTCTAGGTGACCCTGCTCTGGCAGGGGGGGTTGGACTAGATGATCTTTCGAGGTCCCTTCCAACCCCTAGGATTCTATGATTCTATGATTCTATGATACTTATCCTTTTCTTAGTGATTTCTTTATAACTCCCTGTATTGCTTCCCACTGGGCTCCAGGGATCTGACAGTACAGAACAGCTTAGTTCTTCTTTAATTTAATATAGGGTAGCTCAATTTGGTTTTTAGCTTGTCTCTGAACAAAATCTTCTACTTTGATAATTTTTCATTTCTCCTCTGCTCAGATCATAGGTATTTTGTTATCAGTGGGTAACAGAGATCATTTTCCCAGCTGGAAATTTGGGAGACAGAGAAACTTGGGAGCTGATAATTATTGTCTTTGAAATTAAAAGGACACAAGAAGATGAAACTATTGTCTGTCTCTGCCTTCCCTCAACTTCTACACAGACCAAGAATTCAGTGTGTACCCTTTAGAGTTAGGAAAGGAAGTTATTTAAGATACTTCCTATGGATAACTTACAGGATTGTATTGTAAAGCCTTTGGAATAGTGTTGTCTGGATTATGCTTGTGCATTTCTTCAGTGGATTAAGTATCACATACAATGGTTACATCAGGTGAAATGCTACTGTTGATAACAGTAGATAAATAATCAGTACACATCCAAAAAAGGAGCTGAGATGTTCCAGTTTTCAGGCCAATGTTCCAACTATAACATGTTAATAGGTTTATGGTGATATGTTACCCATCTCTTAAAAAAATAACAGTAGTCTGTATATATAGAAATGTTAAGTGTTTTTGCCATAATACTGAAAAGTACACCACAAGATATCAGGGCTTTCACTTTTTAGAAGTATGATGTGCATCGTTTGTGCAAGAGAACTTTAATTTTCTGAGGTGCATGTGACATAAATGACCTAAACTGTAATATTTGTATTTACTTTGCTATAGGCAGTGAAACTGTAGCTAAACTGTTTCTAGTTTATCTGAAAATTTTGTATAAAAATTCAGATTAAGTTCTGAGTCTTGACGTTACTGCTAAAAGCATTTTGTTTTAGCAAATTTTTAGGCTGACTGGTACAGAGAAAGTAGGGAGGAATAAATAGAAAGACGCAGAGGAAAACACAATGTGAAAACCAGTGCTTTAAAACATTCTCCAAAGCAATACTTAGTGAAAACTAACTTCTCGCACTTGTCTTCCTTTTTTGGGCAAATACAATGTAATTTCTTCTGAAATTCCTCTAACTGAAAAGAAGACTGCAAAATCACTCTGAAAGAAATTTCCTTGGTATTTTTCCAGTGGCTTTCGTGAGTATTGTAAATATGTATTGTAATGGTTTGGCTCAGGATCAGAAATTAAACCAATGACAACAATGCTCTTGATCGCATCCCCCTCCCCTCCCACCCAGGTAGGGAAAGGAAAGACAGAATAAGCAGAGAGGCTTTCTGGATTGAAAAATAAACTAGACAGCTTTAATTAAATACTAATGATAAAAGAAAATATGTACAATTATATACAAATATGTCAGGAATGTGCAAAACCCTATTGCCTCCTCCCACTCCCAGCAACTCCCCTGGCACTCTCCTGAGCTGTGAGCAGTCCCAAAATGTCCGGAGTGCTGCTGGAGAGAGCAGCAGAGCAGACAGGAGCTGAGGGGAGAGTTATGAGGGTCAGGAATGCATGAGCCTAAGGATCAACAGTGATGGATAGATGGATTCCTCCCCAGACGCTGGCCATGAACAGAAGAGAAGGGAGAAGAAGAAGGGCTTGACTTCTGTGATCCCTGAATTTATACCGAGAGCTATGTAGATATATGGAATGGATGCCAACTCTGCTGTCTGTCTAGTCCTCTCCTCCCTGTGGGAGGGTTGTAGATATGAGTCTTCTCCTTTAGTATCCAAAGTAGCAGATTCAACCAGTAGAGCAAAGTGTCCTTGGTCTCTTGGCAGTAACATAGACATTCAGGTGGCCACTAGCTGGTAAACTTGTGTGCTGCTTAAAAGGGAGTTCAGTGAAGAAAAAATCAGTAAAAAGAAAATTGGCTTCATCCTGGCTTAAACCAGGACGTGTATATTGGATAACAAAAAAAAAAAAAAGGGGGTATATTAATCTTGGAGCTCAGTTCAATCTGTTAGTGCAACTTGGGGCTTCATATATGTGCCAAAAATATTACAGCAATTGACAACTACAGCTATGTAATGACCTAGATAGTGACAGGTGGTTTGCATTAGTGTCTTCACCAGCAAGAGCAGATGTTCCCTGTCAACTTACCACTTATTAGACTAATTTATATGTACATAGGTTTGGAGATTTCAAACTGATGACACAATAGGTATGTGCTGGTAAATCCTATTACATTACAGTTAATAGTATCTCCGTATATTACAGTGACTCACAATTGCACAATGTTGTCCAGTCTAGTGATTTTCTCTAAGTTTGAGAAGAAATTTCCTTAGTAAATAAGATTATTTTTCTTTTTTTTTTTTTTTTTTAAATTAGAATGTTGAGGTTTTTTTTTTTTTCAAGGTAAAAAAATAAACAATTGAGGTTTTTTTAAACTAGATCTCCAGGTGAGAACAGGCTCCTGCTGTTTTCCCCAGAAATAATAACCTACGTGTAGTGAATTAGTAAAATGTCAATCCCTGCACAAGAAAACCTTTTTCTTTCATAAAAACAAATAAAACTATTTCCCTAACATTTTGTATGGCTTGAGAATGACAGCATGCTTAGAAAAAGAACAACAGTTGCAGGAAACAGACGTGCCTATTTTGGCCTATGGTCGAGACACCAGAAAGCAGTGGGAGTCAAAAAGAGGGGTTTCCAGATCAGAGACTTTCCTGATGTAACGTGGCAGCCTCTGGTGGAGCTCCTGCTACCCTGCAGATGGCTGAGGCAGACGTACCCACTGACAGCAGCCAGGTCCCAGCTCCGATCTTTTCCCTGCTGCAGAGGATTGCGCTGCCACAGGCAGTCCCGCTAGCTTCATATACAGGCATCTGGTTTTTGCTGGCACGTTAATTCTTGCACACTGGTCTCATGGAAAGTTGCATCAATGGCTGTTTTATAAACCTGCTTTCTGAACTACCAGTAGCAAATAAAAAGGAATTTGCTGCTCAAAGTTATGGATGGTAACAACCTTTTTCTAAAACCAAAAATACTCCTCTTGGTGTATACATGGATGTTTGTCTGTTTGGTTAATGTCAGTTCATGTGATTTGAACCCTCTGTTCTTTTTCTAGATTTTGAAACAAGAAATTACTATCCTATTTTTTATTTTGAAAAACTATTATAACTTTCACTGATGAAGAAATGCTTACAGGTTTTTTCTGTGTTTATATGTGATGGAAATAAAACTGGAATTTGTTTTTAAGTTGGAGAACATGAAACTATTAACATATTGTTAGGTACATAGGCTGGCACTCTAGAGCATTATAAGAAAATCACAGATGCTAAACTATCATAGACCCAGAGAGATTATGTGTTGTATGTCCCTAGGAAGTTTGTAAAGAGAAATCTACAGGGCTCCATAATAAATTGAGCTCATTTAACACTTAAAAAATATTAAACAGTATGTTGTTTTGTTCTTACAGCAATTGATATTGAAGATACAGTAACATTAAAAGTTAAATCAGTGGTTTCTATAATTCCAAAGATTATTGTCAAGGGGGGAAAAAAAAGTCCCCTGTCTTTACATAACACTGGTAAGCAAGCAGATAGAAAAAATCTGTCAGTCTCCATCTTCCAGTCTAAGTTCTGCAGAGGCTTGTGCTTCTAAGAGGAGTATCCCAGCTGCAGCCTTTGCAAAGGCAGAGCTGGCAGAGCTCTGCAGAGGTCAGTGAAAGTGAGTGGCAAACTGTGCACTCCAGCCACCTGAACATAATGGCTTTACGAGCTGCAACTAAATTTTATATACTAAAAGAAAATGCACACACGGGGCACAAGACAAAGTCAATAGCAATAGTTTCCATGTTTTCAGCAATCCTGAGATGTCCAGGAGGCTGATTTTTATTTGCTTTCCCAGTTTTCCAGAGTATATTCCAGTCCTCCAAAGCCTGGCTCCTCAGGAACAGCTTTGTTCAGGGACCTGTTACTCCTGTCTAAAAGATCTAGCTAATTACAAGTAAGCCCAGGTGCCTGTCTCCATTCCTTCCAGATGACAAAAATGACCATGTTACAAGTATTTAGAGGAACTGAAATATCTGTGTGTTAGCTAGTAGGTGAGTGACAACCTCCCTTTGAGGATGAACCACAGCAAGGGTGCACTGATTGGTTTACAAGAGAGTTACCAAGCATTTCTTGCACATCCTTTCTGTGGAATGTGCTCCAAATGAGCAAGAGTTCCTTTAGAGCACATAAGGACCATATCCACCATGATCAGGTGGTTCACTATTGGTTTGGTACTTGGTTGTTGACCACAGAAGGCAAGGAACAGGAATGGTGACCACCATCCAGGATACTTTAATATAAATGTTTGGATGCTTATGTATGTACCAGAGACCGGGCGTTATTATATTTCATGTCATCCTTACAACAGAGTTTTTCTGAGATGGTGCAAGGCTGACTAGAAGAGACAAGAATTTATTTTCTAGCTAGCAGATGTACAACCTTTTTAATGCTCAAAGACTTTTAGAATTATAGCATCACTAAGGTTGGAAAAGACCTTTAAGGTCACCGAGTCCAACCATTAACCCTACCCTACCAAGTCCAGCACTAAGCCATATCCTCAAGTGCCACATCCAGATGACTTTTAAACACATCCAGGGGTGGTGACTCAGCCACCTCCCTGGGCAGCATGTTCCAATGTCTGACTGCCCTTTCAGTGAAAAAGTTCTTATAGCATTTGGCCATGAGTTAGTGGCAACCTTTAAAATAGGAACAGCTCCTCCTTTGTAATATTGTACTTGGTCAGCTGCTATTTGTAATTTAATTTTCCCCTCACTTAGAACGTCAAGACAAAATAATTCATTCCAAACCAATGAGACTGTGGCTTGGGAGTTAACTTGTCTACAGGACTACAAGAGACCATTATGTAGAGCAACTGAGTTACAGCTTTACCTGGATTTCCAGTGATTTGCTGAAGCAGTTTTGTGATATGGGCAGATCATGGAATCATATGATGGTGTATAGGCACACAACATCTGTCTTATATAAATAGGACAAAATGCCTTTAGAAACATTTTTGGGAACACACACGGATTATGTGTCTAATGACTTTCTCAAGAACATACATAGGAAACCTAGCTGGGAGACAGATAACATTTATGAATGAAGCAGAGAAAATGCATTGGGATTGAACTGGCAAGTTTTCACATACATGAGCTGAACTGGGATCTACAAAATCCCTATGAACCTGGAGCTCCTGATTTACTAATCATGGTGCAGATGATCCTTAAGGTCCCTTCCAACCCTAGCCATTCTATGATTCTATTTCACAAACACCTGGGTACCATCTAATGCCATTTGAAGAGCATGTTTGTTGCTTTTACCTTGCAGATGACACTCAGAAAAACAAGTTTTCTATTCAATTTGGAGCGCCATATTTGCTTGGTACACCCTGATCTGGGTAAAAGGTACCACAACAAACTACAAAGCAAGTGAAGGAGCAAAAACCCCTTTCCTAGCCTATTTGCTAAGACTAAATGTGATTAAACTGACAACTGCCCCCATCCACATTTATTAATAGTATAGCTTGGTTGTGTGACACTATTCTGCAATTTTTTCCCTGTGTCTGTTTGCACTTTATCCTAGCCTGCATTTTTTCCTTTCCTAAATTGGGCAAGGTAGGTCACCCTACTTGACATCCACTTCATCCTCAGAAGGACCTGATGCTGAAAATTGTGAGGTACATTTCTGTTCAGAGTTCAATGTACAGTGGATTAAACTGTAAAGACAACCTTCCCTGGTGCATGACCTTCAGGAGGAGCGGCAGCTGCCAGCAGAACTCAATATGTAGCAGCTCATTTACCAAGGGCTGGGGCATAACTCTGATACATGCATTGGCAGAATGGTGGGAGAGATTCACCTCAGGAGCTGGAAGTCTTGTGAAAGATGATGGGAAAGGAAAGAAGAGGGCTAGCACCCGTGAGACAGCAGTTCTCAAATTTATGAAAACTGGCAGGGAACTACTCAGAAGCAGAACTCCTAGAATTTTAATCAAATCAGAGTTTTACCAGGTAAAATCTGTGAATGTTGAGTGTCCTATTACTGGAGGAGACAAGCATTGTTTTATGTGGTCTGTCTGCAGTTATCTTTCAAAAGCTAGGTCATAATCTTTCTTGGTGTGTTCTTTTAATGAAAATTATATATTAAATGTAAATGCATATGTATATGAATTAAATTATTTGCCTCATAGCTTGAGGAATGCAAACAAAATCAGTCCAGTCAGTTACTCTTCATTTTATTTTCATCCCCAGCAGCTTGTTCTGGCATCCTGTATGGTCAGCTTTGAAAGAGGGTCTTTGCTAGTGGGCAACTGTTGAGTTGATAATTCTCACAGCCTTGAAGTGAATGTGATCCTTTTAACCCTGTTTTTTTTTGTGTGTCTTTAGTTGTTGCTATTTCTTGCCTCTTATTATTATTTTTTATGTTTCTTCTTATTTTTCTTTTTCTTATTTTTCTTTAAATTAATAACTCAATTGTTTTTTAACATTGCTTGCCTTTATTTTGAGCATCCATGTGTTGTGGAGATGTTTTATTCATGTATGAGCTATTTTTCTTCTGAAAATGTCAAAAACATTGTATGCACTTCAAGATTAGTGTGTTCACTGTTATACAAATTGAATTTTCCTCCAGCTATAATTATTACAAGCTGGGTGTTTTTTCTCCTCCTAATTTAGAAGAAGAAAAGACAGGCTGGTTTTATAAAAGCATGGGATGCCACATAGTTAAACAACATTTGTATATGCTTCCTTTTTTTTTGCAGGTGCATAATATGCAGGACCCATCACTGAATACAGACCTTGTGTGTACTTTTTTG
Organism: Hemiprocne comata; assembly: GCA_020745705.1. Taxonomy (NCBI): domain Eukaryota; kingdom Metazoa; phylum Chordata; class Aves; order Apodiformes; family Apodidae; genus Hemiprocne; species Hemiprocne comata. Next base: position 90,750,965 of record CM036587.1, read on the forward strand.
CTCTTCTTAGTTTCTCATTCTTTAAAAATTATTTTACATTTTAGATAAATGTTTTGAGGCTAGGGACGCTTTGACATGAAGTTGAATAGTTGCTCCTAAATCTTGAAGTCTGTCCTAAATCTTGAAATAGGCTGTGCAGTGGAAGATTTTCACTCAGTGGGTGCTTCAAGCAGCTGGTACTATTAAAAAAATCACTGTTTTAAGGGACCTTCTTACCTCCATTTAACTTGTGGACAGTTTTATAGCATGCTGAGTTCTTCTTATTTATTCCACAGAGAAACGAATTCTCCAACTCTCCCTCAACAACCCCCATGATTTTTAGGAGCACTTTGTCCTTTTTTCTCCAAAAGCAGGTATAAAAGAAAGATAATTGTGTAGAGTTTTTAAGTATCATCATTGTCTAGTGAACATCTATGATTTTTTTTTTTTAATTTCAGCATCTCTTTCCAGTTGTATGATATTGTTAAAATGGACCTTTCCCTAATGCGCCTATCCCCATCTTATCTTGATTTTTCTTCTAGATTTAAAAGGAATAAAAATAGAGGGAAGGACACACAGAAGACTACACTTTGTATGCTGCTGGTTAATATTCAGTGTGCTAAGACAAGTTTTTACTCATATAAAACTGATTTTGTGGAAGCAAGCTCAGGTCCTCCATTTGTACTTTTTTTTTATTAGCAAACTGAATTTTTTGCCTTCCATTACATATTGGAGGGTACAATGTGTCTGTTTGGGGACAACTGAAGTAACTGTCCCCTCAATTATTTTATGCCAATTTGTGTGTGAATCGCCCATGCAATCTACAAAAAAAAAATAAGGGAATCAAACGAAAATATTTCTTCTACTGTTGAAAGACAGAAATTAAAGATATTTCAGCCATGTTCTCGTTTGAAAAGATTCTTAATATTTTCTCTATGGCTGCTACAATTAAAGCCTATTACATGGCAAAGCACTGTAGGCTGCTGGTCTGAGAAAACTAGGGAGACCATGACATTATTTATATAAATATGTGGGGTGGGTTATCTAGATCAACGCTCTGATTGGCTGCTGCAGTGGGATTACCAGCAATGGCAATACCCCAGGCTGTGAGTTGTGAGCCCCCAGGCTGTATAGCATATTGTGCTATACATAATATGGCTTTTCTGTTTGTAAGCATGTGTTCAATCCACTTCTAGATTGTAGTTATCTGAGCTGTAAAATTCTTTGAGTTCTTCTGTGTGAAGTCCTAAAGAAATGTGAAATACTATTATTGCAGCAATGCCTGATTATTTTCTTCTCCAGTGTACTAACTGTAGGGCTTCCTCAGCTGGATGTGGATTTGTGTATTTAAAAGTATGGCATTTTTTAAAGCAATTCAGGAGAGCATCCTGTAACGAAAAATGTTAAAGTGGACATCAATCAGTGAGAAAATGAAGAAAATTAGCTGACATTTCCAATTATAAGATCCTATTTGAAGTTTGCTTAATGCCTTATGAGGTTTTAAATATTTATATTTTTTCTGTCTACATATCTGTTTCAAGCTGAAGAGTTTTAAAAATATCTTTGGATATAATTTCACTGTTTCACTCAAGAAGGTTAAAAAAAAGTGTTTTGCCAACATGAAAGGGATATCCAATGTTTTCAGATCCCTAAGTCTCTGGACCATCTCCCATCCGGTGAAGTAAGGATTTGAAATATGTCAAAGAGGGTTTGGAGCAATCAAGTTAGTGAAATGCCTTTAGCTGGCATCGAAGTTTGCCCCAATTCAGTTAGGCTATAAGACTTTGAAAAATCTTATTTTGTAGATATTCCCTGCAGGCTATGAAAGAGTTAGGCAGCCATGTTCCCTAATTAGGTACTGCATCTTCAGCCAACCGTGTCTCCACCAGGGCACCTGGGGCACTCCCTGCCTTGCTGTTGTCATGCCTTTCTGTTGTTATCAAACTACCCCTGAAGCTGGTAGCAGAAACGTGTGCATCACCTCCTGCTGGCACACACCAAGGATGGAAACCTACCACCGGTATCTGTTACTCTGTGTTCAGGGACTTCAGGCTGGTTGTTATACAGCCCTGTCAAGCTGTCATTTGTCACAGTGTTGGCAAATGTTGGATCCATACTCTTTAGAAGAAGCATCTAGACGTAGGACGTTGTACAAGGAAAAGCAACACAGTGTTAACTCTGACAAATCAAATGCATAAAATGAGGAAATGTGATTAAAAATAAAATCAAAACTGAGTTTTCCTGGATAACTTTAAGTTGCGCCTCACACATGAATGTTTTCTGATACCATTTTGTTCACACACTTTCAAACTGGTTTCATAATATTTCTCTTTCTTTCAGCGTATATGATAAATAATGCCTGGAGATTAATTGCAGTGATATTAAGAAATTAGAAAAAAATCTGTCATTCCTCTATCTCACTTACTGCAGACGTTAGATAGTATTTAGTGAATGGCCACCTGCAGGAAGATAACCAAATTAAGGTACATGCACTTCTACATTGTAAATTATCATCTGTTTTAAACTGGAAAATAGAAGGTACTATTAGATGATATTTATGCACAAAATTTTACTTTTTAGAAACTGATAAGTTATAATTTTTAGCATGCAGATCTAGGAATTGACTCAGCTGAATGATCCTTGAATGTTTTATTTTATTATTCTTAAGTCAGCTTCTTCATTAATTATTAAAGAAAATTAATGTTATGCCCATTGGGAAAGAAATTATGATTATGTGAACAAACATTAAATCCAGATTGTTTATGGATCAGCACTTAGGCACTTGTCTACTGTCAAGTATGTTGCAAGTTTCGTCTCCTTTGTACTAAAAATAACTGACGGGAAAAGAAATGAGTCCTAGAAACGAGATGCAATTTTTAAGCTGGAACAATAAAAAGACTACTGGGGAAAGTAGCTGTCAGTATGGGAATTCTTAGTTCAGAGATTGTTTGCAAATCCAATGTTGCATGCCTAGAAGTTATGAAAATTGGACCCGTTTTGCAGTAAACGTCTAAGGCTGCACAAATTAAAATCAGAACCATACCATTGTGACTTTAAGGGTAATATACTACATGGAAAACAGTATGTCCAGTTATGGCCACCTGAACCATTTAATCTATAGTTAAACTGGAATAGTCAGTGCATATCCAGAACACATGGAAACGTGCATTTTTTAACAATCCTAGTGAAAAGTGAGAGAAGAACAGAAAAAGAAATAAACTACAGCATGACACAATGTATGAGAAAGGTTAGTGGATGTATTGATAACTTTACTGATTCAGTGAAACACAATGAGCGTATCAACATGTGCAACATAATGGCTCTTAATGTGTAATTAATAATTTTATAAGAAGAAAAAATTGTTAAAACTCAAGTGGATATATTTTTTGACCATCCCAATTTGCTGACTCAGATGAGCATGTGATACTGAAAATTTGGACTGTAAGAGTAACAATTCTTAGACTTTTAAAAAAGTTTTTGAAAACAGTAAAACCTAAACCTTAATAGAAGTTAAGCTACACTAAAAACTAGAATAAAAACTGCATTAGGTTGTTCTCTAAAATGCAGCTGAGTGAAAATCTGAATAGGACTGTGTTATCTGTGTTTGTACAAAAACATTAGAAGATCTGAAGTTCCAAGAAACAGTGATAAAATAAATAAATATTAGGATGCTACTTTATAACCTTGTATGACAAATCTTCCTACATTGTCCCAATTTGAATATTTTGATAAACATGTATTTTCATTATTTTTTGTTTGCCAAAGCCATTGGCAATTAAATAACAATTAAATACCTTGCTGAAAAATCTACTCATATGAGACGGGAAGAGAAAGTGCTAACCCAACAGAAAGCAGAGAAGAAACAATGTACTCTTAGATTTTCTACATCTTTCTGAGGGCACTATTATTTCAAAGATACTCAAGGACAAAAGATAAAATGGTGATGTGGTGTCTTCTGAACACATATTTTTTAAAAAAAGAGAAGCTAAAGTGATACTTCTTAATTTAAAATCAGTTCCACAGATGATGTGGAATGACTAGGTTTTCCTTGCAGGCATCAGTTCTTCAGCACCCTTCGTTTCAACCTAATCTGAAATGACATGAATGGATTATTTTGCTGACACTTTGGCAGAAAACAACGAAGAATTCCCAGCAGAGTACATAGAGGCTGGGAGTTTTGGAGTAGCTTCTAGAAATGTGTGTGACAGTGACGAATGGATTGATTAGATATCCCTAGACTTTTTATAATGTCTAATCCAACAGTTTAACTTGTTCTAGCTTCAATTTTAAACATTTATTTTCTAGGATAAATGTGTGATATACAAGTAAGTTGGCAGTGAGAGGTAAATCAGAATTACTCTAACAGAAAATCTCGTGCTCTAGAAAACAGTAAAGAAAGACCTTTAATGAAAGTTAAGATTGAAGGCTGTGCATACTAACTGATTTGCACAGATAAGGGAAAGAATGCTTGTTCTGAGCTTAAGAGAAGGGCTGACAGCAATATAGTGGAGTGTAGCTACTCAGAATTATTACATTTTAGGATTAGGTATAATCTGGAGCATCTAAGAGCCTTTACAAGAAAGTACATAAAATCTATCTTGGCTCCTCTGCAAATTAGTCAAACATATTACTCTCCTTTGGGTTTAATGACTTTGCAAAGATGCATAAAAAAAAACCTGAGCAACATGTCAGTTAGTGGTATCTTTTGCTCCACTATAGACACTCAAATTCTTTCCACATGTATTCAAACCTGTTTGTTTGTGCAGGAATGTATACAAATAATATAGGAGAATGAAGTTATTTTGAATCAAATAAATAGTAGAGCATCAGAGGGAGTTGAGGTTGTTCGGCCTGAAGAAGAGAAGACTCCGGCCAGACCTTATAGTGACCTTCCAGTACCTGAAAGGCGCCTATAAATAGGCTGGGGAAGACCTGTTCACTAGGCCATGTAACAATAGAACAAGGGGTAATGGTTTTAAGCAAGAAAAGGTTAGATTTAGGTTAAACATTAGGAAAAACTTCTTTAATATGAGGGTGGTGGATTACTGGAACAGGTTGCCTAGAGAGGTGGTGGGGGGCCCCATCCCTGGAAACATCCAAGGTCAGGCTTGATGGGGTTCTGAGCAACCTGTTGTAGTTAGAGATATCCTTGCTTAGTTGTAGGGGGGTGACCTTTAAAGGTCCCTTCCAACCCAATACATTCTGTGTTTCTAGGATTCTAAGATGAAAAGACTATGTATTTTTAATGGACACATTTGGACTTTAAAACGGAATTAATTTTGTTATTCATATTTTAATGATAAAAATTGTAGGAAACCATAATGAGAAAAAATGAGAAAGTAACCTTCCTTGAAGTATTTATCTATGCTGGAAATCTTAGAAGAAAGAATCCTCAGTGTATTTCTAGTATAAAAAAATCCTGTACTGTGTTTGTAGGTGACTGTGTCTAAAGAGTAGTGCTCCACTTCACAATGTGTTCTAGAATCCTCACAGCATAGCATCTGAGGGCTACAGTTTAGTTACATACCTATAGTTACTAAAATGTTAGTTTCTTCACATTGCTAGTCTTTATAGTGATAACACAGAAATTTATATATAAAGCCTTGAGACTGGAATGCCCTTTCTGTTCATAAATATAATGTAACTCTGTTATGACCAATCATCCTCTGCTTCACATTCTCTGCTTGTGTTCTGGATCAAGGCTCTTTGGCATTTTGCTTCAGCTTTTGGTTGGAAATTCAAGTTGGTTCTGCTTGGGTTGACACTTTGCCAACATTTATTTTAGGCTTTTGTTTAATTTGCATTAAAGTAAGAGAGAAGTTTAAGAAAATTTGTATTTATTGGTTATTACATGGAACTATCAAAAATTATTATTGGTTATACCACACTCGACTTTGTCTCCTTTGCAGATGATCCTGAACATGCCTGGATAGCCTTGACAGGATGCAGACTAATGAGGAGGACAACTCGCTTTCCAGAATATTGCTAGCCCATTCTCCATGATCATCACCATCATCAATTTCTAGGCAATCATATTTCTCCCTAATATATAGGGCTACCCCACTGCCTGTCCTTCCTTGTCTATTTCTTTTGAAAAGTTAGTAGCCATCAATCATCGTATTCCAACTGTGTGAGTTATCCCACCACGTTTATGTGATGGCAACTATATAATAGTTTTCCATCTGAACAATGGCCTCCAGCTCCTCCTGCTTGTTACCTTTGCTGCTTGCATTAGTGTAGATGCATCTCAGCTGGGGCAACTTTTAGGTAGGAGAAGCTCAAATACCCTCCAGGCCATACGCAGATGTTTCCAAAGTAACCAACCTCTCACCAACTCCTGCCACAATTAATATAATCCTCCTTCTTCACCAAGAGCCAAGATTGTGAGACCTTACTAGCACCCTCCTCTTCCACAAGCACTGGCATGTTGACATGCTGCCTTGGACTTCAGGAGAGCAGACTTTGATCTCTTTCGGACCATGGTTGAGAGGGTCCCTTGGGAGGCAGTTTTGGAGGGCATAGGAGCCCAGGAATGCTGGGCATACTTTAAGAAGGTAATCTTAAAGGTGCAGGGGCTGACCATCAACAAGTCACGGAAGATGAGCCGAAGAGGAAGGAGACTGGCCTGGCTGAACAGAGAGCTTTGTCTGGAACTCAGAAACAAAAAGAAAATTTATGGTCTTTGGAAGAGAGGACAGGCAACTTAGGAGGATTACAGAGATGCAGTGAAGCTGTGCAGAGAGAAAATTAGAAGGGCCAAGGCCCAGCTGGAACTAAACCTGGACACTGTGGTGAAAAATAACAAAAAATATTTCTATAAATTTATCAACAAGAGGAGGGCTAGGGAGAATCTTCATCCTCTATTGGATGCAGAAGGAAACACAGTGACCAAGGATCAAGAAAAGGCTGAGGTACTTAATACTTTCTTTGCCTCAGTCTTCAACAGTAGGACTAGTTGTTCCCTGGGCACACTGTCCCTCAAGATAGAAGACAGAGATAGGGAACAGATTAGGCCCTATGTAATCCATGAGGAAATGGTTATGGACCTGCTTCACAAACTAGACACTCAAAGTCGATGGGGCCAGATGGTTTACACCCTAGAGTGCTAAGTGAGTTGGCAGATGTGGTTGCAAAACCGCTCTCCATCATCTTTCAAAAGTCCTGGCTAACTGGGGATACCTCATTGAGCTGGAGACTAGCAAATGTGACACCCATCTTAAAGAAAGGCTGGAAAGAGGATCCCAGTAACTATAGACCTGTAAGTCTCACTTTGGTGCCAAGGAAGGTCATGGAAGGGATAATCTCAGAACCATCATAGAACATTTAAAGATCAACCAGACAATCAGGCCCAGTCAGCATGGGTTTATGGAAGGCAGATCCTGCTTGAAAAACCTGATCTTGTTCTATGAGAAGGTGACCTGCTTAGTGGATGAGGGAAAGGCTGTTGATGTAGTCTACCTGGACTTCAGTAAAGCCTTTGGCACTGTCCCCCATAACATCCTAATGGAACAGATGGCTGCCCATGGTTTTGATGGGCATATACTCTGCTGGGTTAAACACTGGCTGGATGGCCGGGCCCAAAGAGTTGTGGTTAATGGAGTTAAATCCAGTTGGTGGCCGGTCACAAGTGGTGTCCCCTGGGCTCAATACTGGGGCCACTCCTGTTTAACAGCTTCATTAATGATCTTGATGAGGGGATCGAATGCACCATCAGTAAATTTGCAGATGACACGAAGCTGGGAGGGAGTGTCAATCTGCTGGATGGTAGGAAGGCTTTACAGAAGGACCTAGACAGACTGGATCAATGGGCTGAGACCAACTGTATGAATTCAATAAGGCCAAATGTCAGGTCCTGCATTTTTGTCACAACAACCCCAGGCAATGCTACAGGCTTGGAGAAGAGTGGCTGGAAAGCTGCCTGGCAGAAAAGGACCTTGGTGTATTGATTGACAGTCAGCTGAATATGAGCCAACAATGTGCCCAGATGGCCAAGAAGGCCAATGGCATTCTGGCTTGTATCAGAAATTGTGTGTCTAGCAGGACTAGGGAAGTAATCCTGCCTCTGTACTCAGCACTGGTGAGGCCCCACCTTGAGTATTGTGTTCAGTTTTGGGCACCTCAATACGAAAAAGACATTGAGGTGATGGAGCAGGTCCAAAGAAGGGCAACAAAGCTAGTGAGGGGTTTGGAAAACATCCCCTATGAAGAACAACTTAGGGAGTTGGGGCTGTTTAGTCTGGCAAAGAGGAGGCTGAGGGGAGACCTTATTGCTCTTTAAGAATACCTGAAAGGAGGTTGTAGTGAGAGTGGGTTTGGTCACTTGTCACTGGTGACTGATGACAGGACAAGAGGAAATGGGCTCAAGTTGCATCAGGGGAGATTTAGGTTGGATATCAGAAAAAACCTCTTTAAAGAGAGGGTTGTTAGGCACTGGAACAGGCTCCCCAGGGAGGTGGTTGAGTCACCATCCCTGAATGTGTTTAAAAGTTGTCTGGATGTGGTGCTTGGGGACATGGTTTATCAGTGGGTCACCAGAAATAGGGTAATAGGGTTAGGATAAGGTTGGACTCGATGATCTTAAAGGTCTTTTCCAACCTGAACAACAATTCTATGATCATGTCTTCAGCATTGCAAAGGTTTACAAGAAAGTACCAGAGATTTGGATACAATGTGTTGCAATGGTTAACTTTTGTCCTCCCAATAATTTTGAGCTGTCATGGGTACAATTACTGTGTGCAAGTTAGAACACCAATGATGGAAGAAGTAGATGAGGGAATGTTCTTCAGCCTTAAGAGACTTGGGAGTAGAAAGAATAGAAGTATCCAGATTTCTATTAAATTTCTCAGTAATAATTAATTATTAGTAGATGCAAAAGCAAGGAATTTTTTTTCTTATGTATAACAGAAATCAAATAATGTTATAAGTATTCAGACTAGTTTTTGTTTATTCGTAGAAAAGCAAATTACTTGCCATTGTAAGATTAGAAATTAAAATGTTCACACTAAATTATGCATTTCATGAAAGTTGCGTTTCAACATATTTTTTTCTTTCTTACAGACAAGTCATTCTGCCTTATAAAAAGAAACTGCTTGATATTTTTTTAAAAATAAGAATTGCTCCATCTGATTTAATGCGAGATAGAAGCTACCATTAGATCCTGATCTAATTGGGAATAAAGTAAACCTTAAACAGTAGCTTTGGTAAGCTAGGAATATAAACCACGATAAAATAGGAAAAATTTATTATGGTCTTTTCTTTTTTTTTTTTTTCTTTCTCATATTTAGCAACTGTCTAATACTAACATGTAATATTTAATTGTTGTCCTGGTTGAGATACCAGGTATCACATTAATTTGCTACATCACATTTAGGGTCTCCATATAATGATTATAAATATTGTTCCATGATTTATTTTTGTTGAAGATATTTTACTAGTTTCACAGACAATGGAAAACTTTAATCTGAAAAGTTTATTTTCCATGCATTTTCTTTAGAATCATCTGTAAATCATCCTACATGTATTACCACTATTTTTTAATACTACAGCAGTATGGACAATTATTGCCTGAAATACTGAAATTGAAGAGGCTTTACTGTAATTATTTTATTCATGCATACTCTTAAACACTTTTTTTTTGCTGCTCGATTCAGTCTTTTTCAATACAATAAACTTCTCAGAATTTTGATTTACAGTCTATTAATAGTTATATCCAGTGGGGTTTCTTAGTAATCTCTTTATACTTCTACTTCTGTCATCAGCAATGTTACCTGGGATACTGTAAGCAAGTTAAATTCGATTCATATCTGACGTCTGTAGGTATGATCACTGGCCAAGATAATTTTCTTTCTGGTAGTGGAAGTGTCTATAGGTATTAGAAGGTTGCTTAACCTATATGATGTGTGGTATAAATGAGAAACCTTGGCTGTATCCAGATGTTTATTAATAAAGAACAAATCGTCTTTCTCTGTTGACAACACTTTGCTAAGAACAAAGTCAAATTGGTGACTGACTATCTGTCTCTGTGAGTATGTATTTCACATAGTTCATGCCTTAATGATCCATTAGATCTCACTTTGGGTCAGAATAATTAACCATGTCCAGACAATCTGACCTAGCCAAAAAACACCAAGACTTTTACTGGTCACCTCAATGTAGCCAGGACCTCTCTTGGTCTCGGTTTCAAATAGTAATCACAGAACTGTCATGTTTGGAAAAGACCTCTAAGATCACCTAGTCCAACTGTCCACCCACATGCGAGCAATGCCATTCTTCTAGTAAGGCTTCCTGTGACGCCAAGGACTGCAGGTTTTCATTTAGATGGCCAAATACACTTTCACCTAATCTCCTCTGGAATTTGTCTCACAGCCAGATGCCTCAGCTGACAAAACTTTATCTGATGCTGAAGAGGTTTAGAGCAAATTAAAAGGAATCTCATGTGTCATATAATAAAATTTTATTTCGAGGAGCTTTGTGACCTCTTCAGTTTTATGGTTATTAACTTTTTTCTAGACAATCTTCACTGGTCCTTAAACAATATGTTCCTTAAAGCTGTAATCACAGAGGTCTTACAGAAGGTCAGACTTGCTCCAGAGCATCCACTATGGAGAACAATATCCCAGGGAAACCTTGACTTGGTACCTGCTGTAGCTGAGAAGATGTGATTCCTGGGTGTCGGTTCACAGTGCCAGTGCTGAAACACCCCTGTGTTGTGCTGAACTTACAAACAGTAATTGCTGAGATACAAAAGACAGAATTTTTCTTTTCCTCCAGGCTACCTCAGTAAATAAACTGAACAAAGGTCTTACAATGGAAATGCTAGAACATGTGTTTACTGAACTGATCTTAATTCAGCTTTTTTTTCCCCAATGTTTCTGCTGCCTTGGATCACTCAATTTTTATTTTGAGTATGTAAAAATGTATATTTCTTCAGGTTTCTAAGATGCTGTCACAACTTTGCCATATAAAATTTATGTTTTGCATTATGCAGTGAGACAGACCTGTTTTCAAGCTGTTGACTAGCAGTGCATTAATTTAGAGAAGTTTTCCACATGTGCCTTCACTTCACTACAGAAAAGATTTTATTCAGATGGAGCTTTTCAAAGCTTGCTTTGAAGTATGGAATAAAAAAGGAATCATTCTTAGAGAGATAAGTAGGTGCTTTATTGCTTACGACTTTGGTTCAATAGCATGTAATACATGATAAAAGAAGCAGAAGTATTTTCAGGCTCAGTGATGCTCACACAATGCAACAGTGAAGTTGCTTTCTTTGGGTTACAAACCACAATCTCAGCTGGTTTACACTGTATGATCTCTGCAGACTTCAATGAGCTTAAGTCAGGAAATCCGTTATCCGTCATATTCCACCTAGTCAAGTGAATAATCTTTTTTTTTTTTCTTTTTGTGAAAGGAAAAGTAAAAAGAATTATATGTAAGAGTAGTAGTAGGTTTTATGTTTAATATGCTGAGTAACAAACAGCTGTGAGTAAATAGACTCAGAATTAGTGAGACTGAGTTTGGTATATTATGCCAATTTAAGCTGGAACTACTATGCTTGTATACAAGTTTTCTCCGTCAGTTTGTCAATATTTTAAAAGATGTTTAAGGTAATGCTTACTTTGAGCCTAAAATTTTCCATTTCAATTAAGCAGAATTATTAAGTAGTAAATATCAATGATATTTCCTTTTTCTTTTCCCTAAAGATAACTTCAGGTTGATTTAAAGCATATGGTACAGATTCTGCAGAAAAGAAAAAGATGGAATCTATTCTCCATGCCCACAGTAGACAAGAACAGTTATAATGGGCTTAAATTCTGTAAGGAGTATTCAGATTAAATATTAAAAACCACTTTTTAATGGTGAAGAGACTGAAGTGGTAGAACAGATTACTTTAGTTCACCACCCTGGGTGATCTTTGAGAAAAGGCTAGGCAGATTTCCAGTCTGCCAGAATCAACTGGGTAAGAATGCACCCAAACCATCAATTCTCTGAAAATTCCAACATTTAGAACTGCACCCAGATCTAAATGTCAAATATGTAGACGTTGGCGGTGAGGTGAAGTGTGTGTGTGTGGATAATTAGGTTTTTTCCTTCATTTTAGAGAAGAAAGAAAATTATTTTCTGTTTTCTAGCATCAGACTTCTGTTAAAAATACAGCTCAAATATTTAAAAGTCTATATGTCATTAGGCAATTAAAGTTTAAAGAAGACTCAGAGGCAGACTAAAAAGTAGGAAAAGGCTTTTGGTGCAGGTCTTGATCCACCTGCCCTATGGGAAAGTTAATAAACTCATTGTACCTTTAAAGTTGACTGATGAAAGCAGAGCAGACAGTGTCAGGGAATGTGAAATATAACTCCAGTTGGAAGAGCTGCTCTCTATGAGAAAAAATGTGTGCTGCTGTTGACCATGTTGTTTCGGATCTGTAACTAGTTCAGAATTTTGACAGCACAGAATTCAGTGCTGTCAGAATGCTACTTCTAAGCAGAACTAAATTCCTTCAGAAGTTATAAGGGAAAAAAGTCAGCAGAGATGAAAATCTTTTTTTTGCTCCATGAAAAAAAAAAAAAAAATAACATAAACTTTTTACTGTTTCTTCTATCTCAAAGGCAGATCAAAGGTTAGTTAAATTAGTTTTATGGTAACTGAGACAAGACACCAACATTTATATCCACAGTTAATCACAAACTCTTTGACCTTGCACCACCTTCCACACCTCAGTGGAGAGGGTTCAGAAAGGGAATATCTGAAGGGGTTGGCACTAATAAAGACCATTCACTGCACAGTCTGCACAAGGCACCCAGGCTGTCAAGAGAAAGGTACGACAGTGTTCAGATCAAACAACTAATCCAGTTAATGAGGCATATCTCAGGAACTCACCAAGAAAGTGAGCATGTGAGTGATATGGGTACTTTGTCATGGATTAATAGAATATTAATCAAGGCAAGGTACATTTTCATATACTGGTGACAGAAGGATTAGGCAGCATGTGAGTGCTAAGGCTTTAAGTACCTTTGAGAATGCAGAGTCTAGTTTCTTTTCTTTTGTTTGAAGTAAAACAAATCAATCGAAATATCCTGAAGTCAATGCTTATAGATTTTCTCAGGTATCTTTTGTAAACTTGGTTAAAGAGCATCTCAAAGCTTCTGTGAGAAGTTTCCAAAGCAATGACTACACTAGGTAATTTTAAGCAAATTAAATCTGTGCAATCTAAGCCGGTTTCCTTCTGTCTTTATATTTTAGCCTCTTCAGGGATGGGCTGTGGGATACTTTTCTGTGTTTTCTAAACAGTGGTGTAGAGTTGCTGAGCCTTGATAAACAGTTAAGGAGTCCATGGCTTGATGCTTGTATGGTGGTTGAAGAACCTCAAGAAAATAATGACAACTGGTTTTCAAAATTGCAAAAAATAGCTTTGATAAAAAAACACTTTTCAAAGCAAAAATATTGTTTAACTATATTAAGTTTATTGTAGCTCATGGGAGCTATCTAGATAATTTTAAAAAGTCGTATAAAAAGTTATTGCAACTGTAGCAATTGAGTTTTTCAGCCATTCTTTCAATGGTAAATTAGAAGTCCATAATAAAATAGTATATGCAGTCTCATAGACTGATTTTTTTGACTGATAAACATAATGCCAGGAGCAGCAGGAATTCCAAGAGTGAGGAGAAACTCGTGCACTGAAAACACAATTATTTTGTAATCAATTAAGATACTTTAAAGACAAGTAGTTAGTATTTCTAGAGCCCAGACTGTGTTTGATCAGATCTGTCACATGTGCCTGCAGAAGAGGATATTCTTGTTATCACTGGAATTTGATGCTTTATTGTTTTTTTCAGAATAGGAAAATCAGTAGGCCAAGGCATGTCACAAAATTTTCCCCAATAATTAAGTCTCCTGCAATTATTGTTTGTTTATTTGCTGTATTTTTAAAAATGGAACTTCTGATTTATGCATCTAATTATAATGAAAAAGGACAGCGACTCTAACATGAACTTTCAGGTCAGTGGTATGCTTTGTAACATCATCTGTATATTCATATTCCTTCTTTTTCTCCACGTCTCCATTCTCTCATGTCTCTGCAGATCTTTACCCATTTACTCTGCCTCTTGATTCAGCTCCCTGAAGCAAGCTTCAGCTTCAGTTTCTGCTATCGGAGTCCACTGGGAGACTTCCCATTAGAGCTACAGCTGATGTACTTATCCAATGTAAATGGACAAGTACAAAGCACAACATTTTATGTGTATCAAGATAAGGTTAGAAAGATTCTTAAGGAACCTGTTGTAGAGATCTCTGAAAACCTTGACTGACCATCATGGACTGTCCTATAGCCTTCTTTACTGTGTTACTTCTTCCTTAATGCAGTTTATGGCTGGAAAATGAAGAAATTTCTTTTATGCTATTTTTCTATTGGTTAAACTGCTAAGTATGGAGTTTGCAGGTCATTAGGATTACTTGCAATGGCAAAATACATGATCAAATGGAATTGCTCGGAACTATTTAAGAGATGGCATAAGAAAATTCAGTGTAATCATATTGTGGTATATATAGAGATCAGTCAAAATGGAACTACTTCGTAAAATATGATGGAGGATATTTAGGGGCAGAAAATCCAATAATAACATTCCAACACATCCTGTTTCAACTCTTCAGGAGCTTTTTTCCACTTCTAACTTGTTTATTTTAAAGTGGTATAATATTAAATAAGACTGAAACAAAAGGCCAAAACATTTTGTGAAGAAAAATCTTATTAGGAAATGGCAATTAATTTTTCTGCTTCATAAGAATCTTTATTTCAGGGTCATCTATCTCTTCCATTAAATAAAAAGTTTATCCAAACTGCTTACTATCTTAATAGTACTCACAGTAATTGTACAAGAGATTCAAAACATTTTTATGGGATTTCTGGGAAAAGGATTTTGAGCTCAGTAACAGGTATTTGATACTGATCAGGCCTGCTGACAGCTGACTAAATCCAGCTAACCTGAAGTCACAGCAATATTGATGGGCCTTGTGTCAACAGGTGGTTAGATACCAGCATTTTACACTTTAATTCAATTTAATGTCATCAATATTGTTACCTGCTGCTAAAAATAGCTTTTGCCACCATTGTGTGTTATACTAGTTATAAGACTTTAAAGGCTAGCTGTACACTAACTTGTTTTCACAGTGATAGATCCTTTTACATCTTATTCCTTTGGATGGAATAAAACTAGATGGAGAAGTAAATGATGATTTTTATAGCTTGAGAAGAAAAAAGTTATGCTCCCTTGTGGCTGAACCAGATAGACCTTCATAATAACTTCATGATAAAATTGGGAGATCAAGCAGCAGCATGGAAGTAAAAGCTACTGTATGGTTATCTACTAAGGTCACTAGTAAAAATGTTACAAATGTATGAGACAAATTCATAGAACACTGTGGGCTATAATATGAATACATTTGAAGGACAAGCTGACTCAAAAATACTAATGTAGTACCTGTCCTGATGGGCAAATGTAAGAATTGCCATTGAAATGGGCAGAAGTTGAAAAAGCAAACAAACTTATAAGCAAATGTCCTAGAACTATCTGTGGGGTTTTATTTATTATTCTACTGCATTTTGTTTTGCATTCTATTTTCTGTTCTTTCAGTTTTCCTGTTATAAATTGCCTGTAAAGAGCAGGCAAGTAATTCTCATATATCCAAGCACCTCCCTGACTCTACCTGTCTTAAGTGCAGTTTGTTTGCAATCTGGGACTTCTCTCCTTTGTTTTAGGCAGAGAGTGTTGCCTCCTCTGCCGTGTTTTTCTATAACTGGTGGCTGATGTCAGTATTGTTCAGATGCATCTCCACCATTTGTGTTCAGTTCAATCCAGTGACTGACAATCCTTCAGGCTGATCCTGCAGCTACACATACTTATTTTACCCTAAGTTCTGGGAGCTTTAAAGAAAATAGGATAGTTCTGATATTCATGCAGAGAGGGCTTGCTTGGTTTTGATTAAGTACAGAATGAATAAGAAGGCAGCACTGAAGAACAGGAAGAACATAAATGTCAATCAGGTGAAACAGTGGAAGGCTCAAAGGGTTATAAGGGAGGGCCATTATAGAAATTGAGTTAAATTTGAATGTTCCCAATAGTCATCCTGACTTCATTCTCCCCCATCCTAAAGTCAGTTTCAGGTGTAAAAATTAAATATAGTAGTCATTATAAAAGGCAGATAGAGGGTTGCTTATGGACAAGGGGGAAAGGCTTCAAAATATGCCATTATTTATTTTTATCACAGGGTGTCAGCATGAATTTCTATGGAAAATTATCAGAAATTGCTTTTGGAGAAGGTCTTAGGAGGAAACACATCAGTCCTCTGCCTCCCTACTAATCACATATGTGAGCACAGAGAAACCAAGCTAATCATACAGATTACCCAGACTAATGCTTTGGCTTTTTTTCCTCTGTGACTACATACATGGCAGACTAATAAGGTTCAACATCAGCTGTCAGAAAACTCCTAGGGAAATGTTGCTTATGCACCAAGAAGAAAGTATTATATATATTATTGCTGATGATTGCTGTCATTGCAAAGTGTGCAAACTGGCTGCTCCTTAGCACCTGTGGTAGCTTCTGTCAGCTTAAAAGTACAGTGCATCCCTGAAAGAATAAAAATCCTCTACAGAAGAAGTAAGGCTCATTCTTTATTGAAAAAATCTGGCTGTGTTTTTTTGAAGGTATTCCCATTAAGGTGTCTTCTCAGCCAATAAAAATCCTACAGATTCTTTTGCTAGATTTTAAATCTGTCTTCCTTTGGGTTCAGTGAGAAAAAATGTATAGGTATATTACTCCTTGAATACAGACAGAGTTAAGTTCTTTGGAGAGAGGAATTGAGATAGGCTATCTTTAGATGTAGTCTTCCTGTCTTTCAATAAAATTCCATATACAGTCTTGAAGAAATGTGACTCTGTCTCTATCTGTGTCACATTCTGGGGCATGGATTTGATCCACTTGATGGCAGCAGTGAATTTGGCACCACACGCACTTTGTCTTGATATTGGCAATGAAGGATGTTTTTAAGAGTGTAGGTGTTGGTAATAACAGAAGAAACACTTTTCTGCCCATTTTACTATTTACTGATCTCTTTATGTTTTGGCTGTTCAGCATTAAAGTCAATATGGTGGTTGGTTTCCCAGAGCCATGCATTTGGTCTTGACTCTAGTTCAGCTCTAGAAGACTATTTTTGCTACTGATTGCTGAGCAAAACCAAATGAGATTCTGTTCATCATAACATATATGAGCCTTGGATCGTAAACAGTGTTTCTACACCTTCCTGTTTCACTTCCTCAGCTGTGTCTATTTGAAGTGCTTAAAGGATTGCTTCCCCAGGGGAGGAAAAGAGAACATAGTCATACTGCCCAAGTGTAGAGGGAAACAATGGTAGACATGCTGCCCAGTTTGATGCTACTGACATCAGCTTTTAGGGCTGCAGGTGGAGGGGTCTAGGAAGGGAAGAAATTACAGAGAGAAGAGAAGAGAACAAAAAGCAAGAGGGGGAGGATGAGTTATTTGCCAACAGAGATGTCTTCTTATTTGGCTATAGATATTATAACTCTGAGCACCCTAATGGTTCTGTTGGACTGAAGAGACATTGGCAAATGAGGTCTGACAGATTAGATGTAGTACGAGCCAGAACTAACTTCATATCGCATATTACCTCATGGTAATATTATTATTACATGTCACAGTAACATCCTGAGCAAGAAAAAGAAAGTGCCCAGAATTCAAACAATTTGCTGTAGCAACCTAACATTTTCTGAATTTATTCTGACAGATATTCACCTTATAAATTCAGTAACTGAAGTACTTGGATCTCAAAATCTTTGAATTGCCATATGATGCTCGCAGCGGGGGGGTTGGAGGGTGGGGGAATAGAATCTCTTCTAGCAGGAGGGCAAATGACAATACTTGTACATGACCCTGGGTTTTAAAACTCTAGCACTTAAATTAAGCCTGAAATAAAAGAAGCTCAGAGGACATTGGAAGAGACTCTTTGGCAGTGTATTGTAGATAAATTCATTTGTCATAGTACAGATGGTGTGTTTGTACGGTACAGTTGTATTGTGTACCTTCTTCAAGGAAATGGCTTTGAAGAAGGCATTTAATTATGTTTTGCAGTCATCCATTGTACCTATGGAAAGAACATTTACAGTCTTTAAGCATCATAATTAATGAAAACGTAGAAGACTATTGTATTGCTAGAAATCACTGTTGGTTTCTATCCATTGGTCATAGAAAAAAAAAAAGCAACAAGAAAGCCAATATTGTGTCCTTATACACAGCTCAGGAATTTAATTTCCAAATGATTTTTTGCATGTTTTTTTGTATCCATTGTGAGGACAGTATTGACCTTTACTTTTCTTAGGCATTTGTTTCTTCTTTATCTCATAGCTTTCTCAGGGAGCTTTAAAAGAAGCAACAACTCTGTGAGATGTAGCATTAGCTGAGGCTTTTTGCTGTATTCTGTGTTCACACAGGTAATTTGTTGAGTCCAGCAAAGTTCATGATGCATAGGTTGGGCTCTGGGATGTTCTGAAGAACCTAGGCTCTTTCTGCTCCCTGTCTTGCACTATAATCTGCTGTTTGGTTAAATATAATGCAGAAAAGGAACAGGCTGTGGCCTTAATCAGTATAATTATTTTAACAAATTATCTGGTCCAGGTTCTTTTGAAATGAATAGAAATATTTCAAAGTGAATTAATTTCAAAATGAATAAAAATATTTCCTGCAGCTCTGCTGATGCTATCAGATCTAGTATCACATCGTCTCTTTCTATAATAGATAACAGAGAAATATAGTTCTTCTGTTCTCACTGAAACTAAGTGGAGCCTTATCTACATTATTAAACAGGGATCTTTGTGACCTTTGAGTGAACTATAGTGAAAATTATTTGCTTTACTTTAATTTTTTAATATTTTTCAGTGAGAAGAAATTAGGTTGATTTTGACCTATTATCAAAATACAGGATGTTTCCATGTTAACCAATCATATATTTTATTACTGCTGTAAATTAATGATAGACTGATTTTGTTCATGATAGTGTATACCACCATTTTAAGAATATTTCCTGTAATTTTTAATATCTGTATTCCATAATATATCAAGGCTGGGATTTTGAGGGCTGATCTTTGGTCTAGAAAGTAAAAAATTCCACAGTTCTCTACTGAAGGCAAAAGCTGGTTATTTTTTTCTGTTTGTTTTTGGTTGGTTGGTTGGTTTGTTTTGTATTGTTGTTTGATTGATTTTTTGGTTTGTTTTTTTTTTGTTGTTATTTTGGTTTGGTTTTGGTTTTTGTTTGTGTTTTAAATTTCCATATATTTTTTTTTGTAATCTGTAGTGGTGGTTTGCCAGGTCTGTCACTTCCCTTATATAATGAGATGACATTTACCTCCCCCCAGTTTGGAAAGTAACTGGTTTTCGTAGCACTTTAAAAAAATTGTCAGGCTTGTAGTGGTACAAGAGACAAGTCAGAGGCAGCAGTGCACAGCTAGCAGAAGTGAAAGCAACATGATGTCAAACTGCTGGAGTAGGACACGTGGCAGGAAGTAAACCCGAAAAACTCACCCATCATTGTTGGCTATCCTATGAATCAGTGGCTTTCCTACTGATCCACGTATTCCAGAGACTTACTACTGCTTTTAAATGACTTGCAAAGGTGACCAAAATAAATGATTCAATACATGTTAAGACAGCAGTCTGATAAAATGGACTGTCTAAGCCTAATCTCATACATTAAAAAATATTTTCAGAACCTGTGAATCACAGAACGGATCTATACATAATACATATAATAACTCCTAGATCGAAGACTGCTACAATCATCTGAAATTAGGAACTTTTTTCCTACTTTCATATGATATAAACTACAGGTGATATCAGAATTGCAGCAAGAGTTACTATTTGCAAAGGATTTTGGTGGATAATAATTCAGAATCTGTTACTTGATTTTGATTTTCCAGTCCTGCATATAGCATAATGCAAATCCTAAATTGAGGTTCAAACTCTTAAAACTCTTTAAACTCAAATTGCGGCATACAGGGTATAATTTGGAAGATGTGACAATATCTTCAATAGTAGGCAGCAGGAGGTGGTAACATGTGGTCTTTGCTTTTGAGGGATGAAAATAAAACAGACATATGAAGTTGACAGGTTGTGATTATGTTCACTGGAATGGGTTGCCTAGATAGGTGGTGGAGGCCCTATCCCTGGAGACATTCATGGTCAGGCTTGATGTGGCTCTGAGCATCCTGATCAAGTTGGAGATGTTCCTGCTTTAATGTACCTGTAACTAATCCTTCCAGTAAACTCAATCCTTATATAGAGCAACAGGAAATAAAAAAAAAAGCAGCATAAACACAATTTATGCTAAATGGGGTAGGAATTTCTGTTAAAATGTGTCAACAGAATTTGCTCAACTTTAAGAATTCTTTCTTTTTGCAGCTCCGTTACTATTCATGGTCATGATTGAAAACATGTAGATACAATATAAATCCTATAAAGGCTGCAGAAACAATACAAATGGATCTATGATCAGATCTTCAGGGCAGACTAATAATGACAGAAGAGGTTCTGCAGGGCAATGCAGAACCAGACAGATATTCATCTGGTTTAGACACTTTCCTATTAGATGATTTTTAAACTCTCCCTAGGTATCTCTCTGTATAGTAGTACCTGGAATGCTGCTCATCTGCTCCCATCCCTTGAAACTAGTTTGCACAGATAGGCAGAGAATGAGAGCAGATCCAGGAGCAGATCCCAGTGAGATTTGCCACAACTGTGCCTAAGAGAAAGGTTGTTTTAAGCCATCTGTGATCTATGGGTCATACTGTAATGGTGGCTAATGGTAAAATAGAGAAGTGGTTTTGTCAGCCAGACTGAACTTACCCAAATCAGTATCACATGTTAAGATACTGTGTCTGATTTAATCTGGCAGTTTGTTATTAGTGACTTCAACTGTGTCCAACTGTGTTAAACCTGTGCCATCTTCAGGGGCTGTTTTAGCAGGGTTAAAAGCAAAATAATACATTTAACAAATTTCATTTTAACACTTTCTGTTATTCTCTTCCAACTCTTATATTAAATGAATAAACAAAGAGGAAATTACAGGATTTGGGGTGTTCTGCCAGGCAGTATTTCTGTAGGATAACATGATTTTGCAGACTCATTTTCTATAATGAAATGTTTGTCTTCCTGTCATTATCTGTAAAACAAATCTTTCACAAATTTTCTACAAATTTACAACATGAGCCTGTACTCATATGCAGTGCTAAACTGCTATAAAATCAGGTAATATGTAGAAAGTCTAAGCTTATGATATGTACTTCTTCAAGACATATACTTTCACAAATGCTGTATTTGATTCTTCAAGGGGGGACTATTTCTTTTGGGAAGGTGTTTTGCATATTGATTCTAAAATTAATTACTGCGAAAGTAAGTGGTCATCATTAAACTCTAGCTATATTGTGCACTCTGTATTTGTTGTTGTGCATATTAATTATACTGGAAAATATATAGGGAGTTAATTTCTCTCTTTAGGACTCGTTGTACTAAATCTGAGTTTTTACTGTACAAAATTGAGCCACTGAACCATAAATTGAAAGGATATTACTCTGGTTTAGAGAAATCTTGGCTTGGTCTAATCAGTAGGATTCTTATTGGCAATTCCATTCATGTCTGTGTAGGCATTAATTGTGTAGTCTTAGTTCTACACATACTGCCCTGCTTTCATTCAGAATGTCTGAACCTAAGAGTCCAAAACTAATTTTCTCATCTCAGACAACAATATTGATACTTCAATCAAATGCCTATTTTTGATCAGCAGTTTCTAACTAAGGTGTCTCATAGGAAGTGATGCGTGTGTACACATGGGATAAGTATATGGGTGTGTCTGCATAGCTTCATTTTTGGCAGTCTTTATTGTGATAGCCATACGGGTTGTTGTGAAGAGCCTGGTGTGTGCCCTAAGCATAGTCTTAGCTTTCTCACAAAGAAACCTGAGATTTTCTTCCACAACAAGTGAACTCTGGGGTGCAGCAATAGCTGGGCATCCAACTGTTGGTCCTCTATTGGATGTGATGTTTAGGAAATGACCATTTCATTATGTGGCAACCAGGTGACTTTAAGAGCTCTTACATCAGACATTCAGAAATTGAGACTGTAATCCTTTTGGCTTTAATCATTCATACTACTGTGCCAAATTGTTCTATAGCAGAATGAGTTACTGAATCAGGGAGGTTTATTAATCTCTGTGTTTATCCTCAGTAGTAGTTCTATTACTTACTACAATATCATAATTCTTCCCTGGAAGGCATAAATATTTTCCGTTTACATTATTGGTAGAGCCTATTGATTTAGGTCTTTGTCTTTCCTTCTTAATGGAAAACCCAGAGAAACAGCAGTTCCTCTTTATTTCTTCTTTACTGTTCATTATCTCTTAGGATCGAAGCGTGATACGTGAAATATTTTCTAAGCTGCTTCTTGGAAGGCATGGCAATACAGTTTTCACAAGTAGATAGAGAGCAGATAGAGGGATGAAGTAAAGGATGCCTAAAGGGGCACCAGCTGGTATTGCTTTTGGCAAAAGAGGAGAGCAGAATATAAATTTATTGATTAAACTGAAAGAAAAAGCAAGATTTAGAGGCAAAAAGGGTACAACTAAATACACTGGTAGATTAGTTGCAATAGGGCAAACTGGAAGGCAGTCCTCTCTATATTGTGACCAGAGGTAAGTTTTAAAAGTGGTATCTCTTTTTTAAGTTGCAACCTCCTTTCCTGCTCTTAGTCCACTATTTGTTTGTGTGGATAGTGTCTTCCTGAGGGCTGCAACCTCATCTTTTTTTACTTTGTCTGTAAATTCTCATATTAAAAATATTGCATCCTAAAGGGATAAGAATGTGGAAAGTCTTCAGTGTTGGTCATAAGTGAAGGGAAACTGACTGTTTTATCTATGAAATCAAAGTAATTAGACTGAGTGGGTAGGGAAAGGACATGAAACCACCATAAAAAAAGGGGGAAAGGGAAGGGGAAAGAAAGGAAAGAGTTAAATTCTTTGTTTCTTCTTAGTGTCAGGGAGAAAATGCCATATTACTGGATCACTACTTTGTTCAGTTGCAGTAATTTTTATTTTCCCTCATGTTACCTTTTCCAAGTGCTCTGTAATACTTTATATCAGAAAGACCACTTTTGCAGTTAGATGTTCTCCTCATTTTGTGGCATTCATAACTCTCTTTGTTCCTTTGTCTAAAATTACTTTCTCAATTCTTTTTGGTTTCAAACTGCAATTTGTTTGGAACATGGGTTGATAAGAAAAGATCATTATGGGACAGCAGGAAAGAAAGTGTAATTTAACACTGACTTTTTTTGGTTTAGCCTGAGTTGTCACAAAAAATCTATGCTTTCAAATGTTCCAAATAAAAAAACAGGAGTAAAAAAATGACTTTTTTTTTAGAGTGCTTTACATGTTGTAAACACAAATATACTTTCAAAATGTTAAATATACTTGTTCCTTTCTGCATACACAATATTTCCTATGAATATGCTCCTCCAACTCTCTTCCTGAAAAAAAACTCTGATAACTTTATGCAAATATGCCCTCATTTAATATAAAATATCTGGCTTGCAGCCTAATACAGTGAGCAGAGAAATGGTAATCAAGCTGAATTATCATTTTTCAGACCTCAAGGTTAAAAAGAAATATTTCATCTGACCATATTTCATGTTTTAAATCTGCATTGAATATAAAATACTTCGCAGCACTGTTGCACATATCCATGGCTTTGCCATCCCCAAAGTTTAATTATTTTTATAGGACCCCAATAAATTCTACATCCACTGTTTCTTACTTTGCTTCTGGACAGCCCACTTCCAACAACTGGTATGAAAAATCTTGAATTATGGTATTTTAAAATATTGTTTTATTTATGTGTTTTCTTTTGAGAGCCCTGTGTACAATTCTGGTTGAAAATTTTGAATTGAACATTTCTATGAAAAACATGCTTCTGTTCTTACAGAAATAAATATTTAAGCACATAATGTAACTTAAGAATAATACTAGACCCATTGACATCAGAAGAAGGTAAATGTTACATATGAATCTTGTCTGAAGCAAAGATATGATCACAGAGGAGTCGAAGCCCTTGATGAATTTTAATTAAGATGCATAATTAAAATTCACCTACAGATAATGGATCTTTATCTTTTAAACTTACTCCGAACCCTCCATAACTTCCTTCCTTCAGGTACAGTAGACAAAAGAAAAATAGCACCTATTTTCTGTCAATCTTGTCAATCATGTCAAACATGTAGGTTTGGAAGTATAAACTGTAATACTTTTTTCTGTGTATTAACTGATAATCTGGATTGAGAACTATCAGAATCAGAATATGATCCAAATACTTTCAGGAAGTCTAGGGCCAGTACATACTGTTAAAAAAAACAACAGTGGCTTTTTTTTGCACATGAAGGAAAGGGGTTATACTTGGAAATAATATTTGCCTCAGTTATTTAAAGTAAATAATGAGAAGCTAAGGAGTTTCCAAATATTTACTTCATTCACAGATATAAGTTTCAATTAATTTTTAAAATGTTTTCCAAACTCCAGACTGAGGAAGCAAAACATAATGTGTATGGAAGATAGTTTGTTTCAACATTCTTTCCAGGGAAAGTGTAAATGCTTCCTGAGCCTTGACTTCCTAGTGAGCATTCAGGAGAGCAATAGAAGTAGCTTTTAAAAAAGATTTAAGACAAAACAATGTCAGGGTACAGCTACAAACTAGTATCTGGGGTCTAAATAGATCCTTTAGAGTCTGAAGTCTGTGACGTTTTCTGTATACACTTATCATTGCTCCAAATACAAGAACAATCACATGTTAGATTTTAAGCTCTTAGTATAGACAATGTATTTAGAAAACATTTCTGAGCCTATGTGTATCCTTTAAAATATATTTCTTTCTGGAGGACATTTCAGTATAACATCTTTTGCTGCTAGACATGCCACACATGCTCTTGTAAGATAAGGGAAACAAGAATTAATTAACATCTAAACTATGCCTATTTTTAATGCTAATTATGCTTAATTAATATATGAATCTTTTATCATACATCATCCAGCAGTTTCCCTAATATGTCTTTTTATATTTTGTTTTTATTTTTTATATATATTTATTTAAATATTCCCAAATAAAGTTTTTAAAAATATAGTTTTCCAGTTAGAAAATTTCCATGGTATTCTATGAGGAACACTGCAGCTCTTCATAGAATGATTGGCTACATTTACTGCATTTTTTGTCCATTACATTTTCTGGCCATTTTAAACATTCTATTTTTTTTCAATTATTTTTTTATTTTAAAAATTTTTATACATACATTTTGCTGTGTTTTCAGGGCAAACAAACAAAGCTTTTTGACAGCCAGGTCAGAACTTCTGACGGAAGACTGCCAGAATAAATGGAGGAAAAAAGTCAATGGACATTGGGGCAGGCCTCTCATGACTACATATAGAAGGACAATGTAGTCAATATTGGTAATACTGGCTGGAAAACAATAAACCAGAGAAGTTGGCTTTTCCACTAGCCATCAGCTTTCAATTTCTTCCTTTACTCAGACTCTCCCACAGACAGGCTCAGAGCTATACCTGGTTGCTTGTATTTATGGGTCTTTTATAATGTTTGATCTATTTGATACAGAATGGTCTGGTCTTTGCTTCCCAAACACCTTTAATAATAATAAGAAAAAAACTCCAACAAAACAACAAAAAAACCAAACCAAAACAAAAAACACAAAACCCCCCCCACAAAACCTAAAAAAACAGCAACAAACTTGCCTTCTTTTTTTTTTTTCTTTGCTGTCTATGTTAAAATGGAAGCGCATAATGTATCAACAGAATTACATGGACTTGCATTCAATCCACCCAAATGTAGTGTTTGCTCTTCTAAAGGAGATCATGCAAGAAATTTTTTAAATGTGGGGTTGATTTTCCTCTCCATTAAGACAAGACTTTTCACATCACATCAAGAAGATAAATTTAACATCCTTTTAAAGATTGGTCTAAATTTTCTGAGATACATATCCATATGTTGCAGCAAAACTGCAAGACTTCTCTTTTTTGCTAAGAGTACGATACAATTTTTCTTGGTCTTAAAAGAAACATCCCTTCTTGCACAAAAGAACCATCTTGTTCTATTGTAACCACACAGACAGAAGTGCCCAATTACAATTTTATTTATCCCCTTCCCATTTTCTCTTCTGCCTACCTTCTCTAAATACTTTCTAGCATAGACCTCACTTTCAGCTCTGAAGTAATTGTATCTTCCAAAAACATTATGAATCAGAGTCTGATTACAGTTTATTATATTAACAGACTCAATGACAGGCATAAGTTCATTGTTTATGCATTCTTTTTTTAATGGAAGTATTCTAACTCATAACCTCACTTCCTAACACATGTATGTGGATATATACAGATATATTATCATATAGTTCTTATAAAAAAATGGTATGATTGCTCTATTTCACATCAACTGATTAATCTTACCTTTCATACATTAGCTTCTGTCATATTCTACGATGGTTTGATAGCTGCAAATATTCCCATCCATCTTGAGGAGAATTTTTCTATGAATAGCTGCTCAGTCAAGAAGGTGCCTGAAGGAGTTTTCCTTTGGAGAAAAAAATAAAATAATTTTATGGAAATATGGTAATATTCAGAAATAAGTGGTTTCATTATGGTATTACCACAACAGTGATTTCTTGATATTAGATTAAATATACAATTATATGATACATACTCCTGTAAAAGTGAAAGTGGTTTCTTCTGTATGAAGATGTAGCAAGGGCCTCTTCATTTTTGCCCACATAATTTTTTACATAAACAATTAAAATATCATACTTTTTGAAGTAGAGGTATTAAGACCAAATGCTGCTGTGACTTGTCCCTGCAGGACAATTTGCAACCAATTCAGTGACAATTGTTTCAGCTGGCTTTTTGATACAGGGAAAAAATAACCATTTTTCTGATGTGTTCTTTGGTATTGACAGATCACTTCCAAGTTCTTGCCTTCAGCAGAACTAATGCATCACTGCCCCTTAAAATGATAACTACTATCCTGCAGTGTTCTTCCTTGAGTCTGGTGCTATTTTCAATCAATTTACACTATCTGGATGACCTAATTTTCCATGTTCAGGCTGTGAGAGACCATTTTTATACTATTTATTTAGTGTATTCCATAGCTTTAACTGGTCGTAGTTTATTTAACAAGCCTAACAGCAACACACAAAGACAGACTGCACATATTTTCATTTCCAAGCAGCACTGTTTCTGTTTCTGGCTGAATAAATATTTTATTTTGTTTGTTTGTTTGTTTCTTTGAGGGAGGAAAAGCTGAAAAATTTCTTCCAGAAGTTAACCACCCTTAATGAAAATATATTGATGAGATCTTTATTTTTGAGGCAAAAGAAATCTTTATGAAGTATGGTTAAAAAATGTTAAAAAAAAAAAAAAGAACTCTGGTCCCATCTGGAGCTTAGTATGAATTACAGTCTTATGAGCCACACTTTCCATTTTGGATGTCCAATAAAGTGACTTAAGTACTTTGAAATGCTTCCATAATACTTTTTTCTTTTTTTTTCACACTGCTTTGTAAGCACAGGCTGAGTAAATAATCACTCTGCCCCCTTAAATACTGATCCCATGTAATGCAGAAGAAGGAAAATGCAGTTATTGCAACTCTAGGAAAGAGAGAAATATTACTAAAGCAAATCCTGTGCAGGATTTTGATGGTTTTCATAGATTTGCCTAGAGAATTTGGAAATAGACCATCAACTTTTCCATTTGCACAAAAATATTCCATATCAATATCTTTCTGGGATAAGTGTATTCTGCTAAGATCTCATAGGCTGCAGTGTGCTATTAACAACTATTGTATAACTGAGAGTTTTAAATATATGCTGTGTACAAATTAGATGATAAAATTGAATAAAAAACAGCATTAAGGAAATGAAAATTTTAATTATCAGTTAGAGGATGAATATAAAAAAAAAAGGTTTTAAGCATCAACGGATGTGAAATCTGGTAAAAAGAATATAACACTATTATGTACCCTGATGATCTTTGAGGTCCCTTCCAACCTTGACCATTCTATGATTCTATGATTCCATTGTATATCAATGCAATTTATTACACAAATTTCTTCTCAGCAAATTCTGTACCAGAGAGGAAATTTATGGCATCAGTAGTTTTGGGAGGAACAAGGTGCTGGCTTACTGGGATCAACTGCAGTTGTACATTTTTAATGAAAATGTTGGCTGCTCTTCATTCTTGCCATAATTCTTCTTTCTTTCACACAAAGTACATGTGAAAGATAACAGTATTGTAAAAGACAGTTTCTAGCACAAAGGGAAGCATGTATGTCATCAGCCAATTTTCATAGTCTATGACAACATAGCCATTGATTATTTTGGCTCAGCCTCTGCTTTATAGAGAAAATCTATTTTTTTTAACCCATCCCAATTCAGAAAACATGTAATGAATGTGATGTTGGTGACATAAAACATGTTCTCATGTCAACATGCAGACTGCATTGCTGAAAATGAATTTGTCATGGAGAAATGAGGTATGAAACTCACAAATGTGTAATATATGTAATTCCAGGTTGTAGATCTGTTGGAGATTTGTGAAATGCCACTGCTTTTCCATCTTCATAGCTGGCTCTAAGTTAATCACAGACTGGTGTAGGATTTGCTAGTCTGCCCACAGGAGTGTTGTGGCTCCAGATGTATTAAAGATGGAAAAATCTGTCCACATTCATTGATTATCTTTTCCCCTGTTTTTTACAACAATGTGTGTTTACTTTTTGACACTGCCAGCAATGTTATAACTGTTTCATGCATTTGTACTTAGAGTGTTAGAATCAGCTTGGAAAACTGAAGAAAATGAAAGTAAAAAACCTGTCCACCTAGAATCTCAGGAGACTTTGGTGAGAAAAAAAATTGTGGTTTCTGTGTGAAATTACACAGTATTATTGAATACAAGTGGAAGAGAATTTGCTCCCCTGGCTAATATGATGATCTGTTTAGAGAAAAAATTCTGAAATAATAATAATAAAAAAAGGTAAAGGAGTTAAAGCTGTGCATACTGTGAACATATCTTGTTGTCTCATGTTTGATAAATTTTCAGTTTGGAAAAACAAAGAGGCATTTGTATTTTATTCTGCAGATTAGTTACTTCAGGGCACTCAGGTCTTGAGTTCTTTTTCTCTCTGTTTTATCAGTCAAAAATTAGGGGCTGAGGGGTGGGGAGAGTGGGGAAAGAGTAAGGGAAGGCAGGAAATATGGAATAAGTGTGCTGTAGCAGAAGTGTTGGAAGCCAGGTGTTATCAAAAGTCTGGACACATACCAAAGGCTTTGAGAGAATAGGGTGCAGGGAACCAAGAACAGGTAAGAGAAAAAGAGGAGGGAAGTTAATGAGGCAAGAACTTGTATTCTGTGGACTAATAACTTTTAACACTAATGGTTTTAACCATTATCAAAAGATTCCAAGCAACTACTTAAGCAGTTAAAAAATGCTAGATCGTTTAATATTAATTTCTACAAATATACCATATTAAAGACTTTAAAGAAAATGAACCTTGTCTGTGATACTTGATTTATAAGATGTGCTACAGACTTCTAACTGAGCAAAGACAAGGACTTTGAGAAATTATTTTCACAAAACATGTGCTGGATAGTGTTTTTGTAGTTGTGGGGTTCTCTTAATTTCTTGATCTTCCAAAGTCAAATGAGATAGCAGTGATGATTAACCAGGTGTTTCTAAATTATTTAAATCTGTAAAGTAAGAGAAATAGCAGCTTTAATTTTGCATAAACTTAATACTACTTGGAACCATCCCAAGAAGTTACAGAGGTTTTTGAAATAAAATCTGGACAGGTCAGATACTCAGGTTATGCTTGGTTGGATTTTTTTGTTTTGTTTTGTTGGGTTTTTTTTGTTTTGTTTTTGTTTGGTTTTATTATTATTATTAAGAAATCTAATGTAGAGAAACAAAAGAAAACAAAACAACGCCCAAAAAAGACCCAACAAACTGACAGATTGGGAAATGAGACAGATTTTCTTTTAAACTTTTGCCTCCACAACTGGAGTTGAGTTTCTTCAACAGAGAATAATTTTTCACTAATGATTTGGTTTTTGGTTATATTTTCCTCTAGGAAGAAGTTTTTCATATGACATGGAAAATGTCATGTTATTGGACTAGTTGTATGGCTCTGCCTCTGCCTTGGTCTCCCATGGGTTTCGTTCTATTTATCTCAACAGAAGACTAGAATAAAATCACTATGATAATTATTACTCAGTGGGTGAAATATGAAATTTTTATCTCAGAGGAATGGTTAAGATTTATTTGATCATTGAGTTGTTTTTTGGGAAAGTGTGGGCTGCTCTTGAAATTGTTATCAAATAGTATTTTTGCCTGGTAATTTATTAATTTTTAAAAAAGAAACATTTTAAAATACTTTGGAAACTCAGATGATCTCATTATGATAGTTCTATGGTGGCAGAAGATTTTTTTTTTTTTTCTCTTTTTGGAGGTTAGAAATTTGTCATGTCATTACACTTGTTCAGTTAGAAATTTGACATGCCATTATGCTACAGCAGAAGATTTGCCCAGTTTCTATGAAATGACATATGATGAACTGCTATCATCATAGTCATTATAGTGTACAGCTAGAACATTGTTTTAAAAGTAGGTGACCAGCTCCCTGATGTATTTATTTGCAGTAGTGGAGACAAAAGCAGATTCGTTTTGAAAATAATCTATCTGGGAAAGTTGAGGTGTCTTAGGAATGAATGAAAATGTTTTGGTTGTTGGAAGAACAATTTCATAACATTTGATTCTTATTTTTGTCAATGACATACAATACTGTAAAGTTAAATATTTACATACACAGACATTTCAAGGAAAATATTATTTAAGATGTTGGCAGGTTCCTCTATCTTTGGCTTTTAGATCAAAGATCTTTCTTTACTTTTGGGTAAAAGACAGTGTCTAATATGCTGTTGCTGTGTAGTCCTCTAAGATTATAAAATATAAATCATTCATAGTAATACAAGTATAAATAGTGAATATTTTTTTCTAAAAGGATGAACAAAAACATATTGAAAAGACACAATTATTGCGCAATTACACTATTTATAATAGAGTCATTTTCACAAGCAACGTATGCTTATTTGAGTCAGGGTATTTGTGTCTGTCTATGACATTTTGCTCCCATTGAAATGGTCAAAAATTAAAATGTTTTGATATGAGAAGAGATGAGAGAGAAGCTGAATGTAGCAGAAATTTTCGAAAATAACCGCTACTCTAGAATTCTGGTTTCTTTCCCATGTGATGGTGTATTCATAATTAAATTATTGACTAGTACAGCTTTATTGTGAAAGTCCTATTTGCTTTGCTTGATGCTGCATCTTGTTGAATTTTTATTTAATAAAGTTCTGCTTTTCATGGTTATAGAGAAACCTGCATGCTTACAAATCTCCAAAAACAATGAGAGCAAAGAATACTCTTTGTTCATATGTATTTTTTATCCTAGGGTTGCTAACTCAATCTTACAATACTTTTTCCCCTTCTGATTAATGAGATTTTGCCTGAGCCTTACTGGAAATCATAATCAAAATCACTCCTGAGTGTGAGAAAAATGACCCTTATTGTATCTATGAATGTGTGAGATAAAGCAGGAAAAAATGTTATAATAAAATTTCAAATTTGTATCAGGAGTCTTCAAAAATTTCCTGTAAAAAACGAAGTGAAGAAGTCCATCAAAGGTATCTTCTTTTTACAGACATGTTGAAAGTAGAGAGGAAAAGAGTAAATACTCTTGCAGCTTAGTAATTGACACTCTTTCACTTGAGCAGGAAACAAATATGACAGAACCAGTAACATTTATATGCCAACCTCTTAGCCACTTGTCCAAGTTACTTCACTTCAAACAGAAAAAAAAAATATGTCTCTAACCAGAATGAAGGAACAAAAAAAGAAAAAATGGGAGAAATGTAGAAATGGAATTTTACATTAAGTTTAGCTGATGAAGTCATTCATCATAGTTTTGCATCACATTTGGTAATGAAGAATGGGTTAATACCTCAGAATGAGTGGTAAGTTTACCAGTTTGACTCACTAAAACATACAGTTTGCAGTGATTTTCTCCACAAAGGATCTCAGAGTGCTGCATAATATGAGGAGCTTGTTTATACTTATTTTCAGCTTCTCTATACACAGAAACCTAAATGTTGAATTCGCATAGAAGTGACTTCTGTATGTGAAAATATTTATCCCCAAAGTTTGCTTAAACTTGTTCTTTATTTACTACTCAACTAAAAAAATAGCTGGTATTATAAAATGTCACAATTTCTTCTTTTTATGACAACAACAAAAAAAGTGGATTTTTTTCTATCTTTTTTTCCCTCTTTCTTTTTCCTTCTTTTTTTTTCTTCCTTCTCTTCTCGTCTCCCCCCCCCCCCCCCCCCCCCCCCCTTTTTTTTTGTTTCTGTTTTGTTTTGGTTTTGGTTTTGGTTTGTTTTTGTTTTCCTTAGAAACATAAGCTCTCTGAGGGTCTGTGACTAGTTCTTTTACTGCAACAGCAGTCTATGGTAATCAGGAAACAGTTCACTGCAGCTCATTTCCCCCGAATAGTGAGTTAGGTGTATAATTCCTTGATGCAAGTGTTTTTTGAAAGCCAGTGAACAACTAAATACCTTTAATTGCTGACAGTAGCGAAGTTCCTCCAAGACATCTCTGACATTAGTTAACATAAGAACTTTTTACTTCCTTAGAGCCCTTCCACAGCCCCCTGGTGACCACAGTTTGAGAAATGTTGAGATATTTCTTTCTAAAATCTTAGCTTTAGAAACATTTGTTTGGGAACTGTTAGTAGAGAAGCATACATACTCTGTTAATGCATGTAGGTCTACATGGACCGAGTAAAGGGAACTATTTTGGCTGACAGTTCCAGATGGCTTGCAGTATTTCTCCGGAGAACAGAAGTGGAATGAGTTAGGACTAACGGATATTAGACTTCAGACATAAAGCTGTACCTTGTAACACAATGTCTTGACTTTTTTAGAGTTGAGTTTCTGTTCGGGAGCAGAGGCTGGAGGTGTCCAGCACATCTGCAGATTGGGTGCAAAGCACCTTTTATGCTGAGAGTTTTGTGCTCTGATGAGGTGCTAATTGGATCTCACTGAAGAACAGTTTCATCTGACTCAGCTATCCTGCTCTAGAGGACTCTAACCTAAGCTGAAAAGATATGAGAAATAAAAACGAAAGCAGAGAAATGTGTGTTAAGAGTTTCATTGTTTTTTATTAGTAGCTTTCCTTTAAGATTTAAATTTGGGGACAGCTGCACAAGGATCTTCTTTAAGTATATCTGTGTGCTTTTTGACATACTCCTTTACAGAGATGTGCTCTTGTTTTGTAGGGACAAAAAACCTGCAAACAGCAGTGTAGAATTGCAGTTAAGGGCTGTGCATGGGTTCCTTTCTGTATAATGTCCTAATGTGAAGAAAATGTTCCCATCCCTTTTACCTGAAGTTTGGGGAAGCCAAGTCAATTGATCGCAACCCAGTCTCCTAGTCTGTTCGTTTGGAGCTCGTCATGCATTGCTATGCTATACTGTGCACAGCTTTTCACTGAAACAGCTGACAAATAGGCCAACCCTTTCTTTTTAGCCTTTTTTCATTTTTCATTTTGAAATTATACACCATGAATTTGAAATTTTATTGTTTTATGGATTCCTTTTAATTCCAGTGTCCATGGCTTGATTGGACATTTAATGACAGTTTAGGAAATGTTTTTATAGTGCAATCACTAGTAATGTGATTAATACTATTTTTTCTTTGTTGACCTCCAATATTATTTACCAGTATTATTAGAGGTTTGTTTCCTTTTCCTTCTGTCTGTAGACCTCAAAATATCTTCAATGTCTATTAAAAAGTGGTATTTTTATAAAGGTATTTCACAGTAAGATCATTTATATAATATGTGTGGGAGCATCATGGACCTCTAGTATTGAACTAGATATATTAAAGGAATAAGCCTTGCTGTGAAATTTTTGCTCTTTCCCATGCAACTGGGAAAAAGCACTAGAAACACCGTTTGTTTCAGGACTGGATGCAATTTTCATCTGTAATAATTCTAGCAGTCTGACCCTGCCTGTGCACTGTCATTTCATAAATGAAAAATAATAAAATCACAAAAGGTGAAAAACTTAGATATGTAAGCAGTCCTTGTTATTTGAGCTATTTGGCTCACCTATCTCTAACGTAAATATTTCAAAGGTGAACTATTTCAGTTCCTGAACGGCGCCAAAAAATTGATTATTATACAGGAAACAGTGTCACAAACTGGCAGGGAAGGAAGGAAAAAAAATGGAACAATCCTTCTCTGAGTTAAAAAAAAATAAAAAATCTACTCCACCATTGAAACATATTTCTTAAAATGCTGACATTTAAAGCTTACGTTGCTCCTGAATGAATATGCCACACATCATGCCTTTAGAAAAACAGGCATTGTAGCATTTTATTAAATTTCTGTTACTGTCATTGCTTCATTTCAGTACAAAAAGGTGGAATGAAATCTACACTAAGTGGACTAGAGAAGACAAAGCTGTGACAGACAAATGAGTCAAGAAGAATTTATAAAAGCAGTGGTATTAGAAGTCCTTTGGGACAATGGAAAAAAGTGAGAAATAAACCTATGGGAGATAAAGATCTCAAATTCCTGTCAGAAAGTCCTGTGAAGGGAGTGTAGGTTGCACTGCTCCCCGCACTTTTTCTACAACAGCTTTTTGCTTAGGGACGCTCACTAGGCTACACCATATGGTCATAATCTTAGCTGCTTCGGGCAACAGTTCCCTCAGATTAATTCAGTGTCTTTACAAGTTGATACAAAGTTTCCTTGCTCTTGATTAAGGTTCTTTTTTTTTTTTTTTTTTTTTGAGTATTCAGAATGCGTTTGGAACAATTTCATTGTCAGATGAGTTTTACAGTTTAAGGACATCAAAATTTAAAATTGCTTCATCTAATTATCTGAATGCTAGAAAGAGTGAAGCAGGAAAGATTGTTTTTCTCCCCCATAATCTTGATACAGACTTCCAAGAGCAAATAATTTAGTATGTGTCAATTAATGATTATGGTATTACTTTTTGTAAAAGAGTTTAGTGTTATGAACACTAATCAAACAGTGTTTCAAAAAGCTTTAGTAGATTATGATTCCTTATAAAAGAAAATAATGTATTATTCATTACTTTTCTGCATCTGACCTTCTGTGAGTATAAAAGCAGCTGCCTTATGTTACAGATGGCCTCAGGAGACACAGAAAGGGACAGGTGAAGGGACAGTTGGTTAGATATTTCTTATTTATTTATTTTTAATAGATAGATCTTTCTTGTTCCAGATTAGCATTTCAA
Organism: Hemiprocne comata; assembly: GCA_020745705.1. Taxonomy (NCBI): domain Eukaryota; kingdom Metazoa; phylum Chordata; class Aves; order Apodiformes; family Apodidae; genus Hemiprocne; species Hemiprocne comata. The sequence goes on from CM036587.1 coordinate 90,786,414, forward strand.
GTTTTCCTCAGTGGCCTTGAGCAAAGTGCTTGGCATCTTTTCTTTTTCTAGGGATCCTCCAGCCATGGTGTGCCTGAACCTAGTGCTTAAATCAAAGGTCAAACTCAGATACTTTCAACCCATCTCAGAGCCAGAGCATTCAACACTCGTGACTGCATTTTGCCTTGGATTTTCAAACTTTATGCTTCTATAATAAATCCAAATGTTTTGGAGAAATTCAGGATCTGAAATTTCATGGCCGTTTTTCAAAGTAGCTGATTTTATGTCAAATATCTCCATAAAGTTTTTTGGATTTTCAGTAGCTCTGTCAGCAACCTGCAACTCCTGCTGGAAAGTTGTTGAAAATCTGCCCACACCATTAAGGTACCTGAATGGGATCTCTAGTATCTTGAAATGCTAGAATTACAGACTATAAGAAAGATGTATCATTCCTTACAGAGCACTATGTTACTCCCTTGGTATTTAGGAATAATAATGTTAATAGCTGCTGCAGAACCCAGCCATGTGAAAGCTGTGGTTTCAGCATTAATTGTGGTTAAACAAAGAATTTTAGTGTAAACCACTGAGAGTTGTCTTCAGTAAATTACACTCAGGAGCTATATATCTCTAACTCTCCCTGGCTACTGGCAGCCACCTTACTTCCCATCTGCTTGCTTTCCACAGATGAAGGCTCCTCTCGTTTTCTAGGAAGCTAAATAAGGCTTTTGGTGAAATTGTATGTAAACTGCAGAAGAGATCTTCTTAAATGGCTGTGCAAGGGAACTGCTAAAGTATGATCAAAATTTGGTAAAGAATAGACAGAAGGTCCAGAAGGTTAGTATTGTCAGCCACTCTTAAATCTGAATATTTATATCTAACGAATGAAGAAAAATAACTGTCCGAGACTTCAAAGCATAGTAATTCAGTCATACACGCAGTCACAGTGCAGATTAATGATCTCACTTTCTAAGTGTTTGGAGATGCAATGGAAGAAGAGGGAGCTGGGGAACTGAAAAGCACCACGGCCTTGCCAAACGACCTGAGCATAAGATTTTTTCAATGTACTATGAAACTACTATTGCATATGACTCAGGTTGGTCCCCACCTTGGGGCTCAGTGTTGACTGAATAAAAGATTTTTTGAGCTTAAACGTAAAGACTAACTGAAAAAAACTGTTCCTATGTTATAGCTTGATTTGCCTTTGTTTCTTTATTCTTTTCTGTTCTCCATCACATTTTCTTATAAAGCTTTAATTTCTTCTGTTTGCTACCTTTTCTTTCCAGCATTGAAATGTTTTCTCTTTTTCTTTACTTCTCTCCTCTCACCTCTGACAGCTCTATTTCTTTCTAACACACCTCTGATATTTTTCCATAATGGTCCCACAAGCTTGCAAGAAGGTAAGGAAGAACTTACTTTGGTGAAACACTGCACAGCCCAGCCTCTGGTTAGTGACACAGAACTGAGGAACTTGTAAGGGATGTCAGCCTAAATCCAACACCAGTATAATCTTCTTTCCAGGCCAAAAAGTCCCTAGGTGTACAGACTCATCTTAATGTGAATTTTATGTAGCTTTGATGGAAGGAAATTGACAATGTTAATCAAAAAATACACACCTGATAATCACCAGTCTGTCATCAAATATTCCCCTTCCAAACTTTTGTAAAGTATTATGAACTATTAACACATATGTGTGAAAAAATTAGATCAATGAAAATTTATGAAATTAGTTTATATTGATTTAAAAATAATTATCTAAATTGTTTCCTAATTTTCATCTTTGATGCAAACTCAGATATTGCCTGAGTTATATTTAAAAGTGGGTGCTTATCTCAGAAAACTTTTGAACTACTTTTTTGACAAAGTTGTCTGATGTTTAAAGAATTTTCAGCGCAGTGAATCCTCTGGAAATACTTGATAATTTAAACAAAAATTCACACTAATTTGGAGAAATGCTCTTATAAATATTTTTATCTATGTTTCTCTATTTCTAGAGGCCATGTTCCCTTGTAGATAGGTTTGAAGGAAAGAAGAACTTAAGCTTTGCCTTAGAAGCAGAAAATGTGTAATTCCAGAGATGAATACACAAAAAATTTGGGGATTTCTTTCCTGTGTAACCAATAAATTATTTTTTAATTACTTTATACTGAATTATATGCACATGTTGGGCAAACTGCAGTAAAAGTAAGGGCTTGACAAATCAACTTCCCACCCTTAGCCATTTCAGCAGGTGCATGCCTTTCCTCACATGAGTAATTCCATTTGATGTTATAAAACATTTGCATCCCCGAGACTTCATTGGGTATTTGTTTATATTTCCTGCATGAAGAAACACTGTCAGCCACTTTGCATTGCCCCTAAAATCTGCCATGAATATCTATTTTGTTTGAAGGTCACTAGTAGAACTTGTACAAAACTATTAACTCGCAACAATAAGTAGCATAAGTACCCACAAAATGATTTATGCCATATTAAGCTCCCATGGCATGGACCAATAAGCTTCATAAAGGCACACAAAAATGATTTATGTCTCTTAAATTCCCCCTGGTAAGAAAATAAGAGGGAAAAAAAGGAAAATTTGGGCACTTCCCCCTGAGTATAAATGTTCACTGGAGCAGGAAGGAACATGGTCAACTTTAAAAATACTTCTGTTTTAAATTGGTGAAAGATTTTATTTTTCACTTTCTCACACACACAGAGTTTTCTAAATATGTCTTTAAGTTACTCATGGTAAACAAACTGTTACTTACATCCATAGCTATCACAAACACCAGTGAAAGTTTGCAGGTAAAAGAAAGTAAATGCATGCCAACCATTCACAGGATTTATAATTTCCTTCTCAGTCTCATCTAAAACACAGCAATAACCTTTCTTCAAGAAATATTTTTGCAGTCATACATTTCTGAAACTGTCTCCAAGGTCTCCAAATCCATAACTGAATACAGCAAATTTAGGAATCTGTCCAGCATTTTGTTATGTTTCAATCTAGAATAACATTAGAATGCACTAGCCAAAAATAAATGTAAGAATAAAGCTAATAATTTTAATACAGTCCTTTAGGAATTGAAACAATAATTTAAATTATCCACTCTTAGCTCTTTGGCTTGTGGCTATTCCTGCAATTCATTGAATAATCTTTCTTCTTACTGCTAACATTTTTTTACAGAATTTTACCTTTTTCCTTATTGCAGGTTTTGGTACTTTCACGTTTTTCTGTTTCTGGAGCGATACTAGCAAACATCCCCTTTAAAATTCTTGTGCACGTTCACAAAGAGACTCTAACGTGTCAATTATCAAAAAGGAGGCCTCTCATGAACAATATGTGATCTATTTGGGCAATTCAAAAGTGGGTCTATTGGAATACAGGTAATAATGCTTCTGAACTGGAGTCCAGTTGTTACCTATGTCTACTGCTCCACACTTCGTTCAAATGAAAGTCAGAACACTGACACAGAACAATGTCAGGTCTCCACACCTCAGGGGACCTTGCTGAAAATTGTGGTCTAAATTAGGGTATGAATGAAATCTTTCTAGATTTTCAGTGTTGATTTGAACTAAGTCTCACCTATGGTGAGATGCTCTCTAGCTCTCAATAATCTATTCTTTTTTCCTCTAAGACTTGCTCACTCCAAAATGTGATATGCAGAGTGGTGGTTATTCTAGACGTTTTGTATCTGCATTCCAAGTCTCAATTCTGTAAGTCAGGCTCATTCTCAGACTTAATATTTTAAAAAAATATCTTTAACTATCATTTGGGGAAATTAATGTTTATTATCAGAGACTGCTGAAAACTCATGGAAGCTTCTCAATGATCAGAGATCAAAGAGTCAGTCTCAAGGGTCAGAACTTTTTACTTGGATATTTAGGCTCCTATGGCGGGTTATTGATTTCAGTAAAGCTATGCAAATGAGTACTAAATGTAGATCTGATACTCACTCTTTCTTTTAATCAGTATTTCTAACAGATGATCTATTAGCAGAATATTATTAAGCATGAGTCTTTTCAAGTACTCATTACCTTTCTACCAGAAAGAGCACTTTTTGTAGCACGATTAATAATACACCTGCTTTTAGCAGTAATTGCTTTGGTGCTTTGTGCATATGAGAACGAGGTGTACCAGCCTGCCAGAATATAAATGGGGTGAGATACATGGGGCACCTGCTATATTGTGGAGTTGTAATTAATAACCAGAAAACTATTGCTGAGCATTAAGTTGGGCAAATGAGCACTAAACTAGGTCTGTGATAGCAGACAACACTGAAACAAATTCTTAGCAAGACTGCCATTGAAAATTTAACTGAAATGGGAATAGCCTGTATTGTTTGATTAACCTATTTTTTCCTGATTATAAATTACCTTAAATTAATTTGCACAGTTTAGGTAAACTAAAAAAGGTAGGCACCTTATGCGAAAGTTGCAAATCATCCCCCTGGATCTGACTGAATGTACATCATTGGCTAATGGATTGTGTCCTAGTAACTACTTCAGGCAGGTTACAGAACAAGATGGATGAATTGCCAGACTTAGTTTGGAAAATTCTATATAGCAATCAGTCTCTCTTCCTTCTCAACACCAACTGTCCTACTTCTTAGCTTAGTTATTTAAGAAAAATGTCTATTTACATTTTGAGAAACTGTAAATAATGCAATTTCTATTTAAATTATTTTTAAAATTATTAGAATATTGAAATATTAGATTTTACAAGCAGGTGTGAACTACCTCAGTAACTATGCACTCATATACAGCATTCTACTATTACATATACCTTCGGTGTGTATTATACATTTCATCTATATCAGTGAGTTTATATGATTTTCTAAGATCATCTTAATCTGCACAAATGTGATCCAGCAGATTTTAGCTTAAAACTGTTGCATTTTGCCTGCACACAAGAAAAAAATTCTAACTCCACTATTAAAATAAAAGTAAATTTAGTAATTTTTTCAGTATTAGAATTGGATAATCTCATCCTATACGATACAAAATGTTTTATAAGTAGTTAGTGAATAAATAGATTAAGCTACCCAATAGGGTAGACATTCTTTGTAACACGATTATTAGATGAATTAGTATTGAAAAACAGAAACTATCTACAAGAATATAGTTAATGAAAAGAATTATCATAAAACATGCAATGACTATCTGAAATTCATGGCCACAGACTATGGTTCAGGGTTACAAATTGTAACAAAAAAAGGCCAGTTATGTTTAGAATACGTATCCAAGTATTTTCAAAACCACGGACCTTTGCAAAATAACAAAAGCTTCAAGTTTTAGAGCATGGATTGTTGTCTGACTTTAGTGAGTAGGAAGGAAATGAGATAAATACAACTGCAGCAAACTTTGTGTAGGTATTTGACATAAAATCAGCTACTTTGAAAAATGACCATGAAATTTATCCTACATTTCTCCAAACATTTGGACTCATTAAACAAGCAAGAAGTTTGAAAATCCGAGGCGAAATGCAGTCACGAGTGTTGAATGCTCTGGATCTGAGACAACACAGAATCATAGAACGGTTTAAGTTGGAGGGGACCTTACAGATCATCTAGTTCCAGCCCCCCTGCCATGGGCAGGGCACCTCCCACTAGACCAGGTTGCTCAAAGCCCCATCCAACCTGGCCTCAAACACTTCCAGGGATGGGGCAGCCACAGTATCTCTGGGCAACCTGTTCCTATGTTACACCACAAGGTGTAACATTTCTCACAGGAAATAATTTTTTCTTAATACCTAATCCAAATCTGCCCCTTTTAATCTTAAAAATCTCTCCCCCTTGTCCTGTCTCTCCATGCCCTTGCAAAAAGTCCCTCCTCAGCTTTCTTGTAGGCCCTTTCAGGTACTGGAAGGCCGCTCTAAGGTCTCCCCAAAGCCTTCTCTTCTCCAGGCTGCACGACCCCAACTCTCTCAGCCTGTCTTCATAGGACAGGTGCTCCAGCCCTCTGATCAGCTTCGTGCCACACATCTGGACTCCAACAGATTCATGTCTTTCCATTCTCTTATTGAGATAATACTTCAAAGTTGAAATTAGGTTTCTTATAATTAAGTATAGCTTAAGTAGAAGAGAGTAAAACTTTACCAATTCCTTTAATATTCAGATTTTATGACTGCTCATCATTCAAAACTCTTCTGATGATAGTATTTCTGTGACAAATGTATCCATGAATACACTTAGCATTCAGAAATGTCCAGCTATTTACTTTGCATTATGTGTTTCTTTTTATTTCGGAAATGCAGACCACAAAAAAGAAAGCTGAAAGATAAGGACAAATTTAGATGAGAAAAAAAGATGAGCAGAAGCTAGTTAAGAAGAATTTATAGTAATTGCTTCAAAGAGAATCTAATTAAGAGCCAAGCAAAGATGCTGTTCATTGATTCATGTGATGACAGTGTAATAACAATCTACTTGTGATATGTAGTCTTGGTACTTTACAAAATCTGAATGGAGTTCACAGAACCTGTTTAAGACAGTGCAATATTAGTTGAGTCCACTATTTAATTAATTGTTCCATAATAAATTGGCCCCTTGTTTACAGTAATATTTTAATTCTAATTTATTTTCACAATCTAAAAAAATGTTTAATTGCTTTAATGATATTAGTGTTTCAGCCTTTATTACAACACTGGACATAATTACCCTCTTTTAAGGTAATTTATAGACCTCATTAACACTCTTGCCTCTCTGCTGTGATTAAAAATCTCCTAAGAATTGAAATCTTTTCGAAGAGTAAGACAATTATTGTGATTTATTGTTCGCTCCTGCTGCAGTGAGTACAAAGCTGATTCATTGTGGCTGATCCCTGCTGAGGTGACTAGAACTGGACTGAGAAAGGGGAAGACAGGAGCTCTTGGTGAAGCACTTTAGTCCTCTCGATCACAAAGCTGCAGTTTAATATGGGTCCTGTCATCTGCTTCCACAGAGGCATGAAGAAATCAGATTATTTCAGCCTAGAAACTGTGTTATTTCTTTCCAGGTAGGCCGTCAGAGCCTCTGCTTCTCCCTTGTCACAGTGGACGTGGCAGGGAGGTCTCATAGCCCTTTGGGAAATACAAGCAAGCATGGAATGGGACACCTTTCTCCCCATGGGGCATCCACCACTTTTTGTATCTCACAGAATTTAGCCCTACATATTAATGAACTCAAAGACTAATTGCTCATAAATAGCTTCAATTGAATCCTTAACTGTGTAGACAAATAAATGCTATTCAGCTATATTTTTAATCGGATTTTGCATTGAACTTCTTTATGACAAATAAATATTTTATGTAGCTCTCTGGAACTCTGTACAAAACTAAACTGATAATTTAAAAACATTTTATGAAGCACATGGTTGTCTGGTTTTCCTTACTTTTACTATGAATATAGATATATTTACTCTGCAAAGCAAATGAATTATCCAATGAAAAACAGAGTTCCAAAGAGGGTAAAAATTACGATTTTATGATTGCTGATGAAGCACTAATTTGTTGTAGTTGATTAAACTGCCAGCCAGTTTATAATGAGTTCCTATTTTTATGGAATTGATAATTTTAATGCAATGTAAATACTGATATGTTAGAGTATTGAGTATCTGTGGGCTGTGGATATATTTCTAAATAAAACAAGCTTCCAAGTAAGAGAAAGAATAGTTCTGGTTCCATTCCATTAGAACTGCACCAACTCAGTTATACTAATTTTGTATTATTTCAATAGGTTTATAGTAAGTTTAGATTTATACCAAATGGCATTACAAAGAGTAATTCCCCTTGGTTTGTGCAGAATAGAAACTCTATTTATGTAATAAACTTTCATCACAAAGTTGAAGAAACGTAGGAAAAGTAGGTATCAAAAGCAACACTGAGTTGGTCAAATTTACAGATTCTGCAATGCATATGAAATTCTGGGAAATGGACCATGTACACTGGGGAAAAAATAATATGTAGATCTATACATTCAGATAAAAAAAAAAAACACCACAAAGGAAAACAGAAAGACCTTCACACAAATTGTATAACTGTGTTAACAAAATTCTAGAATAATATTTTTTAAATTACCTTACTACTTGCTGTTTTAATAGTGCAGTCTATATACAGTAAGTACTATATAGATATATAGTCTAATGCAGTCTATATACAGTAAGTACTATATAGATATATAGTCTAAGTATACATACTGACATACTATAAATCTGTATAAGCCAAGTATATCTGAATTAAAACATGTTCTTAAGAACCTTAGAATTTAGATTACCAATTTTGAAGACAACAGGTACCTTATGCGCTGCAAAATGTAGCTTACTTCTCCATACTTTTAAGGAAAGAAAAGTAACTGCAGGTGTTTTGTGCTTTCATCCTTTAATGTTCATCCTCAGTCTATGAGATTTTCAGATCAGTGAAGCATTTTGGAAGACAGAGTTTAAACTTAAAAGCTGCTTGTGACTGTGAAGAGTTTTATGAAAAATTCAGTTGTTCAGATGTCAAATATCAACTTTTGTTGTGATATAAAATACTATTATTTATTGATTTTCCTTTTTCCTCTAAACTTTTCTCCCTATTTTCCTGTATTTGGAAGTTACACCTCGAGTATATGTATCATTCTGAGTCTCCTATTTTCCCTTGAAATAAGTTTTGCAGGTAGTGTCTGTAGGTAAAGTCAGAGGTCTCGGTTTGTTCATACAAGGACCCAATTTATTAATTATACCAGATGGGTGAGATGTTTCAGTAAGAAGATTACAGCTGGTAGAGAATTTGCGGGATTAGAAGACAGACAGCAACAGAGGCTAAACTCTTTTCAGGACTATGGCAGAAGAATATCCTGGGTGGCAGTGGTGCATATGCTGGATTTTATAAAGTTTTTGCCTAAGGAACTGGTGAAGGAACATGTGGAAAAAGAATTGGAAGACAGTCACAGGCCCACTTAAAATTATCTCTGGTATGGAATGGCAGTAACTTTATAACTTCCAAACCTGGCCTGGTTCATGGTATATTTCATATAAATGAATTGTACAACTTAAGTGGATTCATATATAAACCAACTCCAAGATGAGGTATTCATCTCCAGATTACTTATAACAGTACACATTTTTGCTCATGCATGATTTGTATCTATTCCACATGAAATTTTATCAATTTACTGGGGTCACTTCTGTTACATTTAGACATACATTTTCTTATTAATCAACATTAAACTTGCCACCAAGAAAGATGCTTTGTTTACATATTATTAGAAGTATAGAGTTTGCTGAATTATTAAAAACTTGTTATGAGACATCTTTTGTCTTTTGCTATAAATATAGTATCAATCTATAACATTTGTGACATTAGAAAGAACAGTTTAATGTGTATGGATTTTTTTAAGGAAATAAACATGTTTAAAGTAAAAAAAAAAAAAAAAAGAGGAAAAACGTATCAATTATTTACTTAAAGCTGAATGGTTTGGTACACCAATAAGGACTGTGTGGGAGACGACTGTAATAACTATGCTGATCATCACAGTCTAATCTTTCTAAAAGATCACAATTCAAGTACTTAATTCACTGATTACACTGTTTCTCCCAGTAGAAATCTTATTAATTATTTGTTTTACAACAACACATAGGCAATGCATAAACCTAGTGTTACAGCTGTATTCTGAACAGTTTGTAGTCTGAAGGGAATAACTTCTGGGAATAAAAAGCACTGGTAGTCGCATATTACAGGAAGGAACTGGAATACTCTTTCCTTGATATAGCTAAGGTCACTAACATCAGTGCAGAAATCAGAAACTGAAATGTGTTTTCCCAAATTCTCTTTCAGATGCTCTAAGCACAGAAAGTACCTTTACTCTTTATTTGCAGTCTGGATTAATAATTTCAGGTTTAGGATTCTTCTCTTCAAGCACTGAATCATAATTCCTTTCTTAAAACCCTATGGATAAATGGTGCTGCTGAACAGTTTCAGATATTTTCTCTAGATTTAAATGGATCTAAGAAAAGCAAACTGCTGTCTAAATTCGTCTCTTGATCCTAATTCTGATGTTGGGTTCACATTCTCTAGTTTATCTTAAGCTGTTCAATACTGTCATCAGCTGAAATTTATAAATTCTTTAAAGGTTGTTTTAAACCAACAGAAAATATATGGTAGAAAAAAGAAGGAAAACATAAGTCGGAACATCTTTAAAATACTTAGCTTTAGCAAACAGAAGAACATGTCAAGCTATGGTCAGAAGCCAAGACGAATAGTTTTGCAAAAAGTTGTTTTGGTTTTGGCTTTGGCTTTGTCAGACTACTTCAAACTACCTCAGGGTAACTCAGGAATATTTTATTCTCTAAATCATAGAATCATAGAATCATAGAATCCTAGGGGTTGGAAGGGACCTCGAAAGATCATCTAGTCCAACCCCCCCTGCCAGAGCAGGGTCACCTAGAGTACATATACTCTAAGCATATCATAGTATTATAAACTTCACCTAATACTTCAAATGTATCTTTAATTTATATTCTAAGTAGCCAGACTGACAGCAAATAAGTAGGTGTCAATAGGTGCATAAATGCTATCAGCATTGGGAACATAGAAGGAAAAGAAGCAGGAGAAACACAGTGCCTTATCTCCCAGGGAGAAGAGTGCTTGCTGATAATTTCTTTTTCAGTCAAGATGGCTTTTTAATATTTTTTTAAAGGGTATTCTTTAGTTGAAAAGTTTACTTTCTCTGGATTTGCGTTGGCAAAAGAACTGAATACACAATAGCCCACAGACATACAGTTCTGATGAAAGAAATCTGAGCATGCAGTAGCCTTCCATTAAAAATTCTAGTAAACTTTTGAATAAGAATGAATTCATACAACCTGCATGCTGCAAACCACACAAAGTAATCTATCTATCTATCTATCTATCTATCTATCTATCTATCTATCTATCTATCTATCTATCTATCTACCTACTTACCTACCTACCTAAAGTTATATATTTAATATAAAAGAGTGATTTAATTAGACACATAGTAAATGAAGAACCTTATTCTGGCCATTTTCAAAAGTATGTAGTCTTACTACTACTTGTTTCAACTTTCAGAGTGGGTGTTTTTTATTTGCACTCTATGAGCTGCAAATGTTCCTGCTAGAAGCACTCCAGATGACATAAGCAACAGTTTAGACAGGAAGAACAGCTTTAGAAACTGTCACCATTCTCTTGTTTCTTTACTTATTGTTTTTGCAGCCTTTGTACAAGGTCTTGGCTTGAAGCCTACATTTTCACATGTATTGGCAAGCTTGGGGATCCTTTTATTTTTTTCTGCTGCAGCAGAAAGTACTTATTTTGGTCACAAGAAGAGTCACTTCTTGAGTAGGCAGGAGAAAGAAATATCTGATGAAGAAACAAAGTTGGAGTGGTGGAAAGTAATTGATCTGGTTATCCTGAGTCTATTAATCTTTTTCTTCTCATTTAATAAGAATACTTTAAAAACAGGCATTTCCTATTTACATTGAAGAAACAGGTAGAGATAAAAAACATAAAGGCTCTCAAGAGAAAGATACAGGATATAAAAGGTGATCATTCAAACCATAGGACCTCTTGGAATTGGGAAATCTAAAGAACAGATAAAGATTATATGGCTTGGGAACTATTTTAGATAGTAATCTTAATTTCTTTATGTCTCGGCTTTCTTACTTTCTCCCTTTTTAAAAATTCTTATTTAGGCCAAGGGAAATGTTATTCTAATATACTCATATAATATGCAACCCTGTAAGACCCTGATGGTATGTTTGCTTTATAACCACTCTTGTAAAAAATCTTTTAAAAATAACAGCTAAGTAGGTAGGGATATTGAATTGCTGAAGATAGAAAATACTTTGGGAAGCACTAAGAAGGATAACACCACAGAAGTGGGATTCCAGATCTTGCTTCTATGAGCTATAAATGGTACAGAAGTTGTAAGGAAAGATGATGGTCTCCATGGCAATTATGTAGTAAATTAATTATTTGTTATGAAGTTGCACACTGAACTGATTACCAATAGCTTTTAAGATATTTTTTCCTTATGTGAAAAAGTGATTTCTAGAAACAGGAAAAAAAATAAACCAAAACTACAAAAACTTACTGAGTGGATACTAGAGAACCATTCAAAAATTTGAAAAATTGCTTACATCTACTGATAACTTTTAAGTCTACAAGATTAACATTTTTTAACTTGAAGTCAATTAAGCTTGTGGGTCCTCGGGTGTTCTTCTGAGTGTATGGCAATGGTTCCCTAGTTTTTTTTAAGTATTAAGATATCGAGGGAATATTGCTGGCCCCAGTTCAGATAATTACGGTGGCTTCCTCTGCCATGTAGATGGCATTCTCATGTAGGTGGAACCATTCTCAATTTCCAGAGTATAGGAAACAAGTCTGACTGCTTCAGAATAAATTTTTAATTTTTTTAGTTATACAGACTTTTACTTGCTTGTAGACTTATACACAGATCTGCAGATTTATATGCAAAAAATATTCTTTTTTTCAGAGGGTGGATAGCAAATTGCAATGCCATCAGTGTTGCTTAAAAGTCCATTCAATTTCACTCCTGCTCTACCTTTCAAATTCCTTGTCAGGTATGCTTAGAAAAATGTCCTATTCCATGCAATGTTTTATAGCTGTCATGAACTTATTTTGATTTTTTGACATTATTGAGGGAATTAATCGGAATATCTATGATTCTCTGATGAGGCAAAACTGTTTATGAGTGATGTGTGGAGAGGAAAGTACAATAAATTCTCATTATAGAAAAATGTCTTACAATACACTTGAGCAAAATCAAACTAGAACATAGCTCTACAAGAGAAATTGGTAATGTCTGTTGCTTTCAATGAGCTTTGAATCAGATGCAAAGATAAAATCCACAGCGCAATTGTAAGTGGAGTTACGACTTCAGCAAATGTGCCATTGGTATTGCTGTGAGTTGTGAGCATGGACAGATATATCTATGGGAAAGAGTGAAAAAAAAAGGAAATTTAAGGTGGGAAGTAATCCATTATAGTAAGAAAATTAGAAATAATAACAAAATGCCAGGAGAGTTTCCTGCTGCTAACTTTGAGACTTGAAAGAGGAAGGACCAGGAATACTAATTGTTTTGTGTCATGACTGGACCGATAATACATGAAATACCTAAGATTCTGTTTGCCACATGCATGCTGAAAATGGGAACATCTGCTAATACAAGCAGTGAAGGCATGGGTATGAAACTGATTCAAATGTCTTAAGAATAAATTCAGCCTAGTTAGTTTCTTTGTTGTAAAAAACTTGGAATCAATCTGTTAGATAACTCAGAGACACACAAAGTAGGGAAGTCTACTGAAAGACCTGCTCATAGAAGTGTTCTTCATGGCAGAAGAACATCAACAATGAGAATAATGAGCCTTTTGAAGTGAGTCAAGGCTGATCCTCTGGAGAGCATCCTGCTCTGGGAGGAGACCATCATGTAGCAAGCATAACTAGAGTGAGCTTCAGCTGCCAAATGAAGTGCATCCCTTATGGGTGAAATGACAAGATTTTTTGACCATTTTTGAAAAACTAGTATTTCAGATAATAATCACAAAAAAATTGAAAAAAGAACCAGAAGTCCTTTCAGAAGAAATGGACTTTTAAGTTTGTGCAGCTGCCACTTAAAAAACTATAACAAGTAAATCTCAGCAGGCGTATAAATGAGGGATGGTAGCCAAGTTGAACTGCAGGAGGTTGATCTAGATGATAGAATTAAAACTGATTCCTAAGATCCTTTTGTTCCCCTTACCTCTTTCGTTTTCATTTACTGAGCTCAGCAGGTATTTTCCATTTCTTCTTCACTATAATTACTCCGTGTGTTGTCATCGCTTTGGAAGAACCGACAGGCTGGCAGGTGGCAACTTCTGGGAACTTCAAGTGCTGGGTGTGAGACAGCAGGGACAGTTGCAACTGGGCTTGGGAGAAGAGTTTATAGATGTCTGCGTAGACACTAGTTTGTCAGATACTTTTGATCATACTTTCATATTTCTATGATGATATCTGATATGCTTAACCCCGCCTTCCCATTGCCCTCTCATTAGGATCTCTTTTTCAGCTGATCTCTGTCCTCAGGTCCTACTGCCAGTGCTGCCCACAGAACAGTGATGGCCTTTCTACACTGACCCCAAGTCAAATCCATCACTGCTTGGTTGAGTTCAAGTTCATACTACAACAGATCAATGGATGTACCATGTTAATCTGGTGATGAAAAAATTTTAAAGGAGACTTTTCTTCCAGATTTTCACTTTTTGGTTCTCCTGGTTTTTGGAATATTGCTCTAAAGTTATACATTTGACCATAAAAGCCATCACTGTTGTCCTGGTTTGAGCCAGGATGAAGTCAATTTTCTTTTTACTGTTTTTTGTTTGTTTGGTTGGTTTTGGTTGCTTTTTTTCTTCAGTGAGCTCTCTTTTAAGCAGCACACTTCTGAAAGTAACAGCAAGTTTACCAGCCAGTGGACTGATAAGGCTCAAGTGTTTATGGTTACTGCTGAGCGACCAAGGACACTTTGCTCTGCTTGTTGAATCTGTTACTTTGGACACTGATAGATCAGAAGACTTGCATCTGCAACCCTTCTGTAGGGAGGAGTGGACTAGGCAGATGGCAAAACTGGCCAACCGAAGTATTCCATCCCATATATAACTCAGGAATCACAGAAGTCAAGCTCTTCTTCTTCCCTTCTCTTCTGTCCAAGGTCGGCGTCCAGGGAGGACTCCGTCTGTCCATCTCTTTTGATCCTTAAGCCCATGCATTCCTGCCCCTCATAACTCTCCCCTCAGCTCCTATCTGCTCTGCCACTGTCTCTGAAGCAGTCCAGTACATTTCAGAACTGCTCACAGCTCAGGAGAGTGCCAGGGGAGTTGCTGGGAGTGGGGGGAGGCAAGAGGGTTTTGCTCATTCCTGAACATACTTGTATACAATTGTACATATTTTATAATTAGTATTTAATTAAAGCTGTCTAGTTTAATTTTCAATCCAGAAAGTCTCTTTCCTTGTTATCTCTCTCCTTTCCCTATCTGGGTGGGAGGGGGAGGGGATCGAGAGCATTATTGTCACCCATTTAATTGCTGATCCTGAGTCAATCCGTGACAACTGTGTAAACCACTGATTTTTTTCTAAACATAGGCAGGGTATATATAGTTAAATAACTGTCTTCACTAAAATCAATATGTATGAAGGGATGGAAAAGTTTAAATCTCTTATGTTCAGAATTCAGAATATTTTGTGGCCGCAGAATTTTTCTTTTCTTTTTCTGGAATTGAGTATTGCAACATCTAAACTTTGGTGTAAAAGGAAAAGGCCATGAAAGCAACTTTGAAAACTTAATTGTAAGTGGGTATAAAGATGCTGTCCACAGTTTGCTCATGGTATGAAATAAAAAATAACTGAAATTTATTTTTTTAAGTTGCTGGTTTGAAAACCAAATGATGACAAACTAACTGCCACTGACACTTCTGATTGCACTAATGACTGTTGTAATAGAAACATCCATCAATGACAATTACTCCAGCTGTATCTCATTCTTTCCAAGTATCAGAATCCCCACCTATCTCTTAGACATCAGTAACTCTAGCTTTCCTCTGACAGTTCTGTGAGAAAACACATAACCTAATGATGATTATTAGCCTTGCATTACCATAGGTTTATTTCAAACTAAACCATTATCTGACATGATATAAATGTGTATAAAATTAATTGGAATTGTCCCTACTTTAATATAATAGAATGTGGATCAGGTCTAAGAGAAATATACTTAGAGATTGGGATACATATTCTGCACAGTATAGTATGAAATCATGCCTATGTCTGATCTTTTTTCTGCCTAGATCTTTGACTTGAATGAAAAAAGAACTTCTAAAATATATTTACTTTTCTTCCTTCCTTTCCATACCTCAAGTAAATATTGAACATTCATTTGGGTATCAAAGATCAAATACTCACATTATATAAGTAGAATCCCAAGATTTTGAGAAAGGCCACAGAATTTTCCATAGTGTAGAAAAAACCACAGCACTATTACATGAACATTTGCAAATTTCACATGTAATATTCTTAACATCCTTTCTGTTGCTGTGAGAGATCACTATGAAAGGATTATTCATTTTATTCTCTCTGTCTATTTTTCTGTTGTTTCACTATATTCAAATGGTAGAAATCTGTTACATTCTCTACACAAACTTGCTTTCTTTGCTCTCAGGGAAACCTTGGAGCTAGATACATTAACAAGACTAACCTCACTATAAAAATTCTACCTCTTAGTGCTTTTTATTAAACCTGAAGCCTTTAGAAATAATGTTGTGCAAATGCATGGCACACACCTTCAGAAAGAGCAGAGGAGTATACACAGTAGAACAATAGCATCATTTATGCGACGTGACATTTTCACCAATTAATTATTCATGCAATTTTTAAAAAGCATATTAATAACCTTATAATTATTCCTAATTTGGCATGCTTTTTAATATGTTATTCTGTCATAAATTACCAATTGTTTAATAATTTCATGATTTGATGTCTTGTTTAGGTTGTAGCCACCCTAATTACAGTAAAATACAGGCAACATACTCAAGATATTGTTACTAGTAGAGAATGTACCAACACTTAAAATGGTAAATAATCATCAGAATGCTCACTTATGAACAAATGATATGAGTATGATCAGCAGGAAAAGTGTGAGGATCTTAGACTAATGAATAACATTATGATATAGTCTGTTTAACACCTAACAGCTAGGAACTTAATTCCTGATCTCAGATTAGATGTCTGGTCTTGTTTTGCAGGAGTTGATGCTGAGAAAATAATAATTATCTAATGTCACATTTTTCGTCTGCCTGAGGAGACTGAGGGGGCATAAGTCTGTGGGCTCATCATGAATGGTGGCAGGGCCTGAGATCAGCCTTCATGGGCTGATGTTGTCTGTTCATGGTCTGCTGGTGCCTCCCAGCTCACTGCACTGGCACACTTGCATAGATCTGACAACTGACGGTGATGCCTGTCAAGCAATGTTATGAGTATGGCCACCTCCTCCAACCTACATACAGGACTCTCATAAAATGCATGAACAGACAGCAGCATCCTCCTCCTCTTCATCTGGCAGAGACAGGTCAGTAGTGCAGTCAGAAACACAACACTCTATTGTCACAAGCACACAAAAATAGTTGAGGATTTCCCAAGAACTGGCATAACTTGTCTGCCCACATGGCTCACTTGCCCAGCTCCTGTCCCCCTTACCCACCCCAAGGTCCCCAGTGGTCAGCTGATCCAGCTTGATGCTTGCTAGTAAACACATGCACACACACACACTCATTTCTTTTGCAGTCCACATTCACAAGGGACAGACTGGCATGGACCCCCTGCCTGCCTGTTAATGTGTCCTGGAACTGATGACTTGCTACTTGCTCGTTGGTCCAGATTTGAGTTTGCCAGCGAATACAGATGCCCACCTCACACACACCAGGTATGGGGGAGGTACTGCCAGCAGCCAGTAGCTGACACTCAGGCTTTGACCTGCAGTGATGCTCCAGCCATTGGCTCTGAGCTGCTCACTCACCTCATTCCCACCAGTCCCTCTCAGTGTCTGTTTTTTGGGACACACACCATTCCTACCCTGGTGGCTGAAAGTTGGAGACCCAACTTTCCCCAGTCACTGGCACTGAGACCCCAGCAGCTGCCACCACAGGCCGGGGTGCCCACTTCCCCATTCTGAGTCCAATAGCTGCCACCAGTATTCACTTACAGATACACACAGCTGGCACTGAGTCCTTGCACCACACATTCACATGAGACAGAGAGTGACATTATGCAGAGAGAGCAGATGATTAAGAAAAAAGTTAATAAGATGATAGAACAGACCACAGCTATAGGGCACAGTGAGACAAGTGCACTGACTGGTGCTGTTTTACCTGCAACAATCCCCTTTTGTACCCTTTTCGTCTTCCCTGCTCTTTGCTCCTCACTGCTCCCCCTTCCCTTGCACATCCCCATGGCTTTGTACACCTTCATCCACTCGCCCTGTTCTCCCAGTACTGGTTTCCTTTGGTTTACAGTTCTATAAGTTGCAAAGTCCAGGTTGAGCTTCCTGAAAGTGGTGCCTGTCTTTATAGCCCATCAATTAGAATGACTGGTAAGGTTCTTGTCTTGTCTCCATGTTTGTTTTGTCAAGTCTGTGTCTCTGTGCATTTTGTTTCTGGTCTCCCCCTTTTCCCCTTGAATTGTCAATTGATGTGTTCCTTGATGAATAAACTTTCTCACACTCCACATTCCATCATCAATTTGTGTTACTTTTCAGGTTTGTGTCTTATCACCCCCTCCCTTATCATTTGCCATTCAGGTCTGTGTCCCTGCATGTTCTTGCTTATGACTTCTTCCCATTATTATTGTCCCTGCTTGCACTGAAGAAGGTCCTTGACCAGAAACATTTAAAGGAGTAGATATTCCCCTTACACATACCCTTACAATATCATCTTGTAAAAAAGCTGCAGTGGGAGGAACAAAGAATTGCACTACTCAAGCACAGATTGTAAATCAAGGGTGCGAATTACTGTCCACCTTTCTTTAAAGGAGGTACCAGACTGGTGTGCCTTGGAAGATGGCTCTTCCTTCATTTCCTCTAAGGTCTTAGTCTCACAGTGAAGTTACTTAGCTGGATCCAGTATAGCACCACAGCTGGACCCCAAAAAATCACTTTGTCACAAAGCTGACAGGGACTGGCTCTGCAATAAATTATAGCAGCTGATTTGCTAATGTTTACTGATGTGTAGTAACTGAAATGTTAGTTCAGCAAGGTATTTAAGACTGTACTTATTTTAATCTGGTCCCCCTATCACGTGTTTAAAACCCTGCTCAGTCAGGCTCTTGGGGATATATTGGATAATACTGTCCAATTGAAAAGTACATTCCTAAGCATCTTTTTAAATAAACTTGTGTTTAAAAAGTTTTGAATGACTTGTGTTTTAAAATAATTTTTTGAATTTTTTTTTTTTTTTTTTAAACCACAACTGTTGAAAAATCAAAGCTCAACGTGAGCAGGCAATGTGTGCTTGCAGCCCAGAAAGCCAACCATATCCTGGGCTGCATCAAAAGGAGCTTGGGCAGCAGGTTGAGGGAGGTAATTCTCTCCCACTTCTTCACTCTTGCAAGACCCCACCTGGACTACTGTGTCTGGTTCTGGAAGCCGCAACACAGGAAGAACGTGGAGCTCCTGGAGCAAGTCCAGAGGAGGGCAGCAAAGATGATCAGAGGGCTGGAGCACCTCTCCTATGAAGACAGGCTGAGAGAGGGTTGTTCAACCTGGAGAAGAGAAGGCTCTGGGGAGACCCTATAGTGGCCTTCCAGTACCTTCATATAGCCCCAGAAGAAGTCAAGATAATGGAGGAGTTTGCCATGATAGATGAGGATTGGGTTAAGGATCAGTTGAGTAATCTGGACATCCATAAATCGATGGGTCCAGATGGAATGCATCCAAGGGTGCTGAGGGAGCTGGCAGAGGTCATTGCTAGGCCACTCTCCATCATCTTCGGTAAGTCATGGGTAACAGGAGAGGTGCCTGAGGACTGGAGGATAGCAAATGTCACACCAGTTTACAAGAAGGGCAAGAAGGAGGACCCAGGTAACTATAGACCGGTCAGCCTCACCTCCATCCCTGGAAAGGTGATGGAACAACTTGTTCTTGTCACTATCACTAGGCATATCAAGGACATGGGGGTCATCAAGAGCAGTCAGCATGATTTTATCAAGGGTAAGTCATGTTTGACTAACCTTATAGGCTTCTATGACGAAATTACTAGGTGGATAGATGATGGTAGAGCAGTAGATGTGGTTTATCTTGATTTCAGTAAAGCATTTGACACCGTCTCCCACAGCATCCTTGTAGATAAGTTGATCAAGTATGGGTTTGGTGATCAGGTAGTGAGATGGATCAAGAACTGGTTGAAAGGAAGGAGTCAGAGAGTTGTGGTCAATGGGGCAGAATCTAGTTGGAGGTCTGTGACTAGTGGAGTCCCTCAGGGGTCGGTACTGGGACCCGTGTTGTTCAACATCTTCATCAATGAGCTGGATGAGGGTACAGAATGTACCCTCAGCAAGTTTGCTGATGACACTAAGCTGGGAGGAGTGGCTGACACACCAGAAGGCTGTGCTGCCATTCGGAGAGACTTAGACAGGCTGGAGAGTTGGGCGGAGAGAAACCTGATGAAGTTCAACAAGGGGAAGTGTAGAGTTTTGCATTTGGGGAAGAGAAACACGATGTCCCAGTACAGGTTGGCGGCTGACCTGCTGGAGAGTAGTGTAGGTGAAAGGGACCTGGGGGTCCTGGTAGGCAGGAGGATGACCATGAGCCAGCAATGTGCCCTTGTGGCTAGGAAGGCCAATGGCATCCTGGGGTGCATTAGAAAGGGTGTGGTTAGTAGGTCAAGAGAGGTTCTCCTCCCCCTCTATTCTGAATTGGTGAGGCCGCATCTGGAGTATTGTGTCCAGTTCTGGGCCCCTCAGTTCAAGAAGGACAGGGAACTGCTTGAAAGAGTCCAGCGCAGAGCCACAAAGATGATTAAGGGAGTGGAACATCTCCCTTATGAGGAAAGGCTGAGGGAGCTGGGTCTCTTTAGCTTGGAGAAGAGGAGACTGAGGAAGTCTTCTTTACTATGAGGGTCGTGAGGCACTGGAAAAAGTTTCCCAGGGAAATTGTGGATGCCCCATCTCTGGAAGTGTTGAAGGCCAGGTTGGATGAGGCTTTGAGAAACCTGGTGTAGTGGAAGGTGTCCCTGCCCTTGGCAGGAGCGTTGGAACTAGATGATCTTTAAGGCCCCTTCCAACTCAAACCATTCTATGGTTCTGTACCTTCAAGTCTTTGATCATAACTTCATAATTACAAAACTAGTTACTCATTTTCAGTAAGATTCTTTGCACAGTAACTTGCTAGCAAACCTCAAATTAGTGTTTTCTGAAGTTGTATAAAAACTATAGCTGTATTTTAACAAAAAAAGAGCCTTCTAGCTCACAGAAAACTGTGTAAACAATATAAAAAATATCTAAATAGTCCTGTTTCACAGCCATTCATCAAGACTTTATATTTTGCTTAAGCTTGACATAATTTGTATTCATCATAGTTCTGCACAGATACACTGGTTAATGTTAAGGTCCTGGGTTTTTTTCTGCTATCTCACAGGGATTTCTTCTACTTTTGAATGTTTTGTTCTGTTGCTTTGGCTATGTAGGCAAGAAGTTTATTACTTGTTCCATTCTGCTGCTGTTATTGCCTTTTTTTTTAGACCTGAGGCATTCAGAGATTTCAGTGAGTTTTCAGTGATGAAATTTAGGGACATCATACTTTTATTGTGTATAGTGTTAAAGCAATGAGTTTCTCAGCTACTGATCTGTAAGGGTTATTTCAATAGCAAGCATACCAACTTCTAAAAATATTTTGTATTTTTTCCCGGTTCATTTTTAAATAATGTTTTGTGAGGTTCATGTTAACTATGTCTAGAATCAGCCTTTCTATTTCAGCTTACCATACATTTGATTTATGGGCTAACAACAAAATAATTTTGACAAGGACATTTAGGCCTTTGTCTTACTCAAAACTTAGATCCCTCTTGCTCACGAAAAATGGTAACAGAATCAGATCACTTCTTCCGCTGCAACACTGACTTTACAACTTCTTAAGTCCTTCTTTACTGGAAAAAAGAGAAAAAACAAACAAAAAGGATTAATTTTTCTTCTTCAGAACTGTTTGAAACTTATATTTTTGACTCAACAGTTCAGAATTCATTTTTATACCAAGTCAGAATAAAATTACATATTTGGAAGTTCCTAGAGAAAATAATTTCAGACTAGAATGCCTTGCAGATTTTTTATTTAGATATATTTTTTCCTTTCAAACTATACTATGTTTTGATTTTTGCATTTTGATTTTATTTAAAGGATTTTCTATGTCAGTAATCATAGCATATAGAACAGCAATTATGTTAGCATGGCACACTATGAGATCATATTGTGTATTAACAGAATTTATATGGCACCATACAATTTATGAAAGCATAATCTAGTGTTCAGTATGTCTATTAATAAGTTTTACATAGGCTTATTTTGTAAACATTTACTTAAGAAATGCTGGAGTTTACCTGAGAAACAGAGCTGGACACATGCACAATTAATCTGGATTGAAAGAATTATCTGGGCAGCAAAGTCTTGGTAAAACCTTAAGAAATATCTTGAAATCTTTTAAGTTGGATTTCGATATGGTTCTGAGAAACCATATTTCTTATTTTTTATAGATTAAGGTCCTCAACTGAGTGACTCCAAAGTGCCTGTGCTTGATCCTGTTTAACTAGTAATTTAATTTGAAGGAATACCTTTCCTTGCTGGTCTCATAGCCATTCCTGTGTGCCACCAAAAAGTCCTGCCTTCAAAAACTCATATATATTTTGATACATATATTTTGATACACGTCCATACAAGGACGTGTTGATGCTTCTATATAAATTATGGACATTTGATAAGTACTGCAGTAAGGTAGTAACTGTATTTGTATATACTAACACAAATGGAATTGCCATTGAGATAAGTTATTTTTCTCACAGTTCAGACTAGTAGATTCTGTCTTCCTATACATGTAAGAAAACTGTCAGAAATAACAGCATTCCTCTACAAAGTTATTTAATTATTGTACCACCTTCTTATTTATAGCTTGAGGTGTATTTCTATCAATTTATTGAGATGGCTGTAAAATGTGCGTGTTGTTCGGATATGAGAACTACTCTGAATGTCAGTAATATAAAGTAGACTTAAATGCATCTAAAACAGTATTACACACACATATTAACTTTAAAAAATTGCAACAATTTGGAGACAGGACTTTCAAGGGACTGATGCACAAAAAGATTTTTTCCTGAGACCAGGTCTGGCTCAAATTTGCTGAATTCTTCTGCCTGAATTATTTTTCAAAGATACAAATGAAGCCAGCTATATTTTGGATGCCACTGGCTATGCCTAGAGTGTGTAGGAAGGAGCCCTGCAAGATATGGTGTGCTTGCTCTGCAAACAGCAGCTGCAGGACAGGACCCAGACACTGACAGGGCACTGCCTCCAGAATATGTAGGGCACTGCATGCCTGGCAGGTCAGTTTGCTGTCAAACAGTCTGTCCACAGGCTGCCTCTGAAGCATATTCATGTAACCAAGATGGGAGAGGAATGAGCCATTAACACTGAGATTACCCTTTTAGAATGCTATATCCACATGGCTCTGAGTAGGGAAATTTGCATTATGCTCACATTTTTATTATAAGTAGAGTTCAGCCATATTCTGTTGAAGAAAAGTTTAAAAATGTTAAAATTACCATATTTAGGTAAGCACAGCCTCTACAGAGTTGATGTTAGGTCTACTCAAGTTTAGTAGAAAACTTCAGAATAAGAGTTATATCTGAGAGGGAAGATACAATTAGAAGTGACTGAGACATTTAAGGAAGATTTGAGAAAAGAGCAAACAACATAAAAATAAATAGCTGCAAAGGGTAATAACTTTCACTTAGACAAAAAAATAAATAAATCACACATCAAAAGATCAGGCTATTTGCTTTGTCTCATCTGGGAGAATCTGTTCTGTCAGGTTCATGTACTATCTGTTCATTAGCTAGGTGTGGTCGTGATCCTCCAGTTGCCCCCGTTTTATCTGTTAGTTCATAGCCAAGCTCTGCTCCAAGTGTAAACCAAACAATTTCAGGAGAGAAACTCAAGCTAGACCAGAGAAACTCAAGCGAGACCAGACGCAAGTTCCAAATACAGTATGATTGTGCTCTATGCTGGACTTGGATAATTTTGCTTGTTGCAATTCTCTACATATGTCTTCACTGGTAATTTGTGACAATTCATGTTGTGTTTTTAAGCACCTTGATTATTCCTGCAATGGGGACAGGATAAGGAAACAACTGTACCTGCCTCACATGAAGGTAGTCCCATTTCTAAATACAGATCTTTGAAACTGTAGAACTCCATACTATGCAACTCACTATTGGTCATGGTTTAAGGCTGGGCTGGCTACCATACAGATGACAGATGCTCTCTATCAACCCTCGTATTTCCTGGAATGGGAAAGGAGAGAGAGAAGGGAGAAACTTATGGGTTGTAAGAAATTAAAACAGCTTTAATGAAACAACAGCAATAAAACAAACCAAACAAACAAGCAAGGTATAATAATAATAATATAATAATAATAATATAATATAATAATAATAATCGGAAAATAATGAAATATATACACATAGAAACAAAATATACACCAAAATCACTGTCCCTCCACCCCCACACCCTCCCTATGACAATCACACTACCTCCACTTCTGTAGGGCAGGCACTAGGAAAGTCCCACACTGCACTCAGCGACATGCAGGAACTGGATTCAGGAACACATGCATGATAGGGAATGCACAGATCAGGATCATAGGCAGTAGAATGGATAGAATCCTCCCATGACACCGTCCATGGAAGAAGACAGCTTGAGTCTTATGATTTCTCAGCTTTATACAGAGTATGAGTCATATGACATAGAATATTCTAGTCAGTTTAGGTCACCTGTCTGGTCTGCTCCTTCCCACAGCAGGGTCCCAGGTGTGACCCCTTTTCCTCCCTTTTGTTTCTGGTGCATAAGAAGTTCAGCAGAAGCAAGAAGTGACCTTGGTTTCTATGGGAATAAGTATAAGCAAGAGACTTTCTGCACACCATTCTCCAACAATAACTATAAACATTGAGCATTATCAATCCTAGAAGCAGGCACTGACTGAAAAATATGACATTAATTGCAGAAAATGAATTAACTTAGAAGAGACTTATCTAAAAAGTAAAATTACTAAAAAGAAAATTGGTTCTGTCCCGGCTCAAACCAGGACATTATTGCAGCCTGCTTTCAAAATACATTTGGGGGATCCTTGAGTGCATACAATCAGCTGAGCATATGAAGCAAATACATTTAAAGAAATATATAATTTTCAGGTTAAATGGCCTTTAACAATTGTAGTGTATGCTAGAACTACTACTTGCAGCACAGAGCCTCCAACCAGGATCTTGTTAGTTTGAATTTACACTTACTGATGTTCTCTGGCTTCCTTTCCTTTCCTGGATTTTTTCATGTCTAGAGAATAAGTTTTACAAAAACCAGTAAGAAGTGGAGGGAACTGTATGTTATCAAGCAGTAAGAACTGGGAATCCAAGGGCAATAGTTGCCTTTGCCTTTACTGGACTTAGAACAATTAAATATAGACTGTTTGGGATTCCTGTTTCTCCCTAGGACTGGTAAAGATCACTCTGAATTTTAGTGATGTTTCAAAAAATGGAAGAGAAAACTTTTCATCCAATAAAATAATCTGCTGTATGATTTGCACTCACCCAGGAAGTATCAGATAAGATACTGGAAGATGTATTTAAACCTGTTTCTTCTAGTTTTGCCAGTCTTCTATTAAAGTACAGACCAGTGCTAGTTCAATGCACCTGACTGATGTTGTTTTCCAAGATGCAGCAAATGATGTTCATGAATTGTAGTGGAATATAAGCATTAAATAGTCATGAATACAAAAATGTTATTGTGTTTCTCTTCACTAGAATAAATTTAAAAGCTTAAGGAACTTCTCTAGCAAAAGAAAAACAGGCACTCTGAGGATCAGTCTGGATTTTTCAGATGGTAGTATACTTTAAGGATTACATGTATTCACGAAAATAAACAACTGATTAATTAATCACTATTGTGAATCTAATTGTGTGCTTCAACAATGATATAATAGAGGTTGCATTGTACCCATGGAGGTACAAAAAATTAGTAGATGTATGGTTTGTAGGGAGAAGAGGCATTTTGATGGCTTTCTTCACACCAATAGGATGGCTTAACAAAAAATGTCACTTTTGTGCCTCAGATGGAGGTACAGTTCAGGATGAACACAGATAGATGGTTCACAGTGCTACCTAACTATTTCTGGGTGATTCCTTACTCTTAAATAGATGTGGTGCTTAGGGACACGGTTTAGTGGTGGACTTGGTAGTGCTGGGTTAACGGTTGGACCTGATCTTAAAGGTCTTTTCCAGTCAAAACGATTCTATGATTCTATAGTGTGTTCTGTAGTCTCACAGGGACAGGTATATTCTTCAGAAAGTGTGCTGGATGGATTTTTAATATCTCAGGCTTACGAAGAACCAACATGTCCGTATTTGTGTTAGGCTAACCCATAATGGCTTCCTTGCCAAACCAAGAATGAGTACTGGCTCACTGCAGTTAAAATTTTTAGCTTTATTCTCCTGACTGAAAAGGTGTCATATCATAGAAGAGTAAAAGCTAGTTGTGTAAAAGAAATTTGGTATATTCCTAATCAGTAATGTAAGAAAAGACTTTTGGCAAGGCACTAGATACACAAGTTCAGTTTCCCTGCTGCACTTCTTCACTCCTTCACAAATTCCCTTCTCAAGTGTAGCAGTCTGAACCTTTTTTTTCTAATTAATATATGCAAAATCACAGACACAGCTGATCTTCAATATGCAGAAAATGCTACACAAAACATCTGCGACAAGTAAGAAACAAACTGTCAGGTCACTGATTAGAAATTCATTGTCAGACTGCACTGTTATTACTTGTCTGTGCAGATCAACTGCAGCGGATGTGTCCCCTGGGTTTCCATTTAATGGTTAGTTCTGAACTGCAGTCTACTTCTCAGAAAATAAAATGTGATTTCTAAGCCTCATTTGAAGACATTATATCTTTTTCTGAATTACTTTGATCCTCATTGCTGATTAAATATGTTTAGTCTGATTCTTTCAGAAATGTTCATATTCAACACTCATGACATCATCATTGCTTTCATGGTAATGAAGCACATTGTCACCAGAAATGATCTGCCAAATAGCTCTAATTGTCCTAAATACTAGAGCTGGGACAATAGCAAGTAAGGATGAGCAGCTGATAGGGAAAAGTAATTTCTAAGTCTACACAGCTGATAGTAAATGAAGAACAGAGATGTTTTTGAAAAAAATTTAGAGAATGTGAGTGGGCCTTCTGATAGTTTCACAAGTTAAAACTTCTAACTTCTTTGAGGGCAGTTCTTCTCATGGCCAGTTGATAAAGACCTCCTAGAAGTGTTGTGTCAGCAGCACGTTCTGAAGCCACATTGATATTCTGGTGCTAAACCATATTCCTGAGAGCTTGGTGTTATTTACATAAAAACAGGACAATTTTTCAACCAATGAGCTGCAGCTTCTCCACATGACATTGTGCCATTGTGTGAGGGGAGAATCTGCCCCTGTACTAATGAATAGCAGTCCATTCTCAGCTCCTGTTCCACTCTGGCTGGTTTTTGATGATGTTTGCATGCTACAAAATATTTTCTTTTTCTCTTAATTGCAGAATTCTCTAATAAAATTAATTGGTTGATTTCCCTTCTAGGATTTTGTATTACCTGACTTATATCTCTGTAAAATATCTGAGGCTGTTAGTGTTGAGACAAAACCTCATCACTGCTTTTCTTTGCTTTAAGTAATATGACTACTTTCTATTGTTGATGTAAATTAATGATACTGCCAGCTGCATTCAAGTAGAGTACAATATAAATATGTACCTATAAGAAATGTTTAGATTTTCTTCTTCAATGAATTTTGCTGAGATCTTTATGAATGGTATAATTGATGTGATTTTCTGCAACAGTAGTTAGAAGGCAAAGTTTCATACTCCCAAATATAATTTAGCATACAAAATGACTATTAGAAAAGAAGATTAGAAATTTACTAGCAACTACAAAGGTGAAATATTTTTGTGTATGTGTTCCAGATATTTTCCTCCTTCACCTCTCCAGGATAACTCTAAATTATATTCTACATAGAAACCTATGAATCACATTGCATCACTTGGTGTGATAAAGAGAAATGTGATATAACGGCTGTAGCTTTAAGCAGTGGATTCCAGTGGAAGATGATGGCAAATATATATGAGATGCAAGTTCTAAACTGAGAAGCAAATGGAATTCATAGAGATAAAAAATTAAAATACAAATGGGCATGCACTTAAAACATCTTAAACTTAGCTCTCAACATTAAAATTTTCAGGAAAAGTTAATTAGACAGAATCTTGAAAGATATGAAAAACAGGATGCTAATTTATTTGCGAAACTGCTTATTAAACATTCTTTGTTTTTATTTGAGCAAAAAGGTGTTCAGAGTGGGGAACAGTTTTCCAGGAGGAATGTGTGATAAAAAAAGGAAGCATATTCTGAAGAGAGAACTTGGTCAGTTTACGAAAATGATTGTATAACACAGTCACTGTCAACACTAGGGTATAAGGCTTAATAACTTTTTTAATTCTATGCTAATTCTGACCCACGTCTTTCATAAATTCAATAGGGTATCTCCTCAAGTTCCTGCCTTCTTTTCCTCTTCTACAGTTGCAGTGGCACATGTTTCCAGTTCTCTGTTCTTTCACTAAAGTCTGATAACAGTAACAAGAAGAATACAGGGTTATGAATTTCTGGGAATCATGTGCTTCTATCCTTTTTGCCTATTAAAGACTGTCTTTGAGATGGGAGCCAGGCAGATTCATACAGACTCTTACTGAATTAACTGATATCCCAAAATTGTGGAATATAGCCCCTAAATTCACATTTTGATTTGTGTTCTAGTATCTCTATTAAAATCCAAATTTTGTCACTCATTTTTTCTTCTATTTTTCTAATCCCTGTGGTCTCTTTTATTCTGGGATATAAAAGAAAATTAATGTTATTGAGATTCAGTATTTCACATTCCTCCAGGGTAACAGAAGTCCGTCAGTTCAGTGACAGGAATCTTCAATTCCTTCAGCTGTAGGAAACCTTGTACTTTGTAAGTTCTACACATTGGCATTTACATCACATCTGATGAAGGAATTTTGGCAAGTAATGTTTAACCTATTTAATTTTTCCTCTTGCAAGTTTTAAACTTAGAAAACATAAAGGTAATACATCATCTAAATATAACTGTTCATAAAAACATTTTATATATTTCAATTAAAACTGCAAGGTGAAAGACACTTTGCAGTAGGTCTTAGGAAATTGTAATATGATACTGCTGCTTAGTGGATATAAATGACTTTGTTTTGATTCTGCTTTAGCCAACAAACTAAATTTAAATAGGATGAATGTAACCTACTAATATTAAGTAACTAGTAACAAATGAAGAGTAAGAGTCATTTTGATTCCAAGATCTGTTTCTTTTAATCTATTACTATCTTTAAACTACTACTTCTCTATGCTATGTAGGAATGTGTCATGGTTTAATTCTGGACCAGCAATTAAACAAATAGCAAATGCTCTCTGTAAAACCCCCTCCCTCCCCTTACAGAAAAAGGAAAATGAGAGGGAATAAGGGGGAAAGACTCTTTGAGGTTGGAAAATAAAATAGACAGCTTTAATAAGACAGTAGTGATGAAAAAGAATGAAATATAAACAAATATATACTAACAAATACACACGTGAGCACTATTGCACTCTTCCTCCAACCCCCAATAATGCCCACATCACCACTGAGGCTCCAGGGCAGGCCCTGAAAAGTCCCAGACTCAACTTCCTGGAGTCAACAGCAGATGTGAGCTGGGATACAGGAACCCTGGAGTGCAGGAATGCAGGGATTTACATTTCAAAGCAGATAAGCAGGTGGAATCCTCCCAGGATGCCAGCCATGGACGAAGAGAGTGAGACTCTTGTGGTCCCTCAAATTTATATTCAGTATGATGTGTATAGGATGGGATACTTTGTTTGGTTAACTTTGGTCACCTGTTTGGTCCTCTCCTCCCCAAAGGGGGGGTCTCAGGTCTGACCCCTTACTCCATTCTGTCTCTGGAGCATAAGATGTTTTCTTCAGAACCAAGCAGTGGCTCTGTCTCTACATACCATTCTCTCACGTAACTATAAACATGGAGTGTTATCAGTCCTAGAGGCAAATGCTGACTGGAAAACATGCTGTTAATTTCAGCAACTGCAGCTACTCAGAAGGGGCTTAACTGAAAAGTAAAACCACAAAAACAAAATTAGTTCTATCCTGGCTCAAACCAGGACAGGAGGCTAGGTTAGACAGAAACTAGAGAATAAAGGCAAGGCTCTTCTTC
Source organism: Hemiprocne comata (assembly GCA_020745705.1). NCBI lineage: Eukaryota > Metazoa > Chordata > Aves > Apodiformes > Apodidae > Hemiprocne > Hemiprocne comata. The sequence continues at coordinate 90,816,454 of CM036587.1, forward strand.
AAGGATCTATTGCATACCAAAGCATATTTACAACATACTGACATGATTGTATTTAGACAGCTCTTCTGAAGGTGCAGGCAGGACACTAGGAATCACTGTCTAGTGGCAGAGGTGGCATTTGAAGCTGGGGCTCCAGCATTATCATAGACTCATAGACATATAGAATGGCTTGAGTTGGAAGGAACCTTTAAAGATCATCTAGTCCAACCCTGCTGCCATCAGCCTGGACATCTTTCCCTAGATTAGGTTGCTCAAATGCCCATCCAACCTGACCTTGAACACCACAAGCTGGTTTGTAAAAGCCACAGTACTGAATCCAACCTATACACAGACTAACCCATACCTTTGGATGCCAGTGCCTTATGAGATTAGAAGGTGATAATTTAAAGTGTCCTTTCTGAGATTATTGGTTGATGCTTGAGGATAATGAGTATTAAGTTCTAGCATCTTTTGTAAAACTGAGGTTGCTTTGTTTAATTAATCAATAAATAACTCACATTATTCCAAATATGCTAGACACAATCCCAAGGGGACAGTAATCAATGTAAATTCGTTCCTCTTTCTAGGAAAATGTAAAATTTTAAGGGTATGGTATGTCACAGTCCTTCGCAAATAACAACTAATATAATATCCATAATGAATTAGCAAGGCCACTAGCTAGATGTCTTCAATTTATGATGAAAGATGGGGTTTATGACCAAATACATTCTTGATCAATTTATTTCATCACTTACAACCTAATTGTTTCATTATGGCATTTTGTCCCTCCTCAGAATGAAACAATTGATTTAATATACTGTATAAAATGACTGTGTTTAAGTTAATCAAACTATTGTCAGCTGATGTCTGAACTAGTGCCCTGCAATTAATATATGGCATGTTCAAAATATCAGTTAGAAATTACTCTCCTTGATAAATGTCTTTAATTTAAATACATTTACTGGAACTTTATGAAGTAGCACTCCACAGATGAGAGACTTAATCCTTTTAAGCTCCACTTTTGAATGATCAAAACCACAGCAGAACTAGCTACAAATTGCCAATTTTCATCAAGATATAAATTAAATGCTTTGAATTTTTGAGTACTCTGTTAGTGTCCAAGAATTCAATATGTATCACAGGCAACTAGATGTTTTCCTTAAATACCCAAGCCTGCCCAGATGAAATAGGAAGCTAAAACATTCCTATAGTTCCCAAAAATACCACTTTTATTCCAGAAGTAATTAGTTACTGATTTTATCTTTAGCCTTCTTACAAATCTTGCTCACTGAGACGATAGATTAAAGATTAGGTTAGACATTAGGAGGAAATTCTTTGTTATGAGGGTGGTGAGACACCAAGTTGCCCAGGAAAGTTGTGGTTGCCCACTCGCTGGAAGTGTTCAAGGCCAGGTTGGATGGGGCTTTGAGCCACCTGGTCTGGTGGGAGGTGTCCCTGCCCATGCAAGGAGGCTGGATCTATATGATCTTTAAGGTCCCTTCCAACCCAAACCATTCTGTGATTTTATGATTAAATAAATTTAAATAATTGATAATTAATTGATATAGTAAATGGAAATATTTGGCATTTCAAAAAAAGCTAAATTTTTCTTAGAGTAACCAGTCACATGTATCTCTATCTTTATATTCTTTAAGAATAAACAATAACAATTTTGTGTTAAATGTTTCAGTTTTTTCTTTATATCTCTCTTTTGGAAAATTTCCATTCTGTATACATTTTTATATAGTGTGATGATATACAGATATTTTCACTAAACATAAAGATTTCAGGAAAAAAGAAAAAAAAAAAAGAAGAAAAATTAAATCTAAGCCCACTAAGGATGTCGAGAGATCTGCTGAGCTCAGCAGACTTTAGGACCTGGGGATTCCCCCTTTCCCATCACACATTACCAACATAGCCAGCCACATAGGCTGCAACAGATGGAGCAATGCCTTTAGCAGCACCCAGATATAACACTGCCAGAGCTCTTACAAACAGCCTTATTGTCTTATTTTTCTCCTGCTGATTAGGATTGAAGTTTATTGGTGAAAACATGCATGACCTCACTCTCTAGATTCAAAAGCATATCCACATTCACAGATCCCCTGAACATTAGTGTGGTCTCTACATCCGTCTAATATCCGTGCTCAGACCTGAATTCCATTACTCAGCCACTGGCTCAGTCCTTGATTCTTTCCAGATAGAGATCTCTTCCTGCCTGAGGGCTAGTCCACCCTGAAATTTGCTAGTGAATTATGCACATACACACTCCCACACAAAATTAAATTCACTAGGGAAATAAAAACGTTAAACAGGTCTCTCCAGTTGCTGGCACTGAGACCTCTCACACATAGACATGCATGCTGTCCTCACTCACTGATTCTCCAATAGTTGGAATTTAGACCCCGCAGCAAACACACATAGCCACATAAGATAAAGATTGATATTACATAGAAAAAAAAAAATAGATAAATGTAGGATTTAATAATAAGATAGGATAGCCTGCAGTGATCAAGCACAAAGTTCAGTCAGACAAATGTATTATCAGCCTGCTAACATCCAAGCAGCCCCTTCCATCTATGCCCCTTTTGATTTTCCCATTCAGTTTCCTCCCCAGTCCAGGCCTGACTATTTCCCCTCTAAAAATCCCATAGTAAATTCTACATAGTCCCACAAGACCCTCTCAAAATCTACGATAAATTTCCTACAGTCCCAGAAGTCTCCTCAACTACCCCATAATACTCATGACAGTCAAGTTTCCTTCTTTGCATTTGGGGAAGAACAACACGATGTCCCAGTACAGGTTGGGGGCTGACCTGCTGGAGAGTAGTGTAGGTGAAAGAGACCTGGGGGTCCTGGTAGACAGGAGGATGACCATGAGCCAGCAATGTGCCCTTGTGGCCAAGAAGGCCAATGGCATCCTGGGGTGCATTAGAAAGGGTGTGGTTAGTAGGTCAAGAGAGGTTCTCCTCCCCCTCTATTCTGCATTGGTGAGGCCGCATCTGGAGTATTGTGTCCAGTTCTGGGCCCCTCAGTTCAAGAAGGACAGGGATCTGCTTGAAAGAGTCCAGCGCAGAGCCACAAAGATGATTAAGGGAGTGGAACATCTCCCTTATGAGGAAAGGCTGAGGGAGCTGGGTCTCTTTAGCTTGGAAAAAAGGAGGCTGAGGGGTGACCTCATCAATGTTTACAAATATGTAAGGGGTGAGTGTCAGGGAGATGGAGTTAGGCTCTTCTCAGTGATGACCAGTGATAGGACAAGGGGTAATGGGTGCAAATTGGAGCATAGGAGGTTCAAGGTGAATATCAAAAAAAAATTTTTTACTGTAAGAGTGACAGAGCACTGGAACAGGCTGCCCAGAGAGGTTGTGGAGTCTCCTTCACTGGAGGCATTCAAAACCCACCTGGATGCGTTCCGATGTGATGTGCTCTAGGTGACCCTGCTCTGGCAGGGAGGGTTGGACTAGATGATCTTTTGAGGTCCCTTCCAACCCCTATGATTCTATGATTCTTTTGCAAGGTTCAGCTGTCTCCTTTCAAGGCTATGCGTGCTTGTTTCCTTTAATGGTCCTTCAATCAGTGCTGAAAGAGTTATGGTCTTTCTTAATGTCTCCATCACCACATGCTCATTAATGTTCGTGGGTCTGTGTGTTTAATTTATTACTTTTTTATATTTTGTCACATCTTATTTTGTTTATACTGAATCCTGCTTAATTAAAGTAGTGAACCAGGCACCCTCGCAGGTCACATACCTTTATCTATAAATGCTAGATCAACAGAGAGATTTAGACAAAACTTAAGAAGTTATTTCTCAATTTGAGTGTCCAGTCCAAAATTCACAGTCTAACACTGAAGCCATATATAGTATCTTTTGTTCTGTGTGCCTACACCTACTTCATTAAAACAGTTATCTCCTGAATGCACGAAATGAATTGAAGCAAACTTAGAAATGTCACATTAAAGTATTAATTGACTTAAGTTTAGTTTTTCCACAGTCACAGCATATCATGGTGCCCAAGACACCAGTGTGTTGAGATCTCCTAATTTCCTTCCCCTCCAACCACATTTTTTTTTTTCTTACTCATGGGTTAATATTTAGAAGATCATATCAGGAGGTGCTGAGAGGATCATATCAAGAGTACTCCTCAGCCTGGTGCAAGGGACACTCATTGGGGAGAGAAATGTTCCATTTGATCAGAAAGAAATTTTTGTTAAGCTCCACCAAGGTTTTTCTTTTGTAATAATTTAAATTTTGAAGTGACAAATACTGTTTCAAATAAAAAATGAAAGTATTTCATTTAAATACAATAAAGTAACACATTACAACATGTGGAAAGCCTTTATCTTTAAACTAAGCTTGGCTATTGAATTACATTCCAATTCTTCATCATCCTATTTTTTTATTTTTTACTGAAGTTCATTACTAGTTCTGCTGTGAAAAAAATGCAGCAAGAGGAAAAAGTGTAGAAATGCTTTGATTTTTCAGATTTCCAGTTAAGTTTACAATGCAGGTACGTAGTAATTTTTCTTTTAGCTGTAAGCAAAGTACATCTCTTCATTGAGAGATTATAGATCTTTGATGCTACATCAGACATTTTAGTGTACATTTGAACAGGCTGAAATCACATCTGAATGCTGTAAGATGGGATTTATGTGCTGGAAATGGCCTTCTTTGGTCCTCTCTATTGCAAATGTGCATTGCAAAATACAGTCTGATTACTACATATGCAGTTGTTAAATGACAGTGGCAGTTATCAACCTCAATCACTTCTGTACTGTGCACTTCACAAATACAGTCTGAAGAGCCATTGCCTGCTCCAAAATGCTTCCATTTCAAATCCAAAGCACAAGTACAACACAATGAGCAACACATAGCATTGGATATGGTTTTAGTTCTCCTAATTTTAGACTTAGTCAATGCCATAAGAAATTTAATTTGTGCATATCTGTTTGAACTATGGCAGCAAATCCCTATCAGAGGTGCTTCAAAAGATGCATCTGTAGGGCTTAGCTCTACTAATGGATATCTTCACACAGACAGGCTTAATGACTCTGACAAATGTTCATTGGAGAATTATGTAAGGCCACTTAAGAGGTTACCATTCTGTCCCCAGCTGTCTGCCAAATCTGCTGTTAATTACTACCACTCCCAAATACAATAGAGGAAGAAGTAGAAGTGAGCTGATTCTTTATTCCTAATAAAACTTAATCAGATGAACTTTAGACTAAACTCCATAGCCTATGAAGCATGGCTACAAGCTGGCACCACTTTTTGTGCTGTATTTGGAAAGTAATTTCTCGTCTAAGGATGAGGCATGAGAAGTGCTTCAGAGCAGCTCTATCCAGTATTAGCTGTCTGATGTTGGTGGTTGCATAGTTTCAGTCTTTTCCAAATTATAGCACTGTGGCAGAAGAAACACTGCTTTTTACTTTGATTGATTTAAGCAAAGCCAAAAAATATCATAAAAAGTTTTTTGTTTTTTCTTTTTATATAAGTACATCTTTTTTTCCCCCAGTGTCTTTTTTTCCACTATATGCCTAGTTTTTGGAACCCTGCTTGACCGATGTCTGTAAACATGTGCTTAAATTTTAGCGAGTGGACTCACATACTTCTAGCTAAATGAACACTTAAATGATTTTCTGATTGTGGGTCCCTTGTGCTCTCAGCCCATTTCCTGAGATAAGCATTTTGTGTCTAAGATATACACTATTTCAAGACCTAGTGTTTAGAAGGGTTTTAATGTTCGTTCCTCCTGAGGCATCTTGATTTGCAGTAGTTCTGTCAGAGAACTCACTAAGTAAAATTATTTGGTATTAGTGAGGCTGGGATTTCACTTGCTGTAGGAAATTTCCAACCTTATTTGCTCAGACTGAAAATACTTCAGAGGTGTAAGTTGTCTTTGACTTTGAGGATCTGCAGCTCCTAATGTCATATCTTTATATCAGTTGGGTTTTGTGGTGTTACTGTATTGCACACAAAGAATTATAGTTGTATGACTAGTATCGGTAAAAACAAAGTTATTTGTAGGGCCTCAGATGATACTCATAATGAAAAGAAGTTCTCTCATTCAACAGCCATACCACCTATTCTATTTAAAATGGAAACTATAATAAGACAAGATTGACCATGGCATTTAATTTTCTATCCGTAGGGCAAGATGATGTCTCTGAAAGTGGATTTTGTATTCAGTAAAACATATTCCTGAGGAATCCTGTGAAAATAAGCAGATTTTAAATGAGAAAGGACTGCATAATGTTATTAATAGTATTCTGATATTAATATCTCTCTATAGGCCAGTACATCAGTCCCAAGAAGTACTAGAATTTTCAGTTTTGTCTGTGAACTTTATGTAGTGAATAGAGACATACATGACTTGTATAGCAATTTAAAGTTATGTCAACATCAAAAGCAAAAGCATCAACTATATGTATGCAGAATTTAAAAAAAAAACCTCAAGGAGTAAGACAAGCATCACACCTAGTACATGGTAGGCCAAAGAGGAGGAAAGCTTGTTCTACAAAAAGCACTGCTCTTTTAACTTTATTAATGCAGAGCCTTATATTTACCGGACTACATTACAGCATCTGGGGAACTGGGCCATAATATTACTATTGCAACTCTATGAGTAAATAAAGAAAAATATTTTAAAAGATATCATTCATTCATTAAAAAACCATAACTGTGACTATGACATGATTAATATCAGCATGATTTTTACCAAGTGTATCTGAGACTTTCTTACACTTTGCTACAGCAACATTTTTCATTCTTTCACAGAATCACAGAATCATAGGAGTTGGAAGGGACCTCAAAAGATCATCTAGTCCAACCCCCCTGCCAAACAGGGTCACCTAGAGTACATCACACAGGAACCTGTCCAGGTGGGTTTTGAATCTCTCCAGTGAAGGAGACTCCACAACCTCTCTGGGCAGCCTGTTCCAGTGCTCTGTCACTCTCACAGTAAAGAAGTTTTTTCTGATATTTACATGGAACCTCCTATGCTCCAGTTTGCACCCATTGCCCCTTGTCCTATCACTGGACTTCAATTCTTTCCTGTTTTTGATTTCAAGTTCCATACTTTTAAACTGTTCTTTGGTGCCCAGTTTTTACCTCTCCCAAATTTATGGAAGTCCATATGGTTTGGGTTGGAAGGGACCTTAAAGATCATCTAGTTCCAGCTCCCCTGCATGGGCAGGGACACCTTCCTCTTGACCAGGTTACTCAAAGCTCCATTCAACCTGGCCTTGAACACTTCCAGGGATGGCACATTCACAACTTCTCTGGGCAACCTGTTCCAGTGTCCACCCTCACAGTAAAGAATTCAATTCAATACTGGGTAAATACTATTATTTGTATAGGAAAAAAAGCAGGAAATAATTAGAGTTAGCTGACCATCTTTTCACGAGCTGTCTGAGATTTTTATTTTTCAATCATCAATATCGCTTATAATTTCAGAGAATCATAGAATTGCTTTGGTTGGAAAAGACCTTTAGGATCATCAAGTCCAACTGTTAACATAGCACACTGCCAACTCCACCACTAAACCGTGTCCCTAAGCACCACATCTACATGTCTTTTAAATACCTCCAGGGATGGTGACTTTGCTGGACAGCCTGTTCCAGTGTCTGACAACCCTTCCAGTGAAAAAAATTTACCAAATATCCAATCTGAACCTCCCCTGGCAAACTTGAGGCCATTTCTTCTTGTTCTATTTTGTGTTACTTGCAAGAAGAGACAGACACCCACCTTGCTACAACTTCCTTTCAGGTAGCTGTAGAGAGTCATAGGATCTCCCTTCAGCCTCCTATTCTCCAGACTAAACAACCACAGTCCCCTCAGGCATTCCTTGTCAGACTTGTTCTCCAGACTCTTCACCAGCTTTATTGTCCTTCTTTGGACCAACTCCAGCACCTCAATGTCCTTCATTTAGTGAGGGGCCCAAAAATGAACACAATACTCGAGGTGCAGCCTCACCAGTGCTGAGAACATGGGGACAATCACTTCCCTAGTCATGCTGAGCACACTATTTCTGATACAAGCCAGGATGCTCTTGGCCTTCTTGGCCCCCTGGGCATACTGCTGGCTCATATTCAGCGGGCTGTCAATCAGCACCCCCAGGTCTTTTTCCTCCAGGCAGCTTTCCAGACACTCTTCCCCAAGCATGTAGCATTGCATGGGGCTGTTGTGGCCCAAGTGCGGGACCCATCACCTGGCCTTCTTGAATCTCATCCAAGATCGGCCTCAGACCATTAGTCTAGCCTGTCAAAGTCCCTCTGTAGGGCATTCCTACCCTCAGGCAGATCAACAGTCCTGCCTTTTTGGAGTCAGCTGTAGACTTACTGAGGGTGCATTCTGTCCCCTCAACCAGATCACTGACAAAGATTAGAGAGAACTGGCCCCAACACCAAACACCGGAGAACACCACTTGTGACTGGCCACCAACTGGATTTAACTCCATTCAAAACAACTCTCCGGGCCCTGCCATCCAGCCAATTTTTTACCTAGGGAAGCATTTGCCCATCCAAGCCATGAGCAGCCAGATTCTCCAGGAGAATGCTGTGGGAAACTGTATCAAAGGCTTTACTAAAGCCTAGGCAGACAGCATGCACAACCTTTACCTCCTCCATTAACTGGATCACCTTGTCATAGAAGGAGATCAACTTAGTCAAGCAAGACCTGCCTTTCATAAATCCATGCTGACTGGGCCGGAACCCCTTTTTGTCCTGCATATGCCACATAATGGCACTCAAGACTATCTGTTCCATACCTTCCTTGGCACCCGGGTCAGACTGGCAGGCACATAGTTCCCTAGATCCTCCTTCCAGCCCTTCTTGTAGGTGGACATCATATTTGCTAACCTCCAGGCAAATAGGACCTCCCTAGTTAGACAAGACTGCTGACAGATGATGGAAAATGGCTTGGTGAGTACTTCTACTACCTTACTCAGTACCTGTGGTTGGTTTCCCATAGATTTGTGGGTATCTAAGTGATGTTTCAGCTAGCTAACCATTTTCCCCTGGATTATGTCACTCCCTTCTGCTTTCCACTCCTGTCTTCCAGCTCAGGGGCACCCATAGAACAACTGGTCTTACTACTAAAGACTGAGACAAAGGAGGTATTAAGTACCTCAGCCTTTTCCTCATCTTTTGCCAATATGTTTTCCCCTGCATCCAAAGGATGGAGATTATCCTCAACCCTCTTTTTTTTGCTAATGTATTTATAGCAACATTTTTATTGCCTTTTATAGGAGTAGTCAGATTAAGTTCTAGTTTGGCTTTGGCCCTTCTTAATTGTCTCTTTGCCTAAGCTCACAACATCCTTGTAGTTCCCCTGAGTTGCCTGCCCCTTCTTCCAAAGACAATAAACTCTCCTTTTTTCCTGAGTTCCAGCCAAAGCTCTCTGTTCAGACAAGCTGGTCTTCTTCCCTGCTGGCTTGTCTTTTTGCACACAGGGACAGCCTGCTGCTGTGCCTTTAAGATTTCCATCTTAAAAGGCATCCAGCTTTCCTGAATTATTTTTCCTTCAGGACTGCCTCCCAAAAGACTCTGTCAACCAGTCTCGTAAACGGGCAAAACTCTGCCTTCTGGATATCCAAGGTGGCAGTTCCTTACTTCTCCAAGAACCAAAAACTCTATAATTTCATAATGGCTATGCCCAAGGCTGCCTCCAACCATCACATCCCCCACAAGTTCTTCTCTGTTTGCAAACAGCAGATCCAGTGGGCCACCTTTCCTAGCTGACTCCTTCACCAGCTGTTCCAGGAAGTTACCTTCCACGTGCTCCAGGAACCTGCAAGACTGTTCCCTTTCTGCTGTATTGTATTTCCAGAAAACATCTGGTAAGTTGAAATCCCTCAGAAGAACAAAAGCTAGCTGTTGTTTTTTAATAACATCTTTCTATAGAACATTTTTTACTCAAAAACCTGCAGATCCATTCTGATTAACTCATAAAGAATTGCCCAGAACAACTTCTAGCTTCAGTATCTGTTACATTTGATGCTTAAACAAGCTTATCAACCTGTTTATGAGCATTTTGAACCTCAGTGGTAGATATTACTCAGCTAAGTCTCTCTATTCTCTATTATAAAGGTATTATTAAAGATACGACACTCCACACCTGTCAAAGGTCCTGCACTCCTTCATTTCTGCTATGGAAACTATCACTTAATTATGTCTTCTGAAAAGCATAGTTGGTTTCTGTTCTTACATCCCTATAACACGATTGCTAAAAGTCAATGTATAAACAATCTAACTTAGGTTCTGTCCCTCCAAGACTGAAATGAGAGGATACTGAGAAAAGTTTTCACTGCTGATGCTTATGATGCACCTCTTTTATCAATTAAATTAGGACTTTCAGTTCTAAGGGCTGTAAAGCAGGTGTTTTCCAAGCAGCTGGGGTGTTAACTCTCTGTCAAGATGATGCTCAATGTGGATGACACATCTTGCTGCCACAACATAGGAGAAAAAAGCTCTATATATGCTGGGAGAGAGATAACTTTAAAAAGATGCAGACTATATGATTGGGTTATCAGTCTCATTTTGGTACTCTTTTTTGGCACATCATTTTACCATGCAATGTCAGCTATGTCAGCTGGAGGTGCTCCTAATCAGTATGAATAACAGCAGTAGAATAAGAAATGATAGAGGTACCTCTCCCAGCCCTTATTTTTTTTAATAATAAAAATTCACAACAAAAAATATTTTAATATTCTGAGATCAGCCTGTAAAAAGAGCTAAAGGAAAAAGCTATCTAATTACAAAGTGCCAGTGTAGTTCTATTTCATTATTTTTGTGCATTACTTTCTAGATGTTACGTGAGTTGCTATTTCTTAAGAGGAACTGTAATCCCTAGTCTCTCAAATTGTGATGTGTGAAAATGAGTTTTTGCTTTCATAGTTCATAATTATCCCTCAGAGAGGGAAGGTCAAGGACCAGGTCTGAAATGCTACATTATCATACAAGATAACATGTTATAGGAAAAAACAGACGCGTTCAAGTGGGAGGGTGATGAAAGGATTACACAGGCCAGTGCATGAAGTGTTTAGCTCAATATATAGAAATTAATCAAAGTCTGATGCTCCAGAACCTGTAGCTCTGCCAGATGTTTCAAGAGCACTATATTACAATGAAAAAATAGGGAAGAGACCCAGTTGCGAGTCTTTTTGAAATAAATGAGGCGAGCCGTGAAGCAAGGCAAATCTTTCATATCTCTTTTCTTCATTCCAGCCTACAAATGTCCCAGAGGCACAAATTTCAGTACATGAAAAGTAACTTTGAACTGAGGAAAGATCTAACTCCTACAAAGAAGTTTCACAAAATGGTAAATATAATTATTCATATTGAGGTATCCACTGAATTTGCCTTGAGAAGCACTGAATCAGCTTTCACCTTCTGTTTAACAAGAGTGAGAAGGGGCTTCTACTAGTGATATAAAACTTTATACATAAAGACATAAAAATGGGAGATTGAAAATATTTTGGAACCTGACAATTCCTTTTCTGTTTTGTTACATACAAGCATTGTGGATTGGTGCATGGAAAAAGAGAGTAGTTCAAAGCTTTCAGTTATATTGGGCAAGGTCTATTCCAGTGCATTGTAGACCACTAAAAAGTGTACACCTGCAGTAAGAGAACCATCTGAATTCTCTACACAGTGCTGCGAGAAAGAGGCTCTTTTTGAAGTCCATCCACTTAATACTGAAACAAGGGCACACAATAAATAGAATAAATCATCATTACAATGGAAACTCTCCTGACTGTAACAACAGACTGGCTGATTAGCTTCAGCTAGATAGTTATCTTTTAGAGTGTTAAATTTAGATAACAAAATTTATACAGTAAGTGTAACTACTTGGAAATATGAGACCATCTTCCATTCAGAAGACCAGTAGTAAAATCTAATTGGCCCCTGGAATTTTTTCCTCTAGCGTATAAATGAGAAGAAACACTATCAGGGTTAAAATATTAAACATTTAAACTCTGGCCAAGGCCAACATCAATGCCTATGAATGAGTGCTCTTAAATGCTTTGTATAAGCCCTTTATTTTTGAAACTGAAATTATTCCCTTTAATGGAATTGGATGTGGCCCTTCAGTAACTGTCAGAGATGGGAGAGTGAAAGGCCTTAATGTCACTTAAAGAATCACCAATGAAGATATCAAGAAAAGGTGATTTTAATGTAGTTTTATGAAAGTGAGAGTAACAGAATTTGATGGCAAGGTTCCCTCCATTACTTACTATGTGGGAGGGATGTGTAGGGGTTGGAATTAGATTGGAGTGACTTACATGGGGATCAGGGGAAATAATTTGTACAGGGATAGGGGAGACTGAGTCAGGAACGGATTGGGGTGCTTTGCACAGGGATCAGGGAAAAAATGAGGGAGGGCCTCCCAGAGAGCTCCAAAGGGCATCTCTTTTAGGACCAATATTTATAGGGTCTCCAGATGCTTGATTTTGGTCAGTATTTTTCCATGATGGCCACAATTTGGATTAGGTCACTTTTGGCAACTTTAAAAGTGGGCTTGTGACCTGAGTATGAGGGGTTTTGGGTACCTTTCCAACAGGAGTTCTAGGTACAGTTAGGGAGTGCTTAATCACCCCAGATCACTGTATTTGCACCAGGAAAAGAAGGTGTCCAATTGTTTGAACTCACTGCCGTAGTAGGGAAGATCAGAAAGTGCCAGATTGTCTCAGCCTACTGCACTTGCTATTGAAACAAGAACAATGTTGGGCCCACCACTCTTGTAACTAAAGAACAACATGCGTCAGTGAATGGGATGCGGAGCTGTCTACACCTCTACAATAACTCATAGGAATTGTATTTGTGTCTCAGAGTTTCCTATTCTCTTTTACAGCCTGACTTTCAGGATTTGTACATATGTCTTGTTTTCTGACCTTCTTACTTGCTTACCCCAAGTTTTTCACAAGCATCCTGTGATACACTTGCTGTTTGTCCCTATCAGTAAAAGCAAATTTGGAAGATAGCTTTTTGTGTCAAACCAATTATCATTATTTGCTTCTTTGTTTGTCATTCTGAAACAGCTTGGTTTTGATACCTAACTAAAATATTTCACAATATCTCTGCAAGAACAGATGCCTGTGATTCTCTGATTCTAAGTCAGATAAGGAATTTTATGTTGAATCTTGGTCAAATGATCCTATCTGTTACCTCTTGGAAAAAGATAGTATAATAATTATGAGCTGTGCTTATATAGACCAGCGTTTCTTGTTATTTTGAGGCACTGGATCAAAATTCTGACCATGGACACTTGTATGCCAACAAGTGTGAAGATATTTTTTCATCCTTATTACTACCCCATGAGGTAGTAAGGTGCTTGGAATATGTTGCCTAGGAACTTTGTTGATGCTGTCTCTATGGAGGTGTTTAAGGCCAGTTTGGATGAGACTTTGTGCAGCCTGGTCAAGTGGGGAGGTTCTCCTGCTCAAGGAAGGAGGGAGGTTGGAACTAGATGATCTTTAAGGTCCCTTCCAACCTTAACCATTCTATGATTCTAAGAGCCTGAGATAAAAAGGACTGTATTCTACTGAAACATTCAATAAATATTAAAGAAAAAGGTTCACAGAGAGAACAGTTGGATGGATATAAACAGAGCTCCAGTTAACATTCCACACAAAGTGTGTGTGTGTGTGTATATATATATATGTTGTTTCCAATTTTTCTGCAAGAATGGAATAGTAAAAAATGTTGCAATAACAATGAATAGGATAGTAATAATAATGAGATCAGTCAAGAATATGAAAATTCTCATTAAGCATATCAAACTTTTTCCAATAAGAAAGTCAATCTCTCCTATTCCCCAGCTTACAGAAGAAATGTCAGGACATTTTCAGCATCTAGATCTCTGAAAACAAAAATATTTTTATTCTGAATATGTTAATGAACTCCTAGTTGTACCCATCCTTTTATTCTTAATTGGGTTCACTTCCCCTGGTAGAATATTTATCAGGATCATTCTCAAACTTCATAATAAGTAATTGTCTTCAATGCAAAAGGCAAACATGATGGGTAAGGGTGAGGAGTACAAGATATCAATCTAGATGATTTTCAGCATACCCTCCCAAGCTGGTTTTCAGTTCTGTTTTCCTCAAATCATAAATAATGTGTTATATCCTTTTTGCTGAAAAGCAACAGGCTAAGTCTTATCCTGGGAGGACATAAAGAAAGTAACTGATTGCAAATGAATTTATCTGTTTTTTGTCACATTTGCAGCACTGGCTGAACCCATTATGAAAAATCAGACTCCTAAATCTGAGAGTTAAGTTGCCATAAGTCTAGCTTAAGCTTTTTTTTATTTTATTTTATTTTTTATTTTTTTTAAATACATAGAAAATGCCTGCTATTGAAATAAATATTTCTGGAAATAGCAAATATGAGATAAATATTATAGAATATTCTTGAAAAGTAAATTTTGATAGGCTCACACCCTCTGTTTTTGCTCTGTCCCTCCTTCTATCTAAAGAATTTAACCTTGTCTATGTATGTAAAAAGTGTGAGTACTAACTTCAGTGACCTGAATTTATTTTCTCACTAAGTTCATTTACCAAATTATCTTCTCCACAATAAAAAACTATATCGCCCAAACCAGCGCCCTTATTGTAAGAACTACTTTGCTCTTTTAATATCTTCACCTATCATAGCATTATGTTTTGCATATTTGAGTCTGTTTAAATTACTAAATATATCTATGGGTCCAAAATTATGACACATTCTATTTTTTCAAGGCCAAGTTACAAGGTATTTGTTAACATTCAGTGGTTACTTTTAAACATCAAACTGTAACTGTGGAAAATACTCCTGTAATATTTGATTTAATTGACTAGACAAGTCATTTACTACTAATACCACTAGTTATGCCATAATGTCACAAGATCATTTAAAGCTGCTCAGTGAAAAGTTGCAAAAATTATATTAATTAAATATCTGTTTTAATGTATACCTGAAGAATGAATGGAAGGTGTGGGTGGAATTGGTGTCAAACCTGAATAATTCACTTTCGGAAAGGATTGTTTACTTGATCTAGCTTGACAAAACTGTGAATAGATGCTATTTCAAGCCAAAATTACTTTTAGGAAGTAGACATCTTGTTATTTAATGATTGTTACTTCTAATCTATTCTCAAAATTTAGCAGCTGTACCCCTCCTCTGGTGTCATTAGTGAGGAAAACATTTCTTTCTTGCTCGCTTGAGCTGTTCAGCTGCACCTGAAGTATATGCATTAGCAGATTATATGAGGATTGTCTGCCATTTAAACTATAACTCACTCTAATAAAAAATATTTCTGAGTATTCCAAGCATTACTCTACTTCTTCTACAATAAGGAGTCTTAAGCAATGCTTCATTACCAATAAAATATTGAATAAAAGTCTTTAAACTATTTTTTACTAAGAGAGGGGGTTTGGGGTGGTGTTTTGGTTGGTTGCTTTGGGGTTTGGGATTGGATTTTTTGTTCTTTGTGTAACACTGTAATAATTATGTGTAATAGCCACATAATATTTAATGAGAAGCAATCATTACAGGATCTTCTTCCAGCACATTTCAGTCTGACAGCTTTAAAAAATTAACTACAGTTATGTTAGTATAATCATGGAAATTCACAGTTAAAGCTGATAGCTCATCTTTATTACATCTCTGCATTTCTATTTAACGGTGATGTGATACATTCAGTACTTATTTCATCCAATTTTTGAGCTCAGTTGATGACAAATCATTAAAAGTGGAATGGATCTTTGAGTGGGGCTTTGGCTAGGATGCAGATGACATGAATGACTTCCTGACTACACAACTTAGGGAAGGACGTTTTATTCCTTTGCAGAGTGCTTCCCCTACTCCTTCTGGGCTTTCCTTCCTCCTTCTCAGTTTCAGGGACTACTCCCTAATCCAGAGCTGAGCACAATGTAGCCTATTTTCAAAGGCAGTGAATGAGATGTTAAGGAACTAATACATGGTAAGAATGACACAATCTATAATAGCATCAGCAGTTACACACATTAAGAAAAGAGATCATTAGTCCAATTTGATTTTCCATAACACAGAAATGGAGTTAACACTGAATTTATTGGAGTTTGGACTATTGAAATGGTATTTGAGCTGATTCTCAGTGAAATGTCAAACTTGGAAATAACTAAATCTGGTTTATTGCTCCTGATGATGGCATGTGAATGAAAGGTGGCCTTTTTTTCCTTGAACTTTACATTGTTCTTTTAAAAGGGTAGTTAGTACTGTATTTTAGTAACATCACAATTCTCAGACTTTGGAAACATTGCACCTGGAGTCTTCCTAAGATGTATTCCTTAAAGATAATGTCAGTCTATCACAAATGAGAGAAAGAGAAGCTACAATGAGGCTCATCCCCAAGCCAATGTGCTAAAAGATAAAATAAATCCTCAAGACTTTACTACTTTTTTTTGTTTGTTTGTTTGTTTTTCTTTAAGAGAAAAGAAAAGCATACTTAGAAAATAGTGATATATAAAAATTTCATGAAGAGCCATTTTCTCTTTGGAAATACAGGCATGAAGCCAGTAAATAGCTAAAGATCATAGAAGCATAGAATCATAGAATGGTTAGAGTTGGGACCTTAAAGGGACCTTAAAGATCATCAAGTTCCAACTCCCCTGCATGAGCAGGGACACCTCCCACTAGACCAGGTTGCTCAGAGCCCCATGCAACCTGGGCTTGAACACCCCGAACGGATGGAGCCTCCACAACTTCTCTGGGCAACCTGTTCCAGTGTCTCACTGCCCTCACACTAAAGAATTTCCTCCTGATCTCCAACCTAAATCTCTCCTCCTGCAGTTTCAAACCATTACCCTTTGTCCTATCACTATGTGCTCTTGTAAAAAGCCCCTCTCCAGCCTTTCTGTAGGCCTCCTTCAGGTACTGCGAGGCCACTATTAGGTCCCCCGGAGCCTTCTCTTCTTCAGGCTGAACAACCCCAACTCCCTCAGCCTCTTCATAAGAGAGGTGCTCCAGCCCTTGGATCATTTTCATGGCCCTCCTCTGGACACGCTCCAGCAGGTCCATGTCTTTCTTGTGATGGGGACTCCAGAGCTGGACACAGTATTCCAGGTGAGGTCTCACCAGGGCAGAGTAGAGGGGCAGAATCACCTCTCTTGATCTTCTGGCCTCACTTCTTTTGATACAGCCCAGGACGCAGTTGGCCCTCTGGGCTGCAGTTGCACATTGGTGGCTCATGTCCAGCTTTTGTTCCACTAGTACCCCACAGGGCTGCTCTCTAGCATGTCTTCCCCCAGCCTGTATTGATGTTTCTGGTTGCCCTGGCCCAGGTGCAGGACTCTGCGCTTGTCCTTGTTGAACCTCATGAGGTTCACTTGGGCCCACTTCTCCAGCTTGTCCAGGTCCCTCTGGATGGCATCCCATCCCTCTGGCATATCAACTGCACTACCCAGCTTGGTGTCATCAGCAAACTTGCTAAGGGTGCTCTCAATGCCACTGTCAATATCATTGATGAAGATATTAAAGAGCACTGGTCCCAGTACAGACCCCTGAGGGACACCACTTGTCACTTTTCTCCATCTGGACACCAAGCCATTGACCACTACCCTCTGGATTTGACCATCCAGTCAGTTCCTTATCCACTGAACAGTCCACCCATCAAACCCGTATCTCTCCAATTTAGAGAGAAGGACATTGTGGGGACCGTGTCAAAGGCCTCGCAGAAATCCAGACAGATGACATCCACTGCTTTTCCCTTGTCCACTGATGTAGTCGCTCCATTGTAGAAAGCCACTAGGTTGGTCAAGCAGGATTTGCCCCTGGTAAAGCCATGCTGGCTGTCCTGAATCACCTTCCTGTCCTCCACGTGCCTTAGCATTTCTTCTAGAAGGATCTGTTCCATGATCTTCCCAGACACAGTGAGGCTGACAGGTCAGTATTTCCCAGGGTCATTCTTTCTACCTTTTTTAAAGATGAGTGTGACATGTCCTTTCTTCCAGTCACTGGAGACTTCACCTGACTGCCATGACTTTTCAGATATCATGGAGAGTGACTTGGCAACTGCATCCACCAATTCCCTCAACACTCTGGGATGCATCTCATCAGGTCCCATGGACTTGTATATCTTCAAGTTCCTCAGGTGGCCTAGAACAGTGTCCTCACTTACAGTGGGGGGATTTTGTCTCTCTGGTCTCCATCTTGTGGGCCATCAGCTTGATAGCTGTAAGGAGAGGTGTTGCCAGTGAAGACTGAGGCAAAAAAGTCATTGAGACCCTCAGCCTTCTCCTCATCTGTTGTTACCAATTTACCACTGTTGCTTATCAGGGGGGGTACGCTTTCTTTAACCTTCCTTTTCTGGTTTATGTACCTATAGAAGCCCTTTTTGTTATTCTTTACATCCCTTGCCAAATTCAGTGCCTTGGCCTTCCTGACCTTTAGTTTGACCAGCAGGTCTCGAGTCAGCCATGCTGGTCTCTTGCCTTCCTTTCCTGATTTTCTACACCTGGGGATTGAGACTTCTTGTGCCCTATGGAAAGCATCCTTAAAGATCTGCCTGCTCTCTTCTGCTCCCTTGTCCCTGAAGGCCGGTTCCCATGGGGTCTTATCTACTAACTCCCTGAAGAGCTGGAAGTTTGCTTTCCTAAAATTCAGAGTCCTAACTAAGTTTCTCATCTGCCTCATTCCCCCTCATTCCCCTTAGGACAGTGAACTGCACTAGTGCATGATCACTGCAGCCCAGGCTGCCTTCAACTTTGATGTCCCTGATGAGTTCACTCACGTTTGTTACCATCAGGTCCAATAATGCATCCCCCCGGGTAGGACTGTCGATTTCTTGACTTAAGAAGTTGTTGTCAAGGCATTCCAGGAATCTCCTGGTCACTTTGAGTGGCCCTAGTCTAATTTTCACTCTCATTTTCATGCTTGTTGAAGCAGCCTAATTTATACCCATGTTCCTGACCTAGTCAGGAATAAGTCAGAGGTTAAAAGCCTTTGAAGGCCTTGAAAGTTTTGTGTGTGCTTAACTTTTGCTATCTAAACTCTTTTATTATCTTTTCCTTCCAGAAAACACACAAACCAACTAAATTTCCTTTTGCTAGCATGCACACAGCAACCTAGCATTTTGCAATGCCTTGGTGTCTGTCTCACATCTAGCCACAGATCCAGAAAGAAGATACCAAGTTAGCAGCTCTGGTTTAGTTTGTCAGACATCTCCTGAGCAAGACTGACTTTGCCTTTTTATTTGTCATAACTAAAGAATAAATAATTTATTTGGAATCTTAACATTCTTAACCTGACTGATTGGATTTTATCCCACCCTCTCCTTATGCTACGGTAATAAGCATTGATTATTTATTTAGTATACTACTAAATAAAGGACAGGGTTTGAAAAATGTGATTCATAAAAGAGATTAACTTAGTAGGACTATAATGCATAAAAATTCCAGATAGAACTTGAACAAATCAGTTTCTTAGCAAGAAATTGCATGCTATACATCCCCTTTCATCAGATTAATACTTTATACTTTACCAATATGTGAGCAAAGAAATATATCTTAATTGGTTTGATGAAATCACTTTTCTCTGTAAAACTTTTGACGTTGCTGGACAAATGTTTGCTATGAAGGTTAAAGAGAAAAGAGTTTGGTCCAGCAGCCCACCAATTAAGATATTCACCTTGGAGGTATGTAGTCAGGTTTCAGTTCCTGTTGCAAATAATATTTATGCACTTGCACTAATCAGAACACTTTTAGGAAAACCAATTAATATGGCTCTCAAATCTGCTCTTCAGAATCACCAGGAATCCTGTCCAGTCTCTTGAAGGAAATGATTGAACATGGAGTCTCTACTTCAAACACAATGGGAGGGATTTTATAGGTCGTATTGATTTTTAAATTAACTATATTAATTATTTTTCCCAGTAGTGAATTTTGTGAGAAAGAACAGGACTGGTTCAGAAACTCTCCTAAGAGAGAACATATCTATCTATGAAGTTGGGCAATGAAAAGCTCAGATTTGGATATTAATTCTTTTTAAGGGGCTGATATGCATTTTTTTCTAGGATGCAGAAGGTTGGGGTTTTGGGGTGTTTTCTGGAATTCCAGCAATCTGCTGTGGACTGTATGGAGATCCTTGACAGTACTTTGGATTGAAAATTTCACTTAAAGATAAATTTCCTCAGGTTGAGGTCTGTGAAGATGACACTGTGCTTTACAACTGAAAGAAATATCTAACTTATTAGGCACAATGGTCAATAAAAAAATACAGTTAGAAAATAAATGAAATCATACACTTGTACAAAAATGATATTGTTATGAGTTTAAAAACGAAAGTCTTTCTCTCCCTGAAAGATTGCTAAGGTATTTTCACACTGCAGTGAAACCAAGACTTTGCAACAAATACAATAAAAAAGATACAAGAGACCCTCCTGTTTCAAATAGCCAACAACCTACTAGAAAGAGGCTGAAAAGTAGGTATTCATTTGGGGTGCTGTCCTGGGTTAACCTTGGCTGTCTGCCAGCTGCCCACCCAGCTGCTCTCTAATGCCCCCTCCTCACCAGGACAAAGGGAGAAAATAAGATGAAAAAGTTTGTAGGCTGAAAAATGACACAGAAGTTGAATGCTGGTAACCATCATGGCCAAAACAGGTTTGATTTGAAGAAAATTAATTTAATTTATAGTCAATTAAAATAGATTTGGATATTGAGAAAGAAAGATGAAAATATTAGAACACCACTTTCCGACATTTCCCAGGCTCAAATTTCTTCCTTCAGTGCCAGCTACTCTGCTTTCCCCCTGCCCTAAGCAGTGCAGGAGGGTGGGAGTTGTGGTCAGTCCATAACCCCTCTCTGTTGCTGCTTCCTCCTCATACTTTTTACACTTTCTTAAATACACTTTCACAGAATCACAGAATCACAGAATCACAGAATCACAGAATCATTGGAGTTGGAAGGGACCTCTAGAGATCATCTAGTCCAACCCCCCTGCTGAAGCAGAATTGCCTAGAGCAATTTACACAGGACTGCATCCAGGCAGGTCTTGAATATCTCCAGAGAAGGGGACTCCACAACCTCCCTGGGCAGCCTGTTCCAGTGCTCTGTCACCCTCACCGTAAAGAATTTTTCCTCATATTTAAATGGAACTTCCCATGTTCCAGCTTGTGCCCATTGCCTCTGATCCTGTCACTGGGAACTACTGGAAAGAGTCTGGCTCCATCCTCCTTGCACCCACCCTTTAGATACTTATAGGCATTAATAAGGTCTCCCCTCAGCCTTCTCTTCTCCAGACTAAAGAGTCCCAGCTCTCTCAGCCTTTCCTCATAAGATAGATGCTCCAATCCTCCAGTCATCTTTGTTGCCCTCTGCTGGACTCTCTCTAGTAGATCCCTGTCTCTTTGGAACTGGGGAGCCCAGAACCGGACACAGTATTCCAGCTGTGGCCTCACTAGGGCAGAGAGGGAGAATGACCTCTCTCGACCTACTGGCCACACACATCCTTATGCAACCCAGGCTTCCATTTGCCTTCTTGGCAACAAAGGGACATTGCTGGCTCATGGATAATTTATTTTCCCAGAGGTGCTATCAGCTTGGCTGATGGGCTCAGCTGTGTCCTGCAGTGCATCCATTGCAGAGAGAGCTGGAACTGCTGTCACCAACACGGGGCAGCTCATGACGTCTTCCCACAGACGCCACCTCTATAGGCACCATGACATCACCTGGGCACCTACACCCAATACAGATGCAAGTACTTCATCTGAAAGACCTAATTTGGGTGGAGCTAGGTTTTGAACAAGCATCTTACAGGTGACCATGACATCTTATGCATTCCTTGTGGGTTTGCGAACACAGTGCTACCTGTCATGGACCTTTAGAAGACATTTTTTTCTTTAAACTGCCTCTCTTTCTATTTTTCTGTGAACTACCCTTTTATTAGTTATATAATATAATGTATACGGAGGGATAATATATCTGATAGGGAAATATGAAATTGCTGACATTAATAATATTCTTCATTTCAAGATTAGGAGTGGGAAAGCTGTCTTAGCTGTCTTAATTAATTATCCCAATTCACAGGGAAAATGAAGTGCTTAAATCTTGTCTAAAAATCTTTAACACTTGGGGAAGTAATCAAAGCAGATGAAGGGAAAATGTAATTCTTCTGGGATTTCTGTGATCTTTTTATAAACTGGCTTGGATCTGTACTTTCAATCTTTCCTTGGAATGTCTAGGTTTTGGGGCATTGTAATTAGAGTGCATGTCCTCAGTCTCTTTGACTAAATTTATATTACTTGTTTAATACTTAGACTGTCTGAACATCTGTTACTTCCTTGGGATTCTAATTGGAAAAACAATATTCTTTAAAATGTGATTTGTTAATAGAGTCTAATGCTTTCATGAAAAAATAAAATCAATACACAGTCCAGATTCAGTGTGGAAATCTTTATTCCAAGAGCAAAAATGCAATTCTCTTTCTTTAGCAACACCATTATATATATTTTTTTTATGCTAGAGAGCATTTTTTATGCTATTTTCTGCTGTTTTAAAACTAGTTTGTTTCAGAAATCCAGACAAAAGAACTGAAGCAGGAGGGTGTGTGTGGTGGTGGTAGTTTCAAGAAGTTGATATTCAATGGAGTAATGTGTAATAATGGTAATTACCACTGTAATTGGATTAAAATTGAGTTGAAAATCATTCCTTTTATTTGTGCTACAACTCTCAGTGACTGAAAAAGGTGTAAGTGCTGAACTGCCTCAGTGAAGCTCTATGGAAGCTTTGGGCAGTGAGGACTGTGCTATGCCATTCTATGTTGCACCTTTGCAATTGCTTTAAGATCTACAAAATTTTATTGTCTTTCAAGTTAAGTAGAAAAATACTAATTCAAGCTCAATATCCCTTCAGAAACATGATGAAACAACTCTTCATTTCATGTAATTTGGCATAGCATCCTGGTATAACACTGCTGGTTCCCTGGATCTAAATTAACTTGCTTACCAAAACTACAGAATAAAAATAACCATTATATTAACAACAGATAGTGTTCAGCCAATACTGTCTCTCTGTTAGGGTGCTGATTCTTTAAAGTCTAACATTTATCTATGATAACATAAAGTAATGACCTTTTAGTTAAAGAAAACAGGATATTTTGCAGACTGGTACAGCCCAATAGACTGCAAGCCACAGGTATTTTCATACCAGTGAGACATCAATAGAATTTATTCACTGATTTTTAGTCTAAAGGCTCCAGAACATACTTCCAGACTTGACATTTTCTCTGGCTGTTTTAAGCACAGAAAGTGACATTTTGCTATCACAGATACCAGAAACAGTATGGCACACCTGAGACCTGTATGTGGGCATTGGGTACTCCTGATTTGAATTCTTCAAGGAAATATAATAGGAGAAAAAAATAAAAAGCTCAACCAAATATTATACTTTCATGTGCAACTTTCCAAATGTTCACTGACCTTTGAAAATAAAAAGATCTGAGATGCCCAAGATTATATATGCCACCACAGGGGAGATGCTTGCACTTGGCAGTGTAATTTTTATCTCTCCAATATGTCATGTCCTTAACAGGGACATTCCTGTTCCCAATGTCCTTGCCATACCTGTCCCATGTACAAGTCTTTGTGTAGAGAAAATGCCGTTCCCTGGGGTTAGCAGCAGCTGCCAGGCCAATCAAAGTCAGTGGGATCTTCATGATGATTCAGTGACAATCCTTGAATGATGTGTCAAGCCCCTGATCTACACAAGGAAGTTGTCTGACATGCAGGACAACAGGCTGCTTCCAAGCAGGTAAAGACATGTAATTAATACAAAATATAAGCAAAATGGATGGCTACATCCATCTCTTGTAACAACTATAGCTGTACAAGGTTCCTACACTAGGACCCGAGTAGCTTCTGCATGCGGTGATTAGTAAGCCAGCAATGTGCCCAGGTGGCCAAGGCGGCCAATGGCATTCTGGCTTGTATGAGAAATGGTGTGACTAGCAGGACTAGGGAGGTAATCCTGGCTCTGTACCTCGTCACTGGTGAGGCCCCACCTCCAGTATTGTGTTCAGTTTGGGGCACCTCAATACAAAAAGGACATTGAGGTGATGGAGCAGGTCCAAAGAAGAGCAACAAAGCTAGTGAGAGGTTTGGAAAGCATCCCCTATGAGGAACGACTGAGGGAGTTGGGGCTGTTTAGTCTGGGAAAGAGGAGGCTGAGGGGAGACCTTATCACTCTTTACAAATACCTGAAAGGAGGTTGCAGTGAGAGTGGGGTTGGTCTCTTCTCACTGGTGACTGATGACAGGACAAGAGGAAATGGCTCAAGTTGCATCAGGGGAGATTTAGGTTGGATATCAGGAAAAACTTCTTTACAGAAAGGGTTGTTAGGCACTGGAACAGGCTCCCCAGGGAGGTGGTTGAGTCACCATCCCTGAATGTGTTTAAAAGTCTGGATGTGGTGCTTGGGGACATGGTTTATCAGTGGGTCATCAGAAATAGGGTAATAGGGTTAGCATAAGGTTGGACTCGATGATCTTAAAGGTCTTTTCCAACCTGAACAATTCTATGATTCTATGATTCTATGACAGCTTTTGCTACTAAGATGTAAAAGTAGAGTTAAAAATTACATTGCTACTATTAAAATACATATGTTTATCTTATAAATGCATACTTCTTGTGTTTGTAGTGTTCCACCTTTTTTTTAAGCCTATGTATAAACACATGTGCTGGTCAATAATTTTCATATCTTCTCAAAGAAGGGCAATTTGTTCCACTAGGAGATATGATTTTATTTAATTTCTTCTGGCTTTGCTTTCTGGGGAAAAATCCAGAAAATTTGCACGTGTGTGTCTGCACATGTGTGTTTTAGCTCCTTTATGATAGTTCAGAGTATGCAGGAAAGACAGAATTTTACCAAACTCCAAGAAGGCAAGATTATTCTACCTGTTTTGAAAGGTATTTTATTAATAAATATCCATATTTGTCTCTTACATATAAAAACCATTTGTTTAACATATTTCTTAATTAAAAAATCCCAGAATATCCATGTTAGTTGTTTTTACTCCTTTGAATCATATTATAAAACAGACACTGAATATGACAGTAAAGTTTTCAGAATCTACATTTGTTAATTTTCAGTGCTAATTATGAGGATCAGGGTGACTGCAGCTTAACAGAGGTGGTGCTGTAGCCATGCCAGTGTAGCCAGGTTCCCTATCTACCATTGAAAATGGAAGATCTCCCTCAGTGCAGGTCTCGAGGGAGCTGTTTGGCATGACACAGTCAATGAGTGCTTAGGGACTCCTTAGTGCATGCATCATTGATTTAAAAGACAGTTATAGCTCCTCTGGAATAATTTGTTCTATCCCCATAAATACACCCTTAGGGACACTAATGTACGCATTACTGGAACAATAGTGTGTAAAAGCTGTTCGTTCAGTTTTACACTGCTGATACTGTAGTTGAAGGTGTCATTTGATCTTTAGACAAAGGTAGTTAGAGGATAATTTTACAGTTCCAGAACAGAAAGCAGTAGTAGCCTCCTTTTTTTAGGGTTTAGCTCTGTATCATCTTAAATCCTGAAAAACCTTAGTGACAAAATCCCAGTGAAAATGAGATAAAATAGATTGGGTGGGGGCAATCTGCTTTGATGGAAGGAATTGTCTTCCCCCCCTGTGGAGACCTGGTCTCCACAAAAGATATGTCTCTCACTTAAATTGACTGTGGTAGAGAGACAAAACAAAAAGGGCGTGGAGAACTGACCTCTGCGGCAATTAAGGCACAGACTCTGTCGTGATTCCCAAGCGGAGACCTTTATTCAGGCTTAAACATTCATATATATAGTCTACTTATCTATTGCAAGCTATGAGGACATTTCATAATATTGACATTGCTTAGTAACAGTCCATTCTGTTTTCAACATTTAGTTTCTTCTTCTACTTTCTCTGTTCTCCAGCTGCTTCTTGAGATACCAGTTGTGGAACACCAGCTTGTTTACTGATCCCACAGTTTGCCTCAGGACAAGGCGAGCAGAGCAGAGGTGCTTGCAGCACAGCTGCCAGCCTCAGGAACTTTATGTTCCAGGCTGTGTATTCCCACAGGCCTCCACAAAAGTTACATCTCCCAGTTAAATTAGCTGTGATAGAGATACATAACAAAAATGGTGGCAATACTGCAAGTAGAGGCTGTGGCTGGAACTTCCTCAGGGGCTGCATGTAGGTGCTGGGAAGAAGATAAAACAAAGGAAGAGGAGACCAAATAAAAAGAAGGCGAGCTGAAAAACAGTGTGGGGCTGAGACACAAGAGGGTGTGATTCTGCCACCAGACCTGGTGTCCAAAGAGGAAAAACAGCTCGTCACACTCCTTGCCTCTCCAGTGTTCCTGAGATTGTCAAGCTCCTTGACTCTCCAGTGTTCCTGAGATCGTTGAGAAAGAAGAAGGAAAAGGCCAAAAGGAGTCAAAGAAAGCAGCCTGCTGCAGCATCGCTGTCCCCTGCTGTCCCTGCCTCCAGCGTGCCGCATCTAAGCCATACCTGCCACTGCTGCCACAACTCACCTCACCACCCCCCTCCCCCCCCCCCGAGGGCTCTAGGAGGACGTGAGAAACCTTATCTTTAATGCGTTCTTCCCCTGGGTGTGTAAGTGGCCTGTGGAGAACCGTTTGCCGTCGGACCATGACATGGCCCCTTACTTGCACTAATATTCGTTGACCCACAAGGGAAGCCTCGGTCTCATAGTCACTCTCTCTATTATTATTTCCTTTCATACACACATATTCCCTGGTGCATCTACAACATTTCTCTTCCACTACCCTCTGTCCTTGTTAATATTTTAGTAAAAAGTTAAAACTTGCCTGTGTGTGTGTGCTTACAAGTGTATATTCAGGAAGGGGCTTATCAATTGGTTAAATACCTGGTGGAAGTATACCAGTCCCAAGCCAGGGATGGACCCACCGATATAATTAAAAAGGCTATCCTGAATATTAAATTGGTGTCAGAAAATCCTGAAAAACAAACAGGGCAATTGTTCCTTGAGATAAGGAGGCTTCGACCCAAACCGTGTTCGGACCGAGACACACCCCCCCAGTTAGAATTGTTGAAGGGCTTTTTCTGAGTTCATCCTGTCCTTTGTCCATGTTTTCAGCCAATAATACTCTCTCTATTTGTGCTCACACATAATTTGTTTTACTGGGTTTTATTTTCTTGCTACGGACTATATATTTTAGAGATAGTAAAGATGCCAGATTGCTGTTTCTGAATATTAACCAAATTTTGAAGTGTAATATGCCATGAAGAACTTAGCTGTAGGAAATCAGTGTTGTTTTTTAATTTGTTTTAGAAAACAAATTAAGTCTCAATTCTTATGGTAGATATTTGGAGCTAACGCAGAAGAAGTGTGAAGATAGGTGTCTGACAAACCTCTACAAGAGATGGGGAGTGTATGCAACATTTATGATCTCTGTATCAACATAACAGTAAAAGCTAAACTTAATAATGAATACTTATTTAGGCAGATCAAAGTATAGCTTCACTAAATGTTCAAGACTGTTGATCTCAAACTTCTTTCCCCTTCATATCTTGTTCTAGTCACCTCCTTGTCCCCTTACATTGTTTGCAACACATAATGCTTACAATATTGCTTTGAAAAAGGGTTTTCTTCTATAACGTGACAATGTCTTGCAACTCTGTGTTGACCTATTACACAAATAATTTCCCCCCTGACTATCTGTATTAGGAATAAACGTCCAGATCATGTAAGTATTTAAGTGATTATTGTTCCATGAACTACTGAAAAGAAGCACCACTGACTACAGAAGAAAACCAAAACAAATTATTTTTTTACCACCTAAACACATAGGTATTTAAAAAAACCCAAACACACACCTTCCTCTACTGCCCTGAATAAAAAAAAACATTATTTTTAGCAGTTTCACTCTGTGGATATAATGGGTGATGATGAAATGAAGGGAAGGGGGTTTGCCTGCACATCTCTGCAGTCCCATAGACTGAAGGATTTGTCCTCCATTGATTTTTGTGTGAGAACAAAGTCAGACTGATTAGTTTACAAAGGGAAAACCTTATTCATTTGTGCTAGGCAAACACTGTCATATAACCAAGATGTCTTTCAGTCCTTGCCATTCATATCACATCCAGAAGGAATTATACTGACAATTTGTAATTTATAGCAATGTGTAATAACCAACCTTTGAAAGCTTGGCTGGCTTTGGAGGAGAAAAATCAAGAGGATATAATACAGGTGATTAAAATTAGAGCAGGACAGAGAACAAGAGCTGCTTTGCTATCTAAACATTCTGATGGATCTGAGATTAAAATAATGAGGAAAAGAAGTTAAGACTTCTTCTTAAGCTTAGTTTCGCTTTAACTGAAGTGCCTATTTTATGACACAGAGTCCACCTGCCATACAACAGCAGCATCCATGTTATTAAGCTCCCTTTCCACCCTAAACAGACCAATTTCACCAAAACTGACCACTGGGAAAGTCTGTGGCCAGGGCTAATTCCTGCACCTTGTGTGGATATTGTTTTGGGCCATGACAGTTAGGAAAGACTCAGACTTTTATCCAAGAAATAGTCTTAATGAAGGCAGAAAAATAATTATCTAATACTGTACAAATTCAGATAATTTATTGAGTGCTTTCTAATTTGACTAGTGTAGCATTTGCCTGCTTCTAATCACCCAAACTGGAAACTAAGTAGGGAAATAAGCCTCTTTTTTCATTTATCATTATAATATTGCTGTGAAATAGCATCTTTTACTGGTTTGAGAAAAAAAAAAAAGTTATTTTGAAGTTGTTTGCTTAAAAATTCTATGGGTAAAGAAGTTTGTTCACAACAGCTTTAAATGGGTCTTGAAGTTATAGACGTCACAGGGGTATTTCCATTTTAGTAAGATAAGATATCAAATCAAGAAAATAAAAAAGAAAATAAATGCATAAGTAAATGCAGGGAGGAGAACATTAAATGATGAAAAAATAAAACCTTTAAGATTTTTCTAACCCAGAGTTCCCCCGCCAGAAATCACATTGACACTAATTACATTCCTGATTCAAAATAATGAGATAGATTCTAAATCATCAGTAACAAAGTTATGATAATTAACTACCCAGTTGTTGAGAATAATAAGCTTTCTTGCCACCCTCATTATATTTGGGTTCCCTGAAAATTGAATCCAAGGAGAAAAAACAGTTCATTAGAAGAAATATGAAGTAATACTTTTACTCTAATCTAGCTTTGACTTTCTAATTAGTTTTTTAAAATCTTAACTGTAATGAAATACTTTTCATACACAAGTAGGTGATATTTCCCTGAAAAACAAAGACTTGTAAGTAATATGCACATTACTATAGCAGTGGGACAACAAAAGTACCATAGCTGCCTACTAGAGCACAATAATGAGAATTAATTGTCACATCAAGTTTATTTATGTATTGTTGGCTAATAATACTGCACTTTTTTCATAAATGTGCCATTTTCATCTTATTTTTAAGAGTCTGTATATACTTTCTTAAGGCACTAGGCCTCTAAAAGCAAAATAGACCATTCTCTTTGCTTTATATAAAGTGATGTTTGAACTGGGAAGAACAAATTTAACCTCACTGAATGGAGTTCTGCTGATATTACACAATCTTTTAGAACACTTAATAAAGAATGGCATTTTTTCCCTTCGTCAGAAGCTTCCACATATTATTAACCATGTAAAGAAAGACATATAATAAAATGCAGTTTTAGGTTGAATTAATTTTTATATTTTCTGTTACAATTGAAAGGACTATGAGATCCCAAACTATTGGGACAGATATTTTGGCATCAGGTTCCCTGTGGAATGGTTGAAGTTCACAGATCAATCCTCTTTTCCATCATTCAAAGTCCAGATACTATTTCTATGCTAGATGTTTTTGTTTTGATCTCAATGACAATATATTTGGGCTGGTATTTTTTGAATTTTGTATGCTTGAATCATCCTGGGACAGTTTAGATATGGCAATAGGTATTTATTAATGCCCTGGTTTTGAAAAGTAATGGTAGATGGCTGATACCACTGGTTCTGGTAGACATATTTGATATCTTCAAGAAGTCTTTTTTTCAGTACTTCAAGTGGTTTTTTAATATTGGAATATATAGAAGCTGCAGTACTCAGCACTATTAACAACTTTTAATAATGTAAGCTTACACAGAGGTTCCCATCACATGGTGCTAATATGAAGCAGGGCTTTGTTTGGGGCTTTTACTAGAAGTATCACAGGTCCAATTATAGGTTTGCTTAACCTACTCATCCCAAACATTGGATTATCTTCCTTTTGGCAAAAATACATCCAATTCTAATGAGTTCAGGTTTTTGCTGTCAATATTTATGGTTTGTGTTGCCTTTTGGCATTCCCATTGAAGAAGATTGTCTTCACTGTATTTGTATTTAGAATACTGAGCGCCAACTTCTTCCGATATGCATTATGAACTGAAAAGTCATTCTTACATTCACCTAAGGTGGAGTGACTGTATGTGGAAATATTCTCAATTTCCTTCTGCAAAATCCTTCCAAGTATTTCTGCTGGAGAAGCATCTTCTGTAACCCTCATTTCATTTTTTTATGGGCTGTCTGATGAAGTGGTTGAATTTTTTTCACATTCACATCCATTCTACTTTTCAACTTATTCTATATAAACTAAAAGGTTTTTTTTTTTATTTTATACTGAAAAAAATTCAATATATCACATACTCCCACTGAATGCATGTTGAAAACCACCATAGCAGACCTCTCAATCTCTGCAAAACTAATAGTACCTATTATATCTGGCTGCTTCATGATGGGCACACTGTAAATGAGGACAGCTGTCAGAAGCAAGAAAACTTCTGTGTACCTTTGTGTTTTTTTGTTATATTAATGCAAAGTATATAATTAATTTCAGTACAATCCATACCTACAGATTTTGTGAATGTCTATTTAAAGTTTGGGTTTATTTGTCTTTCCCTGGGGAGGAAAGAAACATAGGATACATAGAGGTTTAATTTATAAAGTGATCCTCAAGTGGTATTTAACCTCAGCATCATGCTATCATACAGTATGTCACTTTTATTAGGCGGCAGGAATTTAACCTTTAAGAAATGTACCAAATTACTGGATTAGAGCATTTCTGAATGATATATTAATTAGATAGAAAGAAAATTGCAATTAATACTTTAGCTGTCTTCTCTTGTGGACTTGTGGAGTATCCACCAGATTGCAAATTTGCAGATTTAAGCTAAGATTTACCTCAAGTAAAAGGTGCCACTGGGGCATGGTAGGACACCCAAACCCCTACCTGGTCAGGTATGATGGCCAAGTGGCTGTCACATAGAGATCACGTTATCCAGAAGCTAGGTCTTCACGAGAAAAAAATTAAACTGTATTCAGAATGAAAAAACCCAGAAGTGTAGGGGTTTTGGCAGTCCCTTTGTAGAGGGAGAGACTTAGAGGGACAAAGGTATTGGCCTGCTCTATTTGTAATAATCCTTAAACCCAGGAAAAGAAGCTCGGAGCTCCTCTAGTGTCAATGAGTGCTCTTCTTACAAAACTGTTCTACAAAGTACATTGTCCTCATTTCTTTTTCCTGAAGTTTTGAAATTTTAGTCGTGCTGGCATATATTGTGTTGTCTACAAACAAACACAAAATTAATGTACAGAGGAATTTAGGCAGAGAAATGCCTATGAAGCCCCATCCACGTACCCATTGTCAAGACTAAATCAGTGGGATAAACGCAGATCACTGAGTCTAAAGTGAGCCACTGAAGTTTTGAGTTAAGGTGCTGAAATGCAGAAGCTATGGGCACGGAGATGTTTGAGAGTGTCTGAAAGGCAACCTTGGAGGAGGATCTGAGTGTTGACGGTAAAGTTGGCCTGTACATTGAACTATGCTAAACTTTTGTTGGTCAATTGAATGTTATTGTACTGAAGGTATTGTATTAATAAATTATGTATTTATATATATCTTTTTCTCCACCTCAAGTTAAATAAAAATGCTACTTGTACTTCTCTGCTAATTAATCCATACCCAAGAGAGATAATTGCTTTCCAGAAGGTAATGTTTGTTTTCTTTGCTGTACTCTCAACAAACAGCCTTTCTACTTTTGTCTCTCTCTTAGGGCACATTCATGAAAAGATAATGTATCTCTGCAAATCATTTGGCAGCTGATAGCAGAATATAATAAGTCCGTTCAATTAAGAAATAGCTCAACAATATTTTTTTTTTTTTTAATTACACAATAAAAAGAGAAGTAACAGTTCGTGAAGCTCACAAACAACTAAGGGCTATGAGAATGGTGGCAGTCTGTGTTCAAGGCCTTAACTGCACACAGACAAACAATTCTCTTTAGTTCTGCTTCTCAACAGGAAGTCATTGTTAATAGAATAAATGTGCCCAAGGTAAAACATACTGAACCTCAGCAAACTGATTTGTGAAGACATAAAGCTACCTTAGACCCAGTGAAAATTTAAGAGATTATTCAGGGCAAACTAGAGCAGACAGCAGGCAGTGGTTTTGAGCAAAAAATATAAGAGGGGTATTTCCACTGGAGATGCAGAATGTGTTTCCATACTGCCACAGTCCTGACACTAGTGGTGTTTTTGTGCTGTCATCCATCTGAAATGACACTGTTCTGGAAAACTTTCAGGTTTCCCCCCAAAAAAGAGAGAAATACAGACTAAAAGAATCAAAAAGCCAAATAAAATAGACATAAAGAATTTAAAATATAGTTGTACTATAGTTAGGAAAACACAGTTTGCACACACAGGTAAGATTGTTGAGATGCTTAGATGTCAACAGAATTAGAAATGGTGCATTTCCTGCAATGGTTAAGGTTTCAGCTTTCAAAAACTGTCTATATCTTAGACTAAATTACTTTTCTTTTTTGATTTTATGTTTTAAATGAGCAGCTACAGACCTTTCAGAGAGCTTGGGTAATAGGAATTCATACAGTGCTTCTCAAAAATAAAAAAATATATATATGTACCTTGAAAAAAATACATGAGTACAATAGAAATAAAATGTATATCCAGAACACTTCTGGATTGTACACCTCAGAGTTTTCTGATCTGTGGTTTTGTTTCAATTCCATAAAGACACTGACATTATCTGTCTTTGCCCTTCAGCCCACCTCCCAGCATGTAATCTCTTTACAAATTTCAACTGCCTTTGTAAAGGTCTTGTTTTATGATGTCTGACTCTAATCACAGTTAAGGAATGGCACAATACATTTCTAAAGATATCTAATGTAATTAAGTTTCTGGTGAACAAAAGGCATAAATCTCTAGTTTTGGTATTCTGGGGAAAAATAGAAAAAGTTGGTTCGGTGGAGCATATCCGATTCCAGGCAGCTCACACCATATAGCTGTTAGATCATTGTTCTGTACTTGTTATATTTCATAGTTGATATTGTTCCAAAATGCGCCACGTGGTAATTATGTCATAGAACAATAACATCAGAAAGTAATGAAGGATTCTATTCATATAGTATATATTTGTTGCTAAAGCACTTATGTCCTTTTGTGCTGCAGAAAGATGTGAAAAAAGAGATGAACCAAGGGACACTAACACACCTATTTTTGTAATCACGCAGTTTGAAGGGATTATTGGAGGCATTCCAGAAGTAAAAGTAAAGGCTAATGGATCAACTCATGTATGCCTGACTCCTCCCAGTGACTGCATTCTCCTGCCCCTCAGGAGATGTACACTATGTGTGCTGGTCATTTATGCATTACATTAAGAGGCCCATGGTACATTTACAGGGAAATAAGAAGAGCTGTCTGTGTTAGGACTCCTACTACACTTTCAGCTTTTTTTTTTTTTAAGAAGCTGCAGAGTGGAGGCAGCAAGGGACTAGCTTAGGGAGCAGATATTACCTTCACATTCACACTTACTCTTGCTACTACCTTGGAGCTTAATGCTGGAAGTTGTCTACAGAGCTCTATTCACAGTAAAAATTTGTGATGAGCTGACTGCACAGGCAAATTAGGTCCCAAGAATGCACCAGTCTGACTTTGGGCTAGAAATAAGCCCTTCATTAACTTCTCGTGCTGACCTATTACTTGTTTACTAGCTTAAAGCAAAATTTCCTCTCAGCTTTGCACAGTTCTACTCAGCTTCAATACATTCCTCAGTAACACTACTGAATTAACAAATGGGACACAATTAGCATAAAGCAGAGGATGACATGCTTGAAAACCTGTAGCAGAGAACAAAATACTGAAAATGAGCTTCAGAACCATGGAGCCAGAAATTCTTATTTTGACCACAAGGAAACCCTAGTCTTTGGGAGTAAACCAGACATTTGAGGAAAACAGAAAAACAAAAACAAAAAACAGTGGAGAAAAAAAAGAAAAAGAAAAAAAAACAACAAACCCCAAACCCACCCAACAAGAAGACATTTCAGAAGCTTTTTCAGCAGGAAAGTTCCTGAACTAAAGAAGGCTCTAAAGGTTCCCTTTAGTAACATAAAAGGAAGACTCTTGGGCAAAAAGAATATGCTGGTGATTCACAGGGTTCTGGGAATGGCAGGGGGCTGTTATCACTGATTAGAATAAATTTTTGAAGCAGAGAGACAGAACCGTCCACATTAATCAGGAAATAATTCTGTAATGCAGTTGCTAGAATAGGCTGTGTATCATTTGCCTCTGCAGCATAACTGAAGCACTATGTGTTCAGCGAAGCACTTCCCCACCGAAGCGCTTCCCTACCGACGTCACTGGACCACAGTGGTAACTGTTATCTTGCTAATCTCCGTATTTCTGCTTTATCCTTTCTTTTCTGTCTCTGTTTTCCTCCCTGTC
This sequence comes from Hemiprocne comata, assembly GCA_020745705.1. Taxonomy (NCBI): domain Eukaryota; kingdom Metazoa; phylum Chordata; class Aves; order Apodiformes; family Apodidae; genus Hemiprocne; species Hemiprocne comata. The sequence goes on from CM036587.1 coordinate 90,851,214, forward strand.
CTATCCGCTCTAGGGACTTTGCTGTGTAACTCCAATAAAGTTCAGTGTGCATGTGACATCTGACCTCGTTTGTGTCTTAATTTCACCATTTGGGATCCCCTTTAAACCTTTTCACAGGCCCTGCTGGACAAACGGGTGCAGCTGCTGTGTGGCTCACACCAGGAGAGGGAAGGCAGAGTCCAGCTGCCCCAGCCTCCCACTGCGGTGAGGAGTGTTAGAAAGCAAGGGGGTTCTGCCCGACCTCTCGTAAGACCACACACCAGCCCCAGTGCCTGTTTGTGCACCTTTGCTTTGTCCTGACGAGATCATAAAAAATTGCCACGTATCTGAATATGGATCGTGACACATGTATAGTAATCACCTTAGCAAGAGCAACGCTAGCATCAGACGATACCACTATCATCAGAAGAAATGACAACAAAGCATAGAATCATAGAATCACAGAATCCCCTGTCCACTGATGCAGTCACTCCATTCTAGAAAGCCACTAGATTGGTCAGGCATGATTTGCTGTAGTAAAGCCATGCTGGCTGTATCGAATCACCTCCCTGTCCTCCATGTGCCTTGTCAGAGCTTCTAGGAGGATCTATTCCATGATCTTCCCAGATACAGAGGTGAGGCTGACACGTCTGTAGTTCCCAGGGTCCTCCTTTCTACCTTTTTAAAAATGGGCATAACATTTCCTTTTTCCCAGTCACCAGGAACTTCACCTGACTGCCATGACTTTTCAAATATCATGGAGAGTGGCTTGGCAACTGCATCATACAATTCATTCAGGACTCTGGGATGCATCTCACCAGGTCCCATAGACTTATGTATGTTCAGGTTCCTCAGGTGATCCCAAACCTTGTCTTCACTTACAGTGGGAGGGAATTCTTCCCCCTCCCATTCATCAGATGGTTGTAATGAAGTCAAGTTAACAGGGGAAAAAAACAGAAGACCTGATAGGAGAAGTATGAATTGGAAAAAAACCTAGATAGATCTTTAATGGCATCAAAGATATTGAGATTTAATACTGATTTGCTGTAAGATGATGTACATGTTTCTTGCAGTGCTTTGTACTTAAGCGGGTATTTCTGAGTCAAAACCATGTTACAAATAAGCAAATATTTTTCAGAAACATCATGGGTGTGATCTTTCTTCTAGTGCAGTCAAAAAGATTATTTTTAAAGACCTTGCACGAACATGACAGTGTCTCTTTTATTTAGGTGCAATGAAGATGGAAACCTGAAAGGAAACTAGCAGAAATATAAATTCAAAACAAGGAAAATAAAATGGTCATTCTCTCTATTTGTAGGCAATGAACTCCTTCCTGCAGGATATTGTGGCTTTTAAATGTTTACAAGACTTTAAAAAGCAGCTGAATAAGTTTTCTGAAGAAATTTCATGACAGATAGCAGAGCTCATTTTTTGTTCCCCGGTGATGAACCAAAAGATACTACTTTTTTCCTTCTTTTTTCATCTACTATAAAAGAAGAAAGACTTTTTTCCCTTGAAAAAAGTCAGTGCTGGTTGATTTTCTGGTGATGCCTAGTGCTTGGATTACCCAAAGAAGGTGCTGTTTACAAGGTAGTAGCAAACTGGCTATGGCACAGAATCCGTTACTGTGCCTGCAACCAAAGAAACACTTGTTATGCCAGTTGTTTCTTCCAAGGACTTGTAGTTACAGCAGATATGCCATAGTGTGAAATTCTAAATTTACTCTTTCATCATACTGTGGTAAATCTGATAAATATCTGTGGCATATCTGATAAATCTTGTGCAAACGGAGAGGCCCTAAGCTAAGAAACTAGTAGACTTACAAGAATATGTCTAACTGGAATTAATGCTCTAGCTATCTCCTTGTTGCTCTGTGAGCAATCATGCAGTCTAACCAGACAGCTGCCAAAGCCATATGTCATATAATTTGTATTCATTTTCCTTAATTGATAATAATATTAACTTAGAAGTACCTGCTGTAGGTGATGCTGAGGGTAGAGTGTCCTATAACATAAACTATTGCCCTTAATTGTTGTCTGAGAGGACATGTGGCCTAGAATCACTGCCCTTGGTTTGGTGTCCCAGGAAGTCTCTGCATATTGTTTTAAAATGACAGTTCTAAGCCCTTCTATTTGAATGGAAATTCAAATGGAAAATGGAATTGTGTCCCTCACTTAATCTTTGAAAGGTTAATGATCAAGACAACTAATAGTGCTTATGTCACATCTTTCGGTTCAAACCCTCCAGGACAGTACCAGAATTTGCACTGTATAGCATCATGTAGAAGTACAGGGTTTCAGACACTCCCTTGTATCTGTACAGTATTTGGTAATTTGTTTTGTGTTTTTGAGAAGCAGTTTCTTTCTCACGCTTATTCTTCCATTTCTTAGCATCATGTTCAGCCACAGATTTCCTCACAGCAGTTCTGAATCTTTGAAAATGTAAATTTAAATATGTAACTGTATCTGTTGAATCAATTTTATGGGCTGTGTGAAATTAAGAAGGGAGAAGTCCTTTTGGACTGTTCAAAATATCCTTGATAATATGAAGCTCACACTACTGTTTTTAAGTCAGTTTTTCAGCCCTATGAATGTACCAAAGCACGTAACATGGATCCTGTAAGGATGATATTATAATTAGGATTCTGTTTTGTTTTGTTGTTTGGTTTTTTTAATCCTTTTTATATCCTATGGAAGGAACCCTTTATGACTGTTTGCTCTGATGAGGTATCCCCTAACTGTCTATCTGCATGACTAAGTCTATGGTGTAAGGAATGAAAGCAAAATGGCATTGAAGAAGTTCTTATAATACCCGTTGTATCTCCACGCATTGTCTTTACGAATTCATAATCTAACCATAATGATTTAAGGTTGTAATTAAGCCAAGCAAGTTCTTTTGCTCAACATTTAATCTGAATTCAGATTATTGTTTTTATTTAATGTACTTTAGGAGAACAATTGAAGCTGTTTCTGGCACTTAAGGTGAATCTGGTGGTTACTGATAGCAACTGCTCAGGACTACGTAAGAATACATCAGCAAAATAGCACAGTAGGAGGGCCAAAGTGACATTTAAGAGGATATGAAACATGGAGCTGTTTCTGAAATTTGTTTGTATATATGGAATGTAAGCTGGTCTTTGGGTTTGACACATTATAAATACAACACTGGGAATTTTCAGACATGGTGTTTGGTTTGTATCCAATTGTTATGAAAACTGGAAATAGAAATGAATTAAAAAAGAAATCAAGCTGTGTGTTCTGCTTTTCTGTGTGACAGATGAACATGACTTCTGCATTTACTTTTTTATGGACACAAAACAACAAGTGAATTCTTGGAGTCTTATAAGTGCTACAGATGGTATTGTAATTCCTTAGACAGATAATACAATTTTATACATGGCAGATGGTAAATATCGGTAAAGTGTGGCTCTGAACAATTAATCTTGTTGGTCTCTTTAAATAAAAAGTGGTTCTAGACTCCTCCTCACATCACTCAGACAGATATTTGATTACAAAAAATAAAAAAGCATATATTCATATAGAGATGGATATAGCATATTAAACCTGTGAAGCATAATAGATAGTCTGGTGAGGGGTTATTTGTCATATGTTGCTTAAGGTCCTGGTTCTGTGGGGTGAAAGATGTTACAGCAGGAGAGGAGGTGCAGTTACAGATAAAGCATTAGGAAAACACAGAACTTGGGCAAAAAAACGTGGCTTTGGAAGCATTTTACACTGCGGGAAACACTGAAATGGAGATGCTGGCTATGTTACAGCTCTAAACTTGCCCTCAGGGAAAGATGGCTAGCAAAATTCAGCACGATTAAGGAATGACCTGCCATCAACTTGTTTGGTCCTTGGAAGGAAAATGCCTTTTCTGCATTCAACAAAGTGTGCAAATATAGATCTACATAGTAAATTATTTCCTTAGCAAGCAAGTAGAAGTATTAATCTACTCTGCAGGTGAATTTACTATTCTAGGTCATGTCTTCAACTCTTACTCAAGTCAGAAATACTCTCATTCTGTAACATATAATTAGTAGAATCAAAATGTAATAAAACCCCCAAACAAAACTCCCACTACTACAGGATTTGCATATGTGATTGACGCACTTAGTGGGACAATGATTTGATCAGTGGCAGGAGGAAATTAAGATTATATTCAGGATATGTAATGTCACCATGACTCTTAGCTGAGAGTCTTTATAGCAAAGTTGTGGCTACAGGAACACCAGCAGTTTACCTTCTGAATGCTTTAGTTCTAGAAAGAAATTAGTGCTCAAAGACCTTTTATAGATAGGGTAATTTCACATATTGCTTTCCTTAATAGCTAATTTAAACCACCTGGCTTGCCATAAAGGTAAAGATTAGGATTCTACACTAATTTTAGCATACTGAGTGGTTTGATACAGTTACATTTGTTGGTTGAGAATATACATGGGACCGTGTTGCAATTCAGCACCTTAGGGAAACCTGGGGAGACCTTGATGTGTTCCTTCAGCCTTTCTACCTTTGCTAACAGGCTGTAAGAGAGTGATGGATTGCCCTAAGCATGCTCCTGGTGTGAAAGGTTGGGGGCTTGGCATTGGGCTTGCCAAGAGAAGCTAGGGCACTTCATCTAGATGAAGACCTTGACACTAGTAAAACTATTCACATGGCTCAAAAGAAGAAAATTTTCTCTGTTCAATTATTTTACTGGAAAAAAGCTTCTCCAGAGCAAGTTTCATGTAGCATATGTTGCATGCATTTAGTAATAATAATGACTGGTAAGACTGAGTTTTCAATCCTTGTGGCAGCAATTATCATTAAAAAGTATTCATCTGTAAATCAATGTAAAACAGAGAGAGAGAGGGAGGCTCAGTTCCAAATGGGGGTCTGAGTGTGCCTGAAAAGGACAAATACATGATCTGAGATGTGTCAAGCTTAACCTGACCACCTTGGTTTTTTTAGGGTTTTTTTGTTGTTTTTTGGGGGGTTTTTTTGTTTGTTTTTTGCTTTTTTGTTTGTTTGTTTTTCCCCTCTATAAACTATATTTAAATATTTCGTTTTAATATTAGCTGGAATTCAGTCTTCAGTGTGGTTTTACTTTGGTGTTACACTGGTGTACACAGTAAATGCAAAATTATTGAGGTATCAGAAAAAAACCTGTTTATTGCTCTTTAATATTTTAGTTCTGGAGCATATTTTGTAGCAACAGTTATTACTTGCAGTCCTTATCTTTTTTAATGCTTCGTGTTCAAGCTTTAGTAAAATTTTCCTTGTGTGTCTACAACATGAAACTTTCTTAAAGTATTACTGAAGTAATCTGCTGCCCCATTCACTCCTCGAGGTAAAATGTACAGGTTTGGTGATAGTTGAGTCTGTAGGGACAAAGACATTTCAGTTCCTCAACTCTCTAGTGTTGAGTGATATATGTGAGTCCTGGTGTTCCTGCACAAAGGATTAGGATACTCCAGGATACCAGCTGAAGAAGCAAAAGCCAGCATAATAATGCTCAGAAAAACAGTAAGTGATTTAGTATTATTATGGTCAGGGCCACCCCCATCTAGCCCCATAAAAATCACACATATAATGATTCAGAGAACTCACACCACATGTAGCTGGACTATGTGTATGCAGGATCCCCAAAAGAAACAGGATGCCCATGTCATGATGGAGATGCGTAGAGAATATTCAGGGAACCAGTGAGTAAGCTGTTATGGCCATAAAACAGATTGTCAAGTTTACTAATATTTACTAATTAAGTACAAAATAACTAATTAACTTAGGAAGAATTATGTGGTGGTCTGTGTACTTACTAGAGGATCCAAAAGAACCATGACACACGATTTTTAAAAAGGGCTTTAACCAACTTACTTTTAAAGAGGACATCAAAGAGTCCTACCTCAATGTTAAGATGAATTAGCAGCGTGTCATCCAGCAGCAAGGGACAAATGTATAACCTACAGAAGACAGGATGCTTTATCCAGCCAGTCTTCTTTCTGCTTCTTCCCAAATGTTAATGTTTGCTGAAGGACTGATTCCCACTTTTGAAAATTTTAATGAGCTAATTCCCCTATGAGAGAAGGAGGGAGGGCATTTATTTTAATTAAATATCCTATACACTAAAACTATAAGATCACAAGCAACCAGATGCTCTGTTCACTCCAATTAATGATGCTTTGGGATTTCTGATATGCAGAAAGAACCTTGAATAAATCATACTTAATTATATACTTACATTGCTCATAGTGAGCAAGAATTAAGAGAGGGGTCCAGGGACATAAACACTCACTAAGAGTATCTTGTGTCCTTCTACAGCTTATTAACAAGAGAGGTAGAGAGTAACAATTGTTTCTGGAAGTCTACTGTCTACAGCTATAAATATGACATTTAAACTTACGGCAAGTGTTGAGAAATTATTCTTATTTTCAGTGAAAATTTCCTCGTTTTCCTCACATTGTCTCCAAAAGCAGGAAGATTATCATGATAAACAAGAAGCAAAGAGATATTAGAACATGTTTATTCATATTTAATTGTGAAATATACTTAAGAGAACAACTCTGTGAAATACATTTCTTTAGTCATTACAACTCCAAGAAGTAATATCTATGTGCTACAATCTGGGACAGATTCTGTAATACCTCCAAAGCATTTTGTCTCAATTGTGAATTTTAATTATCCGAGAGATTCAGTGATGCATGTTTTAATGATTGATACTATGTTTTACACCGCCTGGAATCTTCATTTATTTTTGGGGGGTAAGGATGAAGTGCCCTCCAACTATTCAATGGCACAAACATAACTTATGCATGAGCATTTTTTCAGCTGTAAAGAAAAGCAGATAGAGATGGTATATTTAAGACCATCATCCATTGTGTTCCTTGATACTTAGGGATCAGAATCAGGTAGTCACTTGTTAACAATCAGAAACTCTTCACAATAAAATACATATTGACATTTTGGAGAAATTATGGCAGAAAGAATAAAAAAGCTAAAACAATATTGATAAGTAAAATTTTTCCAACCTCTGGTCAAGTAGTCATTAGAGAACACTGAAAAATGCTGACTGGCAAGATCCAGCTCAGTCATGTTCTGTGACACGTATCAGACAAAATTATGTTAGGCCAAATTTCTTTGTATGAATGCATCATCTCCTTAAATAGGTCTGGACTTAGTATACTGTTTTTTTCTGATACGAGGATAATAAAATTACAGTTCAAGGAGATTAAAATTATTTTTTTGTCACAACTGTTGTCAGCTGACGTCTGCATTTCTGTCTACTAGAAAAACACAATCCTGTTGTAATTTTCTTAACCAGCAGTTTAATTTATGATTAGAATCCTTTCTTCTCATAGGTATAACACTACTTTTTTCCTTAAAGTGGGTATTACTCTACTAAAAAAAATGGGCCTGTAAAGATTGAGTTGATTTGAATGTGATCAAGATTATTAATATTTCTTAAGAACACTTCATTTAGAATCTGGTCATTTCAAATGTATTTTGTTTTGCAGATAATTCTGTAAGTCTCACATTTCTTTTCTCTTAGGGTAATCCTTTTCTTTCTTTGGTTTTAAAACACTTGAATGAGGAAAATATCATGCGGCTTTCTCAATTTCTATGTTCATTGCTTAAATTATGTAACAGCCACATGTCAGTGGAATTTTTAGTGTAATTAAAAAAATATTATTTTAAAATATTAAAAAAATATTTTTAATGTTTATAAAATCCATTCTGCTGAAAATAAGTTCCCAATGTTTATAAACATTGATATTCTCAATGTTTATTTCTTAATGCTGATCCCAGTGATGTTAAAGAATTAAATATAGTTTCGAGAACAATTTTTTAAATGCTTTGACTTTTACAGAAGAGGATGTTTGCAAACAATCCTGTACTGAACTCAGGCTGATAAAAAAGCACTGTGGAAACATCCAGACAGTTTGGCCTCTTCATGTGATGGCGATAAACATCTAGCAAAAGTCAGATTTAGGTTTTGTTATTTTATTTTAACAGCATGATGATAACTTGTGTGGACCTTAGTTGCCAATGTCATTGCTTCATGAAGAACAGATTTTCCCTGTGCCAGCACCAGGCAGGTGAGGTGTGAAAAACACTGATCATGAAGTGGGCTGAAGTCTACTTTGAATGTCCATGAGGAAAGAAAAGGGGAAAGAAAAGAGGAGGGAAGCGTTTATGCTCTGTTTCTTTCCATTGTAAACTGTGTTTAGGAAGATACGGCATTAACCTTACCATCTGGGAGAATGGACACTGCTACTTCTGTCACTGCACACGACACCTCCTTTGAGAACAGCATGAAAAAAATGTTCATTGCTCTCTGTTTCTTTCACTGTTTTCAAACGGGGAGCTGAATCCACTATACGCATGTGTGCAAGTGTTACCAAGAGTGAAGGACACAAAGCTGGCCTTGAGAACAGTAGAGACAGTGATTTTTGACACAATCGTGGAGTAATTAGTGTCCCTTTTTTCTCATATCCTTGCTGTTCCAGAAAACATAGTAATAATTCATCTCCAAGATAGCTGGGTATTTTGGTTCTTAGTCATGCTACAGGGCTTGCAGATACTTCGGAAGGATATCTCTCCACTTAATTTGCTCAGTGAGAATGTAATTTAAGGCTGAAGAAGTTAATTCTTCAATCACTTAAAACTGAAAGGTCATTTGATTAACACCACATTATACCTGTTAACTGTCAGTATAAAACTGACATCATTACCAGACATGCAAATTGAAGGATAGATATTATAAGCACATCCTCTGTTCGGTTAGAAGCACACATATGGCTAGATTATAAGTTTTCACTGCTCTTGCAGATCTTCACATTTTAATGACTAGAACAATTAAAGGAGCGGAGACTACATCATCGCTACTTGTTGCTAATGTCTTCTGTGTTGTTCTCTTTTAAAAGGTTAGAGGCAGGAATGACACCTTCTTATTAATATTTTTCTGCTATTTATGTAAAGCCATACATTATTTATTAGGAATGATATTCTCAAGGGTATTAATTTTATTTAGGTATCATTAGAAAACTATTCCCGATTCAAAAACACATTCTGCAGCCCCTTCTGCAGAAGGAAAACAGAGGCAGGCTTTAACCTTAAACCTAACCATCAGCTCATTTGTTTTCTATAATCCCATCTGTTAACCTTATCCACCCTTACTGAAGGAAAGGAGCACAGTAGTTATTTAATAATACCTACTTACCAGTCTTTATTCTTGATGCAATTTTACAACAATGCCATATCCTCTTTCATTTACTTATTAATAGGTAATTCTAAAGCTTATGCTTACCATTACCTTTTTACTAATGACAAACCAAACCACACAGTAACTGCTAGGCCAAACATAATAATTTCAGTATGAAATGACAAGGAATATAGCCTGCTCTTAGGAATACAAAAGAGTAATTTCACTCACAAATAACCTTATGAATTTCAAAGAATAAAATTTTATGAATTCTGATACACAACTGTATTCGCATATGGTTGAATACTAGATTAGGAGCATAGCTAGGATCAAATATTTTCTATTTCGCAGTGTTTAATTTAGTATATCAGAAAGTATTTTGATTTTTATCTATTTCTTATTGGTTTAATTTAGGTTCTCTCTGGAAAAAAAAAATTGATTAAATAGCAAGCCTCAATTCTATGATTTTTTATTTCCTTAAACACATACTTTAGCTTTTTTTTCTAGGGTGTTTCACTACAAGTTTTGCCTAGCTGTATGTCAAAATTTCAGTTAAGAAAATGAAAGTCCAATAGAATGTATACATCTATATCAAGCTTGCATTTGTCTCTCTCTCAAAGAACATACATTCTCTTGGGATAGCTCTACTTTTGAATCCTCAAAGACAAGAGAGAAATCATTGTGGTATTTGGAGTTCGTGCTGTTGTTCTATGCTAAATCAGAGCATTTTAATTGAGTCTTTACTACTGTGGAGAGAACATTTTGTGAATTTTCTTTTCCAGAATACCCAATGTATTTCTTCTTGATAATTGTTCTTTATTTTTTACTTGTAGTTTACTTCTCATAGCAGTGGGGCAGTGAAAGGTAAACACAAATAATTATCTAAATATTGCTCCCATCTATTTTATTGTTGTTCATGAAGCAGTCAGATATTATCTCCATCCTAAAATGCTTACTTATTACAGCAGCATATTTTGGCTTTTGTGTTACAGAACCCATTGACTTCTGCTAATTTAACTCTTTTAACACTTCTATTTTTTGAAAACTGAAAAAAAAAAAATAAGAAAAAAAAATAGAGTACAGTCACCTACTTGTTAGTGCTTCTTTGTTTTTCAGAAGACAGCAACAAGGACAAAATGCCAGAATGACACCCCCAGGTAGCCTTACATTTGACTAATTGTCTGCTGTATTTGCCACTTTATATCATTTGATTCCACTTATGTATTGGATTGCACTGAATATTGTCTTTTTACTTATAAGAATGTGCATTGTCTTGATTAGCATGTATCTTCATTTTGTATGGTTCTTCTTTGGCTTTTCACACTGATTTTGGGGCGAGGTCTCCCTTGTTTTTATTGTTTGGCATCACTTTCTGTTTCTCATTCCCTTTAGATAACCTTTTATCCTCCCATTGCATCCTTTCTTTCTTCCCTGCTCCATGCTTGTTTTTAAGTTCCTTACCAACTATCCTTGGGTGCAGAGTTCAGATTTTGGGGGCTCCGATGATCTTCCTACTAACTGAGCAATTTCTCTCTGTTCTTTTGAATTAGGTATTTGAGACTGACTGGACAGTAAGGTGAAAGACTCTTGCAGGAAGAAGTTCCACCCTGTGAGAGGACCAGGGTTTTACAAATATACTTGACATTGAGAGACTGGGAAGCAATCAGGAAGGAGAGACCTGCTGCTTCCCAAGGAAAACTGATGTTTTTTGGTCATTCTTCCAGCATGTTTATTTATCTTTTTTCCATTATTTTAATGTAATTTTAAGCTTCCAGCCTTCTTTGACACTGTAAGTAGAAATATAAAATAAATTTCTGTTTTATTAAAATTCCAATCTGGCTGACACAAAAAAGGATTGGAAGTTCTTCAAGGAACTTATTATCAGGAGAACGCAGTTAATTTTTAATGCCTTTTAAATCAGAAAATTGGTGGCTTCAAAGCCCTTTGATTAATTTTGTAGTGAATTTCAGCCCAGATTTTTTCTGTTCCAGTTAACATACCACTGTAAACTCTAACAAGTGCTGATTTTTTCGATTTTAAATTTTTGGGTGGAATGGTTACTGAGATCTGAGAAGACCCTTCAGCTCTGTGTTGCATTCTTCAGTTTTGGGAAGGGCTCACAGCCCTTTGTAAGATACATATCCTAAATAAGTGAAGACATACTAGAGTTAGATCTGCACAAATGTGCATATTGAATCCCATGGGGATGACAACTTCCCACTTTTATACAGTCATTCAGTTGGCAGACCATTGAGGATGTAGGAAATGGCAGTTTAACTCTCTTTGCTTCCTGAGGAGATTAACAACTCACCTTTCCAAGACTTCCAATCCTGGGGTAAAATGCTTAAGCAGCTATAGCAACAGGCAGTAGAATATATATACAGTGCTTTTTTTCCCAGGTCCCTCTATGATATTCTCACTGGATACTTTTATAATTTTTTATTATGCTGTAACAAAAGTAAGGAAAGGTTAAAAAAAGTTTGTAGAAAGTTCTGCTCAGTGCTGTAGTTGCACATATATTTGAATCAGGATTGGGGCATCTTAATATCAGAAGACTGGATTAAAAATATGTAGTGTTAATGAAACTACTGGGTTTACAATTATTTGACTTTGATTTTCCACCTTCAAGTTTCTTCATTTCAAAGCTTTTTTTGGCAAGCAGGAAGGTGGAAATCTACCTCTCAAAGAGTAAGTTCTGACTTTTTCAGGTGATAAAAGATCTGAAAAGCTGTCCTTTTAAGAGACAAAAAAAGTTTCCTAAACTAAATCAAATATGAGAGAAATGATAAAAATCTCACACCTGACTGAAGTGTTTGTATTTCAAGAGCAGGGAATATCTGTGTAATCAGAAACAGTGTCATCTATTTTAGAGTCATTCCTTTAGGATTTGGAGCAATTACATTAATTTTATATGATTTTGTGAATGTCATGTAATGAATACCTTTGAATGGGATCTTTTTGATGGTCTGTGCTAAGTATTATTGCATTATATACAATTATTGCCAGATTTTTTTCCATTATGGTTTGAAGCTTTTCTTAAGACCTCAGTAAAGAAAACTAATTTATTGTTTGAAATATTTATATAAATCAAATTTTCTTTAGTAACCTGCAAGTCTAACTAAACCTCTTAAATATGATCCATTAAATACACACATTTTCCAATAACTTTTAAACAAGTCCAATGATGAGATTAATCCCTTCTCAAGTATAATTGCAACTTTCTTTTGTATACTGATTTAAAATATATGCCCATGTAGAGTTTTTTGCAAGCCTCTAACCATTATGCACAAGATAAGTAATTTCATTCAGTTCTCTCAAATAATTTTAAAGCTTTTAAAGAAAATTGTACAGGACTAATAAAGTTTCTTGGCTGAGCATTTTTTATGTACTATAATATGAAAATTATCTGTCAAGTGCAAAAGTCTGCATCCAAAAACCAATGGTAGTCACAGAAGTTTGGTCTAGGACACGTACTTTTCACTATTTTATCTACATATCATTTATTTATGGTAAATGACAAGGACAGAAGGAGACTGTTTGGGGTCTTATTTAGTTCACTAAAATGAAATTAATCGATGTTGAACTGATCTGCCTCTGATCTATAGTCAGCAAAGGAACTAGAGGTGTGAAATAGACAGTCACAACAGTTTCACTGTTGCCCACTCATTGTCGTGATCAGCTCTGGGGGTGAGATGAGTTTTGTGTGTGCTTTTGCAGGACTTGAATTAATTATCTCCTGAGATTTCCACCAAACTGACTAATTATTATTAGCCAAATAAAATACAAAAGCTTTATATGCCAGGATAACTTGAGCTTAGCTCTCCATAATAACTGCAGAACAAGAATCCTACCTCTTGAAGCTATTAGGCATATATTGTATTGGTTATTAAACTGATTAGTTACACTTTTCTGGGAGTCATGATTGGGCCACATTCATTGCAGTTAGTGCTGGAAATAAAAGCAATAAACGTTAAGCAAGCTCTATGAATTACTTAAAATAAGACTTATTTTGATGGAACATGGATGAAGTATAAGCTTAGTCTTGATCATTAGAGAGAAGGCTAACCTAAAGGGGAAGGTGATACACTTGATGATTAATGTACTTAACAAAGGATAAATTGCTTGAAGCTCTTTGTATGGCGCTTGCTCACATATATAGTAAGTGAAAATGCAAATGAAAAGAAAATAAATCTGTGATACTAAATATTTCATGTGCACTTTTTTTTTTTTTTAATTTTTAAACTGAAACATTTCTGTTCAGGCTTGTTTACCTGATTGACTTAATTTAAAGAGATGAGCCTACATCTTACCTTATATGGATGTCTTTCAAGGGACTCTTAGTTAACCAACAGCTAAAACCAAGATTCTCTGCATAAGATCATGTATTCATTTTTTTCTTCTTGTCATACTGCTTGCATACTGCCTCCTCTGAGAGTCTTGTCTCTTGCTAACCTTTAGATCAGTGGTACTCTGAGAAGGCTATAACTCAGGCTTACACTTCTTTTCCAGAATGCTTAGACCTACTGACTCAATAACCAAATTTCATATTCCTCTTGAGCAACTGTGCTTTTTTCCCCACTTTTTTGTTCTTTGACACTTTTCACAATATTTTCTGACAAGCTAGTAGAAAGAATAACTTATCTTGGGCAGAACATACTCAGGATACTTCTTTGTAGCCTGATTTTTTTTTGTTGTTTGCTTTGCATGAGAAGTATCAAGATTAGTAGTCACCCATCATCTTCTTATTAACAAAATCATAATTTTGCATTCCTGAAAATTAATGCATGTTTTAATTTGTCAAGATACCAAAGAGAGAGCAAGAATTTCCTTGAGCTGAAATCAAATACACATCTCCTGTGGGCTCATGTCTTGAGTTTTATTGGTATTGATGCTAAGGACATTGTAATTGGAAGTTGTAGGGTTTTTTTGGGTCACTGTCCTGGTTTGAGCCAAGACAGACCTAATTACTTTAAGTAATTTTACTTTTCAACTAAGTCTCTTACAAGTGATTGCACTTGCTGAAATTAACGGCAAGCTTTTCAGTCAGTGTCTGCTTCTAGGACTGATGATGCTTGATGTTTATAGTTATTGCTAGAGAATGGTGTTCAGAAAGGCTTTGCTAATGTTTACTCCTATAGAAACCAAGGTCACTGCTTCATTCTGCTGAACTTTTTATGTGCCAGAAATGAAAGGGAGGAAAAAGGGTCATACCTGTGAGCCTTCTGTGGGGAGGAGCAGACTGTACAGGTGACCAAAATTGAACAAAGTTCATTCCATCTCATTCCATCTCATACATCTCATAAGAAGTCTAAAGCTGACTGATCACAGCAGTCAAGCTCTCTTCATCCATGGCTCGTCTCTTGGGAGGACTCCGTCCATTTTTCTGCCTTTGATCCCAATCCATGTGTTCCTGAATCTGTGTGTTCCTGAATCCGTATGTTCCTGCATTCATTCCTGGACTTTCCCAGGGCCTGCCCTGCAGCGTCGGTGGTGATGTGAACACTTCTGGGGGGAAGGGGGTGTGTGGCTTGACAGTGGTTTTGTATATATTAGTATGTATTTCATTATTTTCTTTTTCATCCTTATCGTTTGACTAAAGCTGTTTATTTTCATTTCCAAACTGTAAGTCTCTCTCCCATATTCTCTTTTCTTTCCCGTTCTGGGAAGGGGAGGGGTTAATAAAAGTATTTGTAATTTGTTTAATTGCCAGCCCAGTATTAAACCTTGACAGTTATGTACAGGTTTTCTTTCCCTTGTGAATTTTCTGACATATGAACATTTTAACCCATATTCTTTTACAAAACTTCTAAAAACTGATGCTTCTATCCAGCTGCCATATTTGGTTGAAACGCACAACAAGAGAATGAGTCAAGATTTCACATATATGTAGGATTATTACATACATTTTGCTTTCATGAGAAGCCAGGCTAAAATTGTCTCACTTTGCTATGTAAATTTAAAAATAAAATAAAATAAAAAATATAAATGAAACATTGATATGTTTAATGAAAATAGATTAACGATAAAAGGATCAAGAGTTTTCAGATTAAAAACTGAGCATCATTTGGACACTTTGTATTTTAACCTAAATAAGATTTCTTTATTAAAAAGGGTTCCCACTTTTTTCCTAGGTACAATCTACCTGTTACGATATTCAGAAATATCTCTTAGGAATAATTTTCTAAGAAAAACAGAAAAAATACCACATTTTTACATTAAAAAATATGGCTTGTTATACTACTTGTCTGGTGAAAGCTAAGTTCACAAAAGCAGACAGCATTACGAATTATATTTATTTTGTGTATTTTAGGAGTCTCATGTCAAATAAGTGGTCAAGTGTGCAGGTGCAGATTATTATAACCAGAAGACACTTGCCTTATGAATAGGCTAATTAGTTGAGCTGTAGAAAAAAATAGCACATACAGTGATCATAATGCACAAATCTGATGTTCAAAACAGTATGAAACTGGCATTTCTAATGTCAAAATCATCTAGGAATTTTATAAAACCCGATTTTCCCCTCCCCTATGATTTTCAAAAGCAGTATTTTATACAACGTACCATAGCTGACGCTCCAAAGACAGCTTATATTTAAGTTTCAGTGGAATTCCAGTGGCTTTTTACTTGCTTTATATTTAGAAATTGTTGTTGAAGCATTTTCAAAATATTGTAATTAATTTAATTTGTCTACATGAATAGACTAGGTAGTGCAGCCAATTAAGACCCAGTACTTTGGCCCTAGGGCTTCAGTCTGAAACATCGTTTAGAGAGGAACTAATGCAATTATCCTTATCTGAATGCTCTGAAGGAGATAGCAAGCAAATGCCAATTTGGTCTCTTTACATAGGCAAAGAGGCACTTCTCTACACATCATCAAAGTGGAAACATTTTCAATAATATATGCAGCCTAATTAAAAGTTCAATTAAAACAGCTATAAGGATCTTTACAGATGAACTTTATGAAAGACTACTTTTGCAGATAAGGCTTAGGACTCTCACAGAAATGTTATAAAATTATAGCATTTATATATAAATCCATTTTATCTTTAAAGTTTTTTGCTTGCTGCAGCTCAGTCTTGCTGCTTTGTTTTGAAAAATAATTGTGAAAGGAACATTATCTCCTTTTTTATCCTATTACTTCTTCTAGCATGGCTGTTTCTAGACTACAGTCTGAAAAATTTTTTAGGTGTTTTTTTTGTTCTGCAGCCCATGAAAATATTCAACACTGGCACTAGGTTACAGCTTCATTTATTCTTCCTTCAATATTGACTGTCCAAATTCAATGTATTTTTCCAAGATTCCTGGACTGATACTTAGAAAATGTTATGTTAGATGGGTCTAAACAACGCTAGCAGGAAATACGGTTCAGGATTTTCAGGATTAATTTAGGTACTAATTTGTTTTACATTATAGTGGGGAATTAACTCTAGGCACAAGAGGCCTAGCATTAGTGAAGGAAGGCAAAGTTTGCTTGTTTTGTACTGATCATAGCTTTCAGATTCCAAAAGTTAATACACAGGTTCATATCAGTAGCATATAATTTCTTTAAAAATATT
Organism: Hemiprocne comata; assembly: GCA_020745705.1. Taxonomy (NCBI): domain Eukaryota; kingdom Metazoa; phylum Chordata; class Aves; order Apodiformes; family Apodidae; genus Hemiprocne; species Hemiprocne comata. The sequence continues at coordinate 90,867,929 of CM036587.1, forward strand.
GAAATAGGCTGAATTCTCTGATAGCTTGTTTAATTAAAGGCTAAAAAAACAACCAAATGTGCACAGGAAACATGAGTATTCATCCTCCTCCATACAGTGGCAGTTTTAATTCCTGTATGAAGTTTGTAGGAGCTCTACTGATCAACAAGTGGTTGAGAACAAATTTGCTTTTTCAGAAGAACCTCTTGGCTCAGATGCAAAATGAAAAATACTATACCCGAATGTTTTGCTGTTCTGTCAGTCTGAGAGTTTTGGAATAATTTCATACATTTTATTCAGCATCTGATGGGAGACTACGGAAAAGCTGGGGAGGGCTTGTAGAGAGAGGACAAGACGTAACGGATCAAAACTGGAAGAGGGGAGATTTAGATTAGACATTAGGAAGAAATTCTTTAGTGTGAGGGTGGTGGGACACTGGAACAGGTTGCCCAGGGAAGTTGTGGATGCCCCCTCCCGGGAATTGTTCAAGGCCAGGTTGAATGGGGCCTTGAGAAGCCTGATCTAGTGGGAGGTGTCCCTGCTCTTGCAGGGTGGTTGGAACTAGATGATCTTGAAGGTCCCTTCCAACCCAAACCATTCTATGACTCTATGATTCTATGATTCTGTGATTCTATGATTGATTCTATTGCAGTTTTTATATCAATCAATTTAGTAAATAGACTACACAGATAACCTGTTTTCTTCGATATGAAGGGCAGATTACTTTGAGTGATAGAAGGAATGGTAATTATTGCTCTTTTTCTATGAAATGAAAATAGATTAAGTGGGCTTTGCTGCGTTTTGGTTTACCTCTGAATGCCAACTTGGGAACATAGTTTCTTTCATTGTTGTTTTCCCCATGGATTCTGCTTTCCCCGCCTTCACAAATCTGATTATTTTGAGCAGAAAGAAATTGCAAAATTTTACTTTAACAGTTCAGCTTACAGAAAGCTTAGTGTCATCTCCTGCTCTTTTCTGACCTGTCTTAATTCTGTTTGCTTCCTTTGAGAGGACGGATGAACTGAAGACATCTAGAAAAGTCAGAGATTGAACTCAAACCTCTTTACAGCTTTACTTTCTGCAGTTCTTCCTATTCAGCTTCTTTCCCCTCACATTCCCAGCCCCATGTTTTTTCAGGTGGAATTAATCTTTTTGACTAAATACAGGGCTCTTGATGTTCTATGTTTATTACCTTAACACTCCAGCCACAAGCCCTGCAGTAAAAAGGAATTGCTAAGCAAGTACGGATTTATCAGTTGGGCCAAAAAGGTCATGGTGTAGTGCTGCCAAATAAATTGCTCAAGTTCATGGTGATGAGATACGGAAGAGATCACACTGTCAATCCTATGGCCAATTTTACTATATCTGCATTGGCCTAGGTAAGTGTCTACCACTAACTTTTTTTTTTCAACAGATTCTGCTGCTGTGGGGAAGCCTTTTGAAATCTTTGACCCAAATGAATCTTCCTGAGCAGCAGTTCAGACTTCTCACATCAGAATACCTTCACCAGACTTTCTACTCTTGCTCACAATTGCATTATTACTTGGGGTGTGAAAAAGTACAAACATGAAGTCTGAACTCTCTCCGTCATATCTGCTTTGGTTTTTGAATGATGTTTTGGACCACATAATAATGCTAGTGAGGTGGTTTTTTTTCCATTTGAGATCTTAATGGCTTTATTTATATGTAAATATATGAAGATGCTTTAACATTGTCTGAGATAAAGTCTCTGGTTTAGCCCCTTTTATCCAGATGAGAAAATTAAAGCATAAAGAGGACTTATACGATTTTTTGGTGAGCAGAAAGACTAGTGGCATAACTAGAAAAAGAATTAGAGGTATCCTTTTTCAGTACACTTTCTTCTGTTAGGAAAATATCAATTTCATACATTCTATTCTATTCTATTCTATTCTATTCTATTCTATTCTATTCTATTCTATTCTATTCTATTCTATTCTATTCTATTCTTTATATTATCTGCTTTCTTTCTTATTCTTTTCCTCTTTTAATTGATTTGTTCAATTTGACACCTTGCTCACAGTCTGGGCTTTCCACATAAACCTTTTTTCTGCAATTATTTTTCTGTTGCTTCCATTTCTTTTTACAACTTCATTTTGTCTCCTTTTGTCCCCTCATAAATCTGAAAACATGCTCATATTCACACTTGTTCACACTTTTCTCTGTTGAGCCTGAAATGTTCTAATTATTTTGCCAGCACATTGATATACCTCCAGGAAGAGGGGCTGGAAGTGCTATGAGAGTATCAACTGCCAGTTTCAGAACATACCTTACAAAACAGAATCTCAGAGGAGTATAAGGAAGAGCAACAGCTAGTTTGGGGACCCAACTCAAGACCACTAATGAATTGGTCTACTAAGCACTACTGAAACTTTGCAGTTCCTGAGAAAACTGCTCAAGACAGCTCTGAATGGTTTCAACATAAAATAGAGCAAGAGACTTACGGCAATCTAATGCTTCTGCAGTTACAGGGCAAACTGGCATGGTTCTTTTGGTATCACAGCTTTAGATATGCACCTATATTCTAAATAAACTTAAGAACACAGACACCAAGAGTTACAGAATTTAAACATCCACGCAAGAGTTAAGTCTAAAAATTCCTATAGCAGTTTTAGATTCCTTATTATGGTGCTACATTTGCAACTGTCTGAGCAATTAGGTAGAAATAATGATCTCTTTTGATGAACAGCTTAGTGTTTGAGTTTGAACACAAACACATCTGGCTTGCACAGGCAAGAACCTTTCCTGGCACAAGGCGAGACTAAGCTCATTTTAATCGGAATGATCTCATTAAAATCAATAAAGATTGGCTACATTATACCAGTTGAAGATTTTTTGCTTATTTGATTTGTTGTTGCTGTTATTTTTTCCATGTGATATGTAAAATACACTAAACCTAAAATAGACTATTTCTAGACTTTCAGTAGCTTTTCATTTCACCATTATAATGCTTTGAGTTTACAGACTTACGTATTTTCCAGTGCCAATCTCCTTTCAGGAATTTCCTATTCACAAATTACTATTTAACATAATAGAATTTTCTCATAATTACTTTTTAGGATATTCTACAAGCAGTCTATAGATTAATCAGATTCTAACTGCAGGTTGAAAATGGAAGCTATAGTCTTAGGGCTAGGCTGACAAAATACTTCTGGGTGTGTTAAAATACCTAACTACAGATATGCAATAAAAAGCAGCAAAGTTTTGAATAGTGTTATCTGAGGTGTCCATGTATCCATGGACACAGTGAGTCTTAGTTTCCAGATTTTTTTCTGTATCAGTATAGATTATTGTCCAACCTCAGCCCTTGTATCTGTGGGTTCCTGAGGATTATTTGTTTGCTTGTTTGTTTGTTTATGGGGTTTTTTTGTATTAGACGAAGGGTCAGAGATGGAGCCCACATGCTATTTTTGTCAAGAAAACCCGTATGCTGGGTGGAATACTATACTATAATGGTAGATTATGCTGAGACATACTGATCTGACTGACTTTATGGTAGATGGCAAAGGAATTAGACTGATTTTTAAAGGAAATTGTTAGAGAAAGGAATTTCCAGTGATGACCTATCACAAGAATGGATGGAGATGAACTGACTATACTGTGGCTAAACATTTATCAGGATTTATTACAATGTGGGTTTGGGGACACACAAGAGCACCTCTGACCATCTGATCTCACAGCTGAAATTATGAGCATGTGTGATGTGAAGATCCCAGTCTTATAGCACACAAGCTGTATCATGTTCTTCTGGGCATTTTTAGTTAGTCAGTAAGTCTGTTAAGAATACATGGTAATGGAGTTTCTGGACCCCCAATAGTAAAATCACACTGCCTGATGGCTGTTTATGTCACCTTCAAATTAGCACTGGGGTTTCTGAATATCATTCTTCGAAAAAGTATGCCCACTGCTTAATGGCTTTGTTATATGTATGTTTAGTAGGTTTGAAAGGAATGTTAATGCAAATAGCATTGTCATGTCAAGAAAATACAACCACCCTATGTCTTGGTGAGAAAGCAATTATGGAGATCAGTCTTGGAAGAGAAATGTAGGATAATCAGTCAGAGAGATCCTTATACAGGGTCAAGTTTTTGTCTCAGGCAGAGCAACATTAGCTCATGCAAATCTTTCTGTGAAGCACATGGGGTTCAGCCACAGCCATAGAAACAGAATCAGGTATATAAGCTGTATTTCTTAGAAAAAACCCCCACTTCTAAGGATCAGAGGTCTGTTGCTGATAACAGCTAAGGGTGGTTGTGTGTGGGAAACATGCTTTCTTTTGTTGACCTCGTGAGAAGAAAGTTGTTTAATGTATGGAAAATACAGATGGAAAATTCAAGCCAGATAGAGTTCCCTATGTTTACATTACCTTCTGAGCAAAAAGTAGGAGAAAGAGACATTTAGTATGGACGTTTTTCTATTCTGTGGCTGCAGGATGTAGCTGGAATAATTTCTGGCAGAATTTTCAGACTGTTTGTTATACATTTTAATTATTAAAGGTAGTAAGCTCATTAAACTTGACATGTGTTGTCTATACATTTATTGAATACCAGGCCTACAAAAATAAAATAAAATTTGCCATTAACAGCAAATGCTTTAAGTCATAAAATATTATGCGGATCTGAACACGTTTATCATCTTTCTCTTTGATTCTCATTATGAAAGCTGCTAGCACTTTATGGTGGAGACTAAGTATGAAAGAACTAATGCATTTTCAGTGCTCTCTTAAAACAAGATTATTTAAATAGATTTGGGTATGGGTACAGTACTGCTTCATTCTTTACAATTACGCAGATCAGGATTTAAAATTCATCCTCCTGAAAATATTTAACAAAAAAAAAAAAGCTTTGCTTTTCTCATGTAATTTTAATTTTCTGAGGGAAGAGGTAAATAAACCCCATTCTGTTAGCCAAAGGGAATTTCAGTACAAGGTAACCATGACGGTACTCAGGAGTTACTTGAAAGTTTACTTGACTTCAATCCCATTATTAAACCTTTTGTGAAAGAACTTCCTTTTCCTGCCATGTTTCTTCTACAGGAATTTCTGGGGTTTGTGCTAAGCATACCATTACTGATGTTTCTTTAACTTCCCACCACAATAAAGAGACCCTGATCCTCATGAATGTCCTCCTGGCTTAGTATCCAGCCATAAGGATTCACAATGAAGTAGGATAGTTACCTACTAGTGAATAACTATGGATAATGATAGGTCTTGGTGTTGGAAGGCTTGTTGATGGTATAGGATGTATTTTTGCCTGTTGGAAATGAATATGTAGACAGTCATCTCTAGCATAAAATTAACTTCTCTGAGGCAGAATTGCACCATTTGCCTTATATAGTACTGTAGCATCTAAGACACATTAAAGCTAGTTTTTTTAAAAAATGCCACACCATTACAGCTATGATAGAAATGTTGTGCATTCATTCTTTCATGGGCACACAGCTACCATGCAAATCTGTGCCTGAAGAAGCAGGGTGACTAACACATTTGTAGATGTTTACAAAGAAATTACAACAGTCAGATTAGAAAAAACCCAAAATTTGGAGTAAAAATGGCAACAGAATTTTTTACTTGTCTTGAACTTAGTGATCTATGTCTATACTTCATCTACTAAAGACATCATGCAGGGGTGCTATCTTTAGGACAGAAGGAGAACTGTTGACCATGGAGCTGGAAGAGCTGTGTGTGACTTCCCTGGGACAGAGTGGGAAAAGAAAGGAAATGTCATTGTTGCTCAGCACCTGAGATTCTGGCAAGCTGAAACAAATCCTGCTGCTGCTGTACAGGATCACAAGGATTAATTAGTTTTCAGCTGTTTCCTGGATCAGGTGCTGGGACTAGAGTAGAAAACTGTTACTGCTTCCACACTTTTCTCAGGTATGCTGAGCATCATGCAAGAGTATATGGAGAGTAGGCCTGCAGTGCTGGCTGAAAATCACAGCATATTATTTGACTTCACTCATGAGGACACACCAGCAAAACAAAACAACAAAAAAGCTACTGGGATGTTATAGAATGGATGAGGAAATTTTGCAGACACATTGCTTGTCACACAAGACCTAAAAAAGATTAGATGATGATATGCATAGTGCCAGATTTTCAGTTTGCCAGCCACTAGCAATCTGACTGTAGCTGGAATCATGGGTGCTCAATATCCTTGTAAACTAGTTCCAGCTGTTTCTAGTTTGATATGCAAATATGAAGGCACTGAATACAATGAGCATTTGGGCCTATCATTTAATGAGTCATTCTTCCAGGAATCTGGTAGACCTGGAAACCCTTTGTTATATCATTTCTGAATGTGCCCTGAAGAAAATTTCTAATCCTGCTAATGCCATTGTAAAAAGTGATTATATCACATCAAACACAAATTAAATAAGCAGATGAGATTTTTGTATAATATAAAAAACCTGCTTTGTTATCGAGTTAAAACCTTGTATTCTAGCAAAGATCACATGCTTCTCTATGAATCGTTTACATGTGTTTTACTTGAACAGAGATTTGGAAGTGCTATACTATGTACACTATACAAATGCAGTGACCTCAGAAGATAACTTTATGTTCAGTCAGACTTGTAAAATGTGCTATTTAAGTGTGAGTAATTTTCATTGTCAGGCATTCTCTACAAGCTGACCTGGGAAAGACTAAGGGCTCTATTTATCATAAATGTCAGACACGCTTGCTAAGTTTACATCAAGCTACAACTTAATCTCAAAGTTAAAACTAAGAACTGAAATCAGGGGAGTTTTTAAGCTGAAGACTTTATGAAGATCGTGTGCTAGGTTTGAATAAGCAGACTCAGACGTACACAGAGGGCACTTTTCATCAACTGAATGAGACAATTATGAGGATGTATTCAGGCATGGAATATAAATCTGAGGAAAGAGACCTGTATGTGTAGGTAGGAATTTCAACAACAGGGCCATGAACTGAATGCTCCTCCTCAAAGGATGTTGTACTGCCCAAACTTGTCTCCTTCTTAGCCTTGCCCTAGACTGATGCTTTCTTTGGTAGTTCTGGTTGTCCTGTATTGAATAGTATGATTAATACTAAATATTACAACTTTAAAATTTTGCAGGGTGCCACATTTAGGCTATCTATGTTGGTATGCATCAAAGCATGCAAACACTACATCAAGACTAACAGTGACAAGAAACCAAAACTAACATCTTTAAATAAAAAATCTTTTATTATGGAATTTAACAATGTTTTTGTATATCCTCCTATTTTTTGTGTATACTTCTTATGCATGTCCCAGAAGAGATGGAGATGTAAAATAAATTGCATTCTGAAGTTTGTGTGCACTTTGGTGGTTTTTTTTAATTGTTGTTTTTTGATGTGTGGTTTTTTGTTTGTTTGTTTTTACTTTGTAATGCAGTCTATTTCACCAGATGGTTAGTTCTAGTCCCTTTCATGTTCATACTCTGTTATGTTGTTATGTTTGCAAAAGACCTAGCTGCCAATTGATAATATTTCACTGCTGAATCTATCATGCATGATATAATTGCTCATTATGTGCTTTGGCATAAAGTTAAAGAACTATCAACACAGTTATTTCTAATTCCAAACAAATAAAAAAGAAATAGCAATTTTAAATATCTATAGCTCTCAGCTGATATTTTATGTATTTTAAAAGTCTGCTTTTTGTGATGGAGTCTGCAATTTTTTCAGATCTTGCTTTTGAAAAGCATTGTATTAAAAATGGCATTGAGAAATATCTTCCATTTTAGGCATATTGTTAAGTCTGAGCCATAAATTTTCCTCTATCTGGACGTTAGGAGAAACATCACAGTCTGAATTTCTCAATGAGTATTTTTTTTAAGAATCATACTCTACAGTCATAGATGTCCAATCGCAATACACAGTGTAGTGCTGACCCACAAAGCATTACTGTTTGCCATCAGAAAGACAATGAATCAGTGAATCACAGAATCACAGAATCCTAGGGGTTGGAAGGGACCTTGAAAGATCATCTAGTCCAACCCCCCTGCCAGGAAGGATCACCTAGAGTACATCACACAGGAACTTGTCCAGGCGGGTTTTGAATCTCTCCAGTGAAGGAGACTCCACTACGTCTCTGGGCAGCCTGTTCCAGTGCTCTGTCACACTCACAGTAAAGAAGCTTTTTCTGATACTTAAATGGAACCTGCTATGCTCCAGTTTGCACCTATTGCCCCTTGTCCTGTCACTGGATGTCACTGAAAAAAAGCCTGGCTCCATCATCCTGACACTCCCCCTTAACATATTTGTAAACTTTGATGAGGTCACCCCTCAGTCTCCTCTTCTCCAAGCTAAAGAGACCCAGCTCCCTCAGCCTTTCCTCATAAGGGAGATGTTCCATTCCCTTAATCATCTGTGTGGCTCTGCGCTGGACTCTTTCAAGCAGTTCCCTGTCCTTCTTGAACTGAGGGGCCCAGAACTGAACACAATACTCCATATGTGGCCTCACCAATGAAGAATAGAGGGAGAGGAGAACCTCTCTTGACCTACTAATTACACCCTTTCTAATGCACCCCAGAATGCCATTGGCCTTCCTGGCCACAAGGGCACATTGCTGGCTCATGGTCATCCTCCTGTACACCACGACCCCCAGATCCCTTTCTCCTACACTGCTCTCCAGCAGGTCAGCCCCCAACCTGTACTGGCACATGGGGTTGTTCTTCCCCAGATGCAAGACTCTACACTTGCCTTTGTTGAATTTCATCAAGTTTCTCCCCGCCCAACTTTCCAGCCTGTCCAGGTCTCGCTGAATGGCAGCACAGCCTTCTGGTGTGTCAGCCACTCCTCCCAGTTTAGTGTCATCAGCAAACTTGCCGAGGGCACACTCTGTTCCCTCATCCAGGTCGTTGATGAAAATATTGAATAGTACCAGTCCCAGTACCGACCCCTGAGGGACTCCACTAGTACAAGATATCCAACTAGATTCTGTCCCATTGACCACAACTCTCTGACTCCTTCCTTTCAACCAGTTCATGAGCCACCTCACTACCTGATCATCAAGACCACACTTCCTTAGCTCATCTATGAGGATGCTGTGGGAGATAGTGTCAAATGCTTTACTGAAATCAAGATAAACCACATCTACTGCTCTACCATCATCTATCCACCTAGTTACTTCCTCATAGAAGGCTAGAAGGTTGGTCAAACATGACTTTCCCTTGGTAAAACCATGTTGACTGCTCTTAATGACCCCCTCATCCTTGATACGCCTAGAGATAGCGCCAAGAACAAGTTGTTCCATCACCTTTCCAGGGATGGAGGTAAGGCTGACCAGTCTATAGTTACCTGGGTCCTCCTTCTTGCCCTTTTTGTAGACTGGCGTGACATTTGCTATCCTCCAGTCCTCAGGCACCTCTCCTGTCACCCATGACTTACCATTAGATGATGGAGAGTGGCCTAGCAATGACCTCTGCCAGCTCCCTCAGCACCCACAGTTGCATTCCATCCAGACCCATCGATTTATGGATGTCCAGATTGCTTAACTAATCCCTAACCCAATCCTCATCTACCAAAGCAAACTCCTCCTTTATCCTGACTCCTTCTGAGGCTATAGGGATCTGGGGCTCCTGGGGAGAGTCTGCAGGATTAAAGACAGAGGCAAAGAAGGCATTCAGTACCTCTGCCTTCTTTATATCCTCTGTCAACAGGGCACCCACCTCATTCAGCAGTGGGCCTATATTGCCTCTGGTGTTAGTTTCATCTGCAATGTATTTGAAGAAGCCCTTTCTATTGTCTTTGACCTCACTTGCAAGATTAAGTTCCAAGGAGGCCTTAGCTTTCCTAATTGCCTCCCTACATCCTCTGACAGTCCTGTATTCCTCCCAAGTGGCCAGTTCTCCTTCCATGATCCATAGATTCTCTTTTTCCAGTTGAGTTTGCCCAGCAGTTCCTTGTTTAACCATGCTGGTCTCCTGGCTCCCTTACTTGATTTCCTACCCATTGGGATGCTCTGATCTTGAGCTTGGGAGAAGTGGTCCTTGAATGTTGACCAACTATCTTGAGCCCCTTTACCACATAGTACCCTTTCCCATGAGACTTCCCTTAACAATTGTTTGAAGAAGCCAAAGTTGGCCCTGCGGAAGTCCAGGGTTGTGGTCTTGCTAGGTATTCTGTTTCTCCCACACAGGACCCTGAACTCCACCATCTCATGATCACTGCAGCCAAGTCTGCCATTGACCATCACCACTTCAACCAGACCCTCCTTGTTGGAGAGTACGAGATCCAGCAGTGCTCCCCTCCTAGTTGGTTTGTCCACCATTTGCATTAAGAAGTTATCATCAATGCACTGGAGGAACCTCCTAGACTGTGAATGGCTGGCTGTGTAGGCCTTCCAGCAAATATAGGGGTAGTTAAAATCCCCCATGAGAACCAAGGCCTGTAATTGCAAGGCTGCTTTCAGCTGCCTGTAGAAAGCCTCATCAACTCCTTTGTCCTGATCAGGAGGTCTGTAATAGACCCCCACAACTGTATCACCCATGCCAGCCTGCCCCTTAATTCGTACCCACAGACTTTCCACTTGCTCCTCATCTGCCCCTGGACAGAACTCAATACATTCTAGTTGCTCTCTCACATAAAGAGCAACTCCACCGCCTCGCTTCACTGACCTGTCTTTCCTAAAAAGGACACAGCCATCCATGACCACATTCCAGTCATTTGAGCTGTCCCACCATGTCTCCGTAATTGCCACCAGGTCATAACCTTTAGACTGCACACAGACCTCTAACTCCTGTTTATTCCCCATGCTGTATGCATTTGTGTACAGGCATTTCAGGGAGTGAGCTGAGCACACTGGTGGCACCCTTGGGAGGCAGGATGCCTTCTGGTTTTCATTAATAGTAGAAGAATGCCTCACTAGTTCAAACCCAGCTACAATCTCCTACCACTTCGAATCTAGTTTAAAGCTCTGTGAATGAGCACTGCTAACTCTTGCCCTAGTACCCTTTTTCCCCTGCTGGACAGGGTCTTCCCATTCAATGCCAGCAGGCCTGGTGTCCCGTACATCATGCCATTCAGGAGTTTTGTCCCCTACCCCCTTCAAGTCTAGTTTAAAGTTCTCTCAATGAGTCCTGACAACTCCTGGCCAAGAATCCTTTTCCTCCTTGTTGATAGCTCTATGCCATTATTTGCTAACATACCTGGTGTCCTGTAACCATCTCCATGATCGAAAAACTCAAAGTTCATCCAATGGCACCAGCCTCTAAGCCAGTCATTAATCAGTTGTGTTTTCCTAGTCCTTTCAGCTTTTCCTGCCATTGAAGGAACTGAGGAAAAGATCACTTGTGCTCCCGATCCTGCAAGCATTCAGCCTAGTCCTCTGAAATCCCTTTTCATCTCCCTGGGACTTGTCTTGGCAACCACCTCAGTACCCACCTGCATGACCACTAGTGGGTAGTAATCAGAGGGCTGCACCAGGCCTGGGAGTTTCTCAGTAACATTGCTAACCTGGGTCCCAGGGAGGCAGCAGACCTCCCTGAGGGTTGGATCTGGCAGGCATATAGGGCCCTCAGTTCCCCTCGAAAGAGAATCTCCCACAACAATTACCTTCCTCTTGTTCTTAACAGAGGCAGTCCTGCTGCATGGGGCAGACTGCCTTGGCAACTTCCTGGACAGACGTTTGTCAGTAACCTCAGTTACCTGATTTTCCTGATCCAGGGCCATATACCTGTTCTGTAGGGGTACACGTGGAGGTGAGGGAAGCCTGGAGCGGGTTCGCCTGTTGCCTCGAGCAGGATCCCACTTCCAGTCTCCCTCTTCTCTCAGGTCCCCTTACCTCTGCCAGGTGACAGGAAGGCAGAGGATCCTTTACTTCTCGTTAAACTTCTCTCTTGGGGCTTTGTCTCAAGGATGGTAGGGTATTGCTCCACCAATCTATTTCTCTTTCACAATCTCTGATACTTCATAATCTCTCTACCTCCTCTTTCAGCTCAGCCACTAGGCTGAGTAAATCATTCACCTGGTCACAGCATACGCAGGTGGTCTCTCTGCTATCCTCCAATATGACTGCCAGGCTGAGGCATTCTGTGCAGCCAGAGACCTAGACCGCTGCTTCTTGAGAGGGACCTCTGTCTGGGTTGCCACTGTCATCCTTGAAACAGTGTTTGCCCGAGTGGATACCAAGACTAGGTCCTCTTCAAGGGGGGGATGATCACTAAGCCGAGTTCTTACCCTGAACCAAGAGGGGGCCTGCGCCCTGCTCCGTGCCAACTGCCGCGCAAACTGACACGCCACGCCCTTCTACTGCACCATGCCCTGTTTGCCTACTCCTGGTCACCGCGCTCCTGGTTGCTGGTGCTCTCTAGGGGCTGATTTTCTACCTGAGGCGGGGGCAGGCCCCCGTCCCTTTGTCTTCACCCACAGTGAGTCAGAGCTCCCCAGAAGCTCTCACTTGCCGCCCAGGGACAGGGGCTGGGACTGACTCCCTCCCCCTCTCTCTCTGCTTCTCTCTGTCTCTCTCTCTCTCTCCTGCCTTCTCTTCCTTGGTCTTGCCGAGGTTTTCCTTGTAGTTTAGCTGCTGCAGAAGGGGTCCACCGGCACGATCCCTTGCTCTGGTGTCCTTCGCCTCAGTGGCATTCACGGAATGCTAACTCTCTTTTTACAAAGCTGCTGAATGATTTAAAAGGGTAACCAGAATGTAGTAAATATTTTCCTCACAAAAAATATTGCTACTTTCAGTAAAAGTTATGGTATATTATATTGCATATGATGACTATGAAAGTAATCGCTAATGTTTTCTTGAATTATATAGGTGATGGACCTTGTCTGCAAAACTAATATAATTGTCATGATCTTATACCAGTAATACCACAAGGTTTGTTAGAGAATGCAGTAAAAGAAATGTTGAACTTCCTAAATGATTTTGTTGTTATTTATATATATGGGAATTTTAACAGTAAAATCGTAGAATCATAGAATGATTTGAGTTGAAAGCAATCTTAAAGATCATCTAGTTCCAACCCCCCTGTAAGAGCAGGGACACCTACCACTTGATCAGGTTGCTCAGGGCCCCATCCAACCTGGCCTTAAATACTTCCCAGAAGGGAGCATCCACGACTTCTCTGGACAACCTGTTCCAGTGTCTCACCACCCTCACACTAAAGAATTTTCTCCTAATGTCTAACTTAAATCTCCCCTCTTCCAGTTTTGGTGCATTACTTCTAGTCCTCTTGCTACAAGTCCTTTTAAAAAGTCCCTCCCCAGCTTTCCTGTAGGCCCCTTCAGGCACTGGAAGGCTGCTATAATGTCTCCATGGAGCCTTCTCTTCTCCAGACTGAACAGCCTCAACTCTCTCAGCCTGTCCTCATAGAAGAGGTGCTCCAGCCCTTGGATCTTCTTTGTGGCCCTTCTCTGGACTTTCTCCAGGACCTCCATCTCCTTCTTATGTTGGGGGCTCCAGAACTGGACACAGTACTCCAGATGGGGTCTCAATAGTAGAGTAGAGGGGGGGAATCATCTCCCTTGACCTACTGGCTATGCTTCTTTTGATGAAGCCCAGGACACAGCTGGCTTTCTGGGCTGCAAGCACACATTGACAGCTCATGTTGAGCTTCTCATCCACCATCATGCCCAAGTCCATCTCCTCCGGATTGTTTTCAATCCATTCTCCACCCAGCCTGTATTTGTGCTTGGGATTGCCCCCACCCAGGTGCAGAACCTTGCTCTTGGCCTGGTGGAACTTCATGCAGTTTGCATGAGCCCACCTCTCAGGCCTGTCAAGGTCATTCTGGATGGCATCCCTTCCCTCCAGCATGTCGACCTCACTACACACTTTGGTGTCATCAGCAAACTTCCTGAGGGTGCACTCAGTGTCACTGTCCATGTCGCCGACAAAGATGTTAAATAGCACCAGTCCAAGTACCAACCTTTGGGGAACACCAGTCATCCTAGATCTCCATCTTGACATCAAACCATTGATCACCACTCTTTGAGTGTGACCATCCAGCTGGTTCTTTACCCACTAAATCAGTACCGTTCCAGTTTCGATACCAGGATGTCCTGTGGGACAGTGTTGAAGGCTTTGCACAGGTCCAGGTAGATGACATCAGCTGCTCTTCCTTTGTCCGCCGATGCTGTGACCCCATTGTAGAAGGCCACCAAATTAGTCAGGCAGGATTTGCCCTTAGTGAAGCAGTGTTGCTGTCACCAATCACCCCTTTGCTTTCCATGTGCCTTAGCAGAGCTTTCAGGAAGATCTGCTCCATGATCCTGCAGGGCACAGAGGTGAGACTGACTGGTGTGTAGTTCCCTGGGTCTTCCTTTTTTCCTTTCTTGAAAATGGGAGTTATTTTTCCTCTTTTCTGGTCAGTGGGGATTTCTCCAGACTGCCAAGACTTTTCAAAGATGATGGACAGAGGCTTTGCAATTTTGTCAGCCAGTTCCTTCAGGAGCTGTGGATGAATCCTGTCAGGTCACATAGACTTGTGTACCTTCAGCTGCTTCAGATGGCCACAAACCTGGTCTTCTGCTACAGCAGGGAGATCTTCCTTTTCACAGTCCATGCCTTCGTTTTCTCTTACTTGGATGGTGTGACCAGAGCTTTTGCTGGTGAAGACTGAAAAGTTTCTCCCTTTTATTTCTGAAATTATAATAAGCATGTTACATGATTTTGTTTCTGCTAATGTCATGTTGAAAAGGCTGTACCGTATCTCCTATTTAGTGAACATGATACTGCTGCCCCAGAAACGCTTAACTCCTTTAGTGAGATAAGTAGGGGCCTGATTCAACTTTAATGAAACCTTTTTTGAGTATTCTCCATTGAACACCCTTGAAGAAGGCTTTCTGACTGGGATTCAAATGTGACACTGAATGTGACTTGTGCATATTAGACATGACTTTTTATCTGCTTCTGAAATTAAAAGGATCTGTCAATCATTCAGCTCTGCAATTTCAAAGATGCTTCAATATACTTTCAAAGATAAGAGAACATGCACTTCTTAATCTGGCTCCTTTGTGAGCTTCATTTTTCCTGACAGGAAAATTCATAACCTTTAGGTTTGCTCTTTATGCAAGACTCTTTAGGGTCAAAAGACCTCACACTTTTGTGTGTTACAAGTATAAAGCTAATAGGCTAATGCTGATGTTAAATGCTTATACTAACAGAGTCAATTAAGATTAAGTGATCTAGTAAAAGGCTTCTGTCCCTTAGGGAAACATATTTAGTGATTTTGAAAAAATTGCCCAGTTTCTTTACTCATCCTTGATATTAACAAAAGATGAAGGCTGATACGAGCTCATAAAAGTATCAAGTGAATCTACCAGTCCCATTCAGGTTAGCTAATATAAATTGTAACTCCTAAGAAATGCTCATAGTATTTATTGAAAAACTCATGTTTTCTGTTGTCACTTTTCCATTACACTGTGAATTTGTTCAGAAAAAACAATCCAGCATAGTTAATGAGGGAAATTTTCTGATCACTTTTACTTTAAACAGTTATCTGCAAATTTTTGCCAACTTTTCAAAATTTGCACCTTCTTTTTAATGGGTCAAAGCACTGGGATACGCTAGAGATGACATCAAATATTAATATTACATTACTTTTAATGTTATATTACTTCTTCTCAGTGCTCTTTCAGCTTTTACTTTCATTTCAGTCTTAACGTTACGGGCACTTCCAAAGCATGGACAACAAGAAAACATATTGGACAACAGGAAAATACAGAAATTATAATGAAAGAGAGAGGTTTTTAAAAATTATTTTCTGCTGTTTGCTTTTTTCTTTAAAAGAAAAAATTCAGTTTACTTTGTATTTCTCCAACCTATTTGTTAAATTCAGCTTGTTTTACCTTCAGATTGTCAGTCCTATAGCACTTGATGAACTTAGTCTTTTTATGTGAGCATACAATTTGACACGAGTTGAAAAGCCTCAGTAATGCACAAAATATTCCTATATAATAATTTTTTTGGTACATTTCTTTCTCTTAACACCAAGGACTAAAATAATGTACATTGTGATGAATATTCAGAAAGCAATATAGCTTGGTTAACAATACTTACTGTACTTGTGAGATTCTGAATAAATATGTCCTGAGTACCTCTTAAAGGCATCACAGTGGGCTATATAAACTCATGAATAAATCATTATCTAACATAAAAGCATGATAAACAAACAGAACACTTTCTATGGGTCATGTAGGATTTTGCACGTCTTCTCCCAAAGAGAATGGAATCCTGTTCATATTGCAATGATGAATATTTCTTCTTGTGTACACGAGGCACAAAGGTTAACGCAAGTAGATGGAAAATAATTTTTAGAAGTATTTCAAGATTCTTAATGGCTCAGTCAATGTCAGAAGCACATCACAGCAACAAAGGAAAATCAAGCAGGAAAAGATAATTCTGCTAGAGTAGACCTTGCATTAAAGTTGGACTTGATGATCTTGAAGGTCATTTCCAACCTTGATGATTCTATGATTCTATGAAAGTGGATAAAGTCTTTCATTTGTCCCTTCCAGAAAAACCAATGAACTTCTCAATATCAGATTAAGAGAAGGCAAGAACATAGAAGCAAAATGCAGGATTATTTAATAGGATTATTATTCATAATATTCCTGTGTACAAAAATACAATCCTTACCTGGTTAGTGATCCATATGATTTTCAGAAAAACGAAAGCAGAACCAAAAAAATCTTTTAGAAGCTTATTTTACACTGACAATCCCACACCTCCAATTTAAGGAAAAAAAAAAAACAACTTTTAAAGCAAATTTCTTTTGAACATCCAAGGTTACCTCTAGAAAAAAATATGTGCAGTTTGCGATCTGACAGCTATTTTGGTTCTCAATTATTTCCAAAGGTCAAAGCCCTTGACATGCATGTAATTACATGAAAATGCAAACAATTAGTGATTATAACTGTGTATGCAAGTAAGTATTTGGAATATGCAAACTCACAAATGCCATCAAGCAATTTAGACAGAAAGTTTTTAAATTATTCTATCAGATATTTTTTCAGGATTTACAAGATGGGAAAATGCCCATCTTACTATCTGTGCAAGATGAACATGTACCAAGAGCCACAGCTGCTGTATGCTGTGCATTAAATTTGTCTCACTGTAGCACAATATTGTGAACTTTTGCCTTTTTGATTAATTACTCTTAAAGGAAGAGTACTCTCAGTGGGAACCATGGTCTACATTTTTTCCCATACATATTCTCCAATATAGGTATATATTTATGAATATAGCTATAGATAAAATATTAAAGGTAAAAATTGTCAAGTGAAATATGACATTAGGTGGTCTTTGATGCAAAGAAGAGAAAACTATGATTGATTGAAGCTTTTTTAGCTTTTAGTGCCTCTAGTTTTATATGTATAGATATGGTCATATTTATGTTACGTATCTTCCATGTTGTCAGTTGATCTCAGTCATGGCCATTCATGTTGGGAAAATGACTGTTTTTAAACTTCAACCCAGAATATATATAAAACAGTTTGGTACAAAAAAGATCTGGGTTACCAAGTCAGTCACTATGCCAGTATATTCAGCAAAATGTGAATCTGGAATTGTAAAATTCTCACTGAGTGACGGTGGAAAAGCAGCAAACAGTATAATATAGCCAATTACATCAATATGAAAATTGTAACTTAATGTCTCAAAAGCATCTTAAATTCATATATGAAACAGTAGACATTTTTAATAATGGAGTTTAAAATTAAATCTTTATGCACCATACATACTGTAAGACATTCTATTTAGTGGGAGCACAAGAGCAATATGCCTTAAGAGTGCCACATGCCACATGAGCACAGGATCCATCTCCAGATATTAATTGAACTAGGAGAATTGCCTGTTGAAATGAGGTTAAGGATAGGGAAATGGAGGTGGTAGATCAATGTATACCAGAACTGTTGCTAATGAGCAGAGGTGTCTAGTACTCCTTAGAGGTTCTTTTGATTGTGGTGAAGATATTACTTATCATGTATTCATAGTTTTCTGTTTAAATCCCAGCCAGCAATTAAGCCCCACACAATCACTCACTCTCTCACTCCCCCCTGGTGGGATGAGGAAGAAAACTGGAAGAGTAAAATGGGAAAACTTGTGGGTTGAGACAAAGACAGTTTAATAGGTAAAGCAGAAGCCACATGCAAAAGCAAAGCAAAACAAGGAATCCATTCACCACTTCCCATGGGCAGGCAGGCGTTCAGCCATCCCTTGGAAAACAAGACTCCATCACACATAATGGTTCCTTGGGAAGACAAACTCCATTGCTCTAAATGTCCCCCACTTTGTTCTTCTTCCCCTAGCTTTCTATGCTGAGCACAACATCATATGGTGTGGACTATCCCTTTGGTCAATTAGGGTCATCTGTCCCAGCTGTGTCTCCTTCCAGCTGATCATGCACCCCCATCCTACTTGCTGGTGGGGTGGTGTCAGAAGCAGAAAGGGCCTTGGCTCTGTGTGAGCACTGCTCAGCAATAATGAAAACATCTCTGTATTATCAACACTGTTTTCAGCCCTAACACAAAACATAGCCCCATACCAGCTACTATGAAGAAAATTGACTCCTCCCCACCCAAAACCAGTCAATTTTCTTAATACTACTTACAAGTGCCAACACTGCATGCCTAAATTTTGAGAAATATAATAGAATCACAAGAGGACAAAACCCTCTGATTTGAGAGTTCAAGGACTGTGCTGAGCAGTCTCACCTTGACATGAAGGACAATGTCCCAAATGCTGTGAAGTACCTTAAGGACCTAAACTGCTGCCAGAGAGACAGAGAGACAGCTGCCAGAATCACAGCAGACAACCTAATGAGGAGGGAGCCCAAGGTAAAGAGAAATTAAGAATTGAAAACAGCAGTGTGTGCCTGAAACCCTATGTAACTCTTGCTACAGACTTTCATCTGTCTGGATGCCTTTTTCCTGCTGATTTTAAGCTGTGTATGTAAGCTTTTTTTTAAAGTCAATGCAGGGATCAATCTTTTCTTTGAAAAGGCCATAACTGGATAGGGTATTCTTCTTATCCTATGCCCTTGTGATCTGAACACTTGGAGGACAAATGTACACCTTTGCATTATATCACTGGCTAACAGCGTCTGGTACATACTATTCTGATACGTCCTTCATGGCACAAGATTTTCTATGCGAAGAATAGAAAAGAAATACTGACTTCCTACTGAAGTAAGAATATGGTTAATAAGAATAGGATCTAGGATAAGGCAATGTAAAATAGCTCTCCTATAAGTTTAACAGTATTAGAAAAATAGCTAAAATAAGAAGAGATAAGCATTAAAATGGATTTTTTTCTATCAAATTTTGAACTACTGAAACTTGAGATAAAATATTGCTATTGTGAGGTCACAGATACTCCAGGGAAGGGCTATTAGCAGAACTTGAGGCATTTGAGAGTATTTAAAGCAAAAAAAGAATTAGATGTCAGGTTTGATGAAAGTTGAGTTAGACTTTTTGAGGACCACAGTCTTGGAGTAAAAGCTAGGTCAAGTAAGTGCATCAGTCTTTTCGTGGCTGCAGTAAGCTTTGAAATATATTTAAGCATATTATTATTTCAGGCTTAAAGTTCAAGTGCTTCCAACATTTGTTCTAATAGCAAACAGATTGAAGGCATTAGTCATTTTAAAAACAAATGAGCAAAAACCAGAACAGAACAGAACTAGACTAATGAAGAAAACTCAACAATTTCTGACCCCTTCTTAAGACTTTTACCTTGTGCAAGGTTTTTCCTATCTTTTTTGCAGTTATGTCACTATGCTAATGTCTTTCACGTGTGCCTAAAAATAGTTGGTGAGACTGGAACTCATATGCTTACAAATCAGAGGGCCTAAATAAATCTGACCCTAAGAACCACGACAGAGCTGAATTTGCACTCGATTTTGTGATGCCATATGGAAGCACAGAAGACAAAAGAGGAGACGCATTATGAATAATCTTGTGACAAGCATGGGGAAATTGAAATGCAACTTGACAAGTATAACACTTCTAAAGGCAGCTGAGATTGAGGAAAGAATTTGACTTTTCTTCCTGGCTAATGAGAAAATGAAACCTCACAGAAATCCAGCAAATTTTATAGAAAAAGAAACTCAGTGTAGAAGGACATTCAAAAAACCTTGTATACAACAAGAAACGACAAGAACATAAGATTTTATCATTTTGACTTCTAAATATAATACTAAGGGAGTCCAACGAATTGTAGAATCATGGCATGGTTTGGTTTGGCAGGAACCTTAAAGATCATCTAGCCCAACCTCTCTGAATGAGCAGGGACACCTCCCACTAGACCAGGTTGCTCAAAGCCCCAACCAACCTGGCCTGGAACACTTCCAGGGAGGGGGCATCCGCAAACATGAAAAAGCAAAATTTTCCATTTTGGAAGATCTGCAGGTCTGCACAATTTGACAGTTTCAATTTGAACAAATCTCTAACTACATTTGATCTGCAGCTGATGATGTATACAAAGAATTCTAAAATTCTCTATATTTACTTTTAGATTAGCTGTAGAATGCATTAGAGCATTCGAAAAATCTTTTGAAATTCTAAATTTTAACAAATTATTTTAATTTTTTAAGTTTAGAGAGTAATAGAAAGACAGGGATGGAAACTGGCTGTCTATAAAAAGGCATTTGGCAACAGTTAGAAAGCAGTGAATGGATGAACTCCAAGATACAAATTAACAAAAACAATGTAGGAAGTTAATAAAAATTAAAAAATAAGATCAATGTAATGTGAAAGCAAACAAAAATATGAAAACATAAAAGTGAATCAGAAACAAAGTAAGTTTAATTATACGGTTTTCAGAAGATAATTTATTTTTACAGCAAAGAGGTTTTCTTCCTTTTCAAAGATTATGTGATACTTTCCACCCATCCACATAAAATTGACACATCCCTCCTTCCCAAAACTGCACTCTAGAGGAAAAAAGAAAAAGTATGCTAATTTCCTTTAAAAGGCTCAACGTGGTGGAAATAAACTCACTTTGGAGATAATTTTGCATTTGGAGACTAATGACATGTCGTCTTGAATCTAATGTCTGGAAAGGGAAAGCAGCATCAAGTTAGTTATTCATAACAGGCTGTTTAACCACATGTAGGCCTGGCTGAACAACACCTAACAAAATACAACAAGGTTATTTAAAAGTAAATGTCAAATTCTGAGCACTGAAGGAGTCACTACAGTGGCTGCAGTTTGTACAGCAAAGCTGTTTGCATTTACCAGCTGACCCATGCAATCATATCTGAATGCCCTCTAATTCTGTTTCACTGAACAGTCAGTTTGGAAAATCATGGAATCATGAAGGCTGGAAAAGACCTTTAAGATCATCAAGTCCAGCCTATGACCTAACACCACCACATCAGCTAGACCATGGCACTAAGTGCCACATCCAGCCTTCTAAACACATCCAGTGATGGGGCCTCCACCACTTCCGTGGGAAGTCCATTCCAATGTCTAATCACCCTCTCTGTGAGGAAGTACTTCCTAATATCCAACTTAAACCTCCCCTGGTGCAGCTTCAGGCTGTGCCCTCTTGTCTTGTTGCTAGTTGCCTGGGAGAAGAGCCCAGCCCCCACCTGAATACAACCTCCCTTCAGGTAGTTGAAGAGAGTGATAAGGTCCCCCATGAGTCTTCTCTTCTGCAGGCTAAACAACCCCAGCACCCTCAGCCTCTCCCTAGAAGACTTTCCCTCTAGTCCCTTCACCATCCTCGTTGCTCTCCTCTGGACCTGCTCCAGCACCTCAACGTCCTTCTTGAAGTGAGGGGCCCAGAACTGCACACAGTACTCGAGGTGAGTCCTCAGCAGTGCTGAGTACAGGGGGAAAATTACATCCCTACTCCTGCTGGCCACGCTATTCCTCATACAAGCCAGGATGCCATTGGCCTTCTGGGCCACCTGGGCACACTGCTGGCTCATGTTCAACCGGCTGTCCACCAGTACTCCCAGGTCCCTCTCTGCTGGGCTGCTCTCCAGCCACTCTTGCCCCAGCCTGTAGCGGTGCCTGGGGTTATTGTGGCCAAAGTGCAGGACCCTGCACTTGGTCTTGTTGAATTTCATGCCATTGGCCTCGGCCCATTGACCCAGCCTGTCCAGGTCCCCCTGCAGCTTCTTCCTACCCTCCGGCAGATCACCACTCCCCCCCTAACTTGGTGTCATCTGTGAACTTACTAAGGGTGGATTCAACGCCCACATCCAGGTCATCAATAAAGTTGTTGAATAGGACTGGACCCAGTACTGATCCCTGGGGGACACTGCTGGTCACTGGACACCAACTGGATGCAGCTCCATTCACCATCACTCTCTGAGCCTAGTCATCCAACCAGTTTTTAACTCAGCGAAGGGAGACCTGTCCAAGGCACAGACTGCTAGCTTTTCCAGGAGGATGCTGTGGGAGACTGTGTCAAAGGCCTTGCTGAAGTCAGGCTAGACCACATCCACAGCCTTCCCCTCATCCACTAGGTGGGTCACCCAGTCATAAAAGGAGATGAGATTGGTCAGGCAGGACCTTCCTTTCCTAAACCCATGTTGGCTGGACCTGATCCCCTGGTTGTCTTGTACAGGCCGCTTAATGGCACTCAGAATGATCTGTTCCATAATCTTGCCAAGCACTGAGGTCAGGCTGACAGGTCTATAGTTCCCTGGATCCTCCTTCCAGCCCTTCTTGTGGATGGGTGTCATATTGGCCAACCTCCAGTCATCTGGGACCTCCCCAATGAGCCAGGACTGGTGATAAATGATTGAGAGCATCTTAGCCAGTTCTTCTGCCAGCTCCCTCAGCACCCTAGGATGAATCCCATCCAGACCCATGGACTTGTTGGGATCTAAGTGGCACAGCAGGTCCCTAACTACTTCCACCTGGACTGCAGGAGGGGGATTCTGCTCCCCATCCCTGTCTACCAACTCATGAGCCCAATTGTCCTTAGAGTAGCTAGTCTTTTTCTTAAAGACTGAGGCAAAGAAGGCGTTGAGTACCTCAGCCTTTTCCTTGTCCTCCGTTAGTAAGTTCACTCCCCTCATCCAATAAGGAATGAAGATTTTCCCTGACTCTCTTAAGACCAACACATTGTCTTTTAGTTCATGTGTTTGTGTCTCTTCCTTACAGCAATTGAAGTATAAGTGAAGGGGATGTAGGTGAAGATGACATAGGCTTTTGCATGTGCTTTTAGACCTAACCTGAACCTGGGATGTAACCAGGGTAGAGCTCTTCCTTCTGGAATCTGGTGAATATTTTCTCATTCATCACCATGGATATAATGGTTATGATCATGAGAGATGTATCTAAGCCTGTGTGCCTAATTTGTATTATAAAGATGACAATTTTAAACTACATATAACAGCTCTAACAGCTCTGTCCTTGTGTACGACCACTGAAAAGTAAACCATACAAGCTTCTTCAGTGAAAATTGAAGCATTCACATGAACATTTTAACTGTGAAACAGATACTTTCCCAGTAGTCTATACAAGGTCTACTCAAGGAGGCAAAGTAATTTTTTAATTTATTTTTTTTTCTATTAGTATAAAACATGACTAGCGGCTGTTTTAAAGTCTTGATTTCAATTTGCAAATTATTAAGTGCCATCACACTGAAGGGGGAAGATATGAGTTAAATGAAGTTGGCTTTAAATTATTTTTTCATAAACACTACAGCTCTGAGGTAAAAGTTTTTACATTTGAAAAAATAGTTAAATAGAAGTTCATAGTGCTACAGCTAATCTTTTTCTAAAACAAATATCTATTTTTCATTAAGCATCATCTAAAAGGCACTTTCAGGAAAAAATATTGAACAGGGGTTTTTTCTTTCATTCTTGTTTGATATTTAGTAACAATGAAATAAATAGTTTGACAATAAATTCACATGCTGGAGATGAAGAAGTTATTAACCTCTCCTCTGAGAGGAATTTACTTAGCAAAGACTTGGCAGCTTTTCAGACTAACACAGACATTTGACTTTCAGACATTTGTACAATACTTATCAACTCATCAGGTAACAGGATGTCTCTCAGAAAGATAATTGCTCAGAAATTCCTAAAAATAATATATTCAATGAAATGAGAGACTGTTGACATATTCATTCATACCAGGGACCATTCTCATTATTATTTTGCATTTTGTATTAAAAAAAATTACAGAAGCACAAGCATGCTGGTGACTAAATTGCTAGAAAATATTTGGTTTTAATCAATAGCATCTGGTATTTTTTTTCAACTTGAGTAGAAAATTAGGACTTTTTTCCTATTTTAGTTAAAAAAAAAAATTCTTTCTGTTTTCCCATTTATTCATCACTCCCCTCTATCTTGACACTGTTTCAGTGTTGTAAGTGATTCTTGATGAGTTTATTAAGATTCTGTCCAATTACAGAGCTACGCTTTGATGAATTTACCTTATAGAACAGCATTTATATACCATGTACTCTATGTATTATATAATCTGCTTATAAAAGATATCTTAGCACTACAAAATTAGGTAAAATTTTTCAAAAGTCCTTCATCAAGGTAAAAAAAGCACATAGAAGATTCTCATATACAATAATATAAGTGCAGAGGTATCTTTCTCAGTATAAGTCAGCTTTTCTGAATGTTATTTTCAGCATATCAGATCACTGACAACTGAAATCTCAGCCTTCTGTATTAATCATACTTTGGAATGCCACGTATTCAAGGAACATTTTGTGCCACTGCAAGGTTTTCTAGGAGGAAAATGCAGATACCCAGAGAGGATTTGATCAAACCTCATTTTTTGTGAAGCTCGCTTCAAAACAATGCCAGAAAGTCTTGCAGGCATTCAGAGGGGAACACTCAAACATAGTAGCATTGCAGCTTTTTAAGACATATTTTTTTATAGCTCTTATACAAGCTCTCTGAGCCTCTAACACCATGTCCTAATCTTCATGCTGCCTGTTAATATGTTGCCTTTTTTTCTCTTCAGTTTCCTTTTAATATAAGTCCTCATTTCAATAGAATTGCCCGTTTGGCTATTAGACATTTTATTTTTCATATAGAATAAGATATTATATTAGAAAGTGTGTTGGTTTGGTTTGGTGTGGGTTTGGGTAGCGGGGGAGGGGCCCCAGGGTGGCTCCTGTGTGAAGCTACTGAAAGCTGAGCTCCAAAAAATTATTGCCAAACCGAGCCATTAGAGAGACAATGGGTGCACGTCTGAAATTAACAAATGAAAGAAGGGGTGATATAAGACCTGAGAGCAGAGTGGAGAGCAGTGCCAGAGCAGAAGTTACTAAGGTCGGTGGGCAAGGAAGGTGAAGAGGTGCCCGAGCACAAGTTCCCCTGCAGCCCGTGGTGACATGGCAGGCTGTCCCACTGCAACCCATGGAGGAGCACAGCAGAGCATGCCCTGAGGGACCATAGTGGAGCAGATGTGGACCTGCAGCATGTGGACTTGGGCCTGCAGCTGTAGAGGACCTTGGACCAGGGGAGGTGACTGTTCCCGAAGCCGGCCACAACTCTGTGGCAAGTCCATACTGGAACAGTCTGCTCCTGAGGGACTCCACCTTGTGGGAGGAACTCATGTTGGAGAGGTTCGTGAAGGACTCTTTCCCATGGGAGGGACCCAGCAGTGGAGCAGGGGAAGACTGGAAGGAATTCTCCTCCCTGAGGAGGAAGGAGCCGCAGAAAGCATCAGACTGTGAACTGACTCTTAACTCCATCCCCTGTCTCTCTGTGCCTCTGGGGGGAAGAAGGTAAAGAAATTGGGAACAAAGTAATTTGGGGCCTGGAAAAAGGAAGGGGTGGGGTAATGTATTTAAGAGCTGGGTTTTGTTTTGTCTTAGTCCTGTGTCCATCTGATTAGTGATAAATTAATTTATTTTTTTTCCCCAAATTGAGTCTGTTTTGCATGTGACCATAATTGATGAGTGAACCCTACTTGTCTTTGTCTCAACCCATGAGCCTCTAGTTGGTTTTTGTCCTCCCCATCCCATGGTGGGGAGGACCGTGTGAGAGAGCAGCCACGTGGTTCTTTGTTGTTGGTTAGGCCCAGACCGGGAGACGAAGTCATACTGATGGCTCACTGAACAGAAATATCCTGTTCCAACTGAACATACTTTGTTGATTCAGTACTTCTGGCTTTTTTCCTCTGATTTAGTGATCTAGGTCAGTATAGAGAGCTGGTTTTCCATATTTTTTTTTCTAAGGCACATGAATATCCTCCTCTCATGTCAGAGATCAGTGACATTTCTGGAAGGTTAAATCCTGAGGTGCTTTCAAAGCACCACAGGGATGTTAAAATTAAAGAAATTTATTGTGTCTAAACCTTAATCTACTAAGATTCTTTATTTAGATTTGGAGATATTTTCATTAGAGACCATTCTGAGAAAAGGTCAGGGGAGAGAGACCTGTCCCATGCATTTTTAGCAGACTATTAACCTGTGTAGCCTATTATGGACAGTTTCCTGTGCTGTGATATTCCCACTGAATAAAAACTGTAGATGCACCAGATATCTTAGGAAGGACATAAATTGCTTAGTTTAGTCTCCTTGCAAAATAAATTAGAAATCAAGGATTTTTGAGAGAAATATTTGCAATGTTGTTATGACCAAAGTCTTGCATAGTCTGCAAAATAGAAATTTCAAATAGAAATTTAAATTCTCTAGCAAAATTGATTTGTTCTGCTCTTCTCTGGCATAGTTGGTTGAAAGTTTCCAGATGTGTGATTTAAATAAAAAAAAAGTAACTTTTTTTTTAATAACATATAACTGAAAAATTGCAAAATTCTTCACAATAAGACAAAGGCTTTAATGGTTAAGAAGACATAAGATAGCTATTTGTTGTGAAATAACTAAAGCTTGGACATTCACTTTAGCTATCTTGTCTGCAGGTGAACCAGTTCCTGTCCAAAACTTCTTAAAGGTATATTTACATGTTCTCTTCCAAGGTAGTAAAGATGACACTGGTAATTTTGTTTTATTTTTTTAAGGTTTTTGTTACGATCTTGGGAAAGAAGAAATAGTAATGGGACAAACTTGTTAGCATATGAAGAAGAAAAGTATAGTCCTGCATTTTTCTACAAAAATATATAGTTGATTCCTTTTGTGGTCATTTATACCTACAAAAACCCCTTTAAAAAAACACAAAAAAACCTTTTTATTGCAATACTTTTTTACAGATATTGAGAGGAGTAGAGTGATTACACAGGTAGAAAAGAAAAAGAAGGCTTTGACATTTTCTGATAGCATGGTTCCCTTGACATTATGCTCTCTTCTGCATATCCATTATTGACCATCAGCATCTTCAGGCTAGACTAGATGGTAGTTTTCGAATAACCTGGTAAGACTATACTCAGGTTCTTCTGACAAGAAACTTTAAGGAAAAATAGACAAGGTAGAGGAAACTTCAGAAGCTCCTGATAATCCTTTTAAGACTTCTACTTCCTTTGCCACAATCAAAGAACAGGTAAAACATTATAGCTTCAAAGCATTGTAGCAGGAACCTGACAGGGGCTAACTGACAGTTATGTCAATTACCCAGTTTGCATTACTCACAGTCTTTTTGGGTTTGCTGCCTTTTTTTGATCCAAGATTGCAGCAAAGATTGACTGGGTTTGATTTCCAAGCAGATATAATACAAAATTTGAGCCACCTGCTGATGTGCTGCGGTCATTTCAGTTCTCATGAGCTGAAATCTCTGTTCTCAGCTGACTTGGTCAATAACTCATGGGGGACATTCATTATGATGTGCCAAGCATAGACTGCAAATATAATTATATGCCCTCATGCAAATAACAAAAAAGTTTTGTCAGTTCAGGATGCCTCCTAACTCCAAACGAAGAGTTACTCAGATCATACTTTTGTGAAATCTGAAATCTGAAGTGTAAAATTTGAAATTTTACTTTTTCTGAAGTAAGTTTTTAAGTTCGTTTTAAGGATCTACTAGTCTTACCTAGTCTTAAAGGGGATTTTGGATATATTCTAGTCTTTTAGAAGGGAAAAAGGAATTATACACTTCTGTATTTATATGGTCTTGATTATCACAGTAACTGATGCCTTGCTTTCTTTAATATATTTAGTCTATAACTCTTCTCAAATTCAGAAAACTACACCTCTTTTACTAATAGGGTAAATATATAGAAATAGAAATTTCTTTCTGTCAAGTCACTGAAGTATTTTCAAATCTCACTTGTCATTTTTATTTTCATTTCTTCATCTCCTGTCATAGAATGCCCATGTGAGAGAAAGCATTTGTGTATGAAGTTAAAAAGAGATCATAACACACAGTATTTAAAATAGCTTCCTGGTATCTGAAATTTTTAGTTGCTGGTCCTATGTGGCTTGCCTTAAGTCACACAAGAAAGCTGTCACTGAACAGTTAACTGTATTTGACCACACAAACTCAGGAAATCACATTAAACATTTCCTTCTGCCACTGAAGGAAAAAAAAAAATAGCTGGGCATTTTTA
This sequence comes from Hemiprocne comata, assembly GCA_020745705.1. Classification (NCBI taxonomy): domain Eukaryota; kingdom Metazoa; phylum Chordata; class Aves; order Apodiformes; family Apodidae; genus Hemiprocne; species Hemiprocne comata. The sequence continues at coordinate 90,896,280 of CM036587.1, forward strand.
CAGCATATTGTAATAAAAAAATGTCTAATGTGATCATTATGACTCATCTGAAACATTGTTGTAATAAATAGCTAAGGAACATGATGCTGAAGAATTGTTAATTCATCTGAGAAAGTAAAAATTTAATTTTTGTCAATTCGTCTTCACCTTTGGTATAAAGTTAAACCAGTGTATGTCACATACACGTGAATGCAGAATGCAGATTGCAATGTCAAGATGTTCATTTAGAAGTGAGATTCTATACTAATTTTTTTTTCTTTCAGCTGCTGTTAGTTGTAGACCAACAGTCTGAAAGTAATGAACAAATAGAGAAGTGGGAGTTACCCACATGTTTACAAATGGGCTTGTGAGAAAACTCCTTTCCTGGTTGTTGATGGCAAACTGGGATTACTGGGCTATTTTTTAAAAAGAAAGTTTTGTTTTCCTGCTAAGCTATCTATAGAAAAAATTCTTCCTACCTTTCCCTCTTTAACTTAAAAACATAAAATGAAACAAACAAACAAAAGTTATAACCTTTGAATATTTAGAGGTACTGTTAAAATTATTATTCACAGGAGATACAGTTTTGTGATCCATCTTATCAGTATGAAAACTCTTCAGGTGTTAACTCACATTTCTGTAATGTTACAAAAAGCTGACGGTTCTGAATTCAGGGCTGCACAAGATTCAAAATATGAATAAAACACCTAAAGAGACAGTTAACTCACCACTGGGAAAATAAGGCAGAAAGAAAGAGTGGTCCAATTGATACAATTCCCTTAGCACAACCTCCTTTTTTGTAGATTCTCACTACAGACAGATATGGAAAATTACTTCAGAGCTATACATAATAGAAAACCAAAGGTCACAAACTGAGAAAAGAAAATATAAGTCACAACATGCAATGGAAGCCAAGAAATGAATGACAGTGCAATTAACATGACAGAGAGAAGATGGAAACTTGTCAGAAATTGCTGCATGGCTGCTCAGATTTGATAGGGGTGTGGAATTGATTTCTTCACACTATCTATTAGAAAAAGATTTCAATCAAAAAGTGAGGGAATGAAAAGTAAATGTGTGTGAGCACTTAACCATGTGCGTGTATGTATGTGTGTGAGTCCTTGTATGGAGGCTGATAACAAAAGAAAGAGCTCAGCAAAGCTGTTAGATCATGCAGGCAATGAAAAACGTGTTCCACTGTTGAGATAATGAAAAAACATAGTATGAAGAATGCGGTAATGAGGACCTTGGACTGGTTTTTGACTGTTGGAAAAGAATTTTAATGGGATTATAAAAAAGTTTGACAACTATTCCAGAGTAAACATGATGAAAAGGTCTTTGGACATTGGGAAATTTAGCTCAAGAAAGACTTCTCAGTAGCAATTCAGTCTGCAAAGGCTGTGAAGAAACTAGGCCTTGTAGATTCCATGAGGATGGAGATAAAAGTTGTTTTTGCCTGTGCTGTGGATCTGACTGAAGGTGCTAGACAGTCTGCTGAAAAACTCTCTTGCTTTCTTTCAGTTCATCATCGTTTTGATTTTGTTTCAGGGTTTGTTTTTTTTGGTTTGTTTTGTTTTGTTTTTATGTAGCAGAGAATGCATGTTATGCTGTACTGTGAATTACTGCACTCAGAATGTATAGTTCAACTCCACCTAAATGGCATGAGGTTTCAACAAATGAAGTTAATTGCTCTTTCTCCTGTTCTTTCCAGACCTCCAGTAAGGAGCTACTGAATTTCTTCCTTGCATTTTCTGAGGCAGTGACAGGTTCCTGCTCTGTTCCTTCACTTGCCCATTTTAAATTTTGCAGAAATCTCAATTTTTCACTAAAAAATTTTAACAGAAAACATCTGGCACATCTGCTGCTTGTTTAGAGCTGTGTTTGCTAACATTTTTTATGAAGCTGTATTATTGAGATCTAAACTTTATGAGGTGCTGGACTAAATTATTCCTTCTAACAGGATTGTCACAATCCAAGAAACCACTATAAGCAATTAAATGTACATAAGAAGAGCTGAATGATTACAATAACTGCAATGTCTTATCTCCCTGAAGAGTTCTCTAATTGTTGACAAAAGCCTATAAATCCTACATAATTACAACCATTAGATACAACTATTGAGATTAAAGTATGTTCTTAATAACCATTTAAAATATAGCTTATTTAAAATATTTTAATTAATTTAATGGAAAGATGTAATTGCCTGCATAATTTACTCTTGAAATCCTTTGAGGTGAAAAACTGACTGACACACATGCTGAATATCCTAAAGAAACCTGCTTTAATTCATTTGAATTCATAAGTGAATTAATGGATTCACCACTTAATGCTCAGAAAAAGTAATGTGTGAGCCAAGAGTAAATGTCTTAATGGAAGATAATTTTTAATAGAAAATTAATTGTTGTGTCAGAATAGATTAGAAATTTCATCACAGGGGGGTTGGTTGTCTTTATAGTATATGGGACAGTTACAGTAACAACTTAAGTGACGTGTAGTAAGACTGTAACTAGCATTATTACATATTAGAGGTTTCATGTTCAAAATAACAACAGAAAGATGCTGGTAGTGCAGAGAATACCAAAAATAGCTTACAGAAACCTAAAACCAAGTAAGGTTCTTCTTCAGAGGTTGAAACCATTAGATATCTGCTTCCCTAAGATTAAGCAAGAAGTTGCAGCTGTAAAGTCAAGTACATTGCATTTTATCAAAATAAAATGTGAGCCAAAAATCTTTTGCAGATCTGTATTATGTCACTGATCAGTCACAGAGCTGACATATAAAACTATTGAAGCTACAACTTCCTCTATATCTAAGAGATGTCCCAGAGGTTGTTTTGGTTTTGTCTCTCAAGACAACCCTACTGGCATAATCAGGTTTCCTTTAGCTTTGCTGAGACAACCTGAAGGTGAAGGTGTGCCAGAGTATGAAGTGAGATGCAGGAGCACACATTTGCTCCAGCCATTTTCTTGGCTTGCATTTTCATCAGGTGCAATTTTCAGTTGCTTTTTCTATATGGAATGTAAATATGCTAGATCTAAGACGTTTTTGCTATGGATTATGAAGAATCAGGCATAAAATATGATGAAAGTCCCTCGTTAAAGTAAGAGGTTGTGTTACTTTGTGCTGTGCTTGCAATGCAAGGAAGCGTATGATAAAACTGACAAATCAATAGAGGTAAGCAAGAAACATGTCACAGTAATGGATACCTGACAATTGTCTGATATGTTACTGAAATTATCTTTCAAGTTTGATGTTTATATAGTGTCTAACAGTTATAAGATTCCCTTCAGCATCTCAGATCATGTTAGACTAGAGACAGATTTAATTACCTGGCTTTGGAAGGTATTGTGCGTGGTGCACTTCCTGGTATTGCAAAAGAAGTACATCTCACAAGCATTTCCTGAGTAGACTTCATTGTGCTTTGTAGGTGGTTTCTGACCTTCTAAGTTCAGAGTTTTGAAGGCTAAGTTTTACTCTGCATTAGGTCTTCATGATGATCCAAGACAAAGAAGCTGGATTACTTAGCTTATAAAATCATAACTGTAATAAATTTGCTCCAGCAATGTGTAAAAGAGTACATGGTGTTCCTGAACCACAGTTGCACACCAAATAACAGTGAACCACTGTGCGAATCACAGTCTTCTGACACTTCAGTGGAAAAAGAAAAAAAATACATACAAGTCAATTCTTTGACAAAAAATATATAATTACAAAACATTCCTTCCAGATGTAAATGTCTGCTGCTTCAGCAGACTCAGGGGTAACTACTTGAAAAAGGAACAAATTCAGGAGGAACATTGTCACCTTTCATTTTCATCATCAGCAAAAAAGCTTTATGGAGTCTTAGAGATCTCATCGTATCTCTGGTCTATGATACATCAATCACTCAAATCGTTCTGGCTTTTTTGGATCATCTGCTTTCCAAAATGGGGTCAGGATTCACCTGAATATCAGGTATGTTCAATCTGACCCTTGGCAGAGTGTCAGAAACATGCTCCCAAGTGAATGTTGTTCCTCTAAACGGTTTTTACAGGTCCAATGTTCATATGGCACATGTGACAGTGTGGTGTAGCGTGAATACTAGCTAGGATTACAGTGCAGTATTGTCCAGCCTTTGGTATGGAGGCTTTCATCTGACATCCCGTTGATAAATTATGACATCAAGGCCAGCTGTGCTCAAAAGATGTAGATTTTATTATAAATTCTAAGTGTGCTTTTTGAGCTAAGACATGGATTTTTTTTCAGCTGAATCATTGCATTCCCATCAAGAGAGTTGTTATGACCTGAAGTAGGGAATATAATCTTTCCAACTACCTCCCATTTTTCCTCCAGAGGTAATTAAAAATGAAAACTTTGATCAGACATCCCTTCTTTTATGCAGCTGCTCATCTGCTGCTTCAGTGGATGCACCAGAGAGAGTAAGTCTTGCTTTTTTGCTAACTGCCATGTTACACAGCAGGACAAACAGGCAGAACTGGACACCATCCTTTTTCTTGTTTACCAGACCTTGGCAGCCATTTCCACTGTGGCTTCTCTCTCTAAAGGAGGTAAAAGGGAAGTCTAAGAAGCAACAATCACCATCAGCTCTTAGTTTAAAGGATGCACAGAATATCTCTAACTTGTAAAATACCCATGTTCCCCAAATGACTAGATCTCAGTTTTGCAGTGCTAAAACCTTGTAGGACCTGTACAGGGTTGCAGGGTAACAGCTGCAGGACACCACTCTGAGCCTTTTGAGGAATTCTTCATCACAGAGATGGTGTCCCCTGTTCCCTCTGAGTCTTCTCCATATGTGGTTTGGCATTTTTTTTCAGGAAACATTTGTCTTCCAAGCTGTAAAGGTTTTATATAAGCAGTACATCATGAGTTAGGAGCCATTTGGGCATCAATGTGTGCGGGAAAGACTGGATTCAGAGAAATAAAGTGCATATCACATCTCTTGGTCTAGTCTTGTGACCATCTAGCCTTAAGAAGTCCTGTGATCTCACATGCTAATATGGTGGTAGATGGTAACTTGATCTAAGAGTTAGACAAGGAAAGAAACCTCTATCACTGAATCATTCCAAATATTTAATGAGATTTTTACGTGGGAGGGATTTCACAAAAACAAAAACCAACAACTGAAAAGTCCCTTGCATTTCATTTAAATAGAAACTTCTGGGAAGGAATTGCTGGCTAAAAGAAAAATCAACTAGAGCCTTATATGAAACTTAAATGTCTGGTTTTAAACTTTTCATAATACAACATCTTTTGTGGAGGTGAGGCTAACATAACTCTTGAAAGAAAAAATCAATATAATTATTCTTGATAGTTAGAATAATTTTGGTTGGAAAAGATCTTTAAGATGATCGAGTTCAACCATTAACCTAACTCTACTGAGTCTAGTGCTAAATCATGTCCCTAAGCACCACATCTAAAAATCTTCTAAACACCTGCAAGGATGGTGATTCAACCACTTCTCTGGGCAGCCTATTCAAGTGTTTAATAATCCCTTCAGTGAAGAAGTTTTTTCTAATATCCAATCTAATTCTCCTTTGGCACACCTTTACCCCATTTCCTCTTGTTCTATCTCTAGTCACTAGGGAGAAGAGGCCAACACCCACCTCGCTAAAACCTCCTTTCAGATAGTTGTAAAGAGCAGTGAGGTCTCCCCTCAGACTCTTTTTCACCAGGCTAAAAACAACCCCAGTTTCCTCAGCTACTCCTCATATGAGTTCTTCTTCAGACCCTTCACCAGCTTTGTTGCCCCTCTCTGGATATACTCCAGCACTTCAGTGTCCTTGCAGTGAGGAGCTCAAAACTGAACACAGTACTCGAGGTGCTGCCTCACCAGTGCCAAGTACTGTGAGTACAGGGGGACAATCACTTTCCTAGTCCTGCTGGCCACACTATTTCTGATACAAGCCAGGATGCTTTTGGCCTTCTTGGCTACCTGGGCACACTGCTGGCTCATATTCAGCCAACTGACCATCAACACCCCCCGGTCCTTTTCCTCTGGGAAGCTTTCCAGTCATTCTGCCTGAAGCCCTCACATGGGGTTGTTATGGCTCAAGTGTAGGACACAACCATTTGCCTTATTGAACCTCATGTAATTGGCCTCAGCCCATCGAGCCAGCCTCTCCAGATCCCTTAATAAGTTAAGAAATAAAACTTTCAATTTTATTGGGGGAAAAAAAAAAAGCCACAAAAAACCCCAAACACTTTGAGTAGCTGGAATTTTTCAAAAGGAGAACAAATTACATGTGCTTATTTATCGACAAATTAAATGAAAACATGATATCCTTTTTTCTGTTCTTCTGGAGTTTCTCAAGTTATATTCTGAGCTGAGTAGAGTTTAAAAATCATTAACACCATTTTAAAATACAGATTAACATTCATATATGAGTAGTGAAATTTTCCCAAGGAGAAATTAATCCCAAAGTTTACCCTTAAACTGAGCTTGGTGTTGTTGGAGCTTGATATTGGAAACCTTCAGTAAAAACCCAGACCCAGTGTTGTGGATACATATGGCAATTTACAGCAAAATGTTTTTTAAAAAATGACAAACAAAGTGAATACCAGATGGTTTAAAGCAATTGCTCTTTGAGACTTTATGTTCATAAATCCCAATGTAATATTTGAAGTTAAACAATTTGTGCTAACAGAAAGCAATGCTTTATATTTAATATTTTTTTTTGTTTATAAGAAACACTGTATAAAAAAATATAAGCATTTCATACTTCCTTACCTATCCAGGTATCTTTATTTCACTAGGCTTTAGTTAGTTAGAAGTAATTAAAGGTTCTCAAGCCCCCTTGCATATTATTTAGACGTTTCAAAGTAGTTCATTATTTCATGTAAATGAATACTGTATCTACACTGCACTTTCACTTTCCAACACAATCAAATGGGAAGCAGTAGAAAATCAGTGCTTTAGAGGGATAAGTGGTAAAAGAAGCAAAATAGACTGATGCTTATATTATTTTTTTTTAGAGGAAGGTCCAATCTGTGAGCTCATGCATTACAGAAACTGAAAGCAACCTCACATTTTATTATAACTTGTATTAGAACTAACAATGTCTTCCTCTACCTGCTGGGATGAAATCATAGATTTAGTCTCTGGCAGAAAGAGATGTCATCTCTTTTACAGACTGCAACTGTAATCAAGGTTTTATCAGAGACATTTTAGGTTCTTGATATTGTAATGAGCTTCTTAATCCATTAGACTGATTATGCAAAGCATAATCCAGGGCCAGCTTTTCAAAGTTCATTTTATAAATGGAACATGGCTATCTCATTTTTAAAGATGTCTGAAAAACTATTGCCAATTCCACACATTTGGGTGCATCTCTGATGGGAAATGTAAATGGAGTTGATAATGATTGCAGAATGCCGGGAAATTACATGAGGGTTTTTATTAACTTTGATAAGTTACACAACATGCAGATGGGCCAGTGTGCTCACTTTATTATTTTTTAACCTTTCGAAAAAAAAGAAGCTCTTTGAGGGAAAAAAACATGGATGGATTTTTCCTTACAAAAACCCAAACAAACAAAAAAGCCCCAACAATCCAAACCTTTAATTTATAGTAGTTTCTAACTTTCTCACTATGAAGATAACTTTCCGAGCAGTGATGATGACAGTAATACCTGATGTAAAGAACTGGGGTGCAAGTAACAAAGTTATCTGTTTTTAAAACTTTATTAAAAATTAGTAAGTGTGAAATATGTTTGCTCTAAGGGGAAAACTCCTTTTGAAGTACTCACTCTATCCCAAACAAAAAATAATAAATGGTAAAGGAAATTCAAGATATTCTTTAAATTTTACTTTGATTATTCTCATGAAAAGAAATGTGGCAGGTCATTAATTTAGATTAAAAGAAATGCAAATGGAGAAGTTTTAGGAGATCTCACATCTTTCCAAAACACTAGGTCAGACTGTGCTTGTTCTTTTGTTCACATATACAATCATATCTTATCTCAGAATGAACCACAGTGTTGTGCTCTTTTTTACATCACTTTCTAATCCTTTATTCCATCCCTTTGCTCTACATGTGAAAAAGAATGAAGATCTGACCGGGGCTACAGGAGAGCTGACAGCTTTGTTAGTCCTATAATAATGATTACACCTACAACGTAGAGATGTATAATTATTATTGTTGTTATTGTTAGCTCATAATTCTTCGTTAGTGTTATTGCTGTGGTTATTATTACTTCTATTTGGGTCAGAATCAATCTATGCTTTGCCATTATTTGGTGAAGGTCTGTCCTTCTAAGTACTTCAGATCTCACTGTAATGAAGTAAAATTATGCAGGTCTTGTGTGTTTGCTTGTGCTTTTATGCTTGGACTCAGCTGATGGTCCAGGCTCCTGAAGAGAAAGCAATTGGCTCTGTTACCCACAAAAACTGCCTTTCTTTCTCTCTTCCCTGCCATCACTCCATGTGTGGCTTATGCTGACCTGATGGACTGGTGGGAGAAACTGCAAACATGCCCACAGTTCCTCTTAGTGCACTCTCAAAACATGCAAAAAAAGAAACAACTAAGCAGTATGAGGTCATAAGGTTATTCTAGCTTGTTGTTGGCTTGCAGTGTTGAAGTAAGGTTCTGTGGAGCCTTAAGGATTAAACTTTTATTATGCGGTTGCTCTGTATAGATACTTCCAGTCCTACACTCTAAAGACAGGCAGTAAAAACCAACACAATTAAAAATGTGCTGGCAAATTAAAGTAATAACATCTTTTTTCGTCCACTTCTGCTACTGAATGTGAGTAGGCAGCATGAGGGTTTCAAGGATGAAGCAATAACCTGCCTTTGTTATCAACTACCTTTATTTTAGTGGTTTTTCAGCATTATAAGGGATTAAGATTTTCAAAATTAACTCTCTCCAAATGGGAAATGAAACAGAGCAACGTATTCAAAAGTGTCTCTGGTACTTCTTCTTTCATTTTATTTGTATCCATTGCATTCATATGGCTGGAAGACATTAAGTGCTTCTCTGAAATTGGTTGCTGGTTGTTTTTTTTTCCAAAAAGACCTCTGGCAGCTTCAGATTCATGATTAGCGCAAGATATGTCAGTCCTATGTCTTTATTGTTTCTTTTTTTCCCCACGTGAAGCTCCTACTTCTTTCCAACCCATTTTGATCAGTACTCAGTTTATTCTTCACAAGTGCAAAAGCACATCAATGACTTGCTAGGGCTCCTGTCTTTCTTGTGTGTTGAGCAAGTTTGCCAGCCTTTTTGCTACAGGACCTTCATATTTTGTCTGGAAGAAAAATTTTTTCTACGAGATATAGGACATACATACAAACTGTGCCCTTATCTCTTCTTCCTGTTGCTAGTGTGAGTCCTTTAGCTATATATTAAAGACAATTTTTTTCGGCAATAGTGCACATTATCCTAGTGAAGTTGTTTAGTCCCATCATAGTCCCAAGGTCATGGACATCAGGGAAGTTATGACAGCACATAATTTGGTTTGCTATCTGCATGGGACTATATATAAATAAGACAATGCTCAGCATGAACGTGACTATCAGGCTACAACTAGGAAACAACTTAGCTGCAAACCTATATAGATTGGCTGAGTCACTGACTAGTTTGTCTATGAGGAAGCTGGAGTGGCAGCTCCAGTTCACTCCATTTGTTTATCCATCATGTATTCTGGTTTTCTTGGAGAAATTAGTTTGCTCTGTACAGCACCAAGCTCGCCTTTCTAACAAACTATGAGCATTTTTCACACTGATCAAAAAGGTATGTTGGAAAGCTGGGCTTAGGAAGGGCAAAACATTTCAGTGAAACGTATCAGTTTGGTGAAGTTTCCAACAGACCCACGGATATAGCTAAGTGTGTTTATGTTTGTAGTGCAAGCCTCCTCCTCCTGAACAGGCAGCTCAAGCATGATACTGCTAATAGTGCCAACAAATTTGTTCCCTAACCACACTCTCTGCTGTTGTTTCAGCCCACACCAGCTAAAGCATTTGTAGATGTTTTGGAAGATACAAGTTCCAGGGACCAATATAATGGGTGGTATGGACAAGTTTTAACATTTTTATTGCTCTCCTATTTGTGTGACACTCCATCACTATTCTGTAATATATTTTGCATGCTCTTTTGAATCCTCCAAGGCATGCAATGCAGACATTCAAATGAACGGTGTAAAAACCAGAACTACTCCACTCTGGTGAGTTGCAGTACTGCTGACATTATTGCATACAGTAAGAAATGTAAAAATTAAAAAAAAAAATTACCATCTTGGGTCACCACATGTGTCCCAGGAGAAATTCAGAGACAGGAGTCAGGTAGTGTGAATGCAGTCAGCATATGTCCCTGCAGAATCAAGGCCACAGAACATTCCCTGGCACTGTATGTTTAAAAGGCACTTACATGCATCTAGAATCAGACTTTAGGGTCCAAGATCTGAGTTCTGAGTATGGACATGGCTGCTTTCAGGCTTTCCAAGCTCTTCATCAAAGATACAGAAAACAAGAAAAGTGTTCTGGCTTTCTGAGCTCCCTGTCACAAAAAGAAATATAGGCAAATTTTTTTTTTTTCTGAAATATATTTCAAGCAAAATATTCTATTACTTCACCTATTCAGAAATTTCTCAAATTCTGCATTACATTCCAGGACTTGTCTTGTTTTTTTTTTTTCTCTGAAAAAATAGTTTTAATAAGTCTATATGAGTTATTATTACACGTATATATTACCAGAGCTGGGAATTTTGTCTTTGCATTTTCATTTCCATATCTCTCTTTGTCCTTCCTTCTGTGTTCCAAGAGATATATATCTATTTCCACAGGACCTAAAGTCCAGTCAGTGGGAAATAACTAGGCATATTTCACTGTGCAATTGTAATACCATTAATTTTTCTTCACATCTATATTAGTATATGTTTATGGCTTGTCAATATACCCGTGAGTGGTGCCAGCCAGAATCCTTACAGCATGTGTCATAGCAAAATTTCCATTTTACTGCTGTTCCCTTTTGTCCATGAATTGAAAATGCAAATATTTGATAATATTTCTTTGATTCAATAAGATTTATGTAAGACTTCAGCACTCATGACTGAATAAAGTACTGCAGCTGTTCAAACTTCCACTGTAAATTCTTCAACTCAATGAGATAAACAAGCTCTGTTATCTAGCTTGCACATAATGCTGTAGCAATTCTACAGTGTTCATCACGCTGACTTTTTCAGCAGTTTGTCAGCACAGACCACTGTTGAGACTGTAGGTAAATGCTGGTTTGGAGAATTATGTAGACCATCTGCAAGGTTTAATTCACGACACATGACAGATTAGAAAACACACAGCACAAGAGGATCGCAAACAAGCAAGCAAAAATATAAACTACTGATCCTCAGTAGTTGCTCCTGGCCAGGTGTTGGCAGCAGGTACCAGACCATTCCTGCTGAGGAGCAGCCATGGTGCCTGGGCCTGATGTCTGGAAGGGAGCTGGGTTGGAAGGGGCTTTCAAGGACCCCCCAGGAGCTCCCCCTCTGCTTGTGGCTACTTTAAACTCAGCCCTCCGTCCTGGCCAGTACCACTTGCCTGGCTAAGTGTCACAGGACTATGAACTGGAGGTAAGAGCTTTCTGTTATCCTTAAGACATAAGAAAGTCATTAATGAGTGAGCAGCATTAATGAAATTTAGTAGACTTTTTTCTTAATGGTAATTCTTCATGCAGCATCACATTTATCAATATTTGCAAGCTCTTATTAAGGCATTAACATGCCCCAAAAGGTAGAGTAAATTTACCAAAAGTCAGGAAATAGAAGATAAAGGTTTTTTCCTGCATTTATTCATATTCATGTTAATAAATTTTCATTTATTTATTGCATTGTAGATATATAGTTTCAAGGGGACTTCCAGAAGTCCCCCAGTCCACCCCTCCTTGTCCTAGGGTAATGATATTCAGGGTTTTTTAATCTGGTGTAAAAGCCTCCAGAGAGAAAGATTTTATACTCCTCCTAGACAGCCTAACCCAATGCTGTGTTTTCCTTAGATCGGTTTTACTTTTCTGGCTTTCTGTTCAGGATATTAACACACTAACTGTTCTAGGACATGAGTATGCTTAATTCTCCTGCTGTCCTACCTGGTTTCCATCAAACTGAGTTTTTTGTTTCCATGTCCTACCCTAATAGAAGTCATTCACTCTTCTTGATCTTTTCAGACATAAATCATAGATTCATAGGATCACAGAATCATAAAATCATATGTTGGTTTGGGTTGGAAGGGATCTTAAAGAAAATGGTTTTTATGATTTTGCTTTTGTCATGTTTATGTAGCTGGGCTAATGCAGGTCAAGCCTTTCAACTATTCCCCACTGATCTCTCATTTTAAGCCTCCTACTGTTATTCTCCTTCACTTTCTTTATAAGGTGTTTACATTTTACAGAAACCTTAATGTCTCAGACTGGATGCATTACTCAAGACTGCCTCAGCAAGTAACAAATAGTGAATCAAAGTAGTCAAGAAATGTTGTGTTTTGATGATTTACCATTCTCTCCTCTCTGAGTTTAGTCATCCAGCTCTAGGCTGCAAAAGTATATGCATTTTCTTTCTGGTTTCACAACTATTTAATTTTGCCAGGATTTAGAGTAGGTACAATTACTTTGTTTGTGTATGTGGGTTTTTTGGTATGCTGCATAAAAACAGAGGAAATCCTATTTTAGGCATGTAAATTGGAATTTATGCCAGCAGAGGTGTCGTAGTGCCTATTCTGGCATTTTGTATGCTCTCTGCGTGGAAGTGCAGAGTTACAGCCTCAGTGGAATAAGTACCAGAGCCTGTGTCTCTCCTGAGAGATTTAAGAGTCCAGACATGTCAGAGTATTTGAAATCTCACAGAAAGGGTAAAATATACAAATATTATTCTAAAGCAGGATATCTGGAGATGGTCTGGATAAAGAGCAATATAAAGGACAAAAAAAGTGCCCTTTAAAATCTTGTTTAAAAGACAATAGTAATCATTGAATAGCACCAAACTGATCTTTGAAGCATCTGACTTTTTCACTTATCCTAAATTCCCTCTCTGAATTTAGCTGAGATTATGACATGACGTCTCAGGTGAATGGGAGTGGATGCACCAGTTGCACCAGTAAATACATATCTACTAAAGGATCGTACAATGTGGCACAGGCCAGGCTGGAATATTAAAACTGTAGGCAGAGTCAAATGTGCATGACTGTGCATGACTTCTGTATTTTCCAGAGATACTTTCTTCACAGACAGACTGAATATTCAGGGAAAACACACTTTCTGGAATTTTTTTACTATTTGTTAACTTATCAAGGAAAACTACAGAAATATTACTTAATGCATTATAGAACACACATTGATTTTCCCCAAAAAGCATTACAAAAGCAGTTGCAGATACTCCAATGATTTGAGTATAATGCTGACTGGAGAAGCAGATACTTTTATCTGCAGAATTTGAAATATGCCTTGATGATCTGGCTTTTCTCACACTGGAAGAAACCTTTTTTTCCCTCTTTATTTCTCTCCTATCACCCGTAACTTGAAGTATAATCTTTATTAGCTGAATTGATATTTAGAATGCAGCACTGGCATCAGCAAAAACTGAGAATTCCTCATTTTCAGCTGTTGAGTTTTAGCCAGTTTCTTTGCCCAAATGCCACATAGCAGAATTATGAATCAGAAACCCAAGATGTCTAAATAGGAATCCCATGGGAGGCTGAGACTAGTTCTTTCTGATATTTCAAAGACATTGCTGACTAGAACTGATTGATTTTATACAACAGTCATCATTTAGAATCCATATAATTTTGGGTTTCATCAGACTATATACTAAGTAAATTTTTGGCACTCCTTAGTCAACTCTATCATATATAATTTTTTCAGTGATTAATTACTACAGTTATCTGTGAGCTACATTTTAAAGTAATATACCTGCATGCTTAGTAACTAGAGAGCTCCGTTGGACTGCTTGAAACAACTCCTCTTTGGTTACTGCACTTGAAATAAACCCCAAGATATCAAAAAGGGATATTTAGCAGACCTTCTAGGAGACCCTAGTAATATAGATTCAATGCATATGGTAAGCTGCTGAACCAGAACCAGAGGGATGACTGCTAAAACAAAAGTTCTAACTGCCAAGAGCCTGAAGACACAGCTTGTGGGAATCACTGCAGCAGAATGGATAGCAAAGTGTGACTGTTAGAATCACTGTATGTATACTTTGATGCACAAAGCTCTGGGGAGGAAGAACCAAGTCTGTATGTGGTAACATGTACTTCTAAGTATACAATGACCTAGCCATAGATTTGAACTGCTTTGGGAAAACAAATACACACACCTGTGCACACATACACTTCTATACAACTTGGCACTTCTCTCTAAGAATGCAGAGAGGAAGAGGTCTTGCTTAGTCTTAGCTGGACTCAGCTCTGTGTTTCCCTTTACAAATCTGACAACAAAAATTAAAAAGTTAGATGAGACATGAAAGAGGGAAAATCATTTGGCAAGTTGACTCCCTTCCATCAGAAAGAAAAAAGGGATGAGCACACATGAAATAGTTCTGACAAGAGGATTAAATATCCAGCAGTAACAACTGAGGGAAGAACCTGCTGCCTGACCGAAGGAATCATCCACCAACACATGGGTTTCTGAGGGAAGTGCAGATCAGGATGCAGGAAACAAGTTTCTTCTAGCTGTGACAAAAGCTATCAACTTGCCTGTCTAGTTTCACACCTGGGAAAAAAAATTGAAAACAATTCATCTGGTGTGGGCAGATAAGCAGTTTGTCCCTAGAAGGAATGAAAAATGTAACTATGTGTAGAATAAAGTACTCAACTGATTTCTTTCGTCTTTTTTTCTTTTTTTTTTTTCTCTTGCAGATAGCAAATTGAGTCTCCATTTTAAATCAGACTTTTTAGGCATGATTGTTAGTACCATCTACTGGGATCTGACTGCTTTATATCAACTACACGAAGGAATCTTAAACGTACTCATGCCATTTTTAAAGAGGCTTTGGTCATTGCACTTAAACTCTACCCTTGCAACTATATACACAGATTACTTCCATAAAAGATTGAATTGTACTAATATGTGTGCTCAATTATCTCCACATCACGGTCCAATGGCTCTGACATTTTTAATGATGTAAATTCCTCTAGCATTACCCAAGGTAACTATCAGGCACTACAAAGCTGTTTTCAGACAGTAAGAAAATTCAGGCAGGTGATGCTGATATCTGTCCCTTGGTGGAGAAGAAGATAAATTTAAGGAATGGGGGCCTAGAGTAGGTTTGTCCATGATGGGTAATGTAATTCTTTCTGAAATTGAGGAGTGGAAGTTTGGACCAGAGCAGAGGATACTCTTCTTTGATCTTCTCAACCCAGTTAAGAACCCTGCATCTTAGTATCTCTGCTGTCAGCGATCTTGGTTTTCTTTGTGAGAGTATGTTTCCTGTCCATGATCTTGGTTTCCAACCCACGACTTGATGAAGGTTTCCTAATTATTTTTGAAACTGATTATGTGATCATGAAGTATATCTTAAAAAATACCATATACCTTGAATAAGAATTATTAAGTCTCAGTGTCATCTGAGGGAATTTCAAAAATGCTGCTGAATTTAAAAGCATATAAATAAATTTAGCTTATAATTAATCAAAAATTTAGGCTGCTAAATTACCTGTTTTAAAGGTTTTACTTCTTTTATTAGAGTCTCAAACTGGCCCATTTCTGTGTTTAAACTACTTTTATATTGTATTACAAAATATTCATGTTTCCAGAGACAATACACAACAACATAATAAAAAATGAAATTATTTATAATTTTTTAATATCCTTCCCTCTTTGTCTCTCAATATACATATACCTCTCTGTGTGTGCACACATATTATAGGCATTATAACTCTAATCTGAGTCAATAAAAATGTGTCACAAGCTGTAAGATAAACATGTAAATAACCTCACTGAAACTTTTACTTAAAGAATTAAAAAATGATTGTTTTCTCAATTAGATTACCTGATAGATAACTGTTACAGTTTGGCTCTGAGTTGGTAGTCAAACCAATAACAATAATGCTCTCAGTCCCACCCCCCTCTCCTAAGGTAGGGAAAGAGGGAGAAAAAAATGAGAAAGAGAGGCTTTCTGGGTTGAAAAGTGAAACAGATTGATTTTAATTATTAGTGATAAGGGAATATATCTATATTTGTAAAGGGATGTGCAACACCCGTTCCCCTCCCTCCTCCCCCAGTGACTCTCCCAGCAACTCTTCTCCCTGGTGACTCCCAGCTGAAGGGGGGAGTGTCCGGGCGCACGGACGGGGCCCTCGGGTGTCGGCTGGGAAGAAAAATGGGAAAAAAGAGAGAGAGCCAAAGAGAGGGAGATAGAAGCGACAGTAAGCGGAAAAGAGAGAGAAAAAGGAAAAAAAAGAGCCTTGACTTCTGTGATGTCTCAACCTATACTGAAAGCCAAATAGAGAAAATATTATGAGAAGGGAATATTCTGATTTGCTGATCCTGCCTTCGGTCTAATCTGCTCCCCCATAGGGGGGGAGGCTGCAGACACTCAGAAGTGACCTTGGTTATTATCAGTCCACTGACACTGCTAAAAAAAAGTTCACTGAAAAAAAAAAAAAAATCAGCAAAGAGAAAGTTTGCTTCACCCTGGCTCAACCCAGGACAGTAACTTAGATGATAAAGACTACTTTCAGAGCTACAGAGTCCATGAGCTTCACTGTTGGCAGACTACTATTGGGTAATTAAAAGCTCTGCAAGTTATTAGGTTGCTACTTGCCACCTGAACACAGATGTTCATATCAGAAGTTAAGATGGCCAGGCTTAGGGAAGTTGAATTGAGAAAAACTGATTTATTGCCAATTAATATGGAAATCAGTAGTGAGAAACAAAAAGGTAAACACTAAAGTAATAATCTTTTTTCCTCCCTTCAGTTTTAACTCCTCTACACACCCCTTTGACTGGCACAGGAGGATGGAGGGTACATAGTTCTTAGCAGTTTCTCTCTGATAGTCTTTCCTGTTCATCCTTCTCCTCTGCTTCAGAATAGGCTCTCAACAGGTAGCAGTTCCTTCAGACATATCCATCTGCTCTGGCATGGGTCCTCCATGGGCAGGAAAATATTGGCTTCTGTGCCTGGAGCACCTCCTCCTCTGACCTTGGTATTCCCTCTGTTCCTGCTAACTCCTTTCTTTCTCCTTCCTTCTCTCCCTGTGCAGTGTTTTTTACTCTTTCTTGAATATGTTTTCTCAGAGGCACCACACAAGGCTCATGGGTAGACTGTGTCCTGTAGTGGACACAGTCCACTGTGGAAGAGATATCTGGAATTGGCTGTGTCCAGCATGGTACAGCCCTAGTCGCTTCCCACAGAAGCCACCCCTGCAGCCTGAACTCCTCAACCAAAACCTTGAAACTTACACCAAATAAATCTCTATGATGAATAATAATGAACGAGGCTTGTCAGGCTTTGCTTGAACTTTTCTTGACCAGCCTGCATCTATGTTTTTCTTGGTTTAACCATGACAATAATTTCTCTAATTACCCAGGTGACTATGGCTAATTTGATTTGCTTTTGTTTAACATTGTATGGTACAACCATGGTTTTATATAGACAGCAATTACAAATAGTTATTTCATGTAGAATAAATATTTTACAGGCAAGTCAGTCTCACCTCTGTGCCTAGCAAGATCATGGAGCAGATCCTCCTGAAGGCTCTGCTAAGGCACACGGAAAATGTGGAGGTGGCTGGTGGCAATCAACATGGCTTCACCAAGGGCAAACCATGCCTGAAAAATTTGCTGGCTTTTTATGATGAGGTCACAGCATCAGTGGACAAGGGGAGAGCAACTGACATCATCTACCTGGACATGTGCAAAGCGTTCGATACTGTCCCACAGGACATACTGATCTCTAAATTGGAAAGATATGTATTTGATGGATGGGCCACTTGATGGATAAGGAATTGGCTAGATGGTTGCACTTAAAGAGTTGTGGTCAACAGCTCAATGTCCAAATGGAGACCAGTGAGGAGTGGCATTGCTCAAGGGTCAGTACTGGAACCAGTACTATTTAACATCTTTTCTGGAGACACAGACAATGGCATTGAGTGCACCCTCAGCAAGTTTGCTGACGACACCAAGATGTGTGATGCTGTCAACATGCTGGAGGGAAGGGATGCCATCCAGAGGAACCTTGACAGGCTTGAGAAGTGGGCCTATGCCAGCCTCAGGAACTTCAATAAGGCTAAGTGCAAGGTCCTGCACACAGGTTGCACATGCACAAGGTCCATGCACAAATACAGGTTGGGTGGAAAATAGATTGGTAACAGACCTGAGAAGAAGGATTTGGGGATGATGATGGATGAGAAGCTCAACATGAGCCAGCAATGTGCAATTGCAGCCCGGAAAGCCAACCATGTCCTGGGCTGCACCAAAAGAATCATGGCAAGTAGGTCCAGGGAGATTATTCTCCCCTCTACTCTGCTCTTGTGAGACTCCACCTGGAGTACTGTGTACAGTTCTGGAGCCCCCAACATAGGAAGGACATGGAGCTGTTGGAGAAAGTCCAGAGGAGGGCCTCAAAAATGATCAGAGGGGCTGAAGCACCTCTCCTATGAAGAAAGGCTGAGAGATTTGGGGTTGTTCAGCCTGGAGAAGAGAAGGCTCCAGAAAGACCTTATAGCTGCCTGTCAGTATCTGAAGGCGGCCTACAGGAAAGCTGGGGAGGGACTTTTTGCAAGGGCATGGAGTTAGAGGACCAGGGATAATGGCTTTAAACTGGAAGAGCGTAGATTTAAGTTACACATTAGGAAGAAATTCTTTAGCGTGAGGGTGGTGAGACAATGTAACAGGTTGCCCAGAGGAGCTGTGGATGCCCCGTCTCTGGAAGTGTTAAAGGCCAGATTGGATGGAGCTTTGAGCAACCTGGTCTACTGGGAGGTGTTCCTCCCCATTCAGGGGGGTTGGAACTAGATGATCTTAATGGTACCTTCTAACCCAAACTGTTCTATGATTCTTCTATGCTTCTGTGATTTAGGCTCCTAACACAAATATCTAGTTACAGAGCAATACAAGCTTGGTATGATAAAGACCTTGGGAAGTGGAGACACAGGATGTGGCATACAGGAGTGCAGGTAACAGATGGTAAGAGATAGGGTACAGGGTTGATGATGGGACCCAGATGGTTATATGCAACTCATCAACAGCCTGTTAATCATACGCAGACCTGGGGCTGGACAAAGCTGGTTTTAGGGGTAACCATGTAAATTCAGAGGTAACAGTGGAGAACATCAGATGTTGACAATTCATTGTAATTTTCCTCCCAAGTAGGATGAAACCGCTGTCCTCAGGACACAGAGGATCAGAGGGAGGGTGAACACAACTTATTAAAGAGGTAGAAGCCAAAAAGTGTGTATGATTTTAACTCTATGATTACTATTGTTGAGACTTTTCCTGTATAAAAGTGTTTGAACTGTACTATTTGTTCTATTTTTTCTGTAACAATTAGATCTAGACAAATAATGATTAGACTTTTAAGACTACAATTATTAGTAACAATACATTTTTGGCTTTTTACATAGACATATATAGCATGTACTTCCTCTTTGCTCATGATCAATATAGTGACTGTAACCCTGTTGAATTTGGAGAGTCTTGCAGGAACATAAACTCTGTAAGATATGCAGGTGTAAATCATACTATATCATTTAATTTGCTATACCACTAACCAAGGGGGGTCCTCAAATTCTCCTTTTGCCAGATATTACAGAACATGAATTCTTGCCACACAAAGAAGCAGAAGCAACAGCTGAAGAGTGGTATTTTGATCAGATTGAAATAAACTGCAACAAGCAGAAACAAAGTTTTATTTCAGTGTGAGGGGGGACATCATTGCCTATTGATGGGTAACTAGTTAATGCGATGAGTCTGTTACCACTTTGGATTTGTTTTGTAACTTCAAGCACAACACTTCACCCCTTTGATTCTCTGTTCCTCTGCTATCTATTTATCTGTTTTGTTTATTGAAATTGTAGGCTTTTTAAGATCATGACTGCCTCTTACTGTTTGCATTTAATACTGGAAAAGTACAGAGTTGATAGGTTTTTAATCAAGACACTGGGGTGTCTTGCTGCTGCCGTGGTACACAATGACAACAAAATTTCTTTGATGAGGCAAGGAGATTTGCCATGAGTAAGGAAGATAACTTTCTTTTTTGGTAGGGAAGGATACAGGCAAGTATCAGAGATACAGAGGCAGCTATCATTGAACATTTAATATCTCTACAGGTTAACAGTAACAGCACAAACATGCATAATGCATTTAAATCACTGTTCTGTGCTGATGCTGGTAGTTTGTAGTTACTGTATCTTCAGGTACAGAAGTGCGGTTTCAGATCAAATTTGACCCAGTGTTGCATGGTGATGGAGAGGAAGGGCTGGATTGCCTGCTCTCACCATGTCACTTGTAATGAGTGACTTTAATATCTATGCTAATAAAGCTTGCTGCATCCCTTGTATATGCTTGACACAAGCCCCAGTGGCAGAGAAAGTACAGCTATCTAAATGAAATTGAATGTTTCTTGGTTGAAAATGAAGGAAATTACATTAACCAGTCACCTGTGGGTACATGTCGTATGCTACGCTGTGCTGAGTTTGCTGTATATTGTCTGATACACTAATGTATTTCAAGCTTTGACATGAAAGACAAAGAGCAATTCTTTCACTGCTAAGAGGCAGATTGGCACCCCATCTTAGCAGTTTACTAAAATCTTTCTTTGGCTCCTGGCAGCTTGGTTTACTACATACATGCTATACAAAAAATATGTGTGACATAGGGTGGGGCTTGACCTACTGATTTCTACAAGACTGCAGTAAAGTTCATGACAGATTCAGTCCTCAGATAGCACATGAAATCTGTTTAATTTAGAGGAAGAATACAGTATTGACAGGTTTTATACCTGGCTTGAGTTAGACCCACCCAGGTTTTACTAAGTCAGAAGGCTTTATTTATGTATCAAGAGGTCATCAGGTTATACTTCTGCAAGAATGACATAGCAGCGTCTTATACCTTCATAGTGTGGCCGTTGTTGGGTTGACTTTTTTTGGGAGAGTTCAGCAGCTTTCATTGTAGGATAGGATCATGACATTGTTTTTGCTGTACAAATATGGCATAATAAAGACCAGCATAAGCAGGTAGCTGGGGAGTCAAGAAACACAGAAGGCTCCATACTCCCACATTCTTTTACAGCCACGGAACTTTTCCTCTGCCTGTATTTTCCTGCCATAATTTCTACATTTGTTAAAAAGGATTGAATTTATTTTTCCAATAAAGTGCTACAAAGACTTGGGATGAAATAGTGATTCAATGTATTGGGCCACATATTATATCCCAAATATTCCACAAATTGAAGCTGACAATCAACCACATTTTCTGTCGAGTAGACCTGTTGTTTGACTAGAGTGCATAATGGGGCGAAGCAGCTAGAATAAAAGTATCAGGCTGTGTAAATCCAAAGATTTCCTCTGACTTATTCAAATTGTCTTCACTTTTATTCTGATTAGTTGAGCTTTAAGCAAGTGTATGAATTTCATCCCAGAAGGGGGTGGAACAGCACAATGATTTGCAATGCTGTTGCATTGTAGAGTAGGCACAGGTCAGGAGAACCGACTAAAATGGTGTCACGGTTTGACTCAGGATCGGTAGTTAAACCAGTGACAACAATGGTCTTGATCCCCTCCCCCTCCCACCCAAGTAGGGAAAAAGAAACAGAATTGAGGAGAGAGACTTTCTGGATTGAAAACTAAACTAGACAGCTTTAATTAAACACTAATGACAAAAGAAAATATGTACAATTATATACAAGTATGTTCAGGAATGTGCAAAAGCCTATTACCTCCTCCCACCCCCAGCAACTCCCCCAGCACTCTCCTGAGCTGTGACCCGTCCTGAAATGTCCCGAAGCGCTGTCGGAGAGAGTAGCAGAGCAGGCAGGAGCTGAGGGGAGAGGTATGAGGGTCAGGAACACAAGAGCCTAGGGATCAACAGTGATGGATAGATGGCATCCTCCCTGGATGCCAGCCATGGATGGAAGAGAAGGGAAGAAAAAGGAAGTAAGTTTTTTTCTGTGATCTCTGACCTTACACCTAGCTTACCTTGATATATAGAATGGAATACTTTGGTCAGTTTTGCTGTCTGTCTAGTCCACTCCTCCCCACAGGGGTTACAGATACAACTCTTTTGTTCCGTAGCATCTGAGGCAGCAGAGCAAAGAAGCGACCTTTGTGTCTCAGCAGTAACATAAGCATTCCAATGTTATCAGTCCACTAGCTGGAACACTTGCTGCTAGTCAAAAGAGACCTTACTGAAGGAAAAAAAAATCAGTAAAAGGAAAATTGGCTTCATCCTGGCTCAAACTAGGACAATTGGAAAGCCAGGTTTAATACTGTCTACTGGTTTACAAGTGTTTACAGAATTTACCCAGATTCCTGGTCCAATGTAGTCAGCAGCTCTCATGATCAGGAGCACTTTCTGGAACCCAGGAGAACATGCTGGATGAATATTTGCTTTTCACCGTAGGAGACGGCCACCTGTTTGGAAGGGACACTGAAAATAGGAAGCAGGACATGGCTCCAGTAAATAATTCTTGACTGTTTAGATGTACTTGATCTCAGTAATAATGAAAGATGGTCAATCCTATCTGAAAAGCTCTTGAAATCAAGGGGTTATTAAATGAGATTTCTGTTCTATTCTAGTCTTTGTCAAGCACTTGCCACTGTAAGGCATTCATTTCTGAAATAATTGTCTGAATGACCTAAATGCAATATCTCATGGCAACTTTTTTTTTTTTTTTCACCCCTTTTCCCAGTGGAAAATTGAGTGGAGGCATCTTTTAGTCTTACTTTTTATTAAAACATCAAGACATATAAAATTGTGGATTAGGTACAAATATACAAGGTATAGTAGTACAGTAAGCCCAAAATACGGAGATTAAATGGGGAGATAAATGGTAATACACTGTATAGTAATGAACATCTCATCTGAAAATGCCTTCAGTGTGAAGCTACATCTATATCACTATGACCAGTATGGTTACTAGCCTTGAACAAAGAATGTCAGAAGATAAAGGAAAGGCTCACCCCTTGTGGCTGTAAGCATTCTCAGTGCATTTAACATTAGTAATAAAATGAAGATTATTTTGCTTTCATAGCTATCATCTATAGATTACAAGTTTTCAGCTGATACCTCACTCATGATAATCCATTCATCTGTCTAGAAGGAGTTTGAATAAAGGTATATGCATAGATATACTAGCCTCTTAAGCACATGAATCACCAGTATAATATGTGTTTGTATTAGTAAAAATGAAGTGAAAGAAATAGAACTTTATATGAAAACAGAGGTAGTCTCCTTGTACTGAATTTCTGGTCTCCTGGAAACTCAGAGGCACAGGAAAGCACAAATTCATGAATAAGCTAAAATTCAAAAGAAACTAGCACTAAATTGTCCAAAGTTTTTAAAGCTTGGCTCAAATCAAAGGCGTAGTTTGAGGGATATTTTTTAGGTTGGATGATCTGTTTCATCATATTTAAGAGATATATCACATACAGATGAAATGAAACTACAGTGGAGAATGGCAGATATTTCACTTGTAGTAATATGATACCTACTAGAGTCCTGACTAAATACTCCACTATGTTTAAAGCATTTCTTTATTTAAAAAAAAAAGTATTTTTCAAAATACACTATACAAGTATTATTCTTTATCTGTACAATTACAAACACATCAATTAACATCTTTGAGTTCCCAAGTATCCCATTAGTGGGATACTGACATAAGGCTTTCTGACATAATCAAATTGGCATCTGTTTCCCTTACCTACATTTGGAATTACATTTAATTTACTACTTTTTCAAAATGTTTCTTGGACATTTTTAAAATTTTCCTGGGGGAGGGGGGGGGTGGGTCTTGTTTTGAAGGCTTTGTCATAGATATTGAAGAAAGTAAATTTTGTATTGAAAAAATCCTATTGCCATTTATATTTCTCAAGAATCAGGTTACATAAGGTCAAGGCATTTGTGTATTTTGTTCCTCTTATTACTTATTCTTTTTCCTTTGTCTGTATAACTCAACACAATTGAATTCCACATAACATGGAGTAAAATAAAGTGGTTAAAGTGACAGGCTTTTTAAAGACATATGATGATGTTAACAGTCTCAAAGCAGTATATCTACACAGAGACTGACAGCAAAGCAACGCTGGAGGTGTTTCTCATTTCTGTTTTTAAAGGAACAGTGGTTTTGCTATTTAACTGACAAGAGATGCAACACATACGTCCTGTAAATGCAGGTTGCTTGGAGTAGTTATCTCTGATGTTCCTGCTGAATAACAGTGTCAGGATTTTTGTATGCTTGCTTGTTTCTTGTTAAGTTCCACACCTGAAACTTTACTTTTTGTAGCTGTAGTCACAATATCATCTTGTGATTGTGCCTGGGTTGGCTGCAATTGTGTTGGGATGTGCAGCCAACCTTGCCTGATCTATCATGAACAAGGTGCATTCAGTTTTGTTCCTGGGCATTACAACAACCTGTCCATTTCTTCTTTCTGTGCTTCCATGAGAGAATAGGAATTGTGCTCATCTGTTGCACTGTGTTACTGTCTTATACTGAATGACAGCAAAGGTAATATTTGGCATCAATATCTTCTTTTAGAACTGATCTATTCTTCACATACATCTCTTTCGCCCCACTGATTTTTGGTCATCCAGGAACCACTTTTTTCCACAGGCTTCCATGTTGTTCTACAGGCTAAATGCTTAGAAAATGTTTTAATATCACAGGCATTTGAATAATTTTTTTCATATTTTGCCCTTCTGTGAAATGGTACAAGAGAAAACACTACAGGAATTTCTCTTCTGGGATTTTGTATTACTTTCACAGCAGACCTTTGTAATTTTGCAATCATGCACTGCAGACTTGCCAGTGCAGAAGGTAGCAGGTTGTTGGGATTATTTGCTAAGGAGCTGTGGTCTGTTCCACCTTGTACTTGGCATCCAAGCAAGGTGCATCCTGTTCCCATGAGATTTCTGCAACAGTGTCAAATAATGTGTTTTTTTTCCTCAGTTTAATTTTATTTCACTCCTATAATTGATTTTTAAGACAATGGGTTTCCTTCTTGTAACAATTCTTGTGCTTTATTTTCATTTGATTTTGAGGTGACATTTCCTGTTTGGGGGGGGAGAGTTTTATCCAAATTGACAAACATTTTTTCTTATGTTTCTTCAGTTTTTATAAACATATAGTTTGGCTAACCTCAGTATTAAACTCCCTGGCTAAATCACATCTGGCATGGATTCTAATGTTTTCTGAGAAAAGGCTTCAAATTGATGTTTTGCTGCATTCAAGTCAAATCTGAGTCTTCCTGTTTCTTGCAGGTGATCAGTGAGACTTGCTCAACAAAAAAAACTTGCATTCTGCTGCAATGCAGTTTTTTTTGTGTGTTGCTGATGAATAATACCGTTAGATTTCTATCTTTTTACCAATGCTGTTCAATGCAAGAAAAATCCTAGCGACAATTTCAGAACCTGTTTGTTAATATTATAGTACTTCCCCTTATTTTTGGGACTATTTCTTGTGCATAAGCTGTACAAAGGACATTCAGGAGATCAATCATTTTCCCATGCAGAGTCTGAGCTGGCAGTATTCTGAGTGAGCAGCCAGTACATAACTACAGTGCCTGCCAAAAGGTAAAGTGGGTACACTGCATTATTGCTTGCCTCATATATGTTGACATATATATGGATCAGCTGGTGTCTTTCTTTTCCATTACATCCATTAATCCATGCTAGTTACCTCCTAATTTTTCCAGTTATGTCACATGTACTACTTTGGACAGGATTCTTAAGTGTAATCACTGTGGTGTATTTACTGCTGTCTTTGTATTTGCAAACACAACCATTTTGCAATGCTCTGGTAGGCATCCTGCATCTCCAAAGAGAAAAGAAAATTGTTTCCAAATCTTCTCTGATGTGAGACTTCCTTTTGAGGATCTCAGATATAGTCTGTCTGTGCTTCAGTTCCCCTACTGGTAAGTTGCACTAATGATGATCACTTTCTGATGTTTTTTTGGGCTCTAAAGTCAACTTAGATTGAAAACTCTTTTAGGATAAAAAATGCCTGTTTCCATGGATGTTGTATGCACTGTACAGAGACAGTCTAGTCTTCCCACTAGCATTTATAACATTTTGCAAAGAGTACAGAAATTATTTCCTAATTTACTACAGATACATTGCAGAGGGTTGATATTAAATAACACTACTAGGTAAGTGTCGGCAAAGCCAAAACTTTTAAAAGCATGCTTATGGCCATGTACCCCACATAAGACCCAATCTATCACTGAAATTTAGAAAAAAAGAAGACTGATTTATTTATTGTATATTATAGTTGTTTGTTTGTTTGTTTTTATAGTCTCTTAAATCCTATGATGGATTACAAGCTGGTTCACTTTTATGCTTTCAGTGCAGAAAAAACGATGGTATTTTAACACACCCTCTGAGAAGGAGAAGATATGTCTGTAATACCTTCCCCTTCAAATTAATCTTTCTGTCATCTAAAAGCTACACTGCTTTTAGCAGAAAACTTTGTTTGTTAACATAATGACATCTCTTATTTCAGTGGCTAACTTACTTTCAAGCATCCAAGCGAGTACAAAGCAGAAACAGAAGGACAAACATTAATTATTTTATTTCATGCAAAAAAGAGATAAGAAAAGTAATAAGCATGAGATGACAAAATAAAACAGTGAATGTAGTGCAAATCAGTAAGAATATGTATTTGCTCATGTAATATTACGAAGGCAGAAATGGGGAGATCAAGTAAGCAATGTTTTCACAAACCAATTTAAAACCTAATGGTCATTCTCTGTGTCTTGCAGAGAGATGGAAATGAGGGAAAGAATGAACTTAATTTAAAACTGCAGCTGTGAGTAGTGTTCTGGTGTTAACATAGAGAGGTTACTGTTGTGTTTCTGGTTTTTGTTTGGTTTGGGTTTTTGTTTGCTTTTGTTTGGGAGTTTTTTGTTTTGTTTTGTTTTTACCTTGGATTTTATTTTTCCTTAAGGAATTCCTTTGTGTTGTTTCTGCAGCACTGCTATGGAGCAATTTAAGATGACTTGCAGAAAAGGGAAAGTTTCTCCCCTTTTTTGTCTCTCTCATATCAGGGGATTGAATAGCTGATGGCAGACCTGGGTGAATAGCAATGATGTTATTTTCAATTGTGAATTTTCCTGCAGTATCTGCACAGTTTTAATTTTGCTCCACTTCCTTCGTTATATTGCATTGCATTCATGCATTCATGCCATCTCCTGAAGACTTTTTTTTCCAAGTGATTAAAAGCTGTTGGCTTTACTCAGAGGCAGAGCAACTGATGTATCCTGTAATGGACCATTCAGTTGGTAGAAAAAGATAGGATTTTTTGCACCTATAAAGAACTTGTTTTCAAAAGAGTACTTCAGACATGTTGAGTTTAAATATGCACAGCTGAGAACAAAAAAAAAAGTAGAGAAACAGAGTAAATGCTTTCATAAAAGAAGTCAAAGCAGTTGAACACCCTTTCACTAATTCAGTGGGAAAACACTCTTTTCAACTTATTTATATTGTTTCATAATTTATAGACTCCTCTACTGGTATTCATATTTGCAAAGCATATTTTTCCTATTGAATCAACTAGTTAAGCAGTTAAAGGATATGTGTCAAATAAATTTTACAGCCTAATACAGTCTAAAATTTTTTAAGATTACACTAATGTATTCAGTCTTGAACAGTTTGCTTTCAAAGAAAATAAATCTTACTTAATGTCTTTGTAGAACCACTTAGAAATGACTACTTGTACATAGCATAGTTTTACTGTACTAGAAGTTTTGAAATGCTACAATTAACAGAACAACTGAATGTATTTTCCCCTTTTTTAAGCTATTATTGTGTATAACATGCTTAAGTATAATATTCTTGAGTATAACAAAATAATTATCTCAATATTTCTTTTCATTTTTCCCTCTTGCTGGTAAATCTAATGACTCCTGACCCTTATGTGGAAATCTGGAAATGAACAATTTTATTAGACAAAACTACAAGGAGAAAAGTAACAAAAGGCTTGTTGGCCTGAGACTTAAGCAAAATCAGAGAGAATACCCTTTGTAAACTGCATGTTTTCAAATTGGTGCAAAGACTCCTGGCCATAGCTGTATTTGTCAAAAACAAAATCTGCAAATCTTGGAAGTTCCTTACTGATTTGTCTACTAAAGAGCCAAGGAGTCATCAGCAAGTCTTGTCAACTCGCCTGTCAACTGTCTAATACAGCCAGTGTGGAAGCCTGACAGAAGATTGAGATTAACTGTGGACTATCATGGCTGGAATGAAGTAACACCACCAAATGAGCACTGTTGTGTCTGACATGCTGGAACTTCAGTACAAGCTGAAGTCTAAGGCAGCAAAATGATATGCCACAATTGACATTGCTAATTTTTTTCTCTGTTCCATTAGAAGCAGAGTGCAGACCCCAGTTTATTTTCACCAAGAGGGGTGTCCACTACACCTGGAATCTACTGCCACAGGGGTGGAAATACAGCCCAACTATCTGCCAGACTGCACTGGAGAAAAGTGGAGCTCCAGAGCATCTTTAGTACATTGATGATATCATCGTATGTGGTGACACAGCAGAGAAAGTGTTTGAAAAAAGTAAGAAGATAATGCACCTTCTGTTGGAAGCCAGGTCTGCCATTAAGAGAAGGTCAAGGGACCCACTTAAGAGATACAGTTCTTGGGAAACAAATGGCAAGATGGGCACTCTCACATCCCTATGGCTATGGTAAATAAGATAATGGCTATGTCTCCACCTACCAATAAGAAGGAGACACAGGCCTTCTTAGGTGCTGTTAGTTTCTAGAGGTTGCATATTCCATCCTTCAGTGAAATTGTGAAGCCTCTCTATAAAGTAAATCAGAAAAGAAACAGTTGTGTTTGGGATCCTGAATAAGTACAGGCATTCAAGCAGATAAAACAAAAAAATTGTAAATGCAATGTCCCTGGGACCTGTCTGAACCTGAAGTGGCCACTCTAAGGCATCTATAGACTGTCACTGGGACCATGGACTTGGGTGTCTCCATCTGCTGTGTAGTCCAGTTTTGGAATTTTCTGGCTGGGAAATAATTAGCAACTGAGGAATCTGGGTTCGATATTTAATTAATTGTAATAATGCTAACTATTATTACTACTTCTTTAAACTTATTTATTTATTTATTTATACCTATTCTAGGGTTTTTTTCCTAACCTTAAAATCTCTCTCCCTTATTCCCCTTTTTATCTTCCCCTGGGAGTGTAGTGCAGCATCTGTCACCTGGTTATTTGCTAAAACTGTGGCATGACAGATCTAAAAAAAATCATAAGGAATTAGAGCAGTTAAGCCCATGTCCTAGCAACAAGTGTGTTC
Organism: Hemiprocne comata; assembly: GCA_020745705.1. Lineage (NCBI taxonomy): Eukaryota > Metazoa > Chordata > Aves > Apodiformes > Apodidae > Hemiprocne > Hemiprocne comata. Next base: position 90,925,700 of record CM036587.1, read on the forward strand.
TTTCCTCCCAATGACCATTCAAAGGGTAGTCTAAATGCAGTATTTTAAAACTTTCCAAATATTTTCTGTTCTCTAAATGAATTCAGTTTTCTAAAAAAGTACTGGTAAAATGTGTAACAGTGAAACATGGAAGTTTTTCTTTTTCCATGTTTTCAGAAGCATTTAATTTTTTTTGATATGTGAGTGTATTGAGCAGTTTCTTTATATAATGATGTTGGATAGCAAAGATGAGAATATTTCCTTTTTTGTTAGCAATCATGTCTTTGTTATTACATGTCAGACTTTAAATCTGAGATTCTATGAAAGTCTTCACTGAACTTTTCTGCTTCACTGGGCCTGATTCAAAACCTCCAAACAGTATTGTCAGTCATGTACAACACTCATCAGGAATCATGATACAGGTCTTGAAAATTATTCCTCAACTGCTAAGATGGTTGTAATAAAGGTATTCCATTTTCCTGTAGTAACGTCAGTTATTCAGAAAGTAGCCAGACACTTTACTAGATTTAAGAAATAATCATAGTTGGTTTTATATTCATGGTTTTAGAAGGATGAAATAATATTGGCTTATGTTTTTCATAAGTTACGATATTAAGTGCAGTGCCAAGAAGAATTAGAGAATTAGAAAGTTTCTCATTTCCTACACTGTGTAAGAAACTTCTCTTATTTGTGCTAATTAATTGAGACTTCTCTCTGTACTGCAGGTTTTAGTTTTGATTCATACATCTCTCTATTAAGGGACAGTTCCAATCTGTAAAATATTTACAAGAAGATGCTTACTGTTTTTGTATTAATGCATGTTTCCTTTCAGTTTTTGTTTTTGAGATGTACCCCTCCTGGATATAGTTTCAAATAGGAAGTTGTGTCAATAATGAGTTGATTTATGTATAACATACTGTTGACTCAATTCACACAATTATTTTCTGTGCAGTCACAAAAAACAGTTTCAGAAGAATTTGTGGCTTGCATATTCAGTTTCCTACTCAGCAAAGGTGCTCTTTGTTTTCATAAAGCTCTGTTTTAAATCTCTTTCCAAGTGATTTGCATGAGCACTTTACTGCTTCATTGTTCATGGTTATGTTGTATTTTGGTGAACAAGGTAAAAATGGGCCATAAACCTTCCATTGCTCTTGTTAACTTAGAGCATCTGCTCTAGTAATAAGCACCTGGTTGGATAACTTTGACATCTGGGAATCTTTCAGTTGATGGACTTGTCCTTATTGAGCATGCCGGCGGAGATGATGAAAGCATTATTAGATCTACTTCACAGTCTTTTCTTTGTAATCTCATGTACCTCTGCCAAAGTTGCAGCCTGCTGATGCAACTTATAAGCAGGTTTTTTCTTATTTGGACAGGTATAAGTTTTACTTTGTAGCATCTGCCAAAAAACAATACATACCTCTGATGCTCTCCTGAAATGCTTTAAAGAATATATTTGCTAGTGATATGTAGGTTTCAGGGAAGCCAGAATATAAGGAGAGGTTGGCAGGCAGCTGAACAGCAGCTCTCTTGAAATATGTATTATGCTCCTGACAAGTACGATTGCCAAAAAAGGTTTGTAGCACCATACTGACAAGTTTCACTTCAAGGACTACATTCTTTTAATGTAGAAAGCAGAGTGGAAGCTGGTGAGCTTCAATCAAAACTGTATCACAGGAGTTAGGGACAGTTTCAGATAATTATGATCTCTGTCCAGCAGGCATGCAGAAAAGAAAAAAAAAAACAGAGAAAGTAATAAGGCTTTGTCCCATATCTGGACTATTTGTTTGTTCTGCATAATATCATCTCTCAGTTCTCAACAAACATTTGCAAGTCCATCTGAAAAGACAAAAAGCAGCCAAGCAGTATTATAGCTGTCACTTCTGGGACTTTTTATTTTCCCTGAGAAAAAGCCCTTTTTCTCCATCTAATTTTGAATTGGGTGGAGCGAACTGAAATGTAATCTTTGATTCCAGCAATAGTTGAAACGTGTGTGTGTGTGTATGTTTGTGTGTGCTCGAGAACAGGGAATGAGTGAGCGAGTTGTGTATAGCCCCACATACAAGTCTTCGTTTATGTCGAAACAAACAATACCAACTGCTGCATTGAACAGAATCAGCAGAAGGTATTTTGGTTTGGGATGTTCAGGTAAAATACACTTTCTCCATTAATGATTTTTAATGATTTTTGCATCCTCTACTTAATTTTTTATGAATATTACCTCCAGCCAAAGGATTAAGCTTTTAGACTGATGTGCTCTCAGCCTAATGTCAGTATCTTTGTTCATTCTGTGAAATTTAAAGTTCTTGTTATACAATTAACTCAAGTTTTGCATGATTTTATTCCTTGTCTTCCAAGTTAATGTCCAACCATTTGCAAACAGGATATCAGCGAAATGTAAAATGTAATCTCTTTTTCTTAAGTATCATTCCATTGTACATATTTTGCAGGTTTTTCTGAAGCTGAGCATTCTGATGACAGAGAGCAGATATTAAAACTTAGTGGATTTTAACCAGTTTAGATAGCCAGATCACTTTGACTCCTCCATTAGATAGCTTGTGTAAGGAAAGATTAATCAGCCTTTAAAAAATAGATGGTGATTAAGTGAATGTAATGCATGGAAGAAGTTGCGATGAAATGAACACCTTTGGGAGTGAAGCCAAGATTTCTTCTGACTTTGGAGATGTTTATATCAGCTTCTCCTAAAACGAAATGTAAATGCAGGGGAAGAATGTGTTGCTTTTTCTTTTATAATTTTGAAAGCCCTCTCTACCTGAGACTTTCATATTCAGGGCTCTAAATACAGAACTATTACATAAAAGGTCCTCTGACATGCTTTTAAAGAAATTATTATCCCACCTTTATGGACAGAGGCCAAATGATTAAGTATGCTTAAGAGAGACATTGGAGGACAGATTGTACATTCTAATGGACTTATTTTTGAACATGAACATTAAAGTAAGCATTAACTGTGTATTATTTAAAAGCTGTCTAAGATTTAAATATAGGAGGTGTCTCATTATCTTAAAAATTTCTGAAGTCAGTACAGAAAAACCGGCCTTCCAGATTGCACTTCTTCTTGTCCTTAAGGAAGTCTTCAAACAGTAGCAGAGTCACCCACTGAATATTCATTTTTTTTCTCTGTTGACTCAAGATGACAGAAGCAGACTAGATGATGCTAAGTTTTCTATTAAAGATTAATTTCATCCACCCAGTATTCATATATGCCACATAAGGTTTTGGTTCTAACTTTTTAATCATGGCAGGGTTTGTAATGTTCTCAGTCTGGCTTTTGCCTGAGAAGTGGACGTTTACCTTTATCAAAACTTTAGCTGATAAACATGTGCCCTCTTCTGTAAAATGAACATGCTCTATATCCAAAGTTAAGCCAAAAAAACCACACACCCACAACCCCACTTGAATTATTATTAAAAATTCCAATAATGTAATAGTAGTAAATAAAATTACCAAATTCAACTAAAGAGAGAAATTAAGTTTGCCTGGAATGAAACACCCCACAGAAAAGGAATAACAAGGGAAACTGTGAATCATTTCACACAAAAAACCTGACACAAATACATAAATATTGTTTTATTCAAGGGAAGTAAATACTACTACATTAACCTGGAACTGAACTATTTTACAGACATGGAAGCTATTTTTTTGGTCCAAATTAACATAATATGTTTCATGTACAGTAAAAAATCATACACAGTGTAGCAGTTATATCGTAAGTATTATTATACAATAAATACTTTTTTGTACACCATGAAAAAGAAGCAAACTCTTCTAGGAGAGGTAGAGGCTTATCATGTGGTCAACTGACAGAGTTGAACAAGTACAGACTCATGAAATATCCCTTAATTAAAGGTATTCCTTCACACAGAAAACTGCTTTCATATTTCTTAATCCTCATGGCTCCCACAGCAATATTATCAATATAATTTTAAGCCCTTTAAAAATCCTTTATTCTGTACATAATTAGTATGTTCCACTTAGCCTGTGTATTTCTCTTCATGCATTACCCAATGTGTCGTTACTATATTTGTACATAATATCCAATATATATTTGATTGATTCAAGAAGAAAATCCTATCTTAGTAAGATTTGGAACTCTACTGAACAAATATCATGTTAATCACACAAAAATCAGCCACAATATACAGTGAGTTTCATCCTAAAATACAAATTGATGATTAGAGAAGAAACAGATAAGCAATAATATTAGAATTCTATTCTCATCTTTATTTCTACTATTATCTACAGTAAAAAGCCAAAGAAAATGTAGATCAATATAAATAAGTCAGAAAAGAGAAATCATTGCAGTGTAACAAATTATTCTTATAAGAGGAACTACAAGATATGATCAGCCATGATTATACAAAAAAAATTCCCAACTCTGTTGAACTGATCAGTCAGAACTTTTACATATCCCACTAAAGTACAGTTGGGAATTCTCCTTTACCATAGATAGCTGGTCTCTGCTAATGAAGTTAATCTTAAATCTGAAAGGTCACTTTCTTGTGAGTATAAGGAAAAAGATAATTAGTCCTCAACATACAGTAGGAGAAATGCATCATGCATTTCATTTTCAGTATATAATTATTGAAAAATATAGCTGTGGGATAGAACCTATACCTAGGGCTTCTTACCAATGTCTTTATGTTGCAGAAATGTTTGCTAAAACTCTCAAATAAATTAAGAGTTCCATATAACAAAAGTCAAATAGACACATCAATTCACAAGTGACTGAATACATTTAAACCAACAGCATTCTTTTTAAGATTCCCCTATCCTATCAAGCTCATTTAAAGTTAAAGTTAACAAAGCATGTTGATCTAATTAATCTAACTGAAGGTGTGCAGTAGTGAGAGGTATTCAGACTCTCTGAGACAGAATCAGGGAAAAAGGGAGAAGCAAAATACTGGAGAAAGCATGAGTATTTAAAGGACTGAGGGAAAAGATAAAGTATTTTTTTTTCGATATGTATTTTAATATGTATAAGAACAGTCATAAATAGAAAAATCACTGTTGACTTTATCCATGCCCTGTTATATTTACCGCTTGATGTATCTTAGACATATCCAACATTTTTTCATATGGAAGGAAATGCTTAAAAAACAACCAGGAGGCCACAAAACAAAACAAAACAAAACAAAAAACAAACTAAAAACAAAAGCAGAAAACCAAAAGCAAAGCATCACAGGTGTATAGAAAACATATCAAAAATTACTAAAATGAAGATATTTTTTGAGCAGGTGCATTACATGTCCTTTGCAGATAACTGAAAAAAGCTGAGCATGGAAATTATGAATGTGCATTGATAATAGTTTACCTTCTGTATGTTTCTAGATGCTGTTTGCCCCTACATGCAACACTTTGTGCTGAAATACACTCTTGAGATACTTCAGGTGTCATGAAATAGCAACCTAAATTAACTAGAAGCTATGCGGTATAACAACTGAATGCTACTCGAAGTTTTCAAACTAGTTTTCTTACTTTTTTCCTTGAAGTTAGTTATATTTTAATTACATAATATATTCCTGTATACAACTTTCTCCAGTTCCCATTGTGGCACACACTGAAAAGTCAGATTTAAAATACCAGTACTGAGAAACTATCATGGATAGTGTGAGTGTGTCATGTTACAGAGTATCTGACCGTTATTCACACAAAGCGAAACAATGGAATACAAATCAAGTCTAGCCCTGTTTCATAGCTTATATTTTGACATAATGGCCTCTGTTTTCATCAATATTGCCAATTGTACTAGGCTCCTATGGGTGACATTAAAGTGAATGTGTAATATTTTGGCATATAACAATTATTGACCAAACAATTATCTTGTGGAAATGGTGGGTCATTATGGATACTTTTCTTATTAAATTCTAATTCAGCATTTGAAACATGACCCTACTTCAGTGTCTTACCACAAATGGCCTCCATGCTCTCTGTGAATCTTCTTCACAGAATCACTTTTGCTTTTGTATCTGAAAGAAAAATATGAAGTTTGTAAATTACAGTTATATTGACAACTTATAAGTTTTGATTACATTTTCAATTTATTTACTTCTTAAATTACTTACTAATTTCATGCTGATTGCTTTTTGAGTTGCACCTTCTTGAATTTGGTTTTATTTTAGAGTCATTACTTGAGGAAGCTTTGGGAGAAATTTTACCAATCCATTCTTAAGTTTTCAGAGCATGAAGATGTGGCTTATCTGAATTATTAACTCAGGTTTCAGGATAAATCTTTTCATGGATGCATATCTTAACCTTTTACTCTCATCCCTTTTCATTGCAAAGGTGAAAAACAAATGCATCTTATATTTACTGAAGTCAATAGGAAGTACAAATGTATGACTCATCTGAAAAGCCAGTTTTCCAAATGCTGAAATACAGTTTTAGGATCTGAAAGTAACCTTCCCTCCCTGGCAACTTTTTTGTGCATAGAGGCTCTACAAGTAGGAGATTTAACACTACAAAGCAATTGCTTTTTTGGCTAATTCACACAGAAGGTAGCTAGGATTGATCAGCTACCAGCTGAAGCATAAATATTCTCCTTGCCCCTCGAGTCAAAAAGTCTTTGTTGGTCAGAGAGTCCTCAGGGAGATAGAAAGGTTTACTTTCAATCAGTGTCTGTAAAACCACACAAAGTGCAATAATGTAGGTTAACAAGTTTTCAGTTTTACTGTTTTTTAATTTATTTTAAACATTTTACTTCTTTCTTTGTAAAGATGCATTTAAAAATCTGAATTTATTTTCATAAATTGGTACATGAAATATTCTGGGTGAGACACCTGTGGCAAGATCCAAAGTAAGTCTCTATTTATCACACTCCTAGAAATGTTTTCTGCAGGTATAAAGTAAGAGTGAAAGGTTGTTAGATTTTCTCAGTGTGGCCACTGACAAGGTGACCAGCTTGAGAAAGAATGCAGAAAGTCAGAGTCTGTCATGTTTACCCCAAGTAATGTCACTGATCTCAGTAGAAGTTAGAGGCTGCTATCTGTCAAGAAGCAAGAAGCCTCCAATACGTTTTTTTCTAGAGGTTAAGACTCTTTGTAAATGAGGAGATTCTCATTATTCTCAACACTTTCTCTTTCCAAAGTGAGACAAAATATTATCTGTGTTCTAGCAATGAGAACTTCACCTTGCTCAGAGCATCAAATGACATTGCAATCACCAGGCACCTCAAGATAGATTATAAGAAACCCCAAATCTAATGGTGGTGTACAATGACGTACAAACAGGTAGTTAGGCAACATAAAGTGCTGCAACTCTAAATAGAAGTATGAGGATACAAACAAGATTAACAAGGTAAACAGTAGGAAACCCATGGGATAGGACAGTGTGCCAATGAATAAACAGAGCAGAAAATTAACTTTCTGTGAAATCAGAGTTATGTATTGATAAATGGGTTATTAATATACTGGAGAAAAATCCTTCTGCTGATATCACAGCTTTCTTTTTTAATTATTGTTTGGTGTTTGTTTATATGTTTTTTATTGTGGGGTTTTGGTGAGGGTTTTTTGTTGGTTTTTTGTTAGGGTTTTTTTTTGCCTTGGAAGCTAGAAAAGGGTAATATATGATGAATTAATTGAATAGTGACCATGAAGAAGAAATGCTTAGTTGCTGAAATTTGGAAAAATAAATCATGTAACAAAAAGGCAAAACTACTGCTTGAGAAGAATTCATACCTTCCACTACTTACTTTATGCACTGGTCTTAACCAAGGTTTATTAGCAAAAGGAATTGTGCTTGGTCTTGGAACCAGAAAGTGCTAGAGCATGCAGTGGTTCAGGTGTTTGCCTGAGAAGGGAAACCTGCTTCATCATGCCTTGTGTTATCTTGAGAAACTGTTCTACATTTGTTCCTTTAGAAAGTTTCCTACTGGGAAGTTAGAGAGGAACTATAGAATGCCAAGTCACTGCTTGAGAGGGCATCAAGTTTCTTCTAAAAAATTGTCACCTTGGGAAGGACCTAATATTTAAACTAGTGCAATGTACAGCAACCAGTTATTCCAAGGCTGCTCTTCCTTGCTATCTAGTCTCTACATTAACAGACATAATTCAGAAAAAATAATATTTTTTCACATATCTGATTCTTAACTCTGCAGCTACTGTAAAACACAACATAACAAAAGAGTATCCTATTGTACAACCCATGCTGACTCGCCTCTATGCACATGCATTTTTGGAAGAAAATACACATTTTTACTTTAGTATCAATACTATAGGCACAATTGTATTAATTTTGTTCAAAGCTTGAATGTTGCTGCCCCTCAAAATTTCTGAAATCTCCTGGACTCTTTAATTCTGTTCACGTTTTTGTTTCCATACATGGTAGTTATATAGTAACAGCCTATGTTCCATCTTGAGACTATGAGATTTCATATCAAAATGTCATTTAGGATGCTCTGTGGTTTGATTTCATTGTGCTTGAAAGACTGGATTTCTGCTTATTGTCAAAGTTTACTTCTGCACAGGTTAATACTTAATACATAGAATCAGCCTAGTGCTGTGTGAAGGCGTGTATCTTATTCCCCCACTCTCGCCCATGCCTTTTCCTCTGGCTGAAAATTAAAGAGAGCTTTGGTTAAAGAGGTCCAGCTGTCCTGGGCATAGATTGCGATGGATGTGTCTGGTGGTGAGGTGGGGCTGGGGGAAGGGACAGCAGCCACTGCCAACTGGCCAGCAGACACTTCACCACCAATTCTCTGCCGTGACAACCAGACGTGGCTTGGCAGATGGTGCTTTTTCAGCACAACTGAAGAGAACTTTGGGGAGCAGGCAACTCTGCTAACAGGGCTTTGATTTTTGCAAGCAAACTGTGTATATATAGAGAAGTTCAGATGTATGAGTCACTTAGTTTGTAACAAGAAAAATCAATGATGAAATAAAGTTAACTCAATCAAGTGTATTGTGAATAGCTCATTTCAGGTTGCAGTCCTGCACATCACTTTTAAAAACTGTGGCTTGGTGTTTTTTAATTGCATTTGTCTAACATTACTTTTAGAAAATATTTTTTAATTTTTTTTAATTGTATTTGTTTAACATTAATTTTACAAAATATTTCACATTTTATTGAGTTGCCTTTATCTTATAATTAAATTTTTGTTTCTCGCATTTGATTGAGGGGTTAGAAAAGGAGAGCAACAACTAAGTAGACACCATGACCAGTGAAGGTTCTGGCCCATCTTTTGGGGGGTCATCTTTTTGAGCCAGCACAGCAGCCCAAATGATTTCAGACCGTCCCCTCTTTCATCTGTCAGGTCACAGTGCAGAAGAGATGGTACCTATTCTGCTCAAGGGGCAGGGGGAGGAAGGGTCTGGGAGAGAGGGGCTCATGCAACCATTAAAACTCAACAATTCTTTATTTGGGGTTATTTTATTACAGGCTGTCTATACCTGTCTTTGCCACCCTTGGGGTGTCTGCATATTTTGCTCACTCTTAGGTATTCTGAAGCATGAGGCTGCACCAGTTGTTGGGAGCTGGGCAGCTAAGGGGTACCTGAGAGTCTCGGTCCTCCTGGGATTCCATTGTCACCATCTTGTTCAAGGGAGCCCATTCATGGCTGTGTAGTGCTGTGTCAGTGCTGTTGGAGGTGAGCACAATTCCGTTGGTCCATCTTGATCTGGTGGATCCACCTCCATGTTCTCCACGCCACTGTTGGGCCATTTCATGTCCATTGTCTCCATTTCATTGTTTATACAAGCACTGGCAGTGATTGGCACACTGAAGATGGTGTCCTGGCTCTCCCTCTTCTGAAACTTCTGCCTTTTGCCTTTTTCTGCTAAGAGGAGTATCTGTATTGTTTATCCCCTGGCTCAGCTTCCTTTTGGCAGGGAGCTGAGCCATTTACAGGGAGACAGGCTTAGTTCATGGTAATTGAGGAGCCATGGAGGAGACACCAGGCACAGTGCCATCTTTGCTGGACAGAGGTCCGCCTCCGTTTATTCGAGTTCCACCTCATCCTTTGCAAAAGCATCAGCGATGACTTGCATGTCAAATATTTTTTTCTTAATCGGCTTTTTGTTCCAACCAAGGTGAACCATTTGGTGCATTATTCTGGGAACTGGCTTTTTGACATGCTCTACAAAGGATGACAGTCACTTATTTATTCTTCTATGACATCAGGAAGCCACTGTGGTGGTAGCCCATGAAGGAACTAGATATAATTTATGAATGTACCGAGCTCTGTATATTGTCTTACTATTTGTAGTTAAAAAAAAAAAAAAAAAGAAAGTGAAAACTGAAGGTATTGGGGTACAAGCAACCTTAATGAGCTGTTAGAGATGTTGTCATTAATGTGGCCATAGACTGTTAATAACAGTTATTTCCATAGCTGCATTCCTCCCTCCAGATCTTTTAATACATCTTACAACTTACTCTTCTTCTTTTCCAAAAGCTCTTCAGACATGGTGGAGAGTTCAGCCTTTGTGGTTCAGTTTTCTCAAGAACAAGGTCTGAATATATGGCCAAAGAACTGCTCTTCAGTGTCTTTCCATTTCTATTTAATGGCCCTGTTGGAAACAAGTGCCCCATTTCTAGTTTATCTGGACTCAATTTTCAGTCTCAGAAATTGTGAGAAAGTATGGTATGAGAAACTCTGAGACTACTTTTATGTCTACTGTGGAACTCAAAATGTGCTTTGTTCTTGTTTTTCTTAACATTCTACATAAAAGTAGTAGTATGAGTAATTTGAAACGATGAAAACAACTGCTATGTTTGTTCTTTAGACTTGCTCAGATTATTCTTCAGCCACTGGGTCCCACCTACCACTTTACTTTCCTTCCTAGCATGCATACATTTTTCCCACCTCCTTAGTAATATTCATTTTAGGGCAGGCAGACAGGATTACTAGTTATTTCTAACCACTGGACCAAACTGCAATCCCACACAGAAATCAATCTTTGTCAGGTCCAGCAGTTCATTAGCATGTATCTCATTTCTCAGGGTTCAAAAGTTAGAATAATATCAGATTTGAATGGTATTCACAGGTCTGTAGATCTGTGTGCAACCCCAGACTGGAATGTCTGGCTACTTGCTGTATTTACGGATATGGTCCTATGAGTGGTAGGTAAAAGAGAGGCAATGGGGTCCTCTTCCTCTGAAGCCAAAGGCAAAACTCTCCTTGACTTGAAAGAACATGATCTTTCCTTTTGAGAGAGAGTGATAGATTATCCTACAGCAATACATCCTTCTTTGTCAGATAACAAAAACTTTGGAGGTTTTGTATCAAATGAAAGAACACAGAAAAATTTCAAAGTCAAAAGGGTCACTGAATCTATATCCCATGGCTTTTTTTTCTTCCATACTGTGAAAACCTTTTCAGGTCATGCAGAACTGGTCATGCATCGTTCCATGGTACACACAGACTCGGGACAGAAGTCTTTTCAGGTGGCGCTACGAACCTCACTCTCATCTCTAAGCAAATGTTCTTTTTCAACTGAAAAATGAAGCCCGTGCTAATGGATAAGCCAGTGTTTAAAAGTCTCTAGATCATTGTTGTAAGTTATTGAAGCCCAACTTTCTTCTTCATAGAGAAGCACTCTCCATTAACTAATTGTAATTCAGTGCTGAGGAGGCTCAAATGCACAACTGCCTCACCTAATTCTTCTGCACAAGGCAGAAGAAGGCAAAAGAAAACAAAAATATTTTTAAATCAGTGACAGTGAAAAAAAAGTATTTATTTGGGGGAAAAGGAGCACTGTGGTTGAATTTTTTATTAATTTTTTTAAATCCTTGGAACAGTGCTGACATTTTAAATGAATGTATAATGAAGATCAAAGACTGTGAAAATCTAAATTGGGACAGTTCTAATTAAGTTAATGGTTCTGGGCTAGTTACAATTATGTTTCTATTTCAATTTTAAACTGATTTTACCATATTTTACAGTTTAAATTATACAATAAACTTTGTCTTCCAAGTCTAACTACACAATGGTTCAGAACCCAAGTATTAGATTTTATTTCCCTATGCTCTAACACATTTTGTTCATTTCTTGCATATCATCCTGCTGAAGTCAAGCATTTATCACCAAATACTGTTTTAAAATTTCAAAAGTTCTGTTTTGGGAGAAATTTCATTTATCTGATTCAGTTTTTCAGGACAGTGTGACTATATAGTCACTAACTCAGAAACTTGATTCCAGGAGAAATTGTAAGATTATCTGATCTGGTATGGCTTGTATCATTAAGCCAACCAAAGTATTTGACTGAAGAGTACTTTTCAGAAAGACATGTAGTCTAGTACAGGGTATTTTCCACTGATGATATTGTATAAACTATATAAACAAGCTATGTGTTAATCTCCATTTGGGATATATTAAATATTTTTAGCTTTTAACACTTTTCTTTGTAAGGTGTTCTGTCCAACCTTCAGTTCACATCTGTGCCTTTTCTCTGTAGTGCCTCCAGATATTCAATCTTGTGTTCAAAAAGGGAGACAGCAAAAATAAAACCAGGCTTTGCAGATGGCTTTGGCCAATGCTGTATAACATTATAGAGAGATAACATCAATGTCATACATTTTTTATTGACTGCAATGGGCAATCATTTTGAGTTGCTTTCTACTAATTCTGTGTAGTTAAGGATAAGCTGTAAAGTGACTGAGTGACTGCCCAGGGATCTATCTTTTAGAATCAGTGACAAATCCATATGCCTTATCAAAGGTTAAGAAGAGTGATCTGAATGCCATTTTCCCAAAACCAAGATGACCTTTGCTTTCTTGAGTTGCAAGGGTGCTAGCTTCTGCTTATATCTCAAATAATCTGTGGTATCTTGCTTTTATTAGAAAGATTAACTTCCATGCACTGTATCTCACTGGGCAAAATGTTAGACACAGTTGTTAACAGTGACCAGGGCTGAAATTGTTGCAAAACCAATGTCACTCTGTACATGTTTGGTGACAGCAGACATGAAATTTCATAAAAGTACTGTGCTGTCCAAGTGAAAGTTATCTATTCCTGCTACCAGACTTTGGGAAGACAGCCTGAAAGCTCTAGCTTTAAGAAAGCAAGGTAGACTAATATCATATATGAAGTGCTGAAACTGATTAGAAGTTAGCTCTAGTTAGGGACTTGAGACCTGACTAGTTTTAGGTGGCACCTAGAGTCCTGCTAAGGACATAATGTAAGTTTTCCCATTTAGATTGTAGGTATCTAGAAATAAATTTGGGAGCCTCCATGCAGTCTAACCTTCATGTACAGACATAGTTTATTAAACCTTGATCCTCTTCAGAGTATTCCCTGCTATAAAGTGCTATTCTGTCAGAATGGCTTACACTCTTTCTACATATATATATATACACATTATTTATTTGTTTGTTTGTTTTTTTTATTTTCACAATTGTCTTTATAATGCATTTTTGTATGAATTGCTGTAAAAATACTTCAGATTATATTCTGCCCATTATTATTATCCTTCTGCTAAATCTCACATAATCCACAAAATTAATCAGGAGTTAGGCATTTGAGAAAGAGATGTCTTAATGTCATATCCTAAATATTAATCAAATTTCAATCAAGCTTACTGATCTTAACATGTTCTAAGTGTAGTGAAATGTCTCCTGGACACAAATGTAGATACATACACAGACATGCAGACATGCGTACTTAAGTTTATATCTGCATATATGTTTATATAATTTATGGTGATGAGTCAGAGGGTAAAATATTATATTTAGACATACTATATTTACTTTTCAATGAGAAAGAAAATCATTAATGATAAAAAATTCTTATATAATTCTACCCATACTCAATTTAGTGAAAAAAAATTCCTAGTAGCTTTGATGAGCATTCTGTGCAAGGACAGTATTTGCATTCTGACAAGCAAGTAAGTAATTTTAAGTTATTTTATACCAAAACTGATTTAATACCAGAACTCACTCATGACAGGCAGGGAGACTTCTAAACAGTATCAACTGCCTAGCAAACTAAAAAGAAGGTCAACTAAAGGACCAGTTAATTAAATTTTTCACTTTATTCCTAGAAAACATATTGTGGTGTTGTCAACAGTATCAGCAGGGTCTGACTTCCAAAGATGAGAGTAATAACACTAGTGCAATAGGGATTGCTGAGTTCAATTAGAGTTTGGACATTATTTTTCAAGCAACCCCATAGGCAATAGCCCCTGCACATAAGAGGCAAAAGCCTTTTATAAATTCAATTAATGAAAGGAATGGTAAAAATCCATTATGGAAAAACAACAGTCAGAGCAGAATCAATGCTATGTCTAAGGTACAATTAAATGTTCTACTAGAGAGTACAGACACCTTATCAGAATAACAGCAGAGAGATTATTAACTCCCCTAGGTAAATAGGGCAAAGCAGTGAGGCAGCGCTAGGGCCAGTCAGCTATTTTAAAAAACAAACCTAGGAATCCCCATAAAGCACCCAGCCAGTGGTTAGAAGAATCAAAGAATTCAGAGATAGGATGTCAAGAGCTATAATGTGTACATTAGCACTACCCACAAGGATGCACATGAATCTGATTGATTGTAACTGTGTGGCCAACTGGGATCCTCCTTCACGGTTTGCCAGAATGATCCAAGGGACCTGAGGCAAGTGTGTCACATGAGGATGGGTGTGTGCGTTCGTGAAAGGAGGGGCTTGGTTTAGTGTGATGTCTTTTCTGAGCACCACACACAGCCGTGCTGCCTTTAACACTGGGGGTGTCAGACATGCATCTTTTCACACTGTACTTTCACGCCTTTCACTTCATCCCTTTACCGGCCATTTCCTTTGCAGGAGGATGGAACCGTGGCTTGGGGGACTCCACACTCACTTCGCAGTCTTTTCTGCATCTCAGTCACTCACACACACACACTGACTTATGTGTTAGGGCTCCCAGGGATCGTTGGCAGGAACTGAGTGGTCTAAGGTCCCGCGTTTAACTCTCTTGTATCCCCTCCACTACAGGTATTTAAATGATAGCTACCGCCCATGAAAGAGGCGACACAGAGACACTTAGGGTAATTTAAACTATGTGTTTTTACTTTAGGATTGAGATAGATATAACAATATATGGAACAGTAACTTGGCACAACCACAGTCAACAAAAGGGAATAACCCGAAGAAGAAAAGGGAACCCAACACACAGGGGGTAGGGGCAAGAGACGCTAAGGATTAAGGAGGGGTAGGCCACGTAGAGGGATTCACGAGCTTACAATTCCTGAAGGTTGGAGTTGGAGACCAGCTCCAACTCTTTATGCTTGGCACCTCTATGGAGGGAGGATTCTCTTCTTCTTCTTTAGAGCGAGCACACGGACACTTCAGCTCTTAGCCTTTAAAAAGGCTTTGTCCAGCTGCAGCTCTGGGCAGCTGGCGGGTGAGGTTATTCCAGGTAGGCACAGCGGTGACTGCACAGTGGCGTCTCCCTCGATGATGGCGATTGGAGCAGCAGTGATGGCAAAGACACACTCGCAGAGGAACAATGAGAAGTCTCTCTCTGCATTCCTCTCCTCCAGCTTTCTGCAGTCCTTCTTTTATGCCAAAGTTCTCCCTGCACCCTTGTGCTGGATTGGTGGGTTTTTCCTCAATCCTGTCACTGATTGGTTCATTAGGACCAATCAGTGCTCACCTCAGTTCCATTTGCAACATTGTAATGTTTTATCTTGGTTTCGTGCCTTTGGGGTTCTGTGCAGTCTTCACCAGGGTCCGCTTCTTATGTTCCTTTTATGCCAGCGGCCATCTTGGTTAATTTATCTAGTAATCATTTATAGTTTTGTGGGGAAAAGTTTTGTCCAGCTTCCACACACATGAATCTGATTGATTGTAACTGTGTGGCTAACTTGGATCCTCCTTCACAGTTTGCCAGGATGTGACCCAGGATATAAGGCAGAAAAGGAAAATTTCTGCTGGCTTTAGTTGGAAAAGCAGACAGAGTCCTGTTAGGGTTAAATCCAACATCAGCAGCAGTTTTCCAATGTTTTTTAATCTGTGCTGAAACCACACTTCATTGTAATACCTGCTATGAAGCTCTGCATACATATGCTACAAGACAGATCTCAGATCCAAGTTCTGACCTGTGAATCAGGCTGAGTAATTCCAGCCCACGTCCTGGTGCATATCTCAAATATTTTAAAATTTGTGCAATCTCTCTCTCTTATTTCTCTCCTTACCTACAGGAAAGAGAACTTAGTAGATTAATAGGAGTATTGTGTCTTTAATGGTTCTACCCATCTATTTCACAAATCCTTACTCAAGTAAATCTCAAGTGGAAGATAAACTATTGTGTTCTAAAGCAATTAAGGTTGTTTTCACTCTTATAACAGGAAATAACATTACAAGAATTAGCGTGAGATCCCAAATCAAGGGAGAATGATAATAATTTTAAGCAAAACTTTTTTCAGTCATTCATACATATTCTATTTTACATTTCATTCTCCCATACTCGCAAGTACCAATATATGTATGCATAAGTGGTCAGGCCATGATTATTTGCACCTTACATGGAGGATGATGGATGCCAGTTAAGGATACTATCTCCTTGTTCTGTACTTTGAGTATGACCCATCATGGTATGTGTCCTCACTATGCACCGCTATGTGTCTAGGCTCTTCTTGATTGGTGATTTCTATATGTCATTCCTACCCTTTAGGACTCAGCAGTTCACAGAATCACAGAATGGAAGGGACCTCTGGAGATATCTTATTCAACCCACCTGCTAAAACAGGATCCCCTAGAGCAGATTACACAGGAACATGTCCTGGTGGGTTTTTAATGTCTCCAGAGATGGAGACTCCACAACCTCCCTGGACATCTTGTTCCAGTGCTCTGTTACCCTCAGAGTAAAGAAGTATTGTCTCATGTTTAGGTTAAACCTTCTGTTTACCAGTTTGTGCCCATTGCCTCTTGTTCTGTCACTGGACACCACTGAGAAGAGTCTGGCCCCATCTTTCTGACACCCGCCCTTTAGACATTTATAAGCATTAGTGAGATCCCCCCTCAATCTCCTTTTCTCTAAGCTAAACAGACTCATCTCTCTTAGCCTATCCTCACAGGGCAGATGCTCCAGTCCCTTAATCATCTTAGTGGCCCTGTGCTGGATTCTCTCCAGTAGTTCCTTGTCTCTCTGTAACTAGGGAGCCCAGAACTGTACACAGTAGTCCAGTGAGGCCTCACCAGGGCAGAATAGAGGGGGAGGAGAACCTCTCTCGACCTGCTGGCCACCCTCTTCTTAATACACTCCAGGAGGGCATTGGCATTCTTGGCTGGGAGGGCACATTGTTGGCTCAATTTACTATCCTTTGATCTCTTGCTTTAGAATCTTGGTTACTTCATCCTTCATAAACACTAAGCAAAGTTACACCCTGTTACCTTTTCTGCCTTGTTCTAGGAATTGTTATTACTAGAGTGTACCTTCCTGTTGTGATGACAGGAAGAGAAGCAGCACATACAAAGTGTGTCACCTGTTGTAATCACAGCCTGTTTTTGCTGCTGATTAGTTGTCTATGTTGTGGCTTTGTTGTTCTTCAGGCATTTTCACCTTGATATGAGCAGTACATTTGCAATGTTTACCAATTTTGTTGCTCTCAATTTTGTCCTTGGGAGTTTTTAATATTTTTTTTAAATCCTTGCCCTATTGTTTCTCAGGTGCATTCTCACATACTTATTTTCATTCGTATTTAATATCAAACTTAATATTTATGTTACAGCTCTCTAAATCCTTTCTTGTGGGAAAAAAATTAATAATCTAAGTTCAGCCAAAATTGCTATCCAGGAATAGACTGAATGTCAAGCTTAAACAGCCAGCAAAGTATAATTATACTGTCAGAGTAAAAATGTATTTTGAAGTTTCAATTCATATTGTTAGCCAAGATTCACTGCAGTGATAATTTTGAGAGGGCATGATTCTGTGCATCACTGCGATCTGGACAAGCCTGCTTATATACATCAAGAATTTTTGTCCTATCTAAAATGCAATTGAGTATATATTAATGTTTCAAGCATCCAATAGCAAGTAGAAGTTTAGGTACTGATTCATTTGCTTAAGGAAAGACCAACTTCTGGTGAACATGACAATGAGGAAGTAAGCCGTATGAATAGTTTCAATTTTATTACAACCATCTTGTTTAAGTTTACCTGTACCCAACAGTTCTTGATCTCTGACTGCAGCTGAGAAGAATCTGACATCCTTGTGTAGGTTTAATATGAAAGAGACTTTAATTCCCGATGTGTCCTGCAACTTGTATCGGCCATGTGTTCTTTCTGTGCCTTAGCAGAATGAACACATTTGACTGCAAGTTCTCCTTCCCTTGTTTGTCAATTTGCTTATGATAGTACCTTTATGAAGGTACACTATGACTCTGAAGTAAAACTCCAGGAGAAAAAGTATTCGGTTTTGGAATCAAGTGGTCCCCAAAGAAAAGTAATCACAATGTCATTTCAAATATGACATTGGAAATGAGTTGTATACTGACCTATACTAAACCTAGTGCAAAATAAAAGAAAGACATCTTGAAACATGTGCTAGTAAATTCCAGCTGAAAACACTGCTTACTTTCTAAAACATATTTTAAAAACATTGTTATGAGAACTGCCACATTTAAATACAAAGAAAGTATAAATGAAACAGCTCTGTTTGTTCAGCAAAAGGACCAATTTTACCATTGTTTTTCCAATGGTATTCAAAGAAAACACAGGCGTGATATGTGTGACTTTTAACCAAAAATTTTGCATCACTCTCTAAAAAGGTATATGAATAAACTGAAAGTTGAAAAAGCTTCTTGCAGATCCATGTGAATGAGATTAGCTATGGTGCAATAAATTGTATCTAAATGAAGGACTCGCTAAACTCAGTGTCCAATCCTGCTGGTACTGTTAAATCAATGTTTTTCTTATTTCTGTTCTAATGGATGTAGCTATGTTCCTCCCTTGTGTGTGTGTGTACGCACTCATGTGTGCAACCATGTCATTTTGTTATTTTTGGAGGAGGAAAGATAGGGCTCTATAGATTCAGGAGCAGTTGGATAAATATTTCTTTTTCTGATTGCAACATCTGAGATCATCTTTCTGCAGCCTCTTCAAAAATTGGCTACATATTGACTTAACTGAACAGTAATATTTGTACTACATGCTTCATACTGTGCCAAGGAAGTCACCAAGGCACTCAGTACAAGTTTTGCTGTCCACACATCTGAGTTTGCCATAGTAAGTTTGACATTAAACACATCCAGGAGTTCTCAATGGAGCTATGTAGCAGATTGTGCCATACTGAGGGTGCCAAGGAATGTCACATGATTGACAGGTCTTTAACACCTTTTTCAAAAGCCAGATTGTGTTGGGGCAGGGGTAATGGTTCCCTAAGGGTTTCCAGTTTAGGAGTTTATTCTAATCATATTTACAGGAACTTCACATGGATATAACTCCATTTGGTTTGAAGGGATGGCTCATCACTATGCATGCTGAATGGAACAGAGCTCAAAGACCAGAATAATCTGATTCTGGCAGCAGTTTGAAGGAAGTTGTGCATATTAAGTCAGATCTGTATCTAGATTCAGGTTTAAGTTCAGCAGGTGACATTGAGAACGTTATAGAAACATATATCAAAGAGACAGAGGTTAATTGCTCTTATAAGTGTAAAAGACTCATATCCATAATGTTGCCATTTGGTTAAGTTGACAAAGACTGTCCTGTTAATAGAGCAATACTGAAATAATTCTGATCCAATCTCTGTTTAAATAAAATTTCATTTTTGTCAATTACTTCTTCTAAACTCTTTTATAAACATTGTTCAGAAACTGGAGAAGAAAACAATTAAGCAAACATCCTTGTTGGATTTAATCTGACCAAACTGCTATGACATTTACTATTGTTTTCTCATACCTTGGCAGCATCTGGAGCCATGTGTACATTAATCTTAATAGAATAAGATGCTACTCTCAAAATAGGAGAAAGAATAATTTTGTCATGTTTTCAGGCTTTGCTAACATAATTTTCTGCTTGGGAACCATTTCTTGTGCAACCTGAATTTACTTTTAAAATACATGAATTTACAGGATGGAACCAAGAAATTTTCCTTGGTTCCTAGATCTGGGAGAGTAGCTTGGCTACATCATGACTCTGTGTCAGGGTAGAAAAAAACACAGGTAAAAAGGAAGGGGTTTTCCATCCTCTGAATTCTTCTGCCCTTTCAATGAGGCATACTTTCAGAAATTTCTGTAATTGTTGCACAGACTGGAGGAATTTTGTAGGTAGATAACATAGTCTCAGGATGGCATTACTACTCTGCTTTATGGCCCTTGGAACCCAAAACTAATTTCCAAGTCTGCTCAAGGCTCATGAAAAGTCTGGGAGTTTGGGGCTAGTATGGAAATGTCCAGCAGAGTTTTCATGGTGTGTTCTCAAGCAGTAATTTTACTCTCCACTTTGATTATTATAATGTTTATTCCAAAACTAAAATATAAGATGAGAATTTTCTCTTCAAAGAGGGAGGATAGATGGCTGTTACCCTCAGGAAATATGTCTGGGTCACTGTTTCTCGTTTTGGTAATATTATTTTTCCTGCTAATAATTAAATATGAAGTACCTAAAATGGCCCTTCATATGAGAGGCCTCCTTGGTGTCTTGAGGTTGTTTCCTTTTTTTGGTTCTTAATCTGAAATATAGATTGATCCTCCCTTAAAGCAGCCTGACCACATCCAGCTGAGAAAAAGGCGGATTTTAAAATTATTAAAACAGAAAAACTACACATCTGCTGGAACATTAGCCAATTCACATTTTACTTGTAATTAATGACAAGCTCTAAGTAGAGATTTAGAAACCATTTGCAAAACAGTAAAAAAAAATGAGGTAATTTATATTAGCATTCTAGATATGGTATGCTTCAATGTGATACATAGTATTAATAGGTAAGACTGAGAAATACTGCTAAGTGCTAAAATAATGATATTGTGAGGCTAATAGCCAATTTGGAAAGTTCAGAAAGTTACCTCCACTTTTATTAATTTACAAATTTCCTATCATTCTTTGTAATAGAAAGCTAGTTACGTATTCCAGAAAAAGTATCAAAAGTGCTCTACCTCCACCAAGAGCAGCCCAGGTATGGGGCAGGTTACTGAGATGCCTATCTGAATTTATACCTGATACAAACAAAATTTTCCTCCATTTGGTAGAAAGTGCAAGTATTGCTTGCAAAGGTGTTGCGAGGTCAGTTTGAAAATAGATCCACAAAGAATGCTGTTGAAGTGCATCCAGTGTACACATACGCTGCTTATGGATATTTTTTGGTCCTTGTTCTGGTCAGATGGGGCCAGATGGAAGTACTTGACTTCTGTGGTTACATGATCTACCAAAGTAGCCTGTATGTGAGGATTTGCTCAGGTGCCTCCAGCTCCAGCCAGCCAATTTTTGCCAAAATTAGGGCCAAGATGCCATGATCTCAAGTGTTATATAATGTTGCAGTGATAGGAGGGCATTATGGAAGATTCAAATGGAGGCTAGGTAAGATGTTAACATGGTAATTATTTATTTTCCTCCCTTTGTTTGCATTGCAGAAACTTGTTTTCTTTTAAATCTACTTTCTGAGATCTGGATTGTGCTTGCCCTGCCCCCTGTGAACTGTTTTAAATGTTTAATTCCTCTCATTTTGGATTATTGTTCATGTGCCTGATATGGCAGGCTGGAGACTTACTCTTTCCTGAGAAAATCTTTGCACATTGTATCTTAGGCTCAAACTGCTAATACGAAATGTCACAAAAATATCTCAAATTCTTCCAAAGCAAAGTCATCATGAATCACTTCCATTATTATTTTAAAAGAATGCTTTAAGCACTATAGAATAAGCAGTAGCAATATGTATTCCTCAGATTAAGCTTTTGGCCTATAGCTCATGTATTCCATAAATTCATAACTCTGCTGCAGAAATGCAAGTAAGGAATATCTTGAAAGTATGTAGGTAACGCCTCTGGTAAGCTGAATTTCCTAGTCTAAAAAGTCATGAGTTCTTATTAATAGAGGTGATAAACACATCAAGACATCAACAGATTGGCAGAAAAAATTAAGGCTGACACTTAAAAGTTATATTCCTAGATGTCTTTTAATCTATATCTTTTTATCAGGGATTGCAGACAATGGCAATAAGGATATTATTTTTAGCATCAGTTTGTTATTAAGTTACAATAGTGTAATGTGATTGAGTTTACACAAGTATCTGTATACATTAATATATATGTCAGAAGGTGCGAAAGTGTCCTGTGTGTGATCATGTGTTTATATGCATACATCACATATTGTGCAGTAGGAGCATTAATAATTTCATTTATTCATATTTTAATCCATGTTTTTAATAAGGCTACGTAACAGTATGTTACAATGAGATGTTGGACTGAGGAGCAATTGAAAAAATTATCATATATTAGAAAGTTCCCATTCCAATCAGGTTAACTAACCAAGCCATAATCAAGAGCTAATTGTCTTCAATGTGGTTTTAAATGCAAAGGAAATTCAGAAAGGTTCTGAAGGAAAGACTTTAAAGGTTTTAGATACTTTGAAAGAATGAGCTTTAGAAGTCCTTACCAAGCTAGTCTTAAGAACCTGCCTTCTGACCTAAGTAAAAGACATCACTACCCCACATCACATCTACACATGGTTTAAAAGATAATTAACAGGTATGCAGACAAGTTAAACAATAATTTCTTAATCATGCAGAAGTGAAAATACGAAAGATGATAAAATAAATTATAACATTAACTTGCAATTCAGAAAAGCTGTGTTCCAGTCTCCCTTCTGTCATACAGTTCCCTAGGGGCTAGAGCCACACCACCGCTTAAATCAAAGTGCTTAACATTTGCATACCTGGTCCTCAGACTAGACAGAACTGTAATAATTAGAGATCCCTTTTATATTATCTTTAAAAGTTCAGGAACAGTCTTCTGACAATTCTTCCACTTCATCATGAAATTACAGAGAGAAATTTCTGATTCTTGTTCATTCCCTTTTATACTAGGCCGTAGTACTCTTTCAAGTAAGGTAGAAAGTAGCCCTTCCCTACATAATTTATAACCCACTAGGGAGAAATATCTTACATGAAAAGCTAATAGACCTATTCCAGTTTTTGTACTCCAATCACAAGACATCCCAATAAAGATTAACCTCCTCCTTCTAGGTAGTCACATCTCTCTCTGCTTTATCTTAGATTTAATATTGGCCATGAGAAGAGGATATATATATATATGTATATATATATATATGGCTTAGGAAGGGATATTTTCTTGAAGAGGCATATAAACTCCAGCTTGTAGAAAGCAAAGGCAAGAGAAGGTTGCAGAGCTTCCTGAGTGAGGCTGCTTCTAAATGTGCATTAATGTTCAGGGAATTTGGACAGATCAAGCCAGGACTGGGAGACTTAGTTTTCTATAAAGCAGCTAAAGTTGTGTAGTAAGGTAGATCTGAACACTGATGTCATTAATTGTGGACTTCCCTTTACAGTGCTGGTTGCTTTCTAATTCAGTATGAAAAAAGGCATGACTAGGAAAGTGTGATTATTTAAAAAATTCAAATATAAGAGGGGTATTTTTAACTGTTCTTTATGCTTTGCTTTTGGCATGTGTACTAACCATTAAAAAACATGCTAAATTTGTATTTCCATTTATGTGGAAAAGATGCATTTCTTGACATGAGCTTTGCACTTGCATTTTCTTTGAAACAAATCAGTCTATCTAAAGTGGGGTGACATTTACAAAATTTCACTACAGCATGAAAGAGAATTTTCAGCTTTCAAACCCAGAATTCATGAAACAGCACAGGTGATGTTTTTTTTTCTCAGGAAGACCATCAGGTTTTCATTCCATAAGAACACTGAAATTATTGCTAATTTCCTTCCTTATGCCTCCTTCATAAAGTAGAGAGTACTTCTAATTATGGTAGTCAATAAGTATGAATGTCTCTTTTAAAGTGATTACCTCTAAAATCTTGGGAGGATTTTTTTTTTCCCTCTTATTTTTTGTTTAATATAATTAAAATTAAGTTGCTACAATATTGCTCAGAATTCTAGGTACCTTCCCTATTCACTCCCCCATATTCAGGGTAAAACTGAGTGGCAGTTTCATCTGATCTGGTGTTACCCACAAGTACATCACTCCCCAAAAAGGGGGTAAAAAAGCACTAAAATTAAGACTTAAAAGTCATCCTCTGATCTCTCAGCAACCGAGTCATGTGAAATACATAGGAATTATGATGATGATGGGAATGATGTGTATGTTCTTCCTGTCCAAGTGCTGTGCCTTGGCTAACCAGTTTTTTCTGAACATTTCTTTGCTGCAGCACTCTGCTGCTTTTGGTGTATATCGTTAACTACCTATTGAACCCTGTATAATTTCAGTGGAATTTTCAAACTGTCTTTTCTCATCACCCACCCATGGGAAAACAGAATCCTGTAATATGTTGATAAGACATGCAACACAAATTATTAAAATCCTGTGAAAAAGCATTGAATGTAGCTAAATGTAAAAGTGCAAAATACAGGAAGGAAACGGAATGTAATTTCATCATCTAAATGTTTTGGATGGCTGTATTAATTTTGTGAAATGCTCAGTTAAAAGCAGAAAGTGTGACCTGTTAATTAAAGATTGAGCTTAAAATGCTCATAAGGCTTACCATTTCTTTGAAATGTCTAACAAATAAAGATGAAACTCTGAATTTCAGGGAAAACCAAACAAAGGAAAGATTATACTAATTGTTTATTACTGTTTGTTCTGGCAGGTACAAGCAATAACTGAGTATTTATTGCTTCTTATCTCTTTTTACCCTTTGAATGTTTGTGGAACAGGTAAGTCAATGATGAAAGGGGAATAACAAGTTTTTTAGAGTGTTGCTGTGGACTAATAATAAAATGTTCTTACTTTAGTACAGTTTGGTACCATGTTTATCATAATTCATTTAGCTGTGACTGACTGAAGTTTTCTAGTACTTCTGTAGTCCTAAATGATTTATTAATTGTTTCCAAAACCTTATTTTTTCAGTTTACTTACTTCAGTGAGTAAAGGTGAAAGAATAAGATCCTTGGAAACTGCAGAATTTTGCTACTGGTATCGTTGTGAAATAAGTATCTGCTAACTAAATTTACATTATCCCAAATAATTTTTTACGCTCTGCTGTTCCTACCCTGAAGTGAAAATTGAGAGGTTTTTTTACCAAGCAAGATCTGAAAATTTGTGAAAATGAAAAGTGATGGTAAGACAAAGTTTCACCAGAAACCAGGTAACAGATACTGACATCAGTAGAGGGCCATACACTGTCACTGGCTCCATATGAACTAGTTTTCCACACTGAAATACCTCACATCCACCCACAAAACTTCTTTCTCTATTTACACAGTATCTAATTCTGTTTTAATTAATTCACTTTGGAAGTGAGTTAACTGCCCTCTGGAATAGATGATTCTGCTATGAGTTTCAGGCTGGTTATACCACTACAGTCAGTCCCTCTCTGACTGTTCTGCATTGTGCTACTTTGCATTTCATTCAGCCTATCCAGGTACCTGCCTCTGTGGCTTGACAGTCATCTTGATTACAGGGCACTTTAATGCTGTAACAAGCAGGATCCCTTTGTGACTCCAGTTGTGGCAAGCCACATACTGATGACAAAATAGTCCTGTTTAGTCCATTTGTAGGATAAAAACTTCCTTCCACTCTCAGCATGTTTAGCTCGGCTGTTCTAATTGTGATGGTTTCTTGCTTTACTTTTTTACTTTTAACTTTTTTTTTCCTTGTTAAAACTGAGATCCATTCCTGTATCTCCAGGAGCTGGATCTTTAAATTAAAGGTCACGTATTTCAAGACTCATTATATAATCCGAGGGTGTGAAACATCAGAGAACTCGGGACTGATGTGGATCAGTCATCAGAGCAAAGTTAAATCCTGTCCACCTCAGGGTATTGAAGTAGTTGCACAAAATGATGCATTGCCTGAAGAATCACGGATTATAAGAATAAATTAAGCATTTGCATGAAGGTGCTGAATTTTAATAGTTTTTTAGAATGTTTTTACATTTTTATATCTTCAGTATGGATGACTGTTTTTTCAGCTACAACTGAAAGTAATGCTTGATCATTCTTGAAAATATACATTCTCTTGAACACAGTCACAATGTTTTTCTTTTCTCTCCTTCTTTCTCTCTTTTTGGTTCTTAGGTTAGACTTACAGGATTTATTTTTTCCATGACATTTTAACTTTCATATTCTAAAGATATTAATGAGAAGAGCAGAGATTTTCTGAAAACTCAAGTTGGATTTCAATAGAGACAACCATCTACTTGGGTGTCTAAAAAGTACGTTTTTTATTTTAGTAGTGCCCACTTTTTTTTTTAATGTATTTTCTGATTTGTCTTTATTCTTAATTTGTTTCTAAGACTTCTTCTGATTCCACAGACATACAAAGACACTGAAAAAGCTTCTTTGTCTTCTTAGGTATATATAGAAGACAAAGCATGAATGTCCCATAGCATTCAGAAATGTTAGAAGATTGTATTTTTAAAATGTTTTTTCAGTGTATCAACAATGGAATGAAGACGCTTTGGTGGTCATAATTTTGAAGGATGATTTACTGAACCATACTCTTCAATTTAAAAGCAGGACATGGAGACAGAGCTAAAATTAAAATCACAGATCAACAAAATTCTAGTGCAAAGACATTTTTTGTGGTTAGGGCAGGAAGAAGTTTCTCAGTGTCCTTAGGGATAATTTGAAGCAGGACAACATAAAGTTCTGTGATATCCGTGGTTGTTAGCACTTGCCACACTAATTTTATTCATCCATTAAATGTTAATGATTCTGAAATAATAAAAACTTAATATCTGTTTTCTGATAAGAATTTTAAATGCTGTAATCACATTTAGATGTCTAACATACTTTGAAAACAAATAGCAGTCAGATCCTCAGTTGCCCTTTTTTTTTTTTTTAAATAAAGAAAACAATCCACTTTTCTTATCACACTATTAACCAAACTAAAAAAATTGAGAGGCCAGGAAAGTAAATAGAAATTATATCTTATGATTTTATGTGATTTGTATTTTACTGTGTCTATTGATATTGCAATTCACTTGAAATATGAAAAATAATGATTCAGCTTCCCCAGACAACTTTCTTTCAGTTTTATACACTGGCTTCTTTTTACCTGAATACTTCTTTCTAGAAACCTCAAAGTTCTTTTAAAGCTTTCTTTGCACATGGGAGATCCACAATGTTGTGTGAAAACAGAAAAAGATGGGTTTGTTTTATCATCTCGGAGGTCCAAACTTAAGGTATTAAGAAAATACAAAGAAGAAAATAAGGACTGGAATAGATATTGCTTAAAGCATTTTGGAGACTTTATAACTGCAAATAAGGGCGTACAAAAGATCTTGATTGTATCTTTTTCTTATCAAGTACTAATATTCGCATTTAACTCTCAGCATTATGTGCTAATGCTGCATATGTATGCAAATCTTCATCTCTAGAAGAGATACTATATATTGAAACATTTTTTAAAGCCACGTGTAATTCTTAAAACATTCCTCATCCTCCAGTACAAATGTGACCAGTTAATGATTGTTTGCTCTAGTGTTTCAAAAGTAATTTATACCAAATTATTAAAGCATTACTTTTATTTTTGTACAATTGGGATTAGTTCTTTCCTTGATGTCTTTTCCTTCAGCATCTTTTTTCTTTTGCCTGTTTTTATAAATTGTTTTTCCTATCCCTTTTTGCCTTTACATTTTATTATTTTCCTTTATTTTGGCCCTTGTGCCTTCATTTGCCTCTGGACTCTCAGCCCTAAGTACTTACTTTTCAAGAGAATATTATTTGGTAGTTTTCTGGTTACCCTCTGCTCTAAAGGGTTTTTTCCCCACTTCTGTCTGTTCACTTAATTTCACAACGTTTTCTGCTTCTAGTCCCTCACGGTGGTTTGTTTTGGGTTTTTTTTTTCAGGATGTCACCTTTTCTTTTTCCTCAGATCTTTCCATAGTTTTCCAACATAAGGGTGCTCTCAGTTCTCTGCTGTTTCTCGGATAACTTACTGTAGTTCACCTTTATTGTTGTTCCATTACTCTCCACAGAGGTTTCTCCCTGTTCCTTTTTTGTTTCCCATACACAAAAACATGTTCCACCTGCAGTCACTGTGTTTTAGTTCTTTCCAAAATACATGTCATTATGGTTACCAGATCCTTTTCTTTTCCTCTCCATGCAAAGGTACAAAAGACCACCCGGTTCCCCCCTCTCCTTTTTTTTTGGTCCATTAATTTATTGTCAGGATATAGGACTTGCTACCTGCAGGTTTGGGTCCCTGTTTTGCTGCGTACTAAGTAATCTGACCTCAGTAAAGTTTATCACCTAAGAAACCCAACCTCTGTTCATCAGTAATGGCTTACTCATATCCAAGCTCTGCCTCTTCCATCCAAATTGTAATTCAGTAATGTTTATTGTTATTTACTTTGATTTTTTGAGAGAATTAACCTGTAGTTTTCATCTGTGTTTCATTATTGTATTTCATGTTTTGTGGTTTTGGGAAACCTCAGAGTTTCTTTGTAGTGAGAAGGGACTGGAGCTTGGTGCTCATTATTTAACCAATAAACTAATCTTGTGTGAGAAGGCAGTTTGCTCCAGCTCTGTAAAATCTTAACTCCAATTGAGTCATTACTCTAGGGAATTCCAATCTGCAATGCAGGATACTGGTATAGAAAAGGGAAGAAATAGATGCTTACAGTTCAGTTCTTCTTTTTGTTTTCCTTTTTTTTTTTTTTTAATTTCATTTATTATTTATTTTGTGAGCTAAGTAACTAATAATAGACAAAACCTGTAATTGATTTCCTATTATACATACTGATCTTGCCGTGCATTTCTAAAAAAATATTTTACTAATAACTTTTCCTGTGGTTATATTTTAGGCATACCTAAACAAACTTCTTCACTTTAAATGGATTTAACTGCAAGTGAACCAATTAATTTCTGAGAAATAAGCTAGTAAATGTCATTTAATATAAAATGAAAATCACATTCACACTTTGGAACTTAGAGCTTTTTACTTTGTTATTCTGTGTTCTGCTTATATATCATATCCTTGAATTTTTCTTGTGGAAAAAAAACCCAAACAACTAACCCAAAACCAGTAACTTAAAATTCTGGATATATCTGTGGAATGTAAAACAAAAACAAAACAACAATAAATACAATGTACCTGAAAATGCCTTTATGATGCCATAATCCAGGACACAACAATTCAAAAATGTGCTTATTAAAACCCAGACTATGAAAAGATCACTTTTTAGATACAAACTTCTGTGCTGTAGTAATTAAAAATCTTGTTATTTTACCACCAGCAAAAGAATAAGGGAAATGGTAAGTGGTGACTGCTGTCAGTGCTTCTGTGTATAGCTCTGCACATTCTGTAATGTTCTGACAGCCCTCATACTACTTTTTTGTGTCTAACAAAAATCAAGTAATGTACCTTAGCTGATACTAAACTCCTGTGAGAATACAAATCAGTGAGGTGCACAGGTGTCTGAAGTACAGTATAGTATGAAAATATGCGTGTTAAGGATGCTAAAGAAGCTCTTTTTATTCAGTTCTATTCCTTCTACCCATTAGAAGCCTATGTTATTCTCAAATATCTGTACACCCAGAAGTATGACCTCAACACCAGTAATCTTTTCTCTTTTGTACTTGATATTATTTGAAGAGTTTTCCTGCATTGAGTAATGCCTTTTAAATATAGAAACCATAGAATAATAAATTGTCCATCTTGCCATTGTTTTCCACTTTTATTTCTTAAACAGATCCCAGCATGCTAGGGCTTTTCTCAGCACTGACTGGAAGTTATCATATAGACACTGCAATACAGAGAATATAAATCTAATTTTAATATTTAATACTAAGGAAAACATAACTGTTTTCTCAGCCATTTAGCCTACAAATATCAAAAACAACAACGAACTTTTGGTGACTGATGTTTTCATGGACCTATTGCTGGACATAAAAATCCAAAATTTGTTCTCAGTTATGTTCAAGTTGAAAATTAATAATTAACAACTCCCTGTATCACTGGTGTTTCTCCAGCAATTAAAGAAACACTATTGAAAAATTATTTTAGCCTGCAGCTGTTTTATAAGTTGAATTAAGGATGTTCAAGCTTTGATGATGTTTTCTGTATGAATTATAGTTTTATTTTAGCCATGTAATTTCATGATATAGGATCATTATCAATGCCACATACTGTTTACTCCTGTGAAAGACATATCTTTCCGGCAAGAGGATATTTTGATATATTTTGCATCACCTTCCAATCTCTAAGTGACAGCAACTCTCCTGCATTTAGCAAAAAAGATTAATTTTTTCCCGGTCCTCAAGCATTTATTTTTGCATACTGGTGTCTTCCAAATTATACTCTTGAAAATAGGAACAAAAATAGAGAAGCAATCAATCTGAAAAGCATGTACAATCACTTGAAGTGTCTGAACCCAGACCTAAAATGAAGGGCTCAGACTCATTTCTTCAGTAAATGTGACATTTTTATCTTTGAGTTGAAGCAACACATATAAAGTATATTTTATATGAACACATATCAATGCAAACTCCATTCTGTGTCAAAAGCATTGGCTGCTGTAGCTATATGGAAAGGTTTTATTTTACATTTGAGCAAGACAATGAGAATTTTGGTAAGGAAACTGAAAAGATAGGAGTTGGCCATACCAGTAACAGCACTGCTCACAGCTGAAGTATACCTATGTTATCAAGGTTATACACTTACAGACTCTTGCTGAACTCATTAGTAATCAGGAGTTTAACTAGCGAAATCTCTAGAATTTGAATCTCTGTCTCGGCTAGAATATAAAAGTTTCATGAAACTTTTTATTCATAGATGTCACAACCCACAAGGTGGGCATGGCATTTTCATGTCCCACAAGGTGGGTACGGTGTTATCATGTCCCACAAAGTGGGTACGGCTCCCCAGAGCTGGGGGCCCAAACTAAATATAAATGTCTCTTTTAACAACCCATTCAGCGAGATTAAGCTCGGGAATACTCTGCGCGGTACTCCAGGAGTAAGACCATTACCCAGGAGGCTTTCACAAAACACGCCTTTACTTAAGATTGAGTAAGATTATAAAGCTTGTCTAAGGAAACACACAACAACATCACTCTCAAAGCAACAGATTACAACAAGCAGAACTTAGCAAAATGGTCCTCTCAAAACAACAGGTTACAACAGAAAAAACTTAGCAAAATTAGAAATGATGGTACCCCTATGTGCCGAGAATAAGGTTGGAAAGAGAGAAAGAGAGAGAGAGAGAGATGGAGAGGCAGAGAGGCAGAGAGACAGAGAGACAGAGGTAAAGAAAGAGTGGATAGGAAAGATATCACCACCCTTGGATCCAGCAATGATCTCGGCTTGATGTTGTGGTCCTTGGATGGTGGGAGAGCACGCCGAGCATTTAGAGTCTGCCTCTTTATAGCACCTGGCCCTGCCTCTCCTGGTGAGGCTCAGCCTGCTTTGTGCAGACTCAGTGTTGGATTTGGCATTGTTCTGGAAATGAGTCAGTGGGGCACGGGGGTCCAGGTGATCACTTGGCCCCCCCCCCGTCGGGGTTGACCGAGCAATGACCTTTATTGTCACACAGGCACTCTGTCCTTAAACAGGACAGTGGTCTTTTGCAAGATGGCCCTGTGCCTCCACGGGGCTCCTCTTGCCGGCCACTGCTCCAGGTGGAGTAGTCCAGGTGGTTATCGAATGAGGCCCCACCTGAGCACAATGTCCAGTTTGTCAGGGCAGCTGTTTTGAGACAATTATTCTTTTCAGGACTCTACAGCAGACTTTCCCCCAGAACTATCCACAACCATATTGTTGAAGTATAAAAATTCCTACATTTTAACAAATTAGGTCAATATTAGAAGGAACACGCTAAAAAAGTTAATTAATTTATCTGCATTGTTATGTGACAACCTCCACATTGTTGACATTGCTTACGATAAGAACTTTCAGGAAGGATCTTAATACATGAAGCTCTATGATCTGTTTATATAATGACATTAGTGGAATATCAGAATGTATGCATGGACTTTTGAATAGAGTATGATGGCATATGTATTTCAGCTCTTACATGCTCAAGATGTTACAGCTTCCTTACAGAAGACCTTTTGCATATTTTTACTGAAATGGGTTTATCCATAATGAAATGGGCATGAAGTCTAAAATTTTAATTTCTACCATAACTAGAAAATTAACCTACAGTGATGGAGAGCTGCAGGCCTATATATACCTCCCCCAGTAGGAGCCATATGATCCTTCTCTGCTGCATGGAAGACCAACAGGAGTTTACATCTGTCATGCTGGCAGATTGGAAAATCAGCAAGCCTCAGGTGTTCAAATATGGTAATGCTAGAGGTCACAATGCTTACATCCTCAGTGTTCATGAAACATTATTTTTATCCCTTGGGAGAGGCCTGGCATGGTTGCTGACACCATGCCCAACACTGGCAGAGAAGGCAGGATGCTGCCCACATTATCTGTGCAAGGTATGGTTCTCTCATATCACACTATCACTAGTGGACCCAAGTGGCAACGTGACTCTTAGCCTCATTCAAAAGCTGTTTGCATGACTGGCTGCTCCTGCCTGATGACTCAAACACCCAAGTGTCCCTGGCAGCTTGCCAGAGCCATGGCATTGCTTATTATCCTGTGTTTGCTGTCAGTGACTGGGTGAACCACTGTATGGGCTTGTTGTTGCTTATCTTTCTTGCTTCATCAATAAAGCTTTGTTTTATATCTTGTTGTCAGGCTCCATTACTGTTCAGACCACAGTTGCTCAGTCAGTCTGGTAAAAACACACCAGCATATACCAAAATGACTCCCAGTATCTTTGCAACTTTTTGTACCATCACTGCTACAGTCACAAATGTGTTTAATTAACAATTCATACAAGTTAAAAAGAAATTGAAATCAGAAGCAAAGGCAGAAGGAGATTGTTAGTGAGCTAAGTGGAAAGCTGATGCAAGAGTTGTCTCAAATTTGTCAAAGCTGTTTCATGGAATTTGTTTTGTAGTGGATTCTGCCAGGAGTTAAGGCATCAAGAACAGAACAGTTTCATGGGTCAAAGGAAAATTGTTCCTGTGGAGTAAAAACTAACAGTAAGAAAGCTAAGAAAAATTACTGGATTCCTTAAGCTATCACAGAATTTCTTGTTTCTTGTCAGATGAAATCTCTTACTGTTCAAATTACTGCCTTATCTACTTCCAGAAATACACAAAGAAATAAGTGTTTGGTTTCCTTTTGTTAAGTAGATAGCGTGTATTAAAAAGATAATGTTTGAAAATTACTTAGTCAACACAAGGAAATTGGCCACTGTGATTTCATGGCAAAAAACCCAGCAACAGTAATTTTTAACTCTCTTGCAGTTCAGGAATATCTTATCACACAGAAATTTAGCTTTGAGGGATGGAAGATACTTTGAACATTTTTCAGACTGAATGTAATTACATTTTTATTAATTCATCTTCCCTTGATGGAAAGATTTAGGTGTACTTTATTTGTGTTAGGATATAGACTTTAGTGTAAAGTCGTGGGATATTAGGAAACAGGTTAAGAGACAAACCTCACAAAAGAGATCAGTCAGAGTAAACTGAGATGAAAAAAGGGGAAAGGCAAGAAAAGAAAAGATCACGCAAGAAATTTAATTACTTGGAGAGACAATTCATTCTCTTGCTAACTCTGAATTGTCCAGTACAACACTACTCTGGGAAAGTAAGGAATTAATTCCATTTGATATTGAGTTTTGTCCTGTCTTTTCTGAAACAAGGTATAGCTTAGAGATACACTACTCATTCAGGTATCTGAATTTTTCAGCTTTGGGCTAGCTGAGCAAGACACAAAGGACTGAGAAAAAATCACTTTAGCTTAATGATACAGAATGTCTGGCAGTAACTAGGTTACCAGATTCATAAAGCAAGTGGTGCAAAAAAATTTAAAGAAAGTATTGATTTTGTTCACTGGCAAAGCTACATATTAAAACTATTTTGAACACAATTCTTTTGGGGCCAAATGGAAACAATATTTCAGCTTTCCAACATGAAGAAAAAAAATGAAATAAATTCACTCTTGAACATATGAAATTTGACTAAACCAAAAGATTTTGATTAATTTTCAAGTCTTTTATTTTCAGATAAACAAAAAAGTAAGATTAGTTATGTTTAAATCTAAATTTAGTTACATAAATAATAAAACTAAATAATCACTAAACAGAGTAAAATAAAAATAATGAGGCTAAATAATAACCACATGATGTTGGTTATGCAAGTACAATTTAACTTACTTTCGTTTTTTTTCCCAGGGTAGTTTTGATTGAAATAATCTGATTAATTAAAC
The DNA here is from genome assembly GCA_020745705.1 of Hemiprocne comata. NCBI lineage: Eukaryota > Metazoa > Chordata > Aves > Apodiformes > Apodidae > Hemiprocne > Hemiprocne comata. The sequence goes on from CM036587.1 coordinate 90,960,016, forward strand.
ACAAAATCATAAATAGTCTTTGTTGCCACAAAATGCATTTTATAGCCAAGAATGTTTCACCTGGTAATCCTTGTTCATTCTCTCAAAAAACCCAAAACATTTTCTAAATGTACCAGTGCTGCAATGGATAAAATTAATTGCAAGATCAAGCCGGTGGCAATTTGTAATTGCTACTCCTGATTCTCTTAAATTTGCACATATCCAAATCTCTTGATCAACTAATCTGTTCTTCTTTGCAAACAATGTTTGTCTCCTCCATTTCTTTTTCCATTTGGATGATAGGCTTCCTGAGATATGCTTGTTCAGTGCTTAACACAACCTGACCTTTCCTGGCAGAAGAGCCTGTCCACAAATTCTGCTCACGATTATTTAGAAGATAAATAATGATAGCAATAACCGTAGAAATGTACTGTGAAGCAAAGGGTTCTTCTTGGTTTTAAATCCTTTCTTTTCACTAGCAAAAAGAAGATACTCGTTGAAGTCACAGAACAGATTTACGCAAAAAAAAGCTTTTGGAACCTTATTTTCATTCATGAATGGTCTTTTTTTGGGGGCAGATTTGAAACTAGTGCCCTCTGCCATTCTATCCATCTTCAATTACTTTACTGTCAATTATGGGCACAGCAGAAGTAAACACCATCAGCAAGAAGTTGCTGCAGACAGGCAGCATCTTAAGTGTCCTCTTTGAAGGACAGAAACATAATAAAACTCTGAATGCTGATTGAAAATCTTAACAGTGAAGAGGAATGCCTAGAAGATCAAAAAAGTAGTTTGGATTTATACTTTTTACTGTTTTAATGTACGATGAATTCCTGCCCTTGATGGAGTATGTTTGCAGGCAGAATGCTAACTTTTGAAGCAATTCCATGAGAAGACAAACATTTAATTTGAGATCTTAGATGTTACTCAAAATGCTTGCTTTTGCTGCTATAAAAATGTTGAGCTGGACATAGGAGTTAAAAATCCCTAATGCTGAAAAAGATCTTACACACTGGACGACTGCTGAAGTGAGGGAGAAGGGACCTTAACTTGACATCATATAAAATTTAAACAGTAATAGTTTTTGTGATGATTGCCAAGTTGGGATTTACTTGAAACTCATCAGCATTTTTATAATGCTTTATTAACCTTGTTTGCTGAGATTGTGTGCCTGGCCAAATTAGATTTGATGGCAGAAATTTCTTTGGGGACTGTAGATGTGTTGGGATATGTATATTTACTGGAGTTTAATGGAAATAATGAATATTCTATTCTTATGAACAACATCTTCAGATGATGAGCGATAAAAATTAATTACTTTTAACATAATGGAGCTCCAAGAGAATGTCAGGAAAATGTGTCCTTTCCAAGAATTTCCATGTTTTATGCCTCCCAGAACAAATATAAATCTCCATAAGATCTAGGCAATCTGACAGTCCTTGTACTAACAGGTTTCTGACTCTTGGAAACTCTGAGGATTTTTGTTTTGTTGTTAATGATTAGTTCAGTTTTGGCTCTTGTTAGAGATACAGTTTAATGGCTGAGCAATGTAAATGTTTATTTTGTATCATTGCATAGCCTTACAATTCTGTCATATATAATTTTTAGAACTCAGTATGTATCTTTGTATTTCACAGCAATAAACCAACAAAAGATTAAACTATAATAATTTATAATTGAAAAGTTGCATCTCATTGAGCATGAGTTACCACAAGAAAATCATGTGTTAGAATGGAATTATACCCTTCATCTTTGATGGGTGTATCTTGTGACAATACTTAAGAGGCATGATTCACTACAGTGTAATCACAGTAGTTTCTTTTGTTGTTTTCCAGATAATTAAAAGTATCTGCCTTGTTTTTATTTTTTTTTCCTAGAAAAGGCCATAAGTTCTTCTGTCATTGGTTCATCATGTGACCACTTATCTGTAACACTATAATATATTTTTAAAGGGGGGAGGAGTCTCTTGAAAAAATATATCTATATATTATATCTCTTGAAAAAAAAAAAATGTCTATAATATCTTCTTCCTGTAAGTCATTTCTGAAAAAAAGGTTACCTTGGAAAACATAGAAAAAATTTTATTCTAATAAAAATAATTTGTTTTTCATTACTAACACATTGGATAACTTATAATTGTCTGTAGCTGGTGCTAAGAACTCTACAGACATTGACCACTGGAATTTGGAAAAGGTACCCAGGGATACTCCCCGTGAGGCATATTATTGATAAAAGGGACAAATTTCAATGACTAATAGAGAAATTCTGACAGATAATTATGTAAATACGCCTAGACAAGATTTTCCGGAAAGACTCACTTTGCAGAATTTCTAGCTCTTCATATTGTCTGTGCAAAATTGCTTTGGCACCGAGTCTCAACCACAGCCAGCAGTCATTCACCAGAGTTGATTTAGGAGGATTGTAAAGGTGACATTTAGACCCTGCTGCATCTCTCCTGCAATCTTGGGCCATCTGGCAGCTGTTACCCATGCTCATTGCCAGTGACACAAATATGTTGCTAATCCAGGGATCACAGGCTCTTAACCCATGTCTTTCCCTGTTCTGGGGATCTGGGCAATGCAGAAACAAGTCTTTCTCACATACACTTATGGCACAGGAGTTTTTCTTAGACAGTCACAGAACTTACTTTTCAGATTCCTGTGCATTTTAAAAATGAGAACTTCAGTCATAAGAACAACACCTCTGAGAATCAGTTCAACAAAATCACAGTGTTCTCTTTCAGCTGAGAACTGTAGAGTACAATAATAATATTTGCTTCTAAGATGTTACAGTGCTACAAATTTTGTGCATGGAGACAGCTTTGGCATATTTGAAAAATCAGAGGCAATAAAACATACACATATGTTAGTTTGTGTATATGTGCAGTGTAAATCTAGAGTTTCATAACAATATTTTACTGAGGAGAGATTATTTTCTCCCATATAACTGTTTTTTAAAATTTCTGTATCTTCTTTTTTTTTTTTTTAATTAAATCTATCTCTGATGACAGTGTGTTCATTACAGACTAGGCTTCTGTTTTCCTATTATTACATGACTCCTAGGGATAACAAGTGGTCAATTATCTTTTACCATCAGAAAGGAAATTCAATTTACCTGCATCTTGTGTCATAACAGTAGAAAGGACATTTCCCAACCTCAGTGACAATTTAATTAGGATGATTGTGGAAAACAGTATTTTCCATCATTAAGTTGTTTAGGGGCTTTGTCTTGTAAATCATGATTTTCTATTATAGTTTGAATGGGTTAGATAATATTCTTGTGACCCACTGAAGCAGACAATATATTTAACAAACTAGAACCCTATAGCTGAAATGCACACTAGAACAGACTCTGTGTCATTTCAGGATAATCTTATGGAAACCAGTCTCGTTTAGAGTATCAGAATGTAGATATTAAATGTAAAATATCTCATGTTTCTAATCTGGAGAAAGCAATGATGTGGAGAGTCCATTAACAAAACAGATTGTTCCTCGCTTGTTTTGTGGTATCCTATTGTTTGTGTTTCTTTTTAATTGTCAAAAGGATTTACACCATGTGGTCAGTCCTTCGTGATATACATTCGATCTCATTCAAAACGTATAAAAGACAAAATAAATCACATTTTTACTTACTGGGCTTTAGGCAAACTTTATCATTTCAGTGCAGGATAAAAAGAGTCTTTGAGCTACCTTGCAGACAAGACACAAAAGAAGAGTCCAAGACAGGGAATAAAAGATGGGAAAACCAACTCAACAGGTGAGTCAGTATGCAGCCAGCACTGGTGGAGTTAATTTCTTAAGTAGCTTCACGGCTTTCACTTACATTGAAGAGCAGTGTTCTGTTGAAACAGGTTATATAGAGTCATATATTTTTAAGAAATTAGGCATGGTTCTGATAGGCATGCTTGAAAGACTGACAGATCATGCCAGTTTCAAACTTCAAAATCTCTTTACTGTAACATATTCAGCAAGAACATAGATTGACAGTCACTATTAATAATTATCACTACATTCTCAAAACAATTAGTCCTTACAAATCTATCCTAAATTAACCGTAAGTATACAATGTCACAAAACTCACACCTTTCTAGTTGACACTAATGTTTATGGTTTGTGATAGTCCTTAATTAATGAGATCAAGGTTATCAGACTTGAGAGCTCATTAAATAGGGGAGCCAGGACCTAAGTGGACTGTGACCTTTCTCCTCTTCCTGTCCTCACTTATTGTTGATGTTTTATGCTGCTCTGAACCTTTCCCAAAAGAAAAGGGGGTGGTCTCTATTGCTCTTGGCGTCTGATTTCTGGTACTGGGACTTCTGGCTTCTCTTATTCTCCAGGATTCTAAAAAAAAAAAAAAAAAAAAGCAGAATGCTTTTGATTTACCAAACATCTTTGCTGTCTGCTCCACATACTTAATTCCTATCTTGCAGATTTTGCTACTTGCACATTTTTCTGTACTTGTTTTTTGCAATTATACCACAAGTGTCCATCTGTCCATTTGTGGCTAGGGCTATTAACCATATATTTAAGCTTATCCAGGTTACAAAGTGCTAATAATGGTATTTTGATGTTACTAATTGCTCATATGGTCTCACTGGTTTTACTGATTTAGTGTGCTTATTATACCTTGCTTCAAGGCAAACAGTGTGCTATGCTTACTTCTAAATTTTGGGTGCAACAGGCCTGTTTTCTCTACAGTTCTAGGTCACTTCAAAAGAGAGGGAGTGCTCATCTGATTGGGACACACAAAATTTAATTCCAAATAGAGTAATGGAAAAATAAGTTGGAATAAAAACCAGATTCACAGTTGCAGGCAAGACACCATTCTATAAAATTTTAATGCAAGGATTGAATGGCTGGTGGACATGGCATTCTGGAGGGACAGGCATTCTGATAATAAGCCATGAAAGGACATAAATGATTACACGTTGCAGTGCCAAAAGACTTGAAACTACCAGTCTTTGCATTCTTTTCTCCTCAGGTGATGATTCATAGTGTCTGAGACCCCAAGGAAGCCCTTTTTCATATGAAATATGTGTTCTGTGAAGCTCTGTTACTGCTCTGAATTAGCTTCTAGATTAGCTGATTCATGAGTGCCACTTCTTCTTTCTCTCATAGCTTTTTTTTTGTCCAAGATTCGCAGTTTTATGTATACATGCACCAATCATACCAGTAGACACATAAGACAGCTATAAAACTTCATGTCAGTACTGACCAAAGTCAATAATCTTGAGACCCTATAAATATGAGTCCTAAAAGGGAGGTCCTTTGGAGCTATCTGTGTTTGCACCAAGCTGCTGCCCTGTGACTCATGAAGGAAGCTAGTCCATCCAATAGGAAAGAGTAAGTAATCTGCTACTTCTCATATATGCAGTAAAAACATCACATTATTTTAATTAATTATAATTTGATACCACAGATGAATCGGTGTTACATTTCATTGCAACTTCTTTTTGTGCAGTTCAAGGATTATTAGGTACCAAAATTTAACATCTTAACATAGGTTGACCTCTGTGTCTCTGTGTGTGCATGTACAGTTTAGAAACTTTGTTAAATCTTTAATTGAATCTCTGCATTTGATTATGACAAATTGTTGATTATTGATTAAATATTGTTAAAAAATCTTATAATCCAATTCTGTGATTCATTATAATAGTGCCAATCATCCCCAATTTGCTGCTATTCCTAATCATACCAGACCCATAATTATGTGTTAAAGCACTACACTGAAATCTCTACACCTAAACCCTTCAGTTATAAATGGTTGACCAAGTCTGGTATTAGGAGTGGATCCAGCCACATCCAGACTCCTCTTTGAGAAGGAGTTTAGAAAGCAAGGGAGTCCACTCTGAAACTTGTGGGTCAGTGGGAGGTCCTTCCTCATTCTTTTCCCTGATCCCTGTGAAACCCAATCCTGATTCAATCTCCTAAATCCCTGTATAATAATTTCCTCTGACCCCTGTCTAAGTCACTCCAATACAATTCCAACAGCTACAAGTTCCTTCCAACTTCTAAGTTTCTTCATTAGATGGAGAAACACCTCCTGTTATTTTGATCCTTAGGCTAAAGACAACCAGAAACTAGGCCCCATCTATGCCATAATATTACTGATTGTCAGAGAACAAGTAGAGAACAAAAGATTTAAAATTTGTTCTTAACTCTTCTAGCATCATCTTTAATTTTCTGTGTTCAGCAACTATTTTTTATTGATCTAACTTCTTTCTAAAGCTCTGAGGTTTGTGAGAGATAATATTACCTGAGTCTGAAGGTTTTTTCCCTTTAATTTCTAGTGGTCTTTTAGTTCCCATCTGCTAAGCATCAGCAGATAGAAAAATAATCAGCTAAGCATGACAATAAATACCCCAAACACATATTGGCCTTCAAAACTAATTTGAAACTACAAGAGTGGAGGTTGACCTGCATCTGGTATATGTTCATGAATGTCCTCAGAAAGAAATGAATATACGACAATTTAACAGTAGCTGAGGTTTTCACTATATACCTGTAGAGAGTTAATAAATTATCTTTTCCTCTGTTGTTTTTTAACAGCATCATCACAGCTGCCAGTAGTCTGGATGAACAAGAAATTAAGCTCCATTAAGAATATATATATATTTTTTCTCTGTCTTGGTGAAAACTAATTCATAATAACTATGGGAGCTCTGAGCAATTCCTGGAGGTCTTTAGCATGCTAATTTTCCTATTCGTGAAATTAAATCATGCCTTTTAAATAATTGTATTAGTTATTTTTAGTAAGAATTCTAAGGATAGGACATATGATGATTTAATCTTTGAAATAGCAATTTTTATTGATCTTGCTTTTAAAAATAAATTGGTTTATATTTCATTTCAGTTCTCCTGTGAATTCTGATTTAGCATTCACTTAACACTTAAGACAAAGCTTCTACCTATAATGAAAGGTTGTGATTAATTTAATCGGGCAGTTTATAATGAAAAGTCGAACTGCAGCCTAATAAATAAACCGTGGAGACTGCAGAAACAAATATAGTATTTGTATGCACTAAGAACACCCCAGAAAGATCTGTAAACCACATGTTTTCAATGGAAAAACCCATGAAAAAAAAAAACCACCAAAACTAAACATCCAAAGCTGACATCTCACCATCCTGCAGACAAGCAAATGAAAAAACAGAGAAACACAGGTGAAACAGGATTCATCTCACCTTGTGACCCTCTAACGGCTAGGCATTCAGTGCTCATCCTTTCTCACTAGATATTACAGATCCTTCCAGAAAACATGTCAGAATACTTTAGCCTTCAGGCAGATGTTTAAAATTAAAGAGCTGAGTTGATTCTGGAGTTTTTAGCTCTCTTTTGCTAAAGCGGCGTCTTCCTGACTAAGGTAGATTGACATCCAATTTTTACATTTTTACATTTACATTTTACAAGTGGGATAGGATGTGTTGCACAGTTTTGACCAGTTGTTGTGGGCTAGCATGGGAAAAGTAACAGAGCTGGCATGCTAGGCAAAGGCTTTCACTTCTCTGGTTAATGAAAATGCAGCTGAAGTCCTGGAGAAGGGAAAATTTAGCAGAGTGATATGTTTTATAGATGATACAAAGTTGTACTGTAAGTAGCAGAGATTAAGGGAGTTTCTGAAGAACTGCAGAAGGACCTTACAAGCTATCACTTCAGCAGGGAAATGGCAGATGAAATGCACAGTAGGTGAATGTCAAGAAATTAAAACAGGCAAAGAAAATAACCCTGGATTTATGAAGAAAGTGAGGGATCCTGAAGTGGCAATTGCCGTTCTGGAGTGATACCTTTGTATTACTGCAGTGTGCCGCATGAAAACATCTGCTGTAGTGCTTAGTAGGCATGAAAAACAAGCACCTCAAATGTTATGAAGCATTAAGAAACAAATAAAAAATAAGACAAAATAATTATTCTGCTGAATAAATCCATGGCAAAAAATCCATCCAAAAACCCTACTCCTTTGATACTCTGTGTCTGTAGTCCCCTGATCCAACAGAAAGGATGTATCAGGAATGGGAAAGATTCAGAGGACAAGAAGGATAAGGAAAGGCTTAGAATTACTTCTACATGAGGAACAATTAGATAAGAAAGGACTGCATGATACAGATACAGATACAGATACAGATACAGATACAGATACAGATACAGATACAGATACAGATACAGATACAGATACAGATGAGGAAAATCGTACCAGTGTCCTGTTCCATAAAAAGAATTATGAGGGCATGATAAAGACTAGTCAGCTGTTAAAACCTAGCAGTGAAGCTGAGGATTAGCCCAAGACTGTCACTATCAATTTATAACATTAGACTTTCTTGTTTTTCAAATAAAATTAAAATATATTAAATGTTTATTTTCTTACATAATAAATAGCTATTCATAGTTACCTTTCTTTGAGTGAATTACTGATAAGAAAGCTGAGACCATATGAACAAAACCAGTATTGTTTATTCTCTTTTTTTCCTTCTGCAGAGTTAAAATGAATGTATCAACCACACGGAAAGTCCAGCAGACACAGGTGAGCTTATGTAAGTGCCTGTAACATTAGGTATTTAATTAAAGCAACATCATGTTATAATAGCTTAGGTTTAAAGAACTTAACAAATGCCTTAATACTTCCTTAAACAGATCAGCTCTTGTACAGAGCCTATAGTTAGTGCAAAATCATGGAAACAGAACTTACTGGTACCTGTCTGAATCTAAGGGCAGGAAAATTAGGAGAGGTATAAACTGGTATGAAAATTAAGACTAGATTGTTCAAACAGCACTTTAATAATAAATAAATAAATAAATGAGACAGTTGCTCTTTTTCTTAGTGCAGTAGTAACCATAGAAACCAAACCCAGGGGTTATTTACATTCACAAACCTTTTTTTTTTTGTGGCAAAGCAAGGAATTATCTGAACAAATTGATGGGTTTGATCCTGCAAAGTGCAGCTGCAGATCGGTTTTTGCTTGTTCCAAATGCAGCGAGCAAAGCAACTGCCAGAGCTGCATAGTTATCAAACAGCCTGTGGAAGGGAAAATAGGAAAGGAAAGGGGTCTCCAGGTTACCAGCATAAGATAAGAGCTCTGAAAGGGGCTCCTCAAGGCATGGAGGTCTGGGGCTGATGGTGCCCTGGAGGTGGTGAATCTGCCTGCCTCTGAGTTGGGCACCAGGCAAGATCCTACCATGGCACACAGCTCACACCAGTGTTACTGGAGCTGGTGGCTGCCACACACCAAAAACATGCACTGCCTTCAGGCACAGTGGAGGCGGGTGGTCATGGTTACCGCTGTCAAAGGCAGAGCTCTTATAGGGCTGTCACTCGGAGTAACAGAGAAGAGAAGCAGGGGTGCAATTTGTTTCTGTACTTCCATTTACTGTTACTGAAGTATCGTTAGGGAGTCAACGAATGACAGGTAACAAGAAAATCACATAGTCTGGCATTTAAAATCTGAAGATCACACCAAGGTAAATGCACCAAAATGCCTTATCTTGATCTATGCTGTCTTCATTTGCTTGTGCACTCTTTGTGACTAAAAAGGAAGAAATTTTTTAGGGGTATACAGTGTGAACGGCTGGAAATCATCACTCATTTACCATTATAAAAATAGAAAACATTTTCCTTCATAATTTGAAAAGCTATTCCTTATTGAAAAAGGAGAATGAGGAGATGTAAAGAAAGTATTCTCACTAGTTTATGTTTCTTCTTCCTCTTGGCCAACTTGGCAGAACTTGAAAAACTAAGAGTAAGGTTGGGTTGGGTTGGTTGCAGAGGAAGTAGTCGTCTCACCCTATCTTTCAAGAAAAAAACACACAGAATGTTGTCCAGAAAGTACTGACCTGTTGTTATCTAAAGATTGTTCAGCACCTGAGCTTCTCTGCAGTGCTGATATACAGAGCTGATTTAAAATAATGTATTTACAATATAGGAAAAATATTATTGCAATTAAACACTGGATTTAAAACCAAGGCAGATGAGTAAATCTTTGTGTTTGGAATTTATTATTTCTATTTCCTTGGGAAAAATAGTTGAAAGTTTATGATCTTCGGTTTGACATTTATAAATGGAGGGTAATGTTCCTTCTAATTATACTTTTAAACAAAATAAGTACTATGGCTTAATATGACTACATGTAGGCTATGTACCATAATGGAGTTTTACCTTCTTCTGTAGTGCATATACTAAACAATATGTTTTAAACCAGCATGTTGAATGCCAGCTTTTCTTTGTTGTTAGCTGAAATGAGATGTTCATATGTCTCCATACACAGTTATACAGTATTGAATACAGTTCAGAAGAATAAAGCCTATGTAGATCATAGTCCAGTGTACTGAAATTGCAATAATTCTTACCACTTGCTTGTTCACTTGCCAGAACTAGGATTGCCCGGGATCAACAGGATAATGAGATATTACATTCTTATTCAATCGTATATTGGTAATTCTGATTGTCAGAAATGGCAGAATTACCAGGAAATCTAGAAATTACTGAAAACATGAATTATTTAAAGTGATCTTCCATCCCAAATAAACATGCAATTTAATCCCGGTTGCATACTGTCTGAGTTCCTTTTGCCTTTTTAATACAGTCCTGCATGTGTCAAAATATCACTCTATGGAAAGTAAATTCTCATCACAGATTCATGAGAACACTAGCACATTTTATACCTATGCCTAAAGTTGAAGCTTAGACAGAAAATATATGGAAAACTGTGAATTTGGCTATGAACTTTGATCCCGTGATCCTTCAGTGAGAATTACTTGAGTTGGCCATGAATTTAATTAGAATTATGCAGTGCCATCTAATTTTAACATTGCAAAAATTCACAATTAATTAGCTGAAAATCTCCTCTTATGAAACATAAATCCTCCTCCTGTTCTGTTTCATATGTAAATAAAACATTGTTCCATCCATTTCATTTTGATCTCTGCAAAGATGTGAAGCTGTACATTAGATCATAAATATATCAGTGGGTTTTCTCCTAAAATCTATAATCCACATAATTTTTAATTGAGGCATTAACTGACACTTTCATTGCATTCCTGTATGATTATGTTCAAAACTACAATCCAATATCCAACTATTTGTTCCATCCTTTTTTGATTATTTGAAAACTACTACTTCAATAAGCCACTGAATCTCACTTCTTGTTAATTACTAGTTTTGATGACTGAATATATTCTAACATCAAGCCACGTTATGCATATAATATTAGGGTTTTTTAAATAAATATAGAGTTTGCATATAGAGTAAATAGAGTTTGCATATAATTTATAAATTATTTAATAGACATTTAGGGAACTTAGCATAAAAATAAAAAGTAGTAAGTCATAGTATAACATGCTTTGAAACCTTATTAAGTTATACTTCACTCTCAAGAATAAAAAAGACAATTTTTGTTCTGTATTTATGTATTGATCTGTCTTTATCAGATCCATTTTATTGATAGTGATTCATGTATTCTTTATTAGCAATTAATCTGTTTTCTTCTTTGAAAACTTGTTAAATTGCACAAAAATTACTTATTTAAACCAACAATCCCACAAACCCACGCATCAAATACTTGTAATAGAATATTTAGAAGAACTGTTTAGTGGAAAAGAATAGTTTGGCAGTAATAACACTGTGTAGTGTTAGTGGATTGAAAATGAAACCAAATATATTGTAATTCTCAGGGCATCTAGAAAAATGAGATCCAAACATTTAAGGCAGACAAAAACCAAGCACACAGCAGTCCTTGCCTATACAGATTTGATGGAAAACCACATTACCTATCCAAGACAGTCTGTGACTATGGCTTGACATAAATCTGTATTTGACAGATTAATATGGCTTGACAGATAAATCTGTATTTAGAGTACCTGATAGCATATAAAAAAAGTTCAACAGTCACATGACACAGAAGACGAAGTCCATCCAAACTCTTTTAACAGCTTTGGATTCAGTCAAAACTTTTTGAGAGGATAACTTTGTCTCTTATCATCCCTACATGTCTGTGTGACTTGGTAAGTTACTGGATATTAGACCATGAGGAGCAAGTAAGCGAAGCAGCAGCAGTTGGTGCTGTGCCTAGATTCAGGTGAACAAGGGGTTCCTGGAGTCAGGGAAGCCTGAGGAGAGTGGAGAGACCCAACCATAGTTGGCAGCTCTCACGGCTGAGGCTAGCCTTCTCACAGAAATGTGTGCAGGGCCGGCTTGAGAGCTGCTCGTGATCACAACACAGTCAAAAGCCGCTGCAAGAAAGAATGTGGGAACTCAGACCAAGATCCTGTGCAAATACACGGCTTTGCAGGTCTCCGGCTGCAGTGAATGCCTGAGCCTGGCACTTGTAAGTTATCCTGGGAGTAAGAATGCCACAGCCTGGCACTCCTGGCACTCCTCCACCAGGAGCCATACCCTGGGGCAAAGGCAGCAAGTAGAGGCTCTACAAGAAGTGGAGGATCCCATCCCCTCCTGTCACCAGGCATAAGGAGGGGACCTAAGGGACAGGGGGGAATGGAGGCCTGTCCCTCCTCGGAGAGGCAAATGAAACCCCTCCTGGGCCCCCTTCAGCTTCTCAGTTGCCTTGGTACAATAGGTATGGGGCTTTGGAACTTAAGGGCCAAGCAAATGAGGATGGAGATGAAGATGATCAAAGGGCTGGAGTACCTCTGCTATTAAGACAGGCTGAGAGAGTTGGGGCTGTTCAACCTAGAGAAGAGAAGGCTGCAGAGAGACCTTATAGCAGCCTTCTGGTACATGAAGGAGGCCTACAGACAAGCTGTACCTATGGGGAACTTCAACTTCTCAGATGTCTGCTGGAAATAAAATACAGCAGAGAGAGAGCAGTCCTGGAGGTTCCTGGAGTGCATGGAAGATAACTTCTTAACACAGCTGGTGAGGGAACCAACCAGGGAGGGTGCCCTTCTAGACTTGCTGCTTGTGAAGAGAGAAGGACTTGTGGGAGATAGCTGGAGGAAGTCTATGGCATTGTGCCCATGAACTTACAGAGTTTTCAGAAGTAAGGAGGGGGGTGAGTAAGCCTGCCACCTTAGATTCCAGAGGGCAGAATTTGATCTGTTCAGGAGACAGATCGACAAAGTCCCTTGGGAGACTGTCATGATGGTTGGACTTGATGATCTTCAAGGTTCTTTCCAACCAGGATGATTCTATGATTCTATTAGGGAACTGGGAGTTGGCCTCTTCTCTCAAGTGAATAATGACAGGATGAGAGGAAATGGCCTAAAGTTGCGCCAAGGGAGGTTTAGACTAGATATTAAAAATAATTTATTTACCAAAAGAGTGGTTGGACACTGGAACAGGCTGCCCAGGGAGGTGGTGGAGTCACCATCCCTGGAAGTATTTAAAAGAAATATACATATAGTGCTTAGCTACATGTTTTAAGCACTGAACGGGTTGATAAGGTTATGGTAGGTGGATTTAGGTTATGGTTGGACTTGATGATCTTCAAGGTCCTTTCCAACCAGGATGATTCTATGATTCTATGAAGGGTAAAGGAGTCCAGGAAGGCTGGACATATTTCAAGAGGGAAGTTTAAAAGGCACAGGAGCAGGCTGTCTCCATGTGCCAAAAGACGAGCTGTCGGGGAAGACCAGTCTGGCTGAATAGAAAGATTTGGCTGGAGCTCAGGAAGAACAGGAGAGTTTATGGCCTCCGGAAGAGAGGACAGGCCTCTCATGAGGAATACAGAGATGTAGTAAGGCAATGAAGGTAGAAAATCAGGAAGATCAAAGCCCAACGTGAACTCAACTTGGCTACTGCTGTCAAAGACAATAAAAAATCTTTCTATAAATACATTAATAACAAAATGAGGACTAGGGAGAATCTCTGTCCTCTACTGGATGCATGGGAAAACATAGTGACAAAGGATGAGGAAAAGGCTGAGGTGCTAAATGCCTTCTTTGCCTCAGTCTTTAGCAGTCAAACAGGTTGTTCACTAGACGTCCAGTCCCCTGAGCTGTAAAATGGGGAGGTGGGGCAGAATGAGACCTTTGTAATCCAAGAGGAAATGGTCAGTGACCTGCTACACCACCTAAACATCCATAAGTCTAAGGGGCTGGATGGATTGCACCCAAGAGTACTGAAGGAGTTGGCATTTGCACTCACCAAGCCTCTCTCCATCATTTAACAGCAGTCCTGGCTAACCTGGGAGGTCCCAGTGGACTGGAGGGTAGCAAATGTCATACCCACCCACAAGGAAGGCCAAAAGGAGGATCCAGGGAACTAAAGAACTATCAGTGTGACCTCGGTGCCAGGGAAGGTCATGGAGCAGATCATCTTGAGTGCCATTACGCACAGATCAGGTCCAGTCTGCATGGGTTTATGAAAGGACGTTCCTGCTTGATGAACCTGATCTCCTTCTGTGACAAGATGACCTGCCTGGTGGATGAAGGAAAGGCTGTGGATGTTGTCTACCTGGATTTATGTAAATTCTTTGACACTGTCTCTCACAGCATTCTGATGAAAAAAACTGGCTGCTCATGGCTTGGATGGGCATATGCTCTGCTGGGTAAAACACTGGCTGGACAGCTGACACCAGAGAGTGGTGGTGAATGGAGTTAAATCCAGCTGGGGGGGTGATCCCAAGTGGTGTTCCCAGGGCTCAATTTTGGGACCACTTCTTTTTAACATCTTTATCAATGACCTTGATGAGGGGATAGAATGCACCCTCAGTAAGTTTGCAGACAACATCAAGTTGGGAGGGAGTGTTGATCTGCCTGAGGGTAGGGAGGCAACTGGTGATATATAACAAGAGGAAATGGCTTCGAGCTGCACTAGGAGAGGTTTAGACTAGACATTAGGAAGAACTTTTTCACTGAAAGGGTTGTCAGACATTGGAACATGCTGCCCAGCATCCCTGGATGTGTTTAAAAGTTGTCTAGATGTGGGGCTTGGGGATATGGCTTAGTGCTGGACTTGGTAGAGTAGGGTTAATGGTTGGACTTGATGATCTTAAAGGTCTTTTCCAACCTAAGTGATTCTATGATTTTATTATTCTATATTACTTGCCACCCTGCAGGCAGGTAAACAGACTAACAGATATGTAATGTTTACTTACACTGGATCCAGGTTTAGTGTATGCTTCAGTGGGATCTTGTAGCCCACAGATCTGGTACGAACAATTGTGGAATCAGAGAGTGTGATAACATGCTTCAGTGACCCTAGCTAGACTATTCTAGCTCCAGTGAAGACAGCTACAGCCAAGATAATATTGGAGAGACAAAGGATGATATGACAGCAGAGTAAGTGAGCTAAAACATGCAGGCTATATAACTCAAGTGGCTTATGTCCAGTCTTACGTTAGAATATAATGTATCATGTGTCCTGATGGGACAGTTCAAGCCTAAAATGCCACTAAAGTCATGATAGGAATTTTTTTTTTTTTTTTGGTGGATGCAGCTGAATTTGAGAAAAACCTTTGCTACATTCTAGATTAAATAAAAAGTTTCATTTAAATATATTTGAATTCTATATCTTATTTGTCATGCCAAACTTAAACACAGAATGAGGTGCCATTTCAGGTTAAAAAATACACAGTGCTGTCTCTCTTGCAGTCATAGCAAAATATCAACAGACTTCAGAAGAACCAAGATTTTATCCATACTGTCCCACAATTTAGCCCTTAGGTTTGTGCATAGCTGAAAACTTTAAGGGTAAAATCTTGACTTTAAAAATGTAATGGCAAAAGTCCCATACACATCAATAAATCTAAAATTTAATTCTTAAAGTTCAAGCAGAAAATTCTGGATGACACATCAGTGACTGTAAGATCAAATCTGGACTTGGGCAGATGTCAAAGTATTAGAGAATACAGGCAAGTGAAGGCTATTAGAAAAAGATACCTAACAAACAAATCACAAACTTTTAATTAAGTAACAAACACTTACATAGCAAATTAGTAATAAAGGTATTTTAATATATTGGGGTTTTTTCCCCCTAGAATAACAAACACAATTTTCATAACATACTTTCACCTCTCCTGCAACCAGTAGTTCTTTATCCAGCTGGGGGAGGAAAGGTGCACTTAGAACAGTGTAGACAATACACTTATAAAATAAGACATTGCAAAATAGTATCTATCTGCATCTCATATGAGATTTCTGTTTGGAAGAGAGCTGCTGAGCAGGTCTCATCATCATATAATTGTAGCAGCCAATGCTTGCTTCTTCAGAGAGTGGATGTGTTTTTTTTCCTATTTAACATGTGAAACAAATCAGCTGAAAAACAGGTGGAATATTTTAGTACATACTGCCGAGGCAAATAGGTAGATTAAACATTGAACAAGGCATGGGATATGGGAGAGGTAGCTCTGCTGAGATTGGCATACATGCTGGTCCTGCAGCAATTGTGTAAAAAAGAAAATATATTTTTTAAATGGTGATAATGTCACATAATTCTCCATTAACAAAGCGGGGATAGAAAATAGTTCTTTTTAAAAATAACCCAAGGAACAAGACACAAATAGAACCTGGACCTTGAACCAGATCTGCTAAATTCATGTGAACTCTGAAGGAAGGGCCAGTGCTCTGGTCATGAACATATATTTGCTGTTAGGGAGATGGAATATTTTCGGCTTTGAACAACCTTATAAAAGTTAAGTAAATAAACATATCCTTTCAGAAGCTTCTTTTTAGCTTGACTTTTCATTGCACCTGCACATAACTAGAGTTGTCTTGCAGTGGCAGTTCAGAACATATTTTGCTGTGTGATGTCTCCAGTATTTTCTTTGACTTAAACTAAGTTTTTGTAATAGAGTGTATGCTATAGGTGCTTAGCTAACAGTTTCTGTCAGGTGCTACACACTTAGATTTGTAGTTAGCATTATGTAAGCTTATTACTTTGGATTAATGCTGTGCATTCCAGCAGATTTTAGTAGGATTTTTTTTTTCTCTGTTGATCTTTCTTCAATTATTTTTGATGACTTGCATTACTGACACAGAAATATGACACAAATTCTGATCCCTAGGGATCCCTAGAGATTTTTATCCCTAAAATAATTATTTGAATATTATAAATGCTTCCTTATTTTCCACTTTACAAGGGAGCTATATCTTGTGTTAGTTTTCAAGCAGACATTTAAGGAAATACTGTTATTTATAATGTTTAAACTGCTGTCAGATGACAAGAGCCCTATATTACTTAAGCCAACTGTTTAATTAGCACATAACACCCTGGGGAAAAAAAAAACAACAAACAAACACAAAAAGCCCTAAATCTTTAATGCTGGTTCTGATAAACATAGAATTGAATTTGTCACTTGTTATTTAATATGGTAAGATATCCCCTAGTGGTGTTAAATTTTGTAACCTTACAACCTACGTTACTTACAAAACAGATGTTTAAACTTCTTGATGCACACAAGTGTATGTAGACTCACACCGTTTTAAATCTAATTAGTGTTTAATAAGCCATTGGAAATGTTGTCATTCAGCTCTTACAAATTAATCCTGATCTCTTAACACATGCTGATATTTTGAAGCGTAATTATTCTGAAACAAAAAAGAGGTCTGAGTTAGTCTGAATTAACATAAACAGCTCCCATGATTATTTTATGTGCTTCCAACAGAGACATGTTAATAGTCTCCTCATGGTTTGATAGGCAAAACTCAGTAACAGAAGGATTGAAAATCGTTCTGCGTGATGGTCAGCATTTTTCAATAAAACACAATTAATGCAGATCCAAGCAGGGGAAAGAACTGTGGAACTTTCAGAATGACAGTCCAGGCTTGAGTGTTGTACCTTCTTTGATACCAAATTACACGCAAACTGAGCATAGAATCTGCTAATAAACCTGGGTTCTTTCCAGCTCACACATTGGCAATTAGGACTCTGAGCTGGAAATAACTGACAATTCTGTCAGTGATGCATGTGTCAGAAGGGAATCCAGCCAGTTTCCCAGAGCTGGACTGAATATATGCCACTAGGAATAGCAGCAAATACATGTATTCACACAGATAAATACATACACATGGACACACACATATTTACAAACATGTACACGTATATATGTGTGTGTATTTATCACACTAGAAAAAAGTTGGGATACAACTGATATACACAACTGATATGTGAGTCTAGGTTTTGGAGCAGTTAGCTGCAAGCAGAACACAAAACTTTCTCTCATAAAATAGCCCTGTTCTTACCACAGACCTGGAAAGTGCAAGGACTTCTATCCTCTGCACCAGTGATAAAAAGAAGGGCAGTAAACTTAAGAAGCTCAATACTCACTGGCAAACAGTAAACCCAATAATTTTCAATATGTACTGCATTGAAGTCAGCAATGTGGATGAAACCTTACCTTTTATCTTTTTTAATGTTGTATAAATGCAAATATTGGTTTTGGCACAAAAATTTTCAAGAGTGAATTTACAGACTTGACTGGGAGTTTTAGATGAGAAAGAAATTTCAAATATAAAAACAGGAATTTGGAGTATATACAATTTTTTTTTTTTTTCCTGTTTCAACTGAGGCTTCCTTGCAATGGCATGATTCTGGAAAAAAGGTAAGGAATCAACAGAAACATGATTTGATGCCTAATTTTGAATAACAAATGAAGGCTTCTCCAAAATCATTGGCAAACAGCATAAGAATCGAAATTCATCTACTTATGGCAAATGACTTCAGCAGATCACAGGAACATCAAAGAATTGTGAGATTCTGAGAAAAAAACCTGAGACAAACAAAGTACCTACATATATTTTCAATAAAATTTTCTTTTTTTTTTTTTTCATTACAAATTGATTCCTATCTAAATAACTGTGTAGTAGTTTGCTCTCTTCCATTGCCTTCTTGGTTAAGTGCAATGTAGGATAAGAAAAGCAGGAGCAACAAAAACAGACTCCCATGCCAGATGATGAGAAATAGATGGTAAGAGACTCCGGATACTCAGAATCAAAGGAGGCCTAGATATAGAGACCATATGAACATGAGAAAACAAGGAGCTCATTCAAACTGCATTGAATAGTGAGTAATGAGTGACAGATTCAACCAGGGCATGACTACAACTGCCAGTACTGCTTGGTTTTCTCATTGTAGAATCATAGAATCATCCTGGTTGGAAAGGACCTTGAAGATCATCAAGTCCCACCATAACCTAATCTACCTGTTCAGTGCTTAAATTATGTTCCTAAGCACTGTATCTATATTTCTTTTAAATACTTCCAGGGATGGTGACTTCACCACCTCCCTGGGCAGCCCGTTCCAGTGTCTAAACACTCTCTCAGTAAAGAAATTCTTTCTAATACCCAGTCTAAACCTCCCCTGGAGCAACTTCAGGCCATTTCCTCTCATCCTGTCATTATTCACTTGAGAGAAGAGGCCAACTCCCACTTCCTTACAACCTCCTTTCAGGTAGTTGTAGAGAGCTATACGGTCTCCCCTCAGCCTCCTCTTCTTCAAACGAAACAATCCCAGTTCCCTCAGCCTCTTCTCATAGGACTTATTCTCCAGACCTTTCACCAGCCTGGTAGCTCTTCTCTGGACCTGCTCCAGCAACTTGACATCCTTCTTGTAGTGAGGGGCCCAGAACTGGACACAGTACTGGAGGTGCAGCCTCATCAATGCCGAGTACAGGGGCACAATCAACTCTCTCCTCCTGCTGGCCACACTATTCCTGATGCAGGCCAGGATGCCATTGGCCTTTCTGACCACCTGGGCACACTGCTGGCTCATGTTAAGTTAGATGTCAGTCAGCACCCCCAGGTCATTCTCCACCCTGGAGCTTTCCAACCACTCATCCCCAAGCCTGTAGCTTTGCATGGGGTTGTTGTGACCAAAGTGCAGAACCCGGCACTTGGCCTTGTTAAACCTCATACAATTGTACTCAACCCACTGATCCAGTCTGTCCAGGTCTCTCTGCAGAGCCTTCCTACCCTCCAGCAAGTTGACACTTCCCCACTTCCGCATCTGCATAGTGTCATCTGCAAACTTACTTAGGAAGCACTCTATCCCTTCATCTAGGTCATTGATAAAGACATTGAACAAGACTGGACCCAGAACTGAGCCCTGGGGAACACCACTGGTGACTGGCCGCCAACTGGATCCAACCCTATGTACTACAACTCTCTGGGCTTGGCCAGCCAGCCATTTTTTTTCCCCAGCAGAGTGTGTACCCGTCTATGCCATGTGCCACCAGCTTCTCTAGGAAGATGCTGTGGGAGACGGTGTCAAAGACCTTACCAAAGTCCAGATAGACAACGTCCACATCTCTTCCCTTGATCATTCACTCTTGAATGATCTAACAAACCAATCCAGCTGATAATAAAATTTTGGAATATAAGTAATGCTAGAAAATGCAGCTACTGTAGTCTATGGACTAGTGAAGATCCCAGAAAATGTGTCAGACCCTGTGTTTAGCATTTTTCCAATGTAGTTTCATCAGTGTCACCTGAATGGGATTGTATCTTCTGAGTAATTAACTTTTCAGCCACGGATGTTCACCAGAAAATCGAAACCCTTTGGTTGTCTAAGTGATAATACAAAAGGTGTTTTGCAGAAATGGGATTGATGCAATACTGAAACAAGAACTGCATTTTAATTAACGCATACTAGCACCACACATCAGAAATTATGAGGAGATTCCACCACACTTTTTTGCAATCAGAGCACTACCATTGGAGCCCTGACCAGTAATGGACCAAGAGCTCTGGTTCTGAACTACTGATGTATTTGCTGAACTTTATATGCAGGCTGCACCTTGCAGATGAGTAATATGAAAGGGAGCCATATATAATCCTGTGGTTGACCCAGGAGCCCCTTTCTACACTGTTTTTCTTACACTTTTTACACTTTTATTGAAGACATAACTACTTATTTCACCATTTCACTGGATTAAAACCTCATCTAGCTGACCACTAGTTAAGTGGTGACAGAAACACTAAAAACAATTATTTAATAAAAGGCATGTATTATATAGCTCACATTCCTCTTTCTCAGTTAGAGGTCCTTAGTGGCCTCTTCTGAAAAGCTAAATTACTAAAGTATGCAACTTCTCTTTCTCTCCTATTCCCTCATTCCTTGATATAAAATGTTGTTGTATCAGGAAACAGATGTGAAGTGTTAAAATAGGAAAATATTTTTAAAATATCTGGCAGTAGATAAAGAGGCTTATAGTTTTTATTTCTTCTCTGAGGCATATTTAAAGAGGAACTCTACTATCTAGAAATTTGTAGAGAATCAAAATGATACTTAGGTGGACTGAGAGCTGAGAAGACAAAGAGAATGTATAACTTCTTGCTTTGAGGTGAATGGTTCAAATGAACCTGTATCAGTCCTGAGCAGCACTTACTGAAGCTCATTGACATCTGTAAAACGAGCAATAGTTTCATTTCATTTCCCAGCAGACCAGGAGAGTGATTTGCAGCCAAAAAAAAAAAAAAAGTAATCCATTTAAAGAACCACTTTAAAGTCTACAGAAGGTTTCTCTATAGCATTGGCATCCTGTGCAATGCCAAGTCTAAGACACCATTTTCCTGAGCCAAAATGAAGTGAAAGATGTTCACTTAATCTGCATTAGGACTACTGATGAGATTAGTTGGTGAAGGTCATGTGACTGTTATCTGGGATCACACTATCCCATAATTATCTCTGAATTAAGGTTAAAGCCTACAATAGATCATCTTTTACCATCAACGGAATTTACTTTAAATACATGTAAATATCAGCATCTGTTTTCATTACAATTGTCATTACATTCAGTCATTCATGGCAACACTGCTCATAAACACAATCATTTGATAATGCTCCATTCTGTTTGAAGGGAGTGCTCAGTGTAGCCCTGTACTGTGCAGTGCTGGAAGGAAACTGGCTTTCTGGTTGCATCTCCTGCTAAACTAAACATGCTTCTGAGCTCTTCATTCAATAGATACTAGTTATTGGGCAACCCAGGTGAAAAAAGATTATTTGTCACTATAGACTGTGAACAGGAAGTGGAACAATAAGAGTGTTTAATTTATGTAAAAGTTAATAGATATCCTGCTGTAGTATTGGAATTACCTTAGCCCGCATTTCAATTCAGAATTGCTTAGTAAGAAGAGTATCAAACCTTCCACATCAGCCCTTTTCAGAAATCAGTATGAGATTGCTCAGGAAAATATGATTTTGCACGTCTTTATGGTGAAGTATGATATCAGAGAGTAGTTTAGTCATGGCATTCTTCAAGGCTCAGTCCTGAAAATAATCTTATTTAATGTTTTCATCAAGGAGATGTATACAAAAATATATGAGCAATGTTGATATTTTTTATATTAAAAGATTTGAGAAACATCATCCATAGAGTGAAGAATCAGGATACTTACACAGAGCAACTGAATGTGATGGTTGTAATAACAGGAACAGGATAAACTTTTTCAGGTCAAAGTTCAGTATCATGAGGTTGAAAGCTAATAAAAATAATTTCTAGTGCAATCAGGGAACTTGCAGCTAGGGGTAGCAGCAAAGAAAAATTTGTGTGTACTGGCTGATCAGAGGGTGACCCTGATTCCCACTGTAATTCCCCAACAGAAAGGCACAATCCTACAGTACAGCAATAGCAACTTCTCTAAGAATAAAATAAATTAGGGAAGCAATTGTGCCATTGTATGAATTACTGGAATTTTTGTATCTTTAATACTCTATGCAAGTCTTCTAATTCCTATAGAAAGAATTTAAAATTAAACAAATTTGTAATATCTTACAGAAAAGACTGAAGAACTTGTTAGTAGATTATGCCTGTACTCCACTTTCTGGACTTAGCCAACCTAGGAAATCAGAACCTAACATTTCTTATTTGAAAGTGTATCAGAATTAAAGATTTAAAATGGAAAAATGTGTTTCATCTGGGAAAAAAAAAAAAGATAATGGAAAGAACACTGCTCAACAACAATGATTCTATATGCACACATATAGGCCAAAAAAATTAGGTGGAAAATATTACAGCTGTCAGCAGAATGCTCATAACTGTCAAAAGAATGACATCTGATATACCTTTACAATAGAAGAAATAGTGGCAAAACCCCTTAACTACTTGTAAGATGGAAGATGATCCATTTATGAAAAAGAGGATTAAATGGCAGGGCTCCATGTGAAAGCAAGGACTCGGATTCAGTGACCCTGAAGGTCTCTGCCAGTCCCATGTTCCTATAAATCATAAGTCCTCTAATCCTGTAAAATTTGTGCACACACTGGGTTGTGTCTGTGGAAGCAGACAAAGCTGCTTATGTGATAGAGGAAGCCAGAGTCAGAAAACGAAGCCTTAAGTTAGGATTTTGTTGAAAAACTCTGTTAACAGTATCAAGCATTAACCTCTTGACAATCTTCTTTTATGAGGTGCATTCCCTATCTCAAGGATATATATACCTTCATCCATTACATTCACCTGCTCACTTTTCTTTCTGCAGATAAGCAGAATTGTGAGTGAGGTTGTAGAACATTTTAAGCTTCTTGAACTGGTAATTGTCTACATCCCTTCAGGGATCTTGTCTAAAGCTCTGGTCTTGACAGTTTGAAAGGTGCACAGTGTATTGAGATTTGATAAGCATTTTAAAACTGAACATTGATCCAGTATTTTAAGCAGTTTTTCCATTTATCTATTGTGACCTATGTGTACCTCTGGATGGATGGATGGCATGGCATGACTGTTAATTGACTTGGGCAAAAATTACTCCTTAGAGTAGAAACTGAAGAAGAAAGAAGAGAGAAGAAGATAGAAGAAGAAAGAAACTGAAGATAATTAATAAAAATAATGATTATGTATTGCATGGGTTCCTAGTCTATCGCTAATTGAAAAATAAATTAATCTTACAGAAGAAAATTTTTCCCAGCATTTTATTAGTTTTGAACTCTAAAACTGCACCATATATAGAATGATTAACAACATGCCTCCATTGGTGAGAGAGAGAGGAGACATCTCCTCAGTTCAGTCCCAGGATGCATAGTTCATTAGCAGGATTCCCCAGCTGTCCCCAGATATGCAATTCTATTCTGTAATTAACCTACTGCTTAATTAACAGATCTTAGCAAATAATCCTCAATTAATTATTTCTTTGATTAATTTAGCTTTTCTTTTCCTTTTCAAAAATCATATCAGAAGAGACTAGGAAATTTTCTGAAATGTATTCTTTTAGCTAACATTTAAAAGATCTTTAGTAAATAATTCTTAGTTTGTGGTTAATAGTATTTAAGTTGGTATTATTAGTTCTTATAATTTAGGTATCAGCTTTGACCAGGTTATTCATTGTTAGTACATAAGTCACCATGTTTTACATAACTAAAACCAACTGATAATTTTGGTTTCTTGGACCTAGCTGTAATATTCACAGTTCATAATATGGAGTGTCCTGATTAGATCACAAGTTCAATAAGCAGAAGCAACATATTGAATAGCAACCACAATAACCCACCAAAAATTCTGAATACTAGCAGCTAATAAATTTGAAATCTAAAAAAAAAAAAAAAAAAAAAAGTGTGTGACTCACTGGAATAGTAACACAAATTAAGTATACATGTACTTGATTATTCTTGAAAAACAGATTTCAGACCATCAACATGACCGAAATGAAACTTGTTTTCTCTTTTAATTGGTCAAGAATCTGAAGATTATTTGCCCTTGAGCTCAATAATGCATATTACTGCTGCATCCAAAGCCCGCTGAAGAATTTGAAGGAACATCCACTGACTTCAGTGTTGGTTGGATCAGACATTTAATTATTAAAAAGTGCCATCTTCCTGATTAAGAGGCAGTGTAATGACATATTCTTGCAATATTGACCTCTATAATCAATAGAGTACATGATTCCAACAGGACTGCATTTTGATCTTGTATTTATAATTCAAGATTCCTACTTCCTCCCTGAATTGTGGCTGAAAATTCACCCTCTTTTAAAGTGGTAAGTCAGTTCACGAACATTCAAGACTACATGGGAGCCTGTTTTAAGCCTGAATGTGTTGTTGAGGTCTTCCTATACATATATCCGGAGACAGTTCTTGCCTCCCACTTGGAGTTCACAGTGTGAACCCAGACTAAACCCAGAATGGTCAGTGATGGTGTCACTCTCTTACACAATAGCCTAGCCAACTTTGCCTGCAGCACATTGTTACCTGGAGGAAAGATGACTGTTTCTGCAGTGAACACCTACCTATAACAAAAAAAAAAAAGGATAACATTAAAAGCATTTATAAATATATTAACAGCAAAAGAAAGACCGGGGGACCTTCTATTCCCTATTAGATGCAGGAGGAAACATACTGATGGACGACGAGGAAAAGGCTGAGGTGCTAAATTACTTTTTCACCTCAGTGTTTAGTAGCAGGACCAGTTATGCCGAGGGAATCAAACTCCCTAAGCTAGGGCACAGGGACCAGGAGCAGAACGATCACCTCACAATCCAGGAGGACATGGTCAGTGACCTGCTACACCATGTAGACGTACACAAATCACAGAATCACACGGAGTCACAATATCTTAGGAGTTGGAAGGGACCTTGAAAGATCATCTAGTCCAACCGCCCTGCCAGAGCAGAATCACCTAGAGTACATCACACAGGAATGCGTCCAGGCTGGTTTTGAATGTCTCCAGTGAAGGAGACTCCACAACCTCTCTGGGCAGCCTGTTCCAGTGTTCTGTCACTCTCACAGTAAAAAAAGTTTTTCCTCACATTTATGTGGAAACCCCTATGCTCCAGTTTGCATCCATTGTCCCTTGTCCTATCACTGGACATGACTGAAAAGAGCCTGGCTCTGTCCTCCTGACACTCGCCCTTAACGTATTTATAAACATTGATGAGGTCGCCCCTCAGTCTCCTCTTCTGAAGCTAAAGAGACCCAGCTCTCTCAGATTTTCCTCATAAGGGAGATGTTAATCATCTTTGTGGCTCTGTGCTGGACTCTTTCCAGTAGTTCCTTGTCCTTCTTGAACTGAGGTTCCCACAACTGGACACAATATTCCAGATGCGGCCTCACCAAGGCAGAATAGAGGGGGAGGAGAACCTCTCTTTACCTGCTAACCACACCCTTTCTAATACATCCCAGGATGCCATTGGCCTTCTTGGCCACAAGGGCACATTGCTGACTCACGGTCATCCGTCTGTCCCCAGGACCCCCAGGTCCCTTTCTTCTACGCTGCTCTCCAACAGGTCAACCCCCAACCTGTACTGGTACATGGGGTTGTTCTTTCCCAGATGCAAGACTCTACACTTGCACTTGTTGTATTTCATTAAGTTTCTCCCTGCCCAGCTCTCCAGTCTGTCTAGGTCTTGCTGAATGGCAGCACAGCCTTCTGGTGGGTCAGTCACTCCTCCCAGTTTAGTGTCATCAGCAAACTTGCTGAGGGTACACTCTGTTCCCTCATCCAGGTCATTGATGAAAATACTGAATAGCGCTGGTCCCAGTACCAACCCCTGAGGGACTCCACTAGTCACAGACCTCCAACTAGATTCTGTCCCATTGACCACAACTCTCTGACTTCTTCCTTTCAACCAGTTCACAATCCACCTTACTGCCTGATCATCCAGACCATACTTCCTCAGTTTAGTTACGAGGATGCTGTGGGAGATGGATGGGATGCTCCCAAGAGCACTGAAAGAGCTGGCAGGGGTGCTCACCAAGACACTTTCTATCATTTACCAGCAGTCCTGGCTGACTGGACAGGTACCAGCAGATTGGAAATCAGCCAATGTTACCCCCATATTCAAGAAGGGACAGAAGGATGATCTGCGAAATTACAGGCCTGTTAGTCTGACTTCAGTACCAGGGAAGCTGATGGAGCAGATCGTCCTGAGTACCATTATGTGATACATGCAGAACAACCAGGTGATAAGGCCCAGTCAGCACAGGTTCATGAAGGGCAGGTCCTGTTTGACTAACCTGATCTCTTTCTATGACAGGGTGACCTGCTTATTGGATGTGAGAAGGGCTGTGGATATTGTCTGCTTTAGCGAGGCCTTTTACAAGGTTTCCCATAACATTCTCCTAGAGAAGCTGGCTGCTTGTGGCTTAGATGTGCACATGCTTAACTGGATAAAATACTGGTTGGATTGCCAGGTCCAATGAGTTGTGTTGAATGGAGTTAAATCCAGCTGGCAGCTGGTCACAAGTGGTGTTCCTCAAGGCTCAGTGTTGGGGCTGCTCCTGTTTAACATCTCTATTGATGACTTGGATAAGGGGATAGAGTGCACCCTCAGTAAGTTTGCAGATAACACTAAGCTGGGTGGAAGTGTCGATCTGATTGAGGGTAGGGAGGCTCTGCAGAGGGATCTAGACAGGCTTGATGGTTGAGCCAAGGTGAACAGCATGAGTTTCAGTAAGGCCAAATATCAGGTCCTGCACTTTGGCCACAACCCCTGGCAGCGCTACAGGCTTGGGAAGGAGTGGCTGGAGAGCTGCCCAGAAGAGAGGGACCTGGGGGTGCTGATTGACAGCCAGCTGAACATGAGCCAGCACTGTGCCCAGGTGGCCCAGAAGGCCAACAGCATCCTGGCTTACATCTGGAATAGTGTGACCATCAGGACCAGGGAGGTGATCCTGCCCCTATACTCAGCCTTTGTGAGGTTGCACCTCAAGCACTGTGTGCAGTTTTGGGCACCACAGCATAGGAAGGACATCGAGGTGCTGGGGAGGGTGCAGAGAATGGTAACTAGGCAGATTAGGGGTCTTGAGAACTGGCCTTATGAGGAGAGGCTGAGGGAGCTGGGGCTGCTCAGCCTGGAGAAGAGGAGGCTGAGGGGAGACCTCTTTGCTGTCTACAACTATCTGGAAGGAGGCTGTAGTGAGGTGGGTGTTGGCCTCTTCTCCTAAGTGACTAGCGATACGACAAGAGGAAATGGAGTCAAGCTGTGCCAGGGAAGGTTCAGGACGGATAGTAGGAAAAATTTCTTCACAGAAAGAGGGGTAAGGCATTGGAACAGGCTGCCCAGGAAGGTGGTGGAGGCACCATCCCTGGAGATGTTCAAAAAAAGAGTAGACATGGTGTTTCATAAGATGGTTTAGTGGTTAGGGGTTGTAGGGTAGATGGTTGGACTTGATGATCTTGAAGCTCTTTTCCAATCATGACTATTCTATGATTCTACTCACAGAGTACTCTGTTCTTTTGAGAGTGGAAGATCCCCGGGCCCAGAAAAAGCAGGGAATAATTAGGTTGATTCAAGTCTAGCAGGGAAGACATTCAAGCAGAAGGCAGTGATGAAGCCTTAGATTTCTGGCTTTGGTTCTGGAAGAGTTTATTCTTTTGTTAAATGGTTTTCCAGTATACCTACACACCCTAGGGAGGTGGCTGGAAACTCCATGCCACTTGGTTCTCAACTAATAATATTCAACTGAAAGCTGAACCACATGTTCAGCAGGGGAGGTGAAGATTATCTGGCCTCTGAAGTATTACAAGAGAACCCACAGATTACTCCTACAGTGAGGTGGGTGAGAAATCAAGAAGTTTGGTTTGAGATGTCTGACATTTGTCACTTGCTCACAATATTCTTAGGAATAGAGGTTGGGAATACATTGCCCTCTGAAGGCATCCAGGTCAGACAGTTAATGAAAAAAGAGAATGAGACCTGGATACCACTCTGCAAGGATGTTTAGTGTTTTCCCTTGATTGTGAAAGGAACCTTTGATCCATATTTGATCTGCTCAGTCAGTGAGGCATGCAGCTGAGGCAATGGTAGGTTCTGTTGCTGAGCATTAGATCACAATGTACAGAAGATTCCCAGAGCCAGGGAAACCCAAGAAAGATTGGAGAGCCTCACCAGGAGCTGCCAGCTCTCATGACAGAGGCTGACACAGCTTAGCCATTGCTAGGAGTGACCATGGGAGATATAAACAGCCCTAAGCAGCTCTGAGAACAGCGTGTGCAAACAGGAGTTGAGATGACACACAGAGAAGGCGCTGCAGTTTGTGCTGCAGATTACATGAGAAGAGCCACGCACCCTGCTTGTTGGCCCACAGCCCAGGGAATTGTTTTAGGTCTGTGCCAGGATGGTGGGAATTCACATCAGAGTTAAACCCAGTGCTTTTACAGAGAAAGCCTCTGAGATGTCTGACGCTTCCACCAGATGGAACAAGTGAGGAAGGATACTTCAGTACCTACAGTAGATTGCAATGAGTGCCCAGACTCTTCTTCTGGAGAAAAGGTAAGTACCTGCAAAAGATGTCCACAGGTTGGTGATCTGTTACGTCAGGTGGCTGAGTGGCAGGAAACAGTTAAATGGGTGTGCAGTATTAGAAGGGCTGACGGACATAGATTAGTGGATTTGGAACTATGTTCCTGTGGTGGACACCACAGAGAATGAGGCACCTTGGACCCTGATGAACCACAAAAGCAGGACTCTACTTTAGTCTCACCCTCCAGCATTACAACAAAAAACAGATATGAAGCTTTAATAGCTGAAGACACCCACAGCAAAGTCTTCAAGGAGAAACTGTACCAGCAGCACACAGTGTACTGCACTAAAAGAAACAAGTGCTCGTGGTGGGTGACTCTGTTGAGAGGTGCTGAGGCACCCTTCTGTTGGCCTGACAGGGAGTCATGAGAGGTATGCTGCTTTCTGGGAGCCAAGGTCTAAGATGTTGCCAGAGAGTGCAACAGCTTGTCCAGAGCACAGGCTACTATCCATTGCTACTCTTTCAAGTGAGCACGAACAACACTGCAAGCCAAAACCTGGGCAGAATCAAGAATTACTATGAAGCTCTAGGAGTGCAAACAAGAAGTAGTGCCCAGGTTATCTTTTCTTCCATTTTACCAGTTAGAGGAAACAGCGCAGCCAGAAATACCAACATAATGCAAACAAATTTCTGGCTTCGTGGCTGGTGCCATCATGAGGATTTTGGTTTTTATGACAACAGGACATTCTCCAGTGACCATAACCTGTTAGGGAGGGATGGGATTCAGCTTTCTAGAAGAGGCAAGGGTATCTTTGGCAGCAGGCTGACCAACTTGGTGAGGTGGGCTTTAGACTGAAGGACTCGGGAGGGGTCCAAAACTGCAAAGCTCACTCCAGTGCAACTGACTAGGCAATAAGCCAGGCCAAACAAAGCAGCAACAAATGTTCCTTAGCTGCCACCCAAGATGAGAACCAGAAGAACAACCACCTCAAGTGTATGTATACCAGTGTGTGCAGACTGGGAAACAAACAGGAGTAATGGGAACTCCATGCCCAGTCAGAAAAAGATGATATTGTACGAATAACTAAAACTTGATGGGACAAAGCACATGACTGTGGGATCATGATGGGAACAGCTATAAACTGTTTCATAAAGACAGGCAGGGAAGATGAGGAGAAGGAGTTGCACCCTATATTAAGGAGAACCTTGAATGTATAGAAGTCAACTAAAGTGATAGTGGAAACCCTATTGAGTGCCTCTGGGTCAAGATCAGAGGGGTCATGTCCAAGGGGGATCTTACTGTAACACCTGCTACCTACATCCAAACAGAGACAGTAAAGCCAATGAGACAATATTTGGGTCATTTAAGCAAGCTTTGGGTCAACAGAACCTGGTTCTTATGAGTGACTTCAACTACCCAGACATTGTCAAAAAATACATGTCATCCATCAAGTTCCTGGAATGCACAGAAGTCTGCTTCCTCATACCAATGTTAGATGTGCTGACCAGGAATTAGGCACTGCTGGACTTGCCACTCACAAACCAGGAACACCTGGTTTGTAGTATCTTGGTTAGTGACAGCACTGTGGAGTTTGGGATCCTGCTGAATACACTGAAGGTTATTACTAGGAGAAACATTTTAGATTTTAAAAGACCAATTTCAGCTCACTCAGAGCTCAATTGAGAGGGATTCCATGGGAAGTTTCCATGGAGGATAAAGGAGCTGGTGAGTGCTGGCAATTTTTCAAGAACACTCTCTTGGAACCACAAAAACAGTTAACCCCCTTTAAAGGTAACGGAAGCAGATGGAACAAGAGACTCTCTTGGCTTAACTGTAAGCTTCTGAGTCTGCTCTAAACCAAAAGAGAAGCCTGCCAGAAATGGAAAAGCCAGCAAATACTCATTGAGAACTACAAGGACATTGCCAAGGAATTCTCCCTACTGATATATAAGCAATCCTACAGAGTCCCTTTTGCCCTGTCCCATGTTCATGGATTAAAATGTTATCATTAAAAGAATTTAAAATTATTGTTAAAGTGTAATAAGGTCAAATTTCCTAAAGAAGAGTAAAACTTGACCTCAGGTCTGTTACTGCCAGATAAACATGTTAACTATGAAGCTACTCAGGAAATGATCTAATTCCTCTGCTGTATCTAGGAAGGATGGAGAGAGGCAGGCATTGAGATCTAGGAGTGCAGAATCTTGAACCCTCATCTGAAGTAAGTGTTTTTTGCAACCTAAAGTAATGCTGTTACACTCTTGAACAAGTTTGTATATCCCTCAATCACGCTTTTCCTGTAGTTATTTAACTGGTTCCCCTTTCAGTTCATCGATCCCATTTTACACCTGCAAATCCTCTTCACTGTTATGTAGAGAACCACAATTCAGACCCAAACATGGGGCTTGCAACTTGATGTTTTAAAGATGCAATGTTCTGTATTGAACTCCTCAGCTTTTGGTAGAACTAGCCCAGTGAGTCTGTTTTGTGTCTGTATAATTAGTTCACAGCAGTTGCTCAGCACAGTATTTTCTCTGTACTGAGATTTCACGCTGCATTACAAATGCACTTTACAGTAGGTGGCAAGTGGAAGGAAGACAGGAACCTCTGCCTTATGAGGAAAGGCTAAGAGACCTGGGGATTTTCAGTCTAGAGAGGAGAAGACTGAGGGGGGATCTAATTAATTTCTATAAATACATGAGTGCTGGGCATCAAGAAGGCAGGGACAACCTCTTTTCACTTGTGCCCAGTGATAGGAAAAGGGGCAATGGATTCAAACTCAAGCACAGGAAGTTCCACCTCAACATGAGGAAGAACTTCTTTACTGTGAGGGTTACAGAGCACTGAAACAGGCTCCCTGGACAGGTTGTGGAGTCTCCTTCTCTGGAGACTTTCAAGACCTGTCTGGATGCCTTTCTGAGTTATCTGCCCTAGTTTTTGGTCCTGCTCTGGTAGGGGGGTTGGACTCAATTATCTTCAGAGGTCCCTTCCAACCCCTAACATTCTGTGATTCTGTTATATGCAATAAATCATGGTCTGTGCATATACCTCTTGTCTGCCATCCAATCCCATTTGGGACACCTTCACACCCTGCTTGCATACTGGACTAGAGCAGCTCCTCAAAACCAGAGTCTTTAGACTAGAAAATCTCTTAGATAGACCTTTAGGTTTGTATACCTTGGTGTGTTAGCAAAGAAAAAGGATTTTCAAATATTTTCCCACTGACTTCATTAGTAATTGGTTTACATCCCTTGGCAAAGTAAGTTGCCTTTATCTAGTTGCCATGAAGCTCTTAAATGATACTAAACTAAATTTAATTATCAGCCCACAAAATCTGATTAATTATTTAATGTCATCATTTGACCCCAACTTAGGAAGCATAAGAAGGAAAGAAAGTAAATTTCCCTTTCATTATATCAATAATTGTCTGCTTTAAACTCTTTGACAGAGAGTTACTGCATAGTCTTGTTTTAATACACTCTCTATATACACTGTAGTATATTTATTATAAAGTTCAAAGTTGAGTATTTCATGTGGAATCATCTGGACCTTAAGTCATATCTTACTGATGGTAATATTATTTTTTCCTTTAGTATTTCCGTTTTGAGATATTTCCTTTCAGGTGTGACAAGGTTTCTAAAACACAACAATGTGGGTCAAAAATAATTTTGTCATGCACTTTTATACCTAAATATTGACATTAACATCACCTGCATCTCAGTTTACATTCTTCAGGTAAACTCACTAAGATATATGAGGCTTCAGAATATATTGACTGTCTCCCTATTAACAGCAGAAACAGCACTAGGCATTTTTATGACTAGATTCAACTACCATATCTGACAGAATCAAAAGAAGTTTGAAAATCTGGTATTTATACCTCTCATATAGTAGACTCCAACTTGCAAAGTGCAGTAGTTACTGTCAGGAGGATTCGTTGCCTTTTGATTTAAAGCAGTGGGTTCTTAGAGGTGTATTGACAGCATGTGAAAGCATTGAATATTTGGCTTGGAGAGGTACTCTAGGATTGTGCACATATTAGTTTGCAACTTTTTCCTTCAGTAAGTTCATCCATAAACTCCACCTGATGTTCAGTTATGTAGGCACTGGGGGTCTTAAAAGTCTCTCTATATAAATATTAGTGGAAGAATTGTCCAGATACCTTAAATTAAGTTCTTGTTTTGAAAAATGGGTAAAAGTTTAAGCAACATGTTATATGAAATCTAGTGAGAAGTCATCCAGATGATGAAAAGGAATAGTTCTTTATATCAAAAAACAAAGTTTTGCAAAATAGATTTTATTTAGATTGCAGAATGAGCTTTTAACTGACAAAATCTGTAACAACTTTGTACTCTGATGATAAATAATGACGATGGGGCAAGGGGGAGGGTAGGGTTTCACTTTGGCTGCTGCTGGTAAGTTCTTAGTTCAAAGTAGGCTGCCAAACCTCATTTGTTGAGGCTTATAATAACTCATCAAATAGGCACATTAAAAAAGAAATCAAAGCCTTTCAGGGTCCTAGGTCCAAATAAAGTGCTCTGGATATGATGAATATAACTGACTTTGCTCCCTCACAGAATTGATTTTAAGATACGGCCCCTAAAGCCCTTCTCAGCTACGTATATAGATTGTGCTGCTCGATTAACGCTGAGCTATAGACCCAGGTCCTTGCTATCCCTACAATGTCACACTGTGTTCATATCACCTGCCTCTGGGACTTATCTGGGATCAGGTAATTCTCTATGCTGAGAAAGCTCCATTAGTTCCATTCCCCATGCTCTGCACTACCTCTCCTCCTTATGCTGCCTCCAGAACTGGATATCCTGGGAGGCTGATGGTGTTTGGTCTCCAAAGGTGCTGATCTAAGGCAATTCAAAGACACCAAAGCTGCATCTCTGTCCTGTTTTCTGGCCATGGCTGGTCTTCAGGCTGTGTCTTTTAAAAATATAGGGAGGTAAATGATAAGCCTGTCTGTAGCTGTGTACAATAACTCGAAAGTGATAGGAGCTGGGAGCACAGCTACACCTTTCCTGCCCACAGAAAGCAATCAAATTTCCATCCTTTTCTGAAAGTAACTGGGAAAGGCTTTCTTTCAGGTGTCCATTCCAATCTTAGGAATTCCTGCCACAAAAATAAATTAGGAGTGATTCTAATCTCATCATTTTGTCCAAACACTGCCCTCATTTTGCTATGACTTAGTGCTGCTACTCTCAATGTATCTTGAAAGTTGATAGAGTACAATACTCCTTTTCCTGCTCATGGTAACCTGCAATAGCACCACTTTCTAGGCTGGGGTGTTGGCCATGCGATTTCCATTTTGTTTCTCAGCATATTAATAACAGCTTTTTCCTGGGTCTTGGAATGAGCACATGTACTACAACCAGAGAAGCAGCATGAATTTCGAACAGAGGTAATAGATCTTTGTTTAAAACTCCCACCAGAAACATTAGGAATCTTAAATTATTTGCGTTATTAATTTGCTTAATGGGTATGCTGTTCTAATCTTGGGTCAACAAATATTTCTGTCTTGCAGAAAATACAGTAGGATAATTGTTTTCAATCCCTGAATTTTAATTAATCTTAACTTGTATGTAAAATTTATCACTATTATATTCCACAAAAATGTCTATTTTGAAAATATTGTTATTCCAGCTCAAACTAAGGGTAAGTGGAATAGAATATTTTTAAAAGGCTTATTCACTATTAGTGCATTTAGGGATTTTTTTTTTTTTCTTTTTTACAGATACACTAATGATGATTTATACACTGTGTTTTAGAGCATTGATAAATAATGACATGAGATGGGAGTGACTTAAAACAGGCAGGTGTTCAAACTTTTAAAGCTGTAAGAATGGATATGCGCATAGATTTCGCTTGTTAAAAGGGATTCTGGGAGTTATAAAACTGGGGCTGTCTAAACTTGGGACTACCTGCTCCTGTATCATGTTTAGAAAACTGACAGGGAGCCTGCCAAACTTGTCAAGTGTGCTGCGTCTCAAAGACAGTTAGAAAGCATTTGATAATTGCCTGCAAGAGTATGTG